>CM029464.1:27095309-28295309 GCA_017140185.1 Eucalyptus polyanthemos subsp. polyanthemos | reverse complement strand
ATTTTGATTCAAATATTACTTTAGAGTCCAAAATCGTCACAAGTCAAAGTACAAGTATTAAAAATAGACAGTGCCAGACAATAAAACATCGGCGATTTTTGCAATTTCTTCACATGCATTCATATTTTCCCCTAAAAAAAATGGGCACTTCATCTTCATCCTCCACTTTCATAATACACGCACTTTCTTTCAGCTTTTCTATTTTGGCCTTGAATTATTCCCGCCACCGGCCATTTTTTAATCTTTGATACTCTTTTATATTTGAAAGGTTAGAAACGTGATTGATTTGCAGAACACGGGTCCGGTGTATGTAACCCTGCCGACAGGCGCCTGTCCCTGTCACTAGTCTTGACATTGCAAAAAAAGATAACGTTTTATAGTTCGGCGTTCTCTAATCCACATAAATTATTATTATTTTTTGTTTTTCTTATATAGAACACATCAATATCTTGTTACTGAGGGGATGAAAGGGGGGGGGGGAAGTTATGTTAATTTGGGAATAGAGAGATCCTTTATCTTATTATGGTGTCCTAATTTATCTCAAATTGTTAACATCATTCTTCTTTAATGAAGTATCATAACTAATGAGAAGAATTTCTTATCATCATGACCAATCAATAATCTACTATGCTAGATGTACTTTGTCCTTAGATCTTTTTACCTTCAGGAAATCTACTTCCTCAAAGCTTGATTATCTTTATCACTTACCTCAATAAAGATTATAGGGTTTTTAGCACCCAACTCCCTCTAATAAATTCATATTCTGCATTTTCAAAACCCCATTCTTTTTCTCCATATGTTCCATTCAAAACTCATCAAACATACTCCAAAAGATGTCAATGAGTATATCCAGTTTACTCGTTTTTATTAGCATCCTATTCCCACTACTTAGTAAGAACATTTTCTTAATCTTCATTTTCCTCTTGAACTTGTCCAACAATGGCATTTCCAAGAGTATACACATCTCCATCTCAGAGCAATTCATCTTACTTTAATAATGTAGTCATTTCGGTCAATTTGGTTAGAAATTGTTGATGTGGACGTCGATCATCCTATGTGGCACGATTAATACTAACATGAACCAATTTGCAATTTTAAAAAAAAATCTGATTTTTTTCTTCCTTTCTTCCTTTTTGTTTTCTTTCCTTTTGTTTTTTCTCTTATTTCCCTCTATCAATCACCAAGTCCTCAACAATGGTTGGCCACAAGCAACGGTCACCCTTGCCGGCACAACTCTCGCTAAAGGCTAACGTTTGGCAAAGGAACCCTTGCTAGATCCAATTAGGGCAACCTGGCCTATGGTAAATGACCTCTGCAAAGCATTGCCGTTAGTGAAAAAACAAAGAAGGAAAAAGAAGAGAAAAAGTTTAAGAAATCTAAAAGGAATTACAAAAATCGTTTATGTTAGCATTGTCAGTGCCAACTTTATAGAGGACTTTTGCTAGTGTGTGTGTGTTTTTTTTTTTTTTTTAAAGAATCTCAAACCTTTGCCTACAAACTTAGCCATTAGCGAGTCAAATCATTCGTCAGCCAACCTTACTTAAGGTCACTTGGGTTCCCGTGACCCCAAGCCAGGCGATGGTCACTTGGGATCTTGCGAACCACACATTGCTTGAGGACCTTCGACAAGGTTGGCCAGCATCAGATTTGCTTGCTAGTAGCCGGATTTAGCCTCGTTAGCAACATGAACCCTTGTCGGTGATGTCGCATGAGGTGGAGACATTTTCGGAATAATGAAAAACTTAAGAGAGGACAAAGTTGGGAGATAAAAAAATGTATTTGTATTTCGGAAATGCTCAAAACTCAGCACACCTGGACTTGCTTTGGGGTTAGAGGTGTTTTGAAATGCAATTGTATGTTCCCAAAACTCTCCAAAAAAATTACCAAATGGTATTTGCATTTGTTCAAAAGCTTTTAAAGTTCAAGGGGTTTTGAAAAAGTGTTTTCCAAATGCATTTGTAACATACGCCCATCTAATAAACTCTTTAAAAAAAACATTTGTCGGTGGCTTGAGGATCATCTCTCACGTATATATTAAATTTGGGGCGAGTTAAGGAATCTCCGACAGAAAGCATTGCCCATACTTTAATACTAGTCAGCATCATGTGCGAAAGAGCCAACAGCATTTCAAAAGCAAAGAAAAATTTCAGTCCTTTTGTACTCTTGTAAGATGCGATTTCGAAGCGTAAGAACCGAACCGACGTTCAAACGATCGGAGGATCCTATGCCAAGTTATGTAAATTTTGACTTCTTGGTACCAAGACTTCCATCTTCAAGAGGAAAGAAATTTGCAAGGAAATCAAAAGGAATTGCAATCATAAGTTCTTAATGAGCCGAATGATGCTAAGTATAATAAGCAACGTAAAGGGGCTGTCCGCCACCCTACGGACGGTTACCTACACGACGCGTGCAGACGAGCAAAATCATGTTTATCCACAGGAGATGGATCAAATTGAAGCAATTCCTCATGTAAGTAAAAAGGATTTCCTAAAGCTTGGTAGTGTTTCTCATGTCTTTGAAAGACCTTAGAGCTTGCTAATATATCTTCTGGGCCTTACTCCAGTTCATATGAAGCTCGTCTTCCTTTCCTTTTGGGCTTCTAAGTGGGCCAACCCCATTCCAATTAAGAATTTCGTACCTGTCTCGTTCTACAACTGCCTTGCTTTTGGGCTTTACATGTACCCGGACCGATTAAGAATCCTCCTCTTTCCAACTCTTAGTCTTGGTCATGTCTTTTTACCTCTAGAGTGCTTCTAAGGGTTCTTGGGGGAACCGATTGCCAATCCCTCGATGAACATTGGATAAAAAAAGAGAGTAAATCTTGTCCATTAACTGCAAAATTTTTCGGTTTTTGAGTGTTACGTCATGTTGTTTAGAAATTATGAAAATTCATACAGAGTTGCCATCAGTCATGAGCCGAGATTTCCCCCCAAAGAAGTGTTCTTTTAAACTAGGTCTGCGAGGATTGCTAAGTCATTGCAAGTCTTGTGGCATGTGCTTGTAGCATCACAAATCGCGAATCAATTATTATACGAGACGTGGGGCCCAGATGATAGTAGACCGTCGCTGGTCTGCCTAGCTACAAAGTCGTGAATGATGGGCCAAGCCTAGTCTCCCAACCAGTTTGGCCACTTTACTCAAGTCTGCCTATTTCTCAATATAAGAGATAGACACCTTATGTAGTTCTTGTTCTTTTCTTAACATGAACAAGGGGAAAATCTGTGTCGCGATCGTCGTCATCTTTCTGCTGGTTGTGCTGGACAATAATCGCCATGAGAAAGTGGGAGGAGGATTCGGAATGAATGCATGAACATGGGATTGAAACCGCATCACCAAGCGGGCACCCTGTTGTGAGTTAGGGTATGACAATCAATGGACCTGAACTTTCTTTTCTTTTCTTTTTTTTTTGGAACACGAGCATCCATATCTTCTGCTCCACTCATTCCAATTAGATGCACGTAAACTGTCATGCCCACTTACATCGGGATAAGGCTCCTCCTGTAAGTTGATAGACATGACTCTAGGTTATTTTAGTTGAGATATGTTGGGACTCGGTATGGCATCCACCACTTTCAAATGAAACACTTAATTACTTAATAATCAAGAATTCAATGTGATACGATTCCAATGGAGGACCGTGTAAATATCTACTTTTGAAAATAGACCAAATGATTGGCGTGGCAGCTCACGATTGTGCTTAGGCAGCTTGGCGTGGCCCAAAATTTTTATATGAAAAAGGTTTTCCTCAACGGTGGGCTTGGGCAACAAATAGGTCTGATATAAGGGCGCCCATTGGCCATTTCCATAGTACGACATTACTAAATCATGTAAGAAACTGGATTACAACACTAGATGTAATCGATTATATTTATATCAAGAATATGTGTATAAGAGGATGCAAGCAAGAAAAAAGTTTTAAAAAAGTCATAAACATTTTAATTAAGCTTAATCGTAAAAATTTTGCATTTGTGCCCATGAGTCTATTTGATCAACAAATTAAAATAGATTGGATTGACTTAATTTAGCATAAATACAAAAATGTTTAAAATTAAATTTATTCAATTGAAAATTTTAAAATTAAATTGATACTAATATAATATATTTTGGATATTTTAAATATTTTCTATGGTGCATGCAAATCGCAGAACCCCATGGAAAACTGGAGAATAATGGAGCGAGCAACTGAAAGTATGACTTCTACCCTAAATACTTGACAGGACTTTGGGGGTGCAAGCATGGAAGAACCCTAGGGCTATTATTATCATGGGAGTGTCGGTAAAGATAGGGGTGTGCAAAAGAACCGGGATCCGTTCGGATCGCTTGGAACCGGACTGGAACTGCCTGGAACCGTCGATTCTTGAGGGAACCGGTCTGGTTCCTAGTTCCAATTTATGGGAATCAATGGGTACTGGTCCAATTCCCAGTTCCATGGGCAGATCTGCTTGCCCGCCCATCGGACCAAACCGATTAATTTTTAATATTATAAAATTTACTAAAACAAACCCTAGATCTCATCTCACCGTCTCTTCGTCTTTGGATCTGTCTCTCTCTCTCTTTGTCTCTTCCTCGGTTCCTCCTAGCGCCATTTTGATTCCTCCCCGAGCATTGATGTCGTCGTCGTTGTTGTTCGCCCCCACGCGCCAACTGCCACAGCTTCTGCTCTGCCCAGTAGTGACCCATGACGCCACAGCTCACCTTCATGCTGACCATTGTGCCAGCAGCCGTGAGCGCCCTTCGCCCGCTCGCTAGTCACTGCGATCGCCTTTGCTTCTGTTGCTTTCCATCCGAGCACCACCACCGTTGCTGCTGCTCCAGGCCCCCTCCACCAGCAATTCGATGCTATTGTAGCCCCTACAGCCGCGACGACCAACGCTAGCATATCTCAAACCGATCACTGAGCCTTCGTCGCTGCTCCACCGCCCCTCCGCGCGATCCCTGCAACCCCTGCGACTCCGGTTTCCCTTGTTCGTTGCTGGTTCTCCTGTTGCTGACACCACACCTCTGCCGATCTCCTCGCCGGAGCTCCACATCGGTATCCATCTAGCACCTCATTGCTGTTTTTCCATCTCACCAAATTGCAACACTGACCAACGAATTGCTACCCCGTACAGCGGAAGTCTTGGCCTCGACAAGCCTCTGCTCTCCTTCATCGTGTGGGTGCCTCTAATGATGACGTTGATTTCGCCACCGCCCTGATTCGAGAAACCCAATAGCAGCGACGTCGAGCTTGTTCTGTTTTTCCTTCGTGCTGCAATAACTCCCTACTTTGGTGACGTTGCTACTGTCGATGGCCTTGTCATGACCAACCGAGCTGACCAGTTCCATGGATCCACCCAGGAATTGGACTGGACTGGTGGTCTAGTTCCCAGGTGGATCCATCCAATAAACGGGTGGATCCCAGTTCCAATTTTTTGGAACCAGTTCTTAGTGGGCGGTTTTCGGTTTTAGATTAGGAACCGCTCGCCTGGATCATGCACACCCTTAGACAGAGGTGTACTGTGGAAAGCAACCATACAGGGCCTTGATTTTCAAATGCTGCCGCTCGATGGTACGATGTTTGGACCCACGGGATGCACCTTTGCTCGCCATGTGAGAGACAGCTTTTGCGGATACGGTGACCTGATTTCTGCAATGTCTTGTGCTCAAGACATGGAGACTGCAGAAAAGAGGGACTAAAGGTAAAAGGAAATAGGTTAGATTTGACCCCTTTTGTGCTCTCGTCTTTTGAGAAATAATCATCCTCACGAGGAAAGGAAAACCCTTAATTTTAATTAGTACCAAACATCATTAAAAAAAAGAAAAGACTCCAAATTTCTTCTAGCATGATACCAATATTCCGAAGTTTTTTGAAATCATATGAAAGATGATCAAATTTGTATTTGTGATCCAAAAGTACCCTCCAACACCATTCCGTAAAATTTCACATGGCGACAAGGGTGTATAACAGGAGGCAAATGAAGATGACATGAATCTAAAAAAAGAAAAAGAAAATATTACCAAAAAACCTACAATTTATCCGACATGGCATCCGTACTGCTAACTTTTATTAGTTCTAACTAGGGGTGAGCAGTAGTCTAGGGTCGACCCTGGACCGACCCTGGACCGGCCCAACCCTGCCGGTCCTGATCCAGTTCCCAATGGGACTGGGTTGGTCCTTGGTCCTGAAATTCCAGGACCAACACTGTGCGGGTTGGTCCTCGGTCCTTAGAGTTTTGGGTTGGTCCAACCCTGGACCAACCCTGTATATTATATTATAATATATTATATTATTTATAATTCTTTTATATATTCAAACCTAAGTAAAATATTTGTTATATTATATTATATTGAGATGTTCTATCAATAACACTAATAGTAATTTCAACTTAAAACTTTTGTTGAGTATTAATTATGTGTTGTTTATTTTGTTTTCAGGTATATAGAAGTTCAAGTGAATTAACAAGATGTGAAGTTATATATTCATAATTTATATTAAGTATTTGAACTTTTTATGGTTTAATTGTATTTTACTAATGAATTTCAACTATACTTTGCTTTTCAATTTCTGTCAAATGATAGAAGTTTTTGAAGAGTAGAGTAATGCTGCAAGTTGTTACGATGATTTGCTAGTCAAGTGATGTGAAGCTCATTTTTTGGTTGAGTGGACTCTACATGATCAAATGCTAGTCAAATGGTGTGAAGCTCATTTTTTGGTTGAGTAGACTCTACGTGATCAAATGCAGGACAACGCTTTTGCATATGATGTTATGAATATTAAAGATAAATGATTACAAGAACTTTCCATCTTGTCCCATATCTCGATGAGCGGTTAGCAAATACGAAATTTATATTATTGTGTCATCTTAAATTTGCTAAATATGTATTGGTATTTATAGTTTAGTTGCACACTGCCGCATTGTCGATGTATATGTAATTTGAATTTGTAGGTTTGCTTTTTTTAGGGAGTATAAAAAATAAGACGAAAAAAATTATCGATCGGTCCCGGGTTGATCCTGGAATCGGACCGAACCCATTGGGTTGGTCCGGTCCTTGGTCCCAGACTCAATAGGGTCGGTCCTTGGTCCTAAAAATTGAGAACCGATACTGTACAGATTGGTCCTAGGATTAGGGGGTGGCCCGGACCAACCCGGACCATGCTCACCCCTAGTTCTAACACCATCAAGGACTCTAAAATACATTCAATTCGACGTGATACCAATGCTCTCAATACTCTGAATTTTTTGGATCATGAAAAATCCTCAAATTTGTATATGTGATCCAAAAGTAGCCTTAAGCATAATTTCATCTAAGATGGCTGTTGAAAATCTCACATGATGAATTGGGTGGATGACGGCAAGCTAATGGAAATGATGTGAATCTGAAAAATCCCACCTAGAAGTCTTCACTTTATCTGGCATCACTCTTGTGCCGCTAACTTATTTCTTCGTGCTACCAATACCCACAAATTTGTACAAGTGATCCAGAAGATACACGCAAACTCAATCGGAAAAAGTTAACCTATGCACATATGTGATTCAAATGGCCGTTCGTTACTTAATTGTCGGGGATTTTACATTTGTAGAAACTCATCTCTTCACGGACGTCCCTATTTGGTTCGGCTTTCCCAAGGGGCTTTGAGCTCCCAAAGTCCCTTGGGAAAAATATTTTGTGTTTGGGAGTAATTTTTGAAAGCTCATTGGGCAAATATTAGCATTCCCAATGCTGAAAACCCAATGCAACTCTTGAAGTGCTTTGAGCATTCGACATTTCCAAAATGCAAGTTCACTATTCATGCTTCTTAGACAGCTGTCGTCGCCGCCTGGGGGTCAGGTGTCCCTGATGGCTGCTGCCACCGCTTGGGGGTTGGGCGTCCTTGGTGACCACCGCCTAGGGTGGGGCGACCCGTGACCTAGGAGGCATCGCGTGGTTCGCGCGAGCCAGGCGACGCCGCCTGAGGTCACAACCTTAGGCTGCCAATTTGGCGGTCGAGAGGCCAAATCTAGCTATTTGGCGGTTGGCCAGTGGTTAGCTGCCCACCGAATTTAATTTTTAGGTTAAAAAAAAGAAAGTAAAAGCCCATTACAAATACCATTTTGCCAAATGTATTAATGCTAAATTACATTTCAATGCTACAATTTACCAAACGGTATAACATTTCGGAAAACCCTTTTATCTCAAAGGTATTTGCATTCTCCCAATGACATTTCTCCAAAACTGAATCAAACGGGCCCATAATGTGAAACTTGGTCGTTTTATAATTGTTAAAACATTTTTTTATGCAAGTGCCGAGAACTGCATGTGACCCTCATTGCATGCCTTGGATCAGAGTCCGTGGTGGAATTTCATGCACTACTTAGCAGATTAAAGTAACTCTATTTGTGTGGCTTCTATGATCTTGTGTGTAAAAAAAAAGGGGACTTGCTGTAAATTTTTTGAATTTATCATAATGTACAAAAAAAATGCCATAAGGTTGATTGCAACTTATGAATAGTAATTTTATTTTATGATTCATAATCATAACTTATTTATAGTTGTTGTGCACTTGTAATAGTAATTATATATATGTACGGTAATTTATTTATAAAAACACCTAGTAATTAATCAATTGCATAGTTGATTGCCTCAAATTGTCGAAATTGATGGTGGTTGTGCTTAGTAATTGCCCTCAATAATTGTTGTTATTTTGTAAGTCCTCGTTGACACCTAAATTTTGGCGATCCGATTAGTCATTTATCACATTAAAAAATCAGGATTAATTTTTAAGCCCTAAAAAAACTAATATTAATTGTATAGCATATAATTTTAGGTGCATTCATTATTTATTTATTTATTTATTTATGGCATTCGCATTGGATTGACAATAGTGAACGGACTCAAACGAATGGTTTTAAGTTTAATAGACACGAAGGTATTCTATTCTTCCATGTGATATTTCTTTATTTCAAACAAGAAATGAATATCTTCGTCAAATATTTTGGGTAAAATTCACAATTGGAACAAGACCAAAAGAAATATTGTGTCAATATTCATTCAAGAGCATAAAAGGAAAATTTGACCAACAAAGTAAAGGAAAATCAAGAAAGGAGATTGGTGAATGTGTGTATGCCGGTTGGGAAAGAAAAAGCAAATTCAATGGGATTTTTCCCATTATTCGAGGGAAATATTCAGCAATGACTCAAAGGGAAGTGGGAGATTCACGTACTAATAGGGGCTAAGCATAATATTGAGAATATCAATCGGTGGATTTCATTCCCACCAGCCCAAGATAACTCTTGCCTTTTTACAAACGGGATTGACACATATAAATAAGAAGCAAGAGACGATCGTAAAAGGGGGGCCACACAATTGATACAAACGGCCACATTGAGGGGAGCACAATAGAGAGAAAAGGGAGGAGAAACTTGGGACGTGCGAGGTTGGTTCATTAAAAAATCGTGAGTGGGGGGAGAGGGCACTTTTTTAAGGGAAAAAGTGAGAGAGAACAGCGAGAACGTGAGCCACAGAAGGAAAAAAAAAGGTCTTTTCTTCTCTGTCAAGTGCAAAGAAGTAAAAGAAAACAAGAAAAGGGTGGTCTTCTTTGACTCCCCTGATCGATGCCTCCAGTTGCTCGACCTTGAAGCCGACGCCCGTAGCCCACCATCCTCAGCCGTTGTTCCTCTGTCGATTGCTGATACTTCACGTCCAAACCGGCGCCTGCACCCAGCCTAACTCTGTGAGCAACCTAACGACGCCACAGCCTGGCGCTAGGAGCAGCGACGCTACTGCCAATCTTTGACCGAGTACACCAGGAGTCCCTTCGGCATTCCCATTCTTCAATCCAGTGCAGACTCGACGAATTCCAGCCATTACTGTGACATCCCGATTTTCCAATTCTATTTTCAATAAATTGAGACAGGCATTTCGTTGGCACGCATATAGTTTTTTTTCCTTGAATCGGCCACTCATGTGAAAACTAGTCTATCGGGTGAAGCTGTTAAGAGATTCTAATGCATCAGATTTGAGAATTTGATTAGGAAGTGACCTTTCGACCAAGCTAATTTGCAAGTGTACTACGGCACAAATAGAAATCGATTAGAAATTAGAGATAGGTCGACTCGACAAAGACATGTGATCGAGTGTGGGTGATTCCACCAGATCGCATAATTCTTGTTGATCGGTACTAGACCGACTTTTCTGTCAATTGGGTATCCTGTGTCCATATTTGAAACCTTGAGATTACCCCGACAACCGAAAGTTGTCAATGTTTCAAAGATATACATTGTGGCTTGAGGTGATCAACCACAGGTCAAATGCATGAAAATTTCTAAATGCTACCCGGTAGGTTGGGCCGTGCTAGTATTGTGCCAAAGTGAAATTAACTGTGGAATTGAGATCGAATTCAGAAATTGGAAGTCTGGGTGTGTCACAAATCATTTTAAGAATATTAACTCATCTTCAGAAGATTTTTCATGTAGTCAGAATTTTTTAGCGATTAAATCAAAAAATGGCTAATTTGGCTTGAAAAATTAGTAGGGCCGCATTTGATCACGCTTTTGGGACTTAAGTTAGTTCTACGGACAAGTGAATATGTGAATTGAAATGTGGAGACATCGAATTAATTTTATGGTCTTCAATTTGATTCAATTGGAAGATTTTATGCCCCGGCGGAAAATGGAATTGAAACCATTGTGATAAGGTTGTGGGAGATAGTGGAGTGTGACATCATCCATGAGGTCATGGTGGGCCATTTTTGTGGGATAAATAAAAGGGAATGGTCCTATCTCTCTCTCTCTCTCTCTCCTTCTTCTCTCTTCTTCCTCTCCTTTTCCCGTTGGTTTCCGCCTCCATCTCTGTTGTGCGAAGACCAGAAAATGGAGGAAGGAACCGAGCAGCCATGGTCGTCGCCGCACGTCGTCGGAGCCATTGCCGTTGCCTCCCAATCGCGCGTGCGTTGCACGCACACCCCTACGCCCGCTCGACGTCGCCCTCGTTCGCGCCAGCCCGAGTTTCCAACCCTCCGTCCGCCGCTTGTTGCCGTCCGCCGAAGCCTCCATCGCCGCCGTTCGTCGCCGTCAACCACCGCCTGAGCTGTTGCCGCCCATCCTCGCAGGTTTCGTGCCCAACTAGCCACCGTTTGGCCCTCCTCCGCTCGTGACCAGCAGCTGGTTTTGTGGGTATTCCAGCTCGGTTTTGGCCCATTTTGGCCGGCTTCCCGAGCCCAGATGCTCGGCCCGCCTTGAGGAAAGTTGATTCTCGCATCGTCCTCGTCGTTTTGGTCCACTCGGCTCACTAATCAAATGATTTTAACTCACTAAACCTTGATTAAATTGTTAATGATGCCATAAGTGTGCTTAGTCTAAGTTAAGTAAGTTTAGATGGTTAGATTAGTTTATTTGGTTGATGATTAGATTATGGTGTTTAATTAAGTTAAAGTATGTTTAGTTTAAGGTTAAGTATGTTTATATTAATATAAGCTTTGATGTGACTTAAAATAATTTGTTTTTGATTTATTTAAGTATTCCGAAATTATTAAATAATTAATATATATTTATTCGAAATTATTAAAATATTATTATTTAAATAAATTTCGGAATAAAATTAATTATTTAATAAATTCCAAAAATTATCTCGGGACCTTATTTGCTCAGAATTTCATGCTAATTGCGGCTGTGTATTCGGATTTTGAAATTGATGATTGGATATTATAAATTGAGTGTGGATTGCAAAAAATATGGATATTATTATTTAATTAATTTTCGGAATAAATTTAATTAATTATATATTAAATTCCAAAAATTTCGTTAGGGCCTTATTCTCTCAAAATTTCGTGTTGATCGCTGCTGTGTATTTATAATTTGAATTTGATGATTGATTGTGGCAAATGGAGTGCGATTGCGATAAATAGGGATTATTTTTATAAGTCTCAAGTGTGAAAATTGATGGGAGATTGGCCGCGATTAACTACCGATTAGAGGTCGTGCCCGGTGAGGCCGTGATTGACCACCTATTAAAGGTTGTGTCAAGTGAGGGCATGATTGACCACCTATTAGAGGTCGTGCCCAGTGGGGCTGTGATTAGCCACCTATTAAAGGTCGCGCCCAATGGGACCGTGAATTGCCACCTGATAAAAGTTGCGTCCAGTGGGGCTGTGAATTACCACCTATTGGAGGTCGTGCCCTTTGGGCCGGGATCTACCACATTTTTAAAGGTTGTGCCGAATAGGGCCGTGATGCCACTAATTCTAATTTTGCCGAGTGAGGCTGTGATTATTACTGGTTGTTAAACCTTTCTATAGGGTCGTGATTGGAAGCAGTGATTGATTTGCTAGAATGATATGAAATCGGCAGAGTCGATTGATCGCTGAGACGATCCAAGTGGTTGAATTGTTTTGATGATGTGATTGTGTCGCAGTTGTTTGGTTATCATAATTGCACGTGATTGAATTATATAAACTGTGTTAACCTGCAGATGAAGACTAAAGCGAGGTAAGTCTTTGTGTGATGTGGCTAAGACATCTGAGGCGTATTTTCTTTCTAATAGGGGTTTAAGGGGTTGAACTTGCTGAGACATTGTCTCATCCCGGTTTGGGGATTACAATTTCAGGTCCCTGGTGGACGGAGCAACTAGATAGCTTTGGTTGGCCTTGAGGAGTTGCAGAGGCGAAGTCATAAGGATTGAAGAACATATCATGCTAGTTGGTTTTATGATAGTTTCCCTTCTGTCGAGTTGGTCTATTTTGTAGACAGTCCAATGTTGTATTTAAACCCTTTGTGTTTGTAAATGAGTGTTTGGTATTTGATGATTGATTGCCTGCTTTTCTATCCTAAGTTAAATGTTGTCAGGGGATTTGTTTAACTTCCGCATGTGTAAATAAATGAATGGGTTGACGACATATCCTGTGATGTCACATATTTGATTGACTGCAGTGGGATGTGTGCGTGCTCGGGGTTCGGGGTGTGACAATTATGCCTTTGGTCAAGTCCGCCTATGTTTTGCAGGTCTTCTTCGTGAACCCAACAGATTCGCCTACAAGACAAACTTGAAGAGAGGGAACGCATGCCTCCACTTCTCTGCAGCACCCATGCATAAATCCATGCACGAAGAGAGAAAAGAAAAATCAGGGCATGGATATTCCCAGTAAAAAAGGGTGGTCAACTTGGAGGGGAATTGATTGTGTTTCACAAAAATTGAAGACTGACTTGGAGCACTCCCTGCACGAACATCTCCTTGGTTCACCGCTTCTTGAGGTTTCTAAAGCGGTCCCTAGTTGATCACCAAGACGTGAGCAGTGTTGTCCTTTGGAATAAAAGGTTTTCTGGTGTTCACCGTGGTCCAAGACCATCAAGCACGATAAACTCCTCCAGCAACGCAATTTTCTCGCGTGCCCTGTAGCTGTGGACATACCCAATCCAACCACTCGCCGTCGAACTCATCCTAAATTCAAGCCATCTCACAAGTATTTGTTTTATAGGTTTGTGGACCACAAGCCATCGCTGCTTGCTGATCACTGTCGAGGAGCTAGCTGCAATCCCTGTCATCCATTAAGTCGATTCCATTGAGTTTGAATTTGGCAATATTACATGTGAAATTAGGTAATTATCATATCTAAATTTGATTTGGATATTTTATTGCCTAATACATGCTTTTCAGCATATTTGAATGATAAGCGCATTCTCAATTAGGATTTATTGCCTAATCCACAACTGTATATCAATTTTTTTATTCCATCTATAAGGTTTTAGATTGAATAATTAATCACGCGGGAATAAAATGAATATCTTGATCTTTAAGGTTTAAGATCAATTTATTGATTTTATTAGTGAAATAATCAAGTTTAATTTAGATATTATTCCATGATCTGAATGATGTATGATGTCTATGATGATTCTGGATGGCTTGGTGCTCGTTTCATCTTGATTGCTTTATTTATCTCAAAATATGTTTGAATTAGATTAGGTCCATGTTTGAATATTGCATGCTTTAGGTTAATTTGCACTTTATTTATTTTGAATTTTCGAAATTAAAAAAAAACATAAAATATAAATTTAGGATGCTAGATTTTTGTTTCATTAGCATAAATTGCATGTTTAATTATTTGACTTTTTTTTTTAAATTTCAAAGTTAATAAAAAACAACAAAAATCATCATGCATATATCATATAGAATTAGGGCATCCTTTGTACGTCATTGCACATTAGGATAAAATTTCACATTTCATTTTAAGTTTAGATTGATTTAGATAGACTAGATTGCTAAGTTAAGATAATATCTTGGTTTTAATTAGGATTTAGCCTGACCTAATCCTTAATATAAGTTGGATAGAATCTTAATTTAGTTAGACAATTTTCGCATTTTTCCTAATTTCGAATTTCATGAAAAAAAATACAAAAAAAAAAAAAAGACTTAGGATAAATTAGTTTCAATCCCTAGGATAGATTGCATTCTTTTTTAAGAAATAAAAAATAAAAAATTTTATGTGCATATCATATAGAATTAGATTAATGAAATGCATGCCATTTAGTGATTATTGCTAGGTCAATTTAATTAAAAATTACTTGTCATTAGAATTAGGTCATTTGGTTATATTGCATTGCATAAAAGCATGGTTTTCATTAATTAAGTGAAAACAAAAATAAATTGCATGTTAATTAGAAATCATATATAGGACCGTTGATGTAAATTATGATTTAACAACATAGATGCTTTCGTTGCTACGAGGTAAGTCCTGCATTTTTTTATTTTTTTTCTTAGTGTTAAATTGGTGGATTACGTACCTGCATGATCACTTCATATGTTAGGGAAATAGATTTAAAATCAATTCAAACTGCTTGCAAAAATATTTTTAAAAAAAAGAAATGATACCAAAAGGGCATTAACGAAGTCTAGTGTAACAAAGTCCCCGTACCCAAAGTTTCTGGTTCGTAGGAATAAAATAATTCTCAAATTATTTTACTTAGGTGTCTAATCAACTTACCATAAATTGATTAGTGGCGACTCCTAGATAACATCCATTTGCATGTTAAGAAATTTGAACTTAAGTTGCGAATTGGTATGGATTTAGGAGAGCCTGAGTTAAGTTTAGGCTTAACAATCCATTAGCAAAATCCTAGGTAGTGCACCCCGAAAATTTTGGTTGCAACAGTCCTTGTAACCGAAAAGTAATCATTTTTTTTCCTTGGTACTCTACTTTGAAGTCCAATAAGGTAGAATATCAAACTGTTTGTAATTTTCATGATATTCACAAATGACAAGAATTTATTGTAAATTGCTTCATAATTTGTACTGCGTCAAACGGTACCTTGACAAGTGTTTTTATATCAAGGACCTTGGCCAATTAAAGTGCTCTTTGGGAATTGAAGTGACGCGAACGACTTCAGGATTATTTCTGTGTCAGAGAAAATATGTACTTGTGGCACACTAGTAGCTACATCAACGACTTCTCTTATGAAGGAGTAGCATCGGTTAGCTTCAACAATTGGAATTGCCATGATAGTCTCAAGTCACTATCGTCGATTAGCGTGATGTCTATTTGATGTTGGAAAACACTCCCATGAGATTTTGATGATCACTAAACTATCTCTGTTATAAATAGTTATGATGATGAATGCACATAGTGAAATTGCTTACCATTATCAATGATTCTACCCATCGACAAAGACAATATACCTCTGACTTTTAGTGAATAAGCATCAATGAGATTTAGATCTCATGTTAGCTTGGAAGGACTAGTCAAGATAGCAATTATGGAAATCTTTGGTACTAATAAAGTTGGAAAACATGATTGATGTTAACATCCGTGTCACTTGGTTGATATCGTCATTGAATATAACGAGCTGAGTCACTTACAATCAGCACCAATAATAGTGTGTGATAGATTGCAATAGTGATATATCATGTCCGATGATAGTAAGATACACACCGGAAGAAAATAATTGATGGTTTAGAAAAGAGCTATTGAAGCTTTGGATTCCGTAGCTAAAAAATGGGTCAAGTATTCGATAAGCAGTTGATAATTTTTTGAGGCAAGACAATTATAGCCATTTTGGGAAATTTGCTCTGGTTAGTGATGTGATCAGAATTTTCTATGTTCGATAATAATTTTTAGGATGTAATGTTAAGTATTATTTAGCTTGGAGTTTTGGGGTGACACATAGGGAATCTCAGTTTAGTCGATTACTTTACGAGGTGCGAAGGATGATCTTCCACGATTGTTATTGGCCAGAGTCCGATACGTTAGCATTAAAAAATAGATATTGACATGTACATTGATTGTGTAGAGCAACAGTCATTAACCTATTCAAGGCCCGACACACTCTGAAATACGTATTAGATGATTTTCAAGTTTTAAAATTTAGTGAGTCAAGAATTTCCTAACATCTCTTATTTTTCATTAATGACTTTAGTGAGTCCAAAATAATTTTCTGATTTATTGGTATTTGAAACGGATACCGACTTTTTCTTTACATAATAATTTTACTAGATATCTTGGTAACTTAACAAAATATCTACTTTGAAATGAGCTATTTGTCACTTTCTAATTGAAGCACTCCTCACTCAATTTCAATCAATTGTTTTTAATTTCAAGCCATTTTTACTTTTAATCTTGGTTGGTTATTCTTATCTCTTGATAACTCCTGGTCTTTTAAATTCTTTCCCCTTGACCATATCATTGAATGGAGTTATATGATTATGACACTTATAACTTTTTATTTAAACCTCTTTAGCTCATAAATGCTCTTGATGACTCATTTATGCATTTTACTTGATGGTAGGAGCTCTCTCTTTTCTCGATTAAAATGTCTCCTTCTAGCCACCCTCATTAAACCACTTGTAACTTGTGGACTGGAACATCTATCCCTCTCTTTTACACTTCATGTTTTTAACTCAAACTCATCATTATATTTAAGCTTAGTTACTTATTCTTATCCCTTTGTACTTCTTGAAAGTCTTCTTGATCGTGTGAAGTCATTTCAAGAAGCCTAGCTCTAATTAGAGAGAATAAAGAAAGAGAGAGTTACATGCCACTTTTCTTTCTCTTTCATTTCCCACTCTTTTAAAGCAAAGGCAAATGTCTCATGCTTGTATTTTTAAAGCTTCTAGTTTGATATTTCAAGTTTTTATAGGGTGAATTTTTAGGCTTCCTCTTTATCTTATCAAATTAGTTTTGTTGTTTAAAAATATCGTGAGTTGTTAATTTATGTTCTTGATTATTTTGCTTTGAAGGAAATCAGAGATTTGATTTTTGCTCTAGTCATTTTCATGGTAAGTGAAAACTTCAAAGACTAAGTTAGATGGATCCACTTAGTGCTCTTGACTTGGTTGTTTGATGGTTGCCAATTTTAGTTTAAACTTGGATGTTAAGTGTGAGAAGGTTATAACAATTGCATGATGAATCATTATGTTCATTTGACTTGAATAAATGAATCTCTATATGTTGAGGTTGTAAGTAATCAACTTCCATGAGATTTGGTAGTAGATTAAACCCAAAAACGATATTTTCGTGATTCAACTAAATTACCGATTTACTAGTTAAGCATTTTGTCAATTATTATGTTGTTGATATTATGCTGTTTATTAGTTGGGTTGTTGATGTCATGTTGTTGATTATTTGGGTTATCGATGTTCATATGGTTGATTCTTTCATAATGTTATCATTTGCTTACATAAGAAATGACAAGAGGTAAGCATCTCATAATTATTATTTGCGTATGTGATCATTGAAAGTGCAATGTAATTTTATTCCAAAACAAAATTGCATGAAAAAATATTGTATACCGGATGTCGATTCTTGAAATGAACGCTGATTTCGTTGTTGAGGTAAGAGAGATCATATGATTATAATGTTATTATGTGCATTTTTGCTCTATGAGTAAATATAAAGAGTATCA
The DNA here is from genome assembly GCA_017140185.1 of Eucalyptus polyanthemos subsp. polyanthemos. Lineage (NCBI taxonomy): Eukaryota > Viridiplantae > Streptophyta > Magnoliopsida > Myrtales > Myrtaceae > Eucalyptus > Eucalyptus polyanthemos. Next base: position 28,277,463 of record CM029464.1, on the reverse strand, counting down.
TGAAAAGCTATGCCCATCGCTTACATATTAGTGGCAACGATGCCCCGGAGTTGGGGTGACCCATAGAGTCGGGATGCCTTGGAGTGGAGATGTCTTTGGAATTTTGTGATGTATCGGAGTGGAGATGTCCCGTGTATCGAGATGCCCTAGAGTTGGGATGCTCCAAGAATCGGGATGAAATGAGATGATTACATGTCTATTAATGAACTAATTGTTTATAATGATGCATCACAATGTGTTATGTCATCTGCTTGCATTTGAATGAATAATCCTACGTGATATTGTTCATGGTTTCTATCAACATAACATAATATGTAAATTAATGCACCAATTTATTTAATTGTCTCTCATAGTTACTTAGTATGCGCTTGGGATCGTTGTGCTTTGCACGCACCAAGTTGAGTGGTAGGGTAATCTTCTACCTTAGACTTAGAGCCTTCATTTATTGAGTTTTGGCTCACCTCATATTTTTCAAATTTATAGGATGGATCACCCTCCACTATTACAGTTTGAAGTTCCTATATATTGTGGTTGCGATTACTCTGATGTGCTTGTACCAAAATTGTCAGTACTATATACTAAGTATAGTTTTATTGTATGGGTCATTGCGAGATTGTTGGAGTGGGTTCCCATCAATTTGTCACTAGCACTAGAACATCAACAGTGAGTTAATTGTATCGTTAAGGGGCTTTGATGGTTCTTTTGGTTTCAATGGCGATGGCTTGTTGATTGGCAAGGTTTGTTGATCTGTGCTTCAGGAGTTTAGGAGCTTTTAGATTAATGCTTCGGAAGACCACTTGTAAGGCTTGGATCAAAGTGTGATGAAAGTGGAGATAGGTTTTTATATAGAAAGTTTTGATGTATATTAGCTGAGGTTAAATTATTTGTTCAATTGAGGATAAATTATTCATTTATTAAATTGAAGTAAAGTTAAATTATATTCACATATGAGGTTTAAATTGTATGGAAATTTAGGTCATTACAAGTAAAGCAATTCTAGGAGCAATCTCAATACCGGTAGAGTACCTCCCAATGACTCTTAAACAACTAGCTGATCATCCATGTGTTAGGGAAATCTCTTATGATGTTTTGAAAATGACAAAATAAATCAAAGGCTATTAACGTTTTTAATGGTTGAGTAATAAACTATGCAGATGATAGAACATATAAATGATATTGTCGAAGTCTATGCTTGAAAGAACCAAAAGATAGATTCTATGCTAAAGCTGAACTTATTTAGACTGTATCCAAACCTTAAGGCTAAATATATTCAGAAGCAGAAAATGTTTAGACTTATGTCCAGATTGTAAAGTTTATTTCAGATGCAAGACACTTAGACTTTACTTCAAATAGAACGCTCTCGGACTTTACATTCAAAACGAGACACAAGTCCAGAACATGACAAGGTTTCGGAATGAGACACAAGTTTAGAACGTAACAGATTCAAAACAAAGCATGCTCAGAACGAGACAATTGTGGGTCGCCGATGGTGATTGAACTCAATCCCTTAATTGAAGCAATTGTGGCTCAAAAGGAAGAAGAAAACAATAAGTGGATTGCCAAGATAGAAGAGAGGCTCCAGTTTATGCGGACTCTGCGACCCAGGTGATAGGAGATTTCTCTCACTCTGCCAAGCTGAGGTGGTATTGGGGATCTGAGGATTTATTTGAAATACTATGTGCAGAAGATGTCATGGTACATCAAAGATGAGTCCCTCATGATTCAAAATGAAAGCTTAACCAGACCAGAGCAAAAAGCACAGGCAAATTCTTCATTTTCAACTCTACCTGGAGCTACCACTGGAACTTCTTATAGAAATTTGGAGATCACTTCTAAAAGTAGTCACTCGGTAGGCCAAGATGCACTTTTTTGGTTTTAGTCGATCACAAAGAGAGGGAAAGAGCACAGAACAGGCTTTTGGGTATGTCATGCTCGTTATATTGTCTCTAAGTTTTCCGTGAGCGTTTTAGGGCGTGCATGGAAACGTTCCAAAAAAACGTTTCTGGAACACTTCTGTACTTTTTTTGTTTCTGGGAACAAAAAAAGAACAGAAACGCGTTTGGTTGCGTTTCTGTTCTTTTTTTGTTTTTTTGTTCCCGGAACAAAATTGGAGCAAAAAAAAGAAACACAAAAAAGTTGCTTCTTGTTCCAGAAACAATTTTGAAGAAACGCTTCTTCTCTCTCTTCTCTTTTATTCTTCTTTTCTTCTTTTTTTTGCTTCTTTTTTCTTTGGTCGGTCGTCGGCCTTGGCCATGGCCGGCAACCGGCCGTCGTGGGTCGGGCCGACCTCGCCGGAGCGTCGCCGGCCCGGCGAGCCTCGCCGTGGCTAGGCGAGGCCGCCCCTGTCGGCCGATCGCCGGAGGCCGGTGACCGGCCAAAAAAAAAAAAAAATAAAAAAGAAAGGAAAAAATGAAAATTAAATAAAATGTTTAAAAAATTAAAAGAAATAAAAAAGAATAAAATTTACCAAACATATTCCTATTCATTTTTTATTCCGGAACAAACGTTACCAAATGCGTTCTTTTGTTCAAAAATTGTTGGAACAGAAACACTTTTTTTTTTTTTTTTTTCTGTTCCCTAGAACAAAAAAAGAATAGAAACGTTACCATTCGCACCCTTAGGTAACCACTTGCTAAACCCCTCTTTTTTATTTTTTTTTATTTTTCAGGTTCTCTGATTTTGTTCTGAAGGCTGACCCCATAGCGAATTTTAGTACTTCTCCTTGTATCCCACATTTCTAATAAGAAACAGCATTGAAACTAGAATTTTTCTTATACTGCAGAAGAATTGATTCAACTAAACGAAGATTTAATAGCACCTTGACTAAACCTTTGTTTACTATGGGATGGATGTTAGGAAAATTAAAAGGGGAACTGCAGTTCCGAAACTAGATTTTGGCTCTATAGCATGGACGAATTTTCTTAACTAAGTGTAAGCAACTTCACCGTGTCTCTTTTTCCCCTAGTGATAAATTAGGGTTTAATTGGCAAAACGCACAAGCTGGTTCTATTCTATTGCCACTCCTGCTGCAAAAAGAAATCTTTTTCCTTCTCTCTCTCTCTCTCTCTCTCTCCATTTTCATTCTTTTCATTTGCCTCGCCTCCTGAATTTCTTCCCAGCAGTACCTTTTGTTGAAAAGGATTGAAGAGGAGGTAATGATGAACTTGATTTCGGTTATAGTCTCAGTCAATTTGACATAATGATATTGTGCTTGCACTCTTTTCTCATTTTTGATGTTGGAGTTCATCGAGTAACCAATTGATGTTACATCCTTGTTCTCAGTTTTATGGCCACTATCATCCTTTCAAAGCAACATTGCTCTAGGAATTTCACCAAAGTCGATTCAGATCATCGAATTTCATTTTTGACACCAATTTTTCCCTTGGTGATCTTATTTATGTTCTCCCTTGCTTAAGTTTCACTTTTTATATTTTGGAAATGCTTTAGAATCCCTCTTAAGTTAGTTTATGCATACACTGAAGCAGAACTCACGAGTAGCTAAATTGTTATTTCTGCACAAGATCGAAGAACCCATGATCTTCCTATGTAGTAAAGAATACCCTCAAGGCACCCCCAAACTTTTGCTGATCCTTTTGCAACATATGGCCCCATCCTTTGACCGTTTCGTACAGCCCTTTGACGCAAAATGGCGATTATATCAATTTTTATCGAACATCTCTAATTTCTGCCGAAAAATTAAATGAAGAGAACTCAAAACAGAACATGAACTTCGTCGACTTTGACATCGTGTGGAGATGAGAAACCACGCTGAAGATCGCAAGACTATGAACTTCACTGACGGAAGGAGTTGATGAGGGGACGAAAGGGCATAAGAGAAACTTCTGTTTATATAATGTGTTTGGATCGTGGCTAATGGAGACCGACCTAGTTTGTTTCCATTTTCTTGTTGATAATTAGAAGTAATGGGGAGCACCGCGCTCATGTTTCTATTGTATCGTCGTGACTGGTCAGTTGATGAACGATGCTTGTGAAGTAACATGCTTATCTTAAATCGGAATATTGTTTCTATCATCTGTAACCTGTTTCTTGAATCCTGTTTCTTGAATGAGGTTCAAGGGTATCTCATGCACAAAGCTACAGATCATGTCAGGAACCTCGAAATTCATTAGGATACTTGCAAGCGCAATTGCAAGACTGACTCCACACGGTGCTTATTAGTTTATTTGTACTCTGTTTTTTTTTTAACCTCATATTGAAGATGGTTAAAAGGCACCGGAGATTCACATATAAATGATAGGACGCTAGTTCTCCAACTAGCATCTGCCATGGTGGTGGCCGCCCCTAGGACCGTGGCCACCAGGGCCATGTCTGCTGGGGCCATGCCCACCCGGTCCGCATGGTTTACCTGGTCCGCCATGGCCATGATCTCCTCCGGGCTTGCCGCCATGGTCATGTCCGTGTCCACCGCCCGGACCACCGTGGCCTCCTCCTCCCGGGCCTCCATGACCTCCACCAGGACCTCCATGGCCGCATCCACCAGGGCCGTGCCCACCTCCGCCGTGATGGCCGTGATCAGACATTTTGGTGACTCTCTCTTAAGGAAATCTTGCCCTCCAAAGGTTCGTTGCTAGCTGAGATGATGGGTGGTGAGAGAAGGCGGGGGGATATGGGGATTTATATAGGAAAATGTCTGACTGGTGGCCAAGGAGTCACGTGGATGAGGACCAGTGGCTTGAAGTGTACTGCCACGCGGCGACTGATTGGTATCCTCCAAAGGAGTTTATATTCCCCGCGTTTCAGCCTCTATACATTATCGCATCCGCGCAGACTTAGCGGGCCTATCAAACTGAATTTGGACCATTCTATCAAGTGGGATTGACATGGAGGCCATCGATTTTCTACGGCTCGAATTCAGTTTTACACCGTCCGGAGGTGAAAATCATGCCTTAGAATTCAAGGCCCGTTTGAGGAATAAAATTAGATCAAGAAGTTCACTGAACAAAACATAAATGATTTGGGAGTGGCTTCTGCTCCATATTTGTCCAGAAATCCAATAATGAGATAGGAAGAAGACATGCTCAACCAATGTCAAGTCATCAATTATCAACAGCTTAAAATGTTCTTCCAGGACGATAAGTTTCCCATATCCAACAAAAAAAACTTTATTCTCTTGTCTGTCAAATGCAAAAATTTACTTGAAGTTCGACTTGAAAGTAGGATTCTAGCAACTTGGAATCCACCTAGAAGACAAACATAAGACAGCATTTTGGATACTAAACAAACACTTTGAGTGGAAGGTCCTTCCTTTTGGATTACCGACAACACTCATTTTTAAAAGGCCATGTGCAAAATATTCCATCCAGTCAATGTAGGTGCATGGTTCTACATTGATGACATATTGCTCTATAGCAAAGACAAAGAGTCTCACTGTAAGTTGCTCATCCAATTTTGTTCATATTGTCAAATAGAATGGTATTATGTTATTACTGAAAAAGATTAAGATCGCCCATATGGAGATTGAATTTCTATAGCATGCAGCTCAAAGATGGTGCATTCCAACCAAGTGATCATATTGCAAAAAAAAAAAAAAAAAAACTATTCAAGTTCCCATTTAGAATCTCTCCCACAAACAAAGCCAACAATTCCTTAATAGTTAACCACTTGAGGATTTTGTTCCTAAGATCACTAGGTATATGCATCAATTGCAAAAAATACTGAAGAAAGACCTACGTCCTTGGGGACTTTCACAAAGTAAGGTAGTCCAGTCACTCAAACAAAAGTTAAAATCTTTACCTTGTCTTCAAATTCCCTTTCAAGGAAAAAGAATTCTCTAAACTGATGCTAGTGACCAATATTAAGCAGCTATTATTTTCGAAGAATAGCCTAACGGTAAGAGGAGAATCCGTGGATACAAGAGTGGAAGATTCTCCTAAGTAGAAATTCATTACCATTTTACTGTCAAGGAAATCTTGATTGCTAAGTATGTGATTAAAAAATTTGAATCCCATCTCATAGGTCATCATTTTCTTATCGAATTGGACATGACTTCTTTTCCCAAGATATTGAAATTCAAACAAAAGACAGTTCTACACCCACAGCTTCTAAGGTGGGCGGAATGATTTTCCAAATACTCCATTGAAATCAAACAAATTGTGAGAAAAAAGAATATGCTTACAGATTTTTTATTTAGGCTAGATCAAGCTCCAGTGAGTTTCATCAACATGTATCAAGTACAACAGCTAGTGGCCAAATTCAAGCTCAACTAATGTGCCAAAATGGCCGAGCAGGAAATATCCTCCTGAAATTCCAGGACTCATTCAAGATGATTTTGTCTTTAAAAGCATAATTAATATGTTATGGGTTTAGTAGCTAAGAATCATCAACGGATATGGTGGATTATGTTTGAAACCCTTGGGTCCAAGTATCCATTCATATATCCATTAATCATCTCGCCCATAGACCCATTTCCTGAAGACCTTAAATGGCTCCTTTGGTATATGCTTAATTTGCATACAATAGCTGTTGCATTTCCTATAGCGAAAATGCCTTTCATCATTAGCCAGATTATCCAAAGGCAAATAAGATTTTGCACATTTGGGAGAATTCCTATCATGGTTTACACCTTTACAAACCTAGAGATTAGTTTTCAAAGAACAATTGAAAGTTTGCCGGCCAAATCTAGAACTTCACACCTTAATCATCTTTCATAGGTCGGGCATGTTTCTTAGGCCAAGTGGAGATCTTCACTAGACTTTGGCAAGGGTTGGTGTCTCTACTTTTAAGCCTCAACCAAGAACAAACGATATTTTCAAAACCCTCCTAGCAAAGTCAAGCAAATCCCATAGGAATATAAGGAACTTTAGAGAATTTTGTACCAACACATAGGGTGATTCGTCCATAAATTTGGCAAGAAAAAAACACAATTTGGCAACACACTAATCTAGAGTTTCTTGAAGTAAGTCACCAAATTCATCAGGCCTTAAAAGAATATCATGGAAAAGATCTCAATTTCGACCATGATGAAGCATTCACTTTTTCCTCCCAAGATCCATGGGGTGAGCCACTAGCCCAAGACCCATACTTATTTGAATTCCTCTACACAGATTTATAGTTGGCTTCCACCACTTTTGAAAATTGATCCCACTGGCCACAACCCTAGAAAAACCAATCCTCTCCCTTTAAGAAAACAAGAATAGATTGCCCATCTTCATTAGGAATCCTTGACGACCTTGTTGCTAATTAGCTTTTGTCATAATGGGAGATTGATAGCCTTATTCACGCCTTTCGCAAAGCAAAAGATGAGGACTGCTCAAATAGCTCAATAGACAGCATTAAAATGATTCGATAATAAAATGTGGTAGAGTGCTTCGCACTGTACCACATGCTTTAGTAGGCTTGGTGTGGAGTGTGCATCGTTTGTAGTGCTTTGAGCATCTTTCGTACCTTGTGGCTTTTGCATCTATTGTTTGTAGCATCATTAAAGGGACATATCCTTAATAGACATCACTAAAAGGATTCAATAGTAAGATATGGTAGTGTGCTTTGCACTTTACGACATGCTTTAGTAGGCTTGGTGTGGAGTGTGCATTGTTTGTAGTGCTTTAAGCATCTTTCGTACCTTGTGGCTTTTGTATCTATTGTTTTTAGCATCATTAAAGGGACCTATTGTCTAGATGCCTTGTGATGTTTGATGCAGCTCATGCCTCTATAAGGCAATGTATTGTATATTGAAGGGGCAAACTAGCCTTCCCTAAATAAACCTATATTATGATATTGTTCATGGCTTTCTAAGTCCTTTTTCTTCCTCCCCTAGAATGGCTTATTCTGATTAGAATTTTGTTGTTAGCTCGGTAAGATGGTATGGTTCTAAGTATACTCTCCACTTTTCATTTTATAGAACCATGGATAAGAAAATCTAACATTCTAAGGTCCAGCTTCAAGAGTAAAGGGTTAGGAAACTAAGAGGCTATCCCTTGAAGAATGGCCTGGGGTGCCTATTAGTTGGGAATAGCATACCTATTTCCACATTTTGTTCTTGAGACTCTACCTACCCAACATCAAAGAGGCACGTGTCCAGAACCTGCACACAAATTAAGACATATAAACAATCAACTTGCCATTAATTTGGCCTATCCGTGTTGCCCTAACCTTGCCTAAATAGTTTGCACGTAATTGGTAGAATTTAAACATATGACCTCAACTTCATGAACTAGAATTTCCTTTGTTAAGTCTCCAAGAGATAATTACCCAAAAAGTCCTAACCCTATTGTACATTGGCAAATTTAGTCCAAAACTTTTTAATTTAAGTAAATTAATCCGAACCTTTTGAAGATTTGTCAATGTAGTCCTTCTAGTCAATTTGGCCAGAAATCGCAAATGTGGACATCAATCATCCAATGTGGCACAATTAATACTAACATGAACCAATTTGCAATTTAAAAAAAAAAATCTGATTTTTTTTCTTCCTTCTTTTTTTTTTTTTTTGTTTTCTCTTGTTTCCCTCTGTCAATCACCAAGTCCTCAACAATGGTTGGCCACAAGCAAGGGTCACCCTTGCCGGCACAACTCTCGCTAAAGGTTGGCGTTTGGCAAACGTGACCCTTGCTAGATCCAATTAGGGCAACCCTCATCTATGGTAAATGACCTCCACAAAGCATTGCCGTTAGTGAAAAAAAGAAGAAGGAAAAAGAAGAGAAAAAATTTAGGAAATTCTAAAAATAATTATAAAAATCGTTGATGTTAGCATTGACAGTGCCAATTTTATAAAGGATTTTTGATACTTAAAAAAAAAAAAAAATCTCAAACCTTTGCCTGCAAATTTAGCCATTGGTGAGTCAAATCATCCATTAGCCAACCTTACTTAAGGTCACTTGGGTTCCCATGACCCCAAGCCAGGCGATGGTCACTTGAGATCTTGTGAACCACACATCACTTGAAGACCTTAGACAAGGTTGGCTGGTGTCAGATTGGCTTGCTAATAGCCGGATTTAGCCTCGTTAGCAACATGAATCCAGTCAGTGATGTTGAGTGGGGTTAAGACATTTTTGGAATAATGAAAAATTAAGAGAGGACAAATTTGGAAGATAAAAAATGTATTTATATTTCGGAAATGCTCAAAACTCAAAGCACACCTGGACTTGCTTTGGGCTTAGAGGTGTCTGGAAATGCATTGTATGTTCCCAAAAACTCTAAAAAAAAAATTGCCAAATGGTATATGCATTTGTTCAAAGGCCTTTAAAGTCCAAGGGGTTTTGGAAAACACTAGTGTTTTCCAAATGCATTTGTGACATGCGCCCATCTAATAAACTCTTTAAAAAAACTTTTGTCGGTGGCTTGAGGATCATCTGTCACGTATTGAAACGCCCTTGGCCTTACGCACATATTAAATTTATGGCGAAATAAGGAATCTCCGACAGAAAGCATTTGCCCATACTTTAATGCTAGTCAGAATCATGTGCGAAAGAGCCAACAACATTTCAAAAGCAAATAAAATTTTCAGTCTTTTTGTATTCTTGTAGGATTCGATTTCGAAGTGTAAGAACCTTACCGACGTTCAAACGATCGGAGGATCCTATGCCAAGTTATGTAAATTTTGACTTCTTGGTACCAAGACTTTCATCTTCAAGAGGAAAGAAATTTGCAAGGAAATCAAAAGGGATTGCAATCGTAAGTTCATAATGAGCCGCATGATGCTAAGTACAAAGAGCAAAGTAAAGGAGCTGCTCTCTACACGACGCGTGCAGACGAGCAATTCATGTTTATCCACAGGAGATGGATCAAATTGAAGCAATTCCTCATGTAAGTAAAAAGGATTTCCTAAAGCTTGGTAGTGTTTCTCATGTTTCTGAAAGACCTTAGAGCTTGCTAATATATCTTCTGGGCCTTACTCCAGTTCATATGAAGGTCGTCTTCCTTTCCCTTTGGGCTTCTAAGTGGGCCAACCCCATTCCAATTAAGAATTTCGTACCTGTCTCGTTCTACAACTGCCTTGCTTTTGGGCTTTACATGTACCCGGACCAATTAAGAATCCTCCTCTTTCCAACTCTTAGCCTTGGTCATGTCTTTTTACCTCTGGAGTGCTTCTAAGGGTTCTTGGGTGAACCGATTGCCAATTCCTCGACGAACATCGGATAAAAAAGGAGACTAAATCTCGTCCATTAGCTGTAAAAATTTTCGTTAGTCACGAGCCGAGGTTTCCCCCCAAAGAAGTGTTCTTTTTCACTAGGACTGCGAGGATTGCTAACTCATTGCAAGTCTTGTGGCATGCGCTTGTTACATCACTAATTGCAAATCAATTATTATATGAGATGTGGGGCCCAAATGATAGTAGACCGTCGCTGGTCTGCCTAGCTACAAAGCCATGGATGACGGGCCAAGCCTAGTCTCCCAACCAGTTTGGCTACTTTACTCAAGTCTGCTTATTTCTCGATATCAGAGATAGACGCCTTGTGTATTTCTTGTTATTTTCTTAGCATGAACAAGAGGAAAATCTGCGTCGCGATCATCATCATCTTTCTGCTGGTTGTGCTGGACAACAATCGCCATGGGAGAGTGGGAGGAGGATTCGAAATGAATGCATGAACATGGGATCGAAACCGCATCACCAAGCAGGCACCCTGTCGTGAGTCAAGGGATGACAATCAATGGGCCTCAACTTTTTTTTTTTTTTGAAACACGAGCATCCGTATCTTCTGATCCACTCATTCCAATTAGATGCACGTAAACTGTCATGCCCACTTACATCGGGATAAGGCTCCTCCTGTAAGTTGATAGACATGACTCTAGGTTACCATAGTTGAGATATGTTGTGACTCGGTATGGCATCCACCACTTTCAAATGAAACACTTATTTACTTAATAATCAAGAATTCAATGTGATATGATTCCGATGGAGGACCATGTAAATATCTACTTTTGAAAATAGAGCAAATGATAGGCGTGGCAGCTCACGACTGTGCTTGGGCGGATTGGCGCTGCCCAAAATTATTATATGAAAAAAGGTTTTCCTCAACGGTGGGCTTGGGCAACAAATATGTCTGATATAAGGGCTTGGCTTAGACCTGCCCATCGGCCATTTCCATAGTACGACATTACTAAATCATGTAAGAAACTGGATTACAACACTAGATGTAATCGATTATATTTATGTCAAGATTATGTGTATAGGAGGATGCATGCAAGAAAAAGTTCCAAAAAATTCATAAACATTGCAATTGAGCTTGGTAAAAATTTTGTATTTGTGCTCATGAGTCAGTCTGATCAACAAATTAAAATTGATTGGATTGACTTAATTTAGCATAAATGCAAAAATATTTAAAATTAAATTTATTCAATTGAAAATTTTAAAATTAAATTGACACTAATATAATATATTTTGAATTTTTTTAATATCTTCTCTGGTGCGTGCAAATCGCAGAACCCATGGAAAACTGGAGAATAATGAAGCGAGCGACTGACAATACGACTCCTACCCTAAAACCCTGACAGGACTTTGGGGGGGGTGAGACGTGCAAGCATGGAAGAACCCTAGGGCTAAGGCTATTATTGTCACGGGAGTGTCGGCAGAGTGTAATGTGGAAAGCAACTATACGGGGCCTCGATTTTCGAACGCTGCCGCCCGATGGTGGGCTACGATGTTTGGACCCACGGGATGTACCTTTGCTCGCTATGTGAGAGACAGCTTTTGCGGATACGGTGACCTGATTTCTGCAATGTCTTGCGCTCAAGACATGGAGACTCTGCAGAAAAGAGGGAGTAAAGGTGAAAAGAAAAAAGGTTAGATTTGACCCCTTTTGTGCTCTCGTCCTTTGAGAAATAATCATCCTCGCGAGGAAAGGAAAACCCTTAATTTTAATTAGTACCGAATACCATGATAAAAAAATAAAAAAAAAGACTCCAAATTTCTTCCAGCATGATACCAATATTCCGAATTTTATTGAAATCATGAAAGATGATCAAATTTGTATTTGTGATCCAAAAGCACCCCAACACCATTCCGTTAAATTTCACATGGCGACATGGGTGTATAACAGGAAGCAAATAAATATGACATGAATCTAAAAAAAGAAAAAGAAAATCTTACCAAAAAACCTACGGTTTATCTAACGTGGCACCCATACTGCTAACTTTTATTAGTTTTGACACCATCAAGGACTCTAAAATACATTCAGTTCGACGTGATATCAATACTCTCAATACTCTGAATTTTTTGGGTCATGAAAAATCCTCAAATTTGTATATGTGATGCGAAAGTGCCTTTAAGCATAATTTCGTCTAAGATGGCTATTGAAAATCTCACATGATGAATTGGGTGGATGACGGCAAGCTAATGGAAATGATGTGAATCTGAAAAATCCCACCTAGAAGTCTTCACTTTATCTGGCATGACTCTTGTGCCGCTAACTTATTTCTTCGTGCTATCAATACCCACAAATTTGTACAAGTGATCTAGAAGATACACGCAAACTCAATCCGGAAAAGTTTTTAATCCGGAAAAGTTAACCTATGCACATATGTGATTCAAATGGCCGGTCGTTACTTAATTTTCGGGGATTTTACATTTGTAGAAACTCATCTCTTCACAGACATAATGTGAAACCTGGTGCATGGGACCAGAAATGTGGGGTCCCCGTTACCAAAGTTAGGACATGAACGGTCGTTTTGTAATTGTTTAGACATTTTCTTTATGCAAGTGCCGAGAACTGCACGTGATCCTCAATGCATGCCTTGGATCAGAGTCCGCGGCGGAATTTCGTGCACTACTTAGCAGATTAAAGTAACTCTATTTGGGTGGCTTCTATGATCTTGTATGTCAAAAAACAAAATAATGGACTTGCTGTTAATTTCTTGAATTGATCATAATGTACAAAAAAAAAAAATGCCATAAGGTTGATTGCAACTTATGAATAGTAATTTTATTTTATGATTCATAACTCATTTCTAGTTGTCGTGCACTTGTAATAGTAATTATATATATGTACGGTAATTTATTTATAAAAACACCTGGTAGTTAATCAATCGCATAATTTATTGCCTCAAATTGTCGAAATTGATGGTGGTTGTGCTTAGTAATTGCCCTCAACAATTGTTAATTTGTTGTAATTCTGTAAGTCCTTGTAACTGAAAAGTAATCATTTTTTTCCTTGGTACTCTACTTTGATGTCCAGAAAGGTAGAATATCAAACTGTTTTTAACTTTCATGATATTCACAATCAACCGGAATTTATTGTAAATTGCTTCACAATTTGCACGGCGTCAAATAGTACCTTGACAAGTGTTTTTATATCAAGGACCTTGGCCAATTAAAGTGCTCTTTGGGAATTCAAGTGACGTGAACAACTTCAGGATTATTTCTGTGTCAGAGAAAGTATGTACTTGTGGCACACTAGCAGCTACATCAATGACTTCTCCGATGAAAGAGCAACATCGGTTAGCTTCAACAATTGGACTTGCCATGATAGTCCCAAGTCACTATCGTCGATTATTGTGATGTCTATTTGATGTTGGAAAACACTCCTATGAGATTTTGATAATTATTAAACTATCTCTATTACTAATGGTTATAATGATGAATGCACAAAGTGAAATTGTTTACCATTATCAATGATTCTACCCATCAACAAAAACAATATACCTCTTACTTTCGGTGAATAAGCATCAATGAGATTTAGATCTCATGTTAGCTTGAAAGGACCAGTCAAGATAGCAATTTTGGAAATCTTTGGTACTGATAAAGTTGGAAAACATGATTGATTTTAGCATCATGTGTCACTTAGTCAATATCATCATTGACTATAATTAGCCGAGTCACTTACAATCAGCGCCAATAATAGTGTGTAATAGATTGCAATAGTGATACATTGGGTTCGATAATAGTGAGATACACACCGGAAGAATTTTCTATGTTTGATAATAATATTTAGGATGTAATGTTAAGTATTATTTAGCTTGGAGTTTTGGGGTGACACATAGGGAATCTCAATTCAATCGATTGCTTTGCAAGGTGCAAAGGATGATCTTCCACGATCATTATTGCCCGGAGTCCGATACGTTAGCATTAAAAAATAGATATTGACATGTTCGTTGATTGTGTAGAGCATCGGTCATTAACCTACTGCTTTAGTACTTGTTGACGGGGCCCAACAGACTCTAAAATATGTATTAGATGATTTTCAAGTTTTAAAATTTAGTGAGCTAAGAATTTCCTAACATTTGTTATTTTTCATTAATGACTTTAGTGAGTCCAATATACTTTTATGATTTATCAGTGTTTGAAATGGATACCAACTTTTTTCTTTACGTACTAATTTACTAGATATCTTGGTAACTTAACAAAATATCTACTTTGAAATGAGCTATTTGTCACTTTCTAATTGAAACACTCCTCACTCAATTTCAATCAATTGTTTTTAATTTCAAGCCATTATTGCTTTTAATCTTGGTTGGTTATTCTTATCTCTTGATAACTCCTGGTCTTTTAAATTCATTTCCCTTGACCATATCATTGAATGAAGTTATATGATTATGACATTTGTAAATTTTATTTGAACCTCTTTAGCTCATAAATGTTCTTGATGACTCATTTATGCATCTAAGTCTTGAAAAAAAAAAGTTAAGATTTGCACCTATTGAATCTAAAAAATATTGTTTTTTTTAACATGAAGAGATAAAGAAGCCATTGCAATTGTTGGAAATACTAGGCCCACTAAAGGCACAAAAAAGAGGGTAAGTTGTTAAAAATTATCATAGAATGAGTACCTCGATTTAATATTTGTACTTGTTATTGTTAGAAAAAGGAAAAAAAAAAAAAGGTCTAATCATGGTTCCATTTATTACGAGTCTTACAAACAAAGTTCTGGGGCGACATTCGCCTTCTTTTTCCTGCACCTAGCTCTAGGAATCATCAACCAATAGAGCAAGGTTCCTTGGCCAGTCTTCCCGTTCAGGAGCTTAGACGTTCTGAGCAAAATGCCGCTTTGAAAAAGAAGGATAATAGTCGGAGGCTTCTTTAGGATGGTAGGAAAATCCACTGGAACCGGAGCTCATGAAGCATCCTTTTTGTCGGAGTGATATATTAATATGCTAATAAGTCTTTTAATGGCTATTCCATCTATTACTTTATTGTGAAAGACTAGATTGACTTGTTTTTCCATAAGTACCTCCATATTTTGCTGAGTGGGATTTGACAATGAGTTTGAGTCAAGGAAGACTAGAGAAGCTCTCTTTTCTCAATTAAAATGTCTCATTTAAGCCACCCTCATTAAGCACTTTGTAGCTTATGGACTGGAACATCTATCCCTCTCTTTTACACATAGTGTTTTTTACTCAAACTCATCATTATATTTAAGGTTAGTTACTTATTCTTATCCTTTTGTACTTCATGAAAGTCTTCTTGATTGTGTGAAGTCATTTCAAGAAGCCTAGCTCTGATTAGAGAGTGTTAACTTATTCTTGTAAAGAAAGAGAGAGTTACATGCCACTTTTCTTTCTCTTTCATTTCCCACTCTTTTAAAGCAAAGGCAAATGTCTCATGCCTTGTATTTTTAAAGCTTCTCATTCAATATTTCAAGTTTTTATAAGGTGAATTTTTAGGCTCCTTCTTTAACTTATCAAATTAGTTTTGTTATTTAAAAAGATATTGAGTTGTTAATTTATGTTCTTGATTATTTATCTTTGAAGGAAATCAAAGATTCGATTTTTGCTCCAATCATTTTCATGGTAAGTGGAAACTCTAAAGACTAAGTTAGATGGATCTACTTAGTGCTCTTGACTTGGTTGTTTAATGGTTGTTAATTTTAGTTTAAAATTGGATGTTAAGTGTGAGAAGGTTATAACAATTGCATGACAAATCGTTATGTTCATTTGACTTGAATCAATGAATTTCTATATGTTGAGGTTGTAACTAATCAACTTCCATGAGACGTGGTAGTAGATTAAACCCAAAAATGATATTTTCATGATTCAACTAAATTACCAATTTACTAGTTAAGCATTTTGTCAATAATTATGCCGTCGATGTTATGTTGTTTATTATTTGGGTTGTCGATGTTATGTTGTTAATTATTTGGGTTGTCGATGTCATGTTGTTGATTATTTGGGTTATCAATGTTCATATGGTTGATTCTTTGATAATGTTATCAATTGCTTAAATGAGAAATGACAAGAGGTAAGCATCTCATAATTATTATTCGCGTATGTGATCATTGAAAGTGCAATGTAATTTTATTCCAAAACAAAATTGCATGAAAAAATGTTGTGTACCGGATGTCGATTTTTGAAACGAATGTTGATTTTGTTGTTGATGTAAGAGAGATCATATGATTATAATGTTATCATGTGCATTTTTGCTATGTGAGTAAATATAAAGAGTATCATGAAAAGTTATGCCCATTGCTTACATATTAGTGGCAACGATGCCCCGGAGGTGGGGTGCCCCGTTGAGTTGGGATGCCTCAGGAATGTTTGGGATGCCTTGGAGTGGAGATGTCTTTGGAATGTTTGTGATGTATCG
Organism: Eucalyptus polyanthemos subsp. polyanthemos; assembly: GCA_017140185.1. NCBI lineage: Eukaryota > Viridiplantae > Streptophyta > Magnoliopsida > Myrtales > Myrtaceae > Eucalyptus > Eucalyptus polyanthemos. Next base: position 28,260,992 of record CM029464.1, on the reverse strand, counting down.
GAGTGAAGACATCCCATGTGTTGGGATGCCCTAGAGTTGGGATGCTCCAAGAATCGGGATGAAATGAGATGAAATTATTAATATGATTCGTGACTATGTGCATACATGTGTATTAATGAAGTAATTGGTCATAATCATGCATCACAATATGTTATTTCACCCACTTGCATTTGAGTGAATAATCCTACATTCATGGTTTCTATAGACATAACATGATATGTAAATTAATGCATCCATTTATTTAATTGTCTCTCATAGTTATTTAGTATGCACTTGGGATCGTTGTGCTTTGCACGTATCGGGTTGAGTGGTAAGATGATCTTCTACCTTAGATTTAGAGCCTTCATTTATTGAGTTTCGGCTCACCTCATATTTTTTTAGATTTATAGGATGGATCGCCCTTCACTATTGTGGTTTGAAGTTCCTATATATTTCGGTTGTGATTACTATGATGCGCTTGTACCAAAATTGTCAATAGTATATACTAAGTATAGTTTTATTGTATGGGTCATTGCGAGATTATTAGAGTGGATTCCCATCAATTTGTCGCTAGTACTAGAACATCAATGGTGAGTTAATTGTATTGTTAAGGCGCTTTGATGGTTCTTTTGGTTTCAATGGCAATGGCTTGTTGATTGGCGAGGTTTATCGATCTATAGTTTAGGAGTTTAGGAGCTTTTAGATTAACGCTTCCAAAGATCACTTGTAAGGCTTGGATCAAAGTGTGATGAAAGTGGAGACGGGTTTTTGTATAGAAAGTTTTGATGTATATTAGCCGAGGTTAAATTATTTGTTCAATTGAGGATAAAATTTTCATTTATCATATTGAAGTAGAGTTAAATTATATTCACATATGAGGTTTAAATTGTATGGAAATTTAGGTCATTACAAGTAAAGCGACTATAGGAGCAATCTAGATACTGGTAGGGTACCTCCCAATGACTCTTAAACGGCTAGCTGATCATCCATGAAGGTCTCTAATGGATATATTGAAAACCCGAGTATATAAGGAGTAGTGGTGCTGTGAAGAGAGAAGCTTGGAAAAACAGAATATGTGAAATTGTCATTGCTCATGATTTGTAAACCTCATTTTCTTGGTTTAGCATTGTAATAGCTTATACTCAAGTGTACAAGAGTAAGTGCAATATTTTTGTATTCGATAGTGTGATCTATTAAATGAAGGGAACTACACAAGCCATTGATAACTTGCACCATTATTTACTAGTGGAATCCAATTGCTATTTAGGCCGATAGTTCGAGAGTGGATGTGGGCATGGTCATAAGTTGAACCACTATACATCTTTGTATAATCTAGATATTTTAGTTTGATTTACTGACTAGCATTACACATTCTGATCCATTTGCAATATATTCTTAAGTATTGATTGTTTAATATTCTGCAAAAGTTTTAATCCATCATCACTCAACTTATTCATTCCCCATTCTAGGTTGCTTTGTTACCCCCAAAATTTGGTACAAGAGCTTCGTTGCTTGTTTATTGAGGGGCAAGTACAACAAGAGTACCATAACTTTCATACGATGCTCATTTGAGTGTTATAATTTTTTCTCGCTCATTTAAGTGCTACATTGGAGTAAAATCGATAATTTGAGTGCCACTTCTAACAAATTGTCCTACATGGAATTTTTGCATTCTTAAAATTTTGATTTTTGTTGTGGCACTTAGGTGATTGATTTTTGACATTTATGACACTTAAATGATTGAAAAAAATTACAAAAATTATCCATTTTGGCGCTAATAGGGCCACGTATAATAATCAACATCCATGTCGGATCTTCTGGTGAGATGAATTGTGATGGCATTTAAATGATTAATTTTTCAAATATGTGGCACTTAATTGAATGGAAAAAAAGAAGAAGTTACGGCCTTCAAGTAAGTGTCATACGAAAGTTGTGCCCTTGTCCTGTTTATTGAAGTGCATTACTTCTAAGCAAAGAGATCTGTTTATATAGCTAACCTTGGTAGCTTTTTTGCCTATAACTCTCGTGCTCCCAATCACCCTTTTTCGATGGAATAGATTATAGCTATTGGAAGCAGCGCATGCAAGCTTATACAAGCTTATATAGAAGCAACTGATCTTTGGATGTGGGAAGTCATCAAGAATAGTGTTGTTGTTCCAAAGAGAATGCTTGCACCGGCTGCTCAACAAGAAGGCAAAAATCAACTGTTGCTGGAGCCTTGAAGAAGCTTAAAGGAGCAGGGCATATGCTTTGTCGCGCTCTCCCTCCCTCCCTTGCTCCCCTTTATTGCACTCTCATAATGCTAAAGCAAGGCATATGCTTTATCGCGCCCTCCCTTCCCTCTTAAGTTTAATAGAATTTCTTCATGTATTTAGTTAAAGAAATATGGGATCAACTCCAAATAACATTAGAAGGAACTGAATGTGTGCGAGAAACAAATATGAACATCCTCTTAGGAAATCGTGAATTGTTCAAAATCAAGTATGATGAGACAGTTATTGAAATGTTCACAAGATTCTTTGTCCTCATGAATGGTCTTGCTAAAGTGAACTATATCCTGAGATCACTACCTAAGGAGTTGAGTCAAGAATATATTTTTTCAAGTGATATAAATACTCTTTTTTTTTTTTTTTTAAATAATATTTATTTTTCGTAAAATAAATACAACATAAATCACAAGAGGACATTAGAGTTTCAATAACCTCTTCCAGAGAGATAGCTTGAATCCTCATGATTTCATGAACAAAAAATATTTTAATCATCATAAAAAATATTTATACGCAAACTATTATTGATAATGAAAATATTTTTTTATTAACTTATCATTTCAAGCCATACAAATAATTATTTAAAAAGTTAATTTTCCAATCGTTTCTTTTTCTCAAAATAATAAGGCATCCCTTTCCCTCCTTACGGTGTATTGCGGGATTCTAGCAGGTGTACGGTGTGTTCGGCTTTCAATCTTAGCATGGTCTATTGGGCTAATCACCGCACTAATTAAAGCTAAGTAATAATTAGGTTCTCACCTTTCCTTTTCAATTTGACCCGGCCGGTCAGCTGAGACACCGAACTTGACTCAAAAGGCCGTTACTCATGCCGCCATTAATGCAATCTCGACTTCAGCACCCATGGCGTAACTCTTCTATCTCCTCCTGCAGGACCCCTTCCTCTCTGTCTGTCTGTCTGTCTCTAATCATCCAACGTTTGGCCTTCTTCAGGCAGGACCCTCTTACCTTGCCTTGCCGTCCCCTCTTGGCGTCCGTGGAAACTTCTCACTGTTGAAGCTGTCGTGTCTTGGAACACACTCATCTGGCTCTGAGCGAAACCGGGAAGAGATGCTGGAGAAGAAGGGTCAGTACGGCCACCAAGTCTGGTTCGTCGTCCTCATTTCTTCTCTGCTGTGTTTCCTTTTACTGTTTTCCTCGGATCGTTCGTTCTTGAGCGGGGGCGGCGGCGGCAACGGCGGGGTCACTTTCTTCGTCGACAATTATGAGAATACCATCAACACCCGCGAGCCCAAGTCGCTTCCCTCGGCTGGAAGTCCTAACAAGACCATCGGTTCAGCCCCCGTCGACAAAGGGTCGCTCCTTAAAGCAAACAGTACAGCAAGAGATCGCGAGGTCCCTAATGATGGTCTTAGTCCACCAGACGTCACTGTGGGGGACAAATCTGATGACGATTCGGTTTCGCCCACTAACCAGAGCAGTGAACATGAAAGTCTCGACATGGGTCTTGATGGAGATCCGTGCTCTGGCAGATTCATTTACGTTCATGATCTCCCGAGTAGGTTCAATAATGACCTGCTTCGGAAGTGCGAGTCGCTGACCAGAGGGACGACTGTGAACATGTGTCCGTACATCGAAAACCTAGGCATGGGTCCTGCTGTGGCCGATTCCCGAGGGGTGTTGTTGAACAACAGCTGGTTCAGGACGAACCAGTTCCAACTGGAAGTTATTTTCCATAACAAGATGAAGCAGTATAAGTGCCTGACTAATGATTCGTCCTTCGCTTCCGCGATCTATGTGCCGTACTATGCAGGGCTGGACATTAGCCAGTACCTCTGGAGTTCCAACTTATCGGTGAGGGACGCCACGGCGTTCGATCTAGTCGGGTGGTTGTCCGGGAGACCAGAGTGGAGGCGGATGTCGGGTCGAGACCATTTCCTCGTAGCGGGTAGGATAGCGTGGGATTTTAGGAGACAGGCTGATGATCCGTCCTATTGGGGGAGTAAACTGATGTTCTTGCCACAATCTCAGAACATGACGATGTTGTCGGTGGAGTCGAGCGTTTGGAACAACGATTTCGCGATCCCGTACCCGACTTATTTCCATCCTTCGAAGGGTACTGAAGTTGCACAATGGCAAGATAGAATGAGAAAGCAGGAGAGAAAGTACCTGTTTGCTTTTGCAGGCGCTCCGCGACCTGAACTTGAGTTCACTATCCGGGGAGAGATCATTAACCAGTGTCTTGCGTCGAATGGGAAATGCAAGTTGCTTAACTGCAGTTCCATCACAAATAATTGCGATGATCCAGTTAATGTGATGAAGGTGTTTCGAAGCTCGGTTTTCTGTTTGCAACCACGGGGAGACTCTTACACTAGGCGGTCGACATTTGACTCGATTCTGGCCGGGTGCATTCCCGTGTTTTTCCATTCTGGCACAGCTTATGTGCAATATGTATGGCATTTACCAAGATATCATACTAAATATTCCGTATTTATCCAGTTGGATGAGGCCAAGAAGGTTAGCATTGAAACAATACTCCAAAGCATTCCGGAGAATGAAGTGTTGGCCATGAGAGAGGAGGTTATACGGCTGATTCCGAGGATGGTTTATGCAGATCCCAGGTCTAAAGAGCAGAACTTCGATGATGCATTTGATGTAGCCATTGAGGGAGTTTTAGAGAGGATAGGAAAAGTAAGGAAAGCGATTGTGAGCGGTGGCGATCCCAGTATTGGTTTTGCTGAACAAAACCATCATAAATTCAACTTCCCCAGGTCCGATCCAGAAAAAGAGGAAAGAAGGCGCTAAGCAAGGGAAATCCTATATGCAGCCAAAAACAGAATTGGTCGATTTTTATAGGCCTTTCTCTCAAACCCTCTGTGAGGACTTGTGTTGTTGATCCTGTGAGTATGTCAATAATGAGTGTAGCTCTGCATTTGCCAAAAAGGGGGTATACTATACTTAGATCTTATATATGCAACCATATAATTCAACGAGAGATTCATTTTGAGGATGTACATTGCAAGATGGCTCTTTTTCATTTTCAAATTTATTCATTCTACTCAAATTATTATTGAACATTCGGATTAAGAGGCAAGACCTCAGTATCTTTCCACGCGATCTTAGCAAAACAAATTGATTCCAGTCTTTTTGCCAAATTCAAAATGAGCTATCTTAAGATGTCCAAACCTATTAAATGAACTAAATTCTTGTCTCACAAAATTCACATGTTTTTCACTCCAGTAGCAAAAAATTGCAGGTCCTTCCTCACATGTTCTTTAATCTGATAGAATCAATCTTTGGTTTTCATCTGTTTTTTGGGTGAGTGATGTTCCATGTGGATAGAAGAACAACCAAGAGAACTAATCTGCTATGAGCTCTCAGATATGATGATTTTCAATCTTGGATTTCTATAACTATTCCATCTATTTGCACTCGTAATTCTACGATACAAATCGTTAGGACATAGCTGTCTAGGCCTTACTGCAAACGCGATGCTGCTTCTACTATCATTCACGTCAAACTATAGACAGGCTGTCCAAGACAGCCATTCTTGTATTCTGAGGTCCACCAACTATGGAAGCATTAAAGCACCCCGAGCAAGCTCTACTATTGGACATTGCAGAGATTTCCCCTTCGCAATTGACATAGCCCAATAGGACTTCAATTTTCAGTCAGGAGAAAGAAATTTGCACCCTTCCACGCGGTTCCTGAAACAGGGCAGGAGAAGGGAAGTACTATTTTTCCGTTCTGAAGCTAAAATCACAAATAAACAAGATCTACTCATGCGACTGGTTCATCCATCCCGCAAAGACAGAAGCACGAATGAGCGTTTCTGAAAGTTTGGACATGGTGAATTTGTTTCCCTAAGCGATGCCACTCCTGCCCCTCAAGTAGATTGCAGCTCTTACCGATGTCGAGAAGGACGCTGGGAGCCGCCTTTTTGGCAGACATTCCGTATTCAATATTATTGGATGTTTAAGCAAATTAAACGATTTTCACGTGTGGCTGAATTCTGGAAAGAACGAACATGGAGCGGACTGTGTTGCATTATGGTCCTTGGAGCAAAGGAGGTTTAGTCAGACCAAGAATTGTCCTGCAAAACCTTTGTATTAACGATCCGGTAATAATACTCGTAAGCAATGAATAACAGTGAGTCTGCATGACTGCAGCAATACAATAGGTGAAGAAACAGTAGTCTGCTTCAGATTACTGGTAAATCTTTGTTCAGGGTGTCGTAAGGTTATCACTGCTATGTCGTGTACGCATGTCTTGGTGCGGCCTGCTTCTTCCCAATAGCAAAGCCCGTAAGCACCATGCTCAACGTTGACAGGAACGTAACCCTACTTACATGCTGTTATTTAAGTATATGACGCATGAGGTATTATCGTCATCACATGAACTAATTTCTCTGGAAGGTAAGGAGCGAGTGGAGATAAATGGGAAACGTTTCTCTTTTCCTTGTTTCTTAAACGGCCTATAAAACAGTATCGTCGAGAAATCTCTGGTCAGACTGGCTCTGGATAGCATCGTCCGCTAACTCGTTAATTGGGCTCTCATCAGCCCCTGATGGTTACCCCTAACCTATATTACTACATTTTTACCAGAGGAACTAAAGTTGGTCTTTTAAATCCTCGCAAAGAGTTGCAAATGTCCTTTGGAGATCTGTAGCCATGGCTCTTTGGCCTTCACAATTTGACTACATCTCTCACAGTTTTCCTTAATCTTGTCATCACTGACCTCCTCCATCTTATCCATTATTTTTAGCTTTTCTATGCGCTAATAAAGGCCCGGAATACCTCAAGCTGCCTGGTCAAGCCATGAATCAGAAGGATGGCCACCTTTAGGTCCTCAACAGATAGAGCACATTTAAAAAAATCCAGCAATTCACACTAAAGACCCAAATTGAAATACCGCTAGTTACAGATTGAATTCTTTTGGTCAACTGAGTTACAGCCAAACTGAACCAGCTCCAGGAAAAATAGGACCACAACATGGATATTCTTAGGTCCCCCGCACCCAGATCAATGAGTTAGCAGATAGTTTCTTTCAGCAAACACCAAGAAACATTATCAGAGTTAGATTCAAGCATCCCGGTGGATGTCAATCTCTCCAACGATATCCACAATTTGGGTTGCAGCAGACGAAGAACAGCGTCATACCTTCCTCCCCTCTAGCAGTGGCCTGAATAATGACAGATGAGATTGTCAGCATATACAGCCAGACAGAGACAGGCATAAGCCATGACTACAGTAACCATCAGAAGGACCTAGATATGGAAAGATCCTGAATATTTTTCCATTCCTTTCGTCCATTTTGCTGACTTTCCTTAGAGAAGGCTAGGGGTCTAAAAAATACATAATCACCATGCATTTTCTCATATTTACTCACTCAACTATGCACTCTTTAATCCTCATTCAATATTTATCACATCTCAATTTTCAATACATGAAGAGTGAACCTAATGAGGAGATGGTTGCCATTAAACTTTATAGAGCTGCTTTCTAGGAAACAATTTTGGTATCGGCAACCCCTCTTCTGGTGCCTCCTCTCAAATATGCCAAAATCAGAAGCGACTCTTCATTCTTTCCATATCAAATGACAGATCCCCCATTTTCTACTGTGGGGGATCACTCTTTGTTCCTTGAAGGGTGAAGGATTATTACCACTACCACTGCCTATCAAGATTGTGATTTGGTCGATTGACCGACTCAAAACATTTTTCTAGTCTCAAAGAACTCATATATCACAAAGCAAGAGTTCCTTGGATATGTGCAGTGAAAAGGCACTTCTTTTGCAGTTAATCCATTTGATGTAGGACTTATTAATCCACAAAATACATTAGACAGATTGATGCAGGCATTGCCAAGTCATGACTTATTCAAGGAAATAACCTAATTAAGGAGAGTAATGAGATCCAACATGCCATTATTTCACTAGGTATCCAAAAGACAGATAGACCACATCTTACAACTACTACAATTCCTTCCTTTTCAAGATCCATAATCAAGAGATGCTACTATCTAGATCAGATTCCAGAATCAGTCTGTAGAGTCCAAGATTCAAGATATAGAACTAAATTAGCAGAATTTCATTCCAAAATGCAGTATGAGCAATTTCACCTGGAAGAAGACAGCTTCACCATGGTTGCATTGAGCACAGCGTACAGATTTTGTACGAGGTAAAGTTGGATCTGCTGCTACATCCTGCAAAACTTGAGTGCGCTCCCCGACAGAGTGATGTATCTCATTTCTGTAGACACAATTGTCATCGGCAACCTCCTGAATGGATGATACAGACCTCATGAGAAAAATAGAGTAGAACTAAATCATATTGAAGACCCAGTATATAAAATTCAAACATGTGAGACAACCTCTGATTTTTTCATTCTCAAAACTAGCAGAACCATCGTCATATTTTTCTCCATAACCAATCTTTACAGAAGTAAAGCAAGAAGATATCAGCTCCTTTAAGCATATTGCCATTAGAAATGATGCTTAGACAATGCTGACAAGAAAAGAACAACAGTGAAATAACAAATAATGCCTATTTCAACAATATGTCCACTACAGGGAAACTCCATCCCCCTCTGCAGTCTTATATAGAAAGTCCAAATGGATTAGCGGGACATTTCAATGAAAGAGTAACATCCACATTATTGGACATTTATTATTAAGGTCAAAGGTATACCGTTAGACACACCATCAGCGCATGTGTGTGCACACACACACACACACAATACATATATATTGACAAGCTTTTAAAAGTCATGAGACATGTCTCCACCATCATTAGCAGCAATTCCCACAACCAGCAAATCTATCATCCCCCCTAAGTAAAATTGGTTAATCTATATGGACCAGGAAGTATGGAGGAAAAGAAATGACATGGTCAGTTAAGTCAGATACAAACTATAACAAACATCATAGAATTTGATGCTTGGAGTCAGCATGCATTTTCCCCCTTTTCTCCAAGAATTGATTAGGAAACCATGGTGAAATTATCAACTTACAAACATGGGTTTGAAGGTTAAATTTCCCTAAATGGTCATGCTAAACTAGAGTAAAAAATTACATGACATACTTAACTAAAACAACTGAACGTCAAGGCCATTATTGATCCATTAAATCTTTAATTATGGCAGCTGTTAGGACAAGCAAACTGCAAAATTAGCCAGCTACAGTTCATGCAGCCTCTTTATATAGTCGTGTATGCCAGTGTTTGGTACAATCATAGTGCATATACATCACCTGCATCCCAGCTTCAACTTTTGTCTGCCTGCAAGCATGCATGCTTGCATCTATACTTGCTTAATAACTTATTTACTAAGATGAATGAATTGAGAGTAATTACCGATATCAAAGGATACTTGGAATTGGATGGGAGGAGACTCTAATTGGCAGTAAATGATCACCTTATACATATGTGTAGCAGAGAAGACCTCATCTCTAGGAATTCCAACAATTAATTGAAGGTCTCGCTCTTGCAATTGCTCTCTCATGCAAATGCAGGTTTGCAGATTTGAAATTGTACCAAACCAATAATATACCAAAGTTAATGATTATGTTTGTCCAGTTTGAGTTTGATTAAACCAAAGTTACAAAACAGATAACTTTGGTTTGGACATGTACACCAAAGCGACCCCAAACTCTCCTATATGTCTTACTCTTCACAAAAAAAATTCTTGTGACCAAAAAAGAGCAAGCAAACAAACATCACCTCTTTAAGCTTTCGAAAGGAATCAGTACTGTTCCCATACACAACAATTCTCTGCCCGATGTTTGCCAGAGAATTTGACATTTTCACATGTTCTGCTGTAAATAAAGAGCCAAGAAAATACATGGCCACCCTGAAGTTCGAGCTCGGGTCCCTAAAGGGCTCCAAATAGTTCGTTTACTACCGGCTTCGCACCAGGTGGCGAATAATTAGTCACACTTCGCATCGCACCAGTAAAACCCACTCAAGAAATTTTCCTTTTTCCTGGAAAAAAAGGAAGAAACACTCCAAGATCGAACCTTTAAACTAGCAATGCACAGCATACATCCAATTCGAAAAGAAAAAAATCGTGGGTCATTTCCAAGGACACCAAAATTCGCACGCCACTACATAAACCCAGCGATCATACGCCTCCCCATCAAGAAAAACCCCAACAACTGACCTGGTGCTCGCAGTTGCGGCAAGCGAAGAGGAGGATCTTCTCCTCCCTGTCCTCCTTGGGGTACAGTATGTTGTTGCTGCGAACGGAACAAGAACGGAGATCACGCTCTGCGCACGGTGCAAGAAAACGCGAGAAAGAGGACCGCAGAGGAACAGGGGGACTGACCATTCGCAGCAGAATTTCATGGTACTCATCCTGAACGAATTTGGGGGGAGCCGATCGCTTCGATTCTTCCGCTTCGACGGAGGATGACGCTCGATGTGCCGGAGCAGGAGCGACGAAAGGCAGGAAGGAAGGAAGGAAGGAAGGAGGATGATGCTCGTTGAGGAAGACGTCCAGAGGCTTTGAGGGGGGAAGGTACTCGAGGGTTTTAGATTTGTGTATGTTGAGGGGGTTAATGGAGGGAGAAGAACTAATTAAAATCACTAAACCCAAACCCCAAAAAAAAAAAACCAAAAATATAAAAACAATAAAAATAATAAAAGAGCAGCTCTTCAATAATCATTTAGAAAAAAGAAAGAAGATAATTACACAAATGATCCCTAAATTTTACCTAATGTACGAAGTCCTATAACATATGATTCATGAACTTTTGATCAATGTTTTATCAAACATTATCTTCCCATTAATTCAAGTTAAGGATGATGCTTGATGTGCTCGTTCTCTTGTTCTTCTTCTTGTTGCCTTTCCTGTTTGGGTGACGCTCCCCTTCACTCATTAAAACAAATCTTGTGTATATTGATTTCAAAATTATATATTTTTACCTTTACAAAAAAAAAAAAAAAAAGGATCGAATTGGGCAAATTAAAAGTTGAAGGACAACATTACACATTAGGTTAAAAAAAAAAATCACATTAAACAAATAAAAAATTTAAGGATAAAATTGGGCCAAAGATAGAAAAGAAAAAAAGAAAAAAATCATAAAAAATTAAAATATTATTAAAATATTATTTAAAAATATTTATATTATGATCATGTTATTAATTTTTCATAAGAAAAATGGATTAGATAGACTTAATTAACAAGAGATGATTTAATTAGTAAAATTAAAATGTTTAGAACTAAATTAATAAAATTACAATAAATTTAAGACTTTTCGGATAATTATCCCTACTAGAGATGGTATTAGATTTTTGTGGACTTTTTCTAGAAAATGGATCAACAAATCAACAAGAGACGTCAATGCGTTAGATGAGTTTTCTATTTGGGGAGTGAATTTCTTTGAAGTACATATGTATTTTGGGCCAATGGGATAAAATGTTATCTTCGCTGTTAGCAATTTAGCACCGCCTGAATGTTGGTGGGGTCAACGGACCAAATTTCAAAAGCCGACATTGGAAGCCCTTCTCATTACGCTGTTAGCAATTTGGCGCCCGCCTGAATGTTGTGGAAAACATGTGAATTCAAACCATGTTGCCCCGTCTTGCATGGAAAAATGAGACTTTATTAACATAACAGTCTTTCGACTCCTATAAAAATAATAATTTATTATAAATTATAAATTTTTGAATAAGTGGACCCCATTATAATTTATAAGTATTTTTTATTTATTTTTTGTGGTCTAGAATAAATTATTATACTCATAGTAGATTAAAGACTGTCACTTAGGCGAGCATGGTTGTGTTTATTTATTTTTTTTTTTGTTTATGAACAAAAATTTTGTTTTTTTGTTTTAGGGACAAAAAAAAGAATAGAAACGCGTTTGTTTGCATTTTTGTTCAAAATCTATTTTTTTTGTTCTCGGAACAAAATTGGAACGGAAATAAAAAACAAAAAAAATTATTTTTTTTATTCCGTAAACACTTTTGAAGAACAAATTTTTCTCTTCTCTCTTTTATTCTCTCTTTTATTTTTTTTTTTTTTTTTTTTTTTTTTTTGTCTCCTTCTTTTTCTTTGGTTGGTCGCCGACCTTGGTCATGGCCGGTGACCGGCCGTCGAGGGTTGGCGACCTCGCCGGAGAGCATCGCCCCGGCGAGCTAGCGTCGCCGGATTTGGGCAAGGCCAAGCTCGCCCAGATCTGGCGAGTCCAAGCTCGCCCAACCAAGGCGAGGCCAAGCCTTGCCCAACCACGGTGAGGCTCGGCCTCGTCGGGGGCTAGCAAGCCTCACTGTGGTTGGGCGAGGCTGCTGGCCCCCGTCAGCTGGTCGTCGGCCTTGGCATGGCCCGTGATGGCCATAAGAAGAAAAAAAAAAAAAGAAAGAAAAAACAGAAAACTAAAATAAAAATATTAAAAAATTAAAAGAAACAAAAAAGAATATAAATTTACCAAATGTGTTTCTATTCATTTTTTATTCTCAGAACAAGTTTACCAAACGTGTCTTTTTGGTCAAAAATTATTCCCCGGAACATAAATAGTTTTTTCTATTTCTATTCCCTGGAACAATTTTTAAATAGAAACACAAACAAACGCACCTTTAATCATTTTTTGAGAAAATGAGAGCCGTCCTGACCAATCCGTAGTCAAATTCTCCATCTTTGGAATGTATTTGCTATTCCGGGAAGGAAAGTGCGTACCGAACTTTGCTGTCTCTTGACTGCTATAAGCTTTCTAAGCTAATACTCTTGTCTCTGAATCTTGTTCCTTTCTCGTACTAGACTGATCCAATCGGTGCATTTGCGCAAGATTTCATTGTGTTTAGTAACCGGGCTTAAGCCGTAAGTCCTTACGAAATGGAATAAAGCTAGATTAGTGGAGGATATATGATTATCTTGATCCCTTATTTTGATTGCCGTAGTTACTTGAATGAGAAAGATAGAAAGCATATGCCATTGTCGTTGATGAGGGTGCTTTTAAAGCCCTGAAACTGGCAGCTGGATCTGGTCAATGAGTTCATGAATGCCAATGGTTCTCTCGATGAGCTCAGTAATATATGATATCTGGTTCAAAACCTCCAGATCTTCTCCATAACACGTATGAAAATCATATATATGATCCGACAGCTCAAACTAGAATTGGTGTACCATATATTATACCTTGGTGTACCGTATATTATACCAGGTACACAAACAGTACAAAGGAGCTTTCAGTGACCTCCACAATACTCCCCACCGGATCTGATCATCCAACGAAATCACCCAAAAAGACGAAACTGGTAGAAATCAAAACACGAAATCGCCAAGACAATTATTGGTTTAATTAAGCAGATTTAAGTTATTATACAGTTAATTACATTTTCATCAGAAGAGAAAATTGGCGCCATATTTTCCTCCTATAATAAGAAATGAAAGATAAACACATTTTTCTATGACATTTTCTTTTGTTTCAAAATTATGAATTATGTTAATTTTTGTTTTTGAAATAACTATTCATATTGTCAAGCTAAATGCCACTATTCAATGCATTGACAGCTATTTCACCCGAATTTATCCCTTGACGAAATAACCTTTCATTGAAAATTGCTGTACGGTTTTTATTTGAAGGAGACCGGTTCTATACCAACTCCGGATAGGAAAAATCACAGCTAACAAAAAAAATCAACAACTTTACTTTAAACAGAATTGTACAAACATAAACTGTGCCAGGATTTAATTAACAATAAGGTCTAGATGATATAGACTCTACAATGGAACCCAACGTAAACAAATTATGCTGGAATTTAATTGATAATAAAGCTTGACAACACAAAATTGCTACATCGGAATTTAATCAACAATGCGACACTCATAATAAAGATACATGTTGGAATTTAATTGACAACGCGAATATGAAAGATAAAAATACATTGCAGGAAAGTAAAAATAACAAAAAGATAGTAAATTCGATTATGCAAATATGATAGATAAAAATACATTGTAGGAAAGTAAAAATAATTAAAAGATAGTAAATTTGTTTGATTTGTAACGGACTTTTCAGTAGGCAAACAATGGCATTTATAGTGGTTGTGCCATAACTGTCTTCAAGCAGTTCTCCAGCAGCTGTAGCTAACCCTTTTCCTCTGAAAATTTTGTGCTCATATTTTCATGATGCCATGATCTTGCCTTCAAATTGTTGTTCCTTTAAAAACATGTGCCGAGTGCTCCATGATCTTCATTACTTTGTTCGAAAGGGCTTGAAACTTGTAAGAATGCCTTGCGACCCTTTCTACGGTCAGCATATTTTTGGCACCTTGACGATTTTATTGACCTTGCCAATTGATACCTCTGTTAGATCATTGTTAACTACACGTTGTCATATATCCACAACCGATTGATAACAATCATTTGCGTGCTAATATCCGCGCCAATCTTAGTCATCGATGATGAGTCACATGCTTGACAGTATTTAATGCTTTAGTCACGTGTCTACTGATATCGACCACCCGTCCACTTTTTGGTGCAACCAATTACTAATTTATTGGATTAAGTTTCACTCCTTCGAATGCTAAATGACAATCTCTAGAACAAGATATACTACTAATTGTATTTCATAGGATGGTAGCATTTGTGTTGAAACTTCGGTTGTGATAATCATTTTATTTGTCAGTAAACTTAGTGGTTTGGCTTTTGTTCTAGCCTTGGTACTAATTCACTTTAACTATGGTAATGCTTCTTACCCATACATTACTTGGCAATGGCTTAGTATCTAACCAAAAATAAACTTTCATGAAATGTGAAAAGCCCCAGTGGCCACCCTTCCAACTTGGAAGGAGGAGGTGGGGGGTTTGTATCTCCACCTTCTTAGGGGGTTGGGGTGGGGACGAATTAGTTTCAGGAATGAGTTTCGACTCCCACGCCTTGCAAGGAGGCATGACAAAAGTCTGAGAGTGAGAGTTATAATAGGAGTAGAGTAGGACTGACAAAAAAATAAAATGTGAAAAGCTGCAATAATCACCAGATTTATGACCTTATTGGCTTGACTTAGACCGGGGAAGGAAAGGAGAACAGGATAGTCCGAAGCAATTAATAGCTCACTTTATTTTGTTTTATTTTTGTATAAATGATCAGTATGATAATGATTGAATACTATTGCTTCTTTGGCCCAAATCAAGAATCCCTTCTATGCGATGTAAAATGGTTCTTATTTTTATTGTTGATCAGAGATTTCTCTTCCCCTTAAATAATAAGGTTTCTCAGAGATTTTGGTGTGATCAGTTAATGAGTATCACATCTCAATCACTCAATCGGTTCACTAATCCATCATTCTCTATCATGCATGATGATTGCTCATAGTGGGAATCCCTTCTAGCTGGAAAAATTCATGTGTGACGCAGATGCATAAATAGCCGCTGCTCCTTGACGAGTTCCATAGGCCAGCCCTTAGTTTGGTCCGGTTGCTTGAAGGGCTATTTGATCCAATTCGATCAACTTCATAAGCCATAGATAGCTGCTAGCTCGTTTGCTCTTCCTCTATATATGAGCGAGACTTCATCCAAACCTGCCATCAATTGGGCGAGGCTGCCTTCTTTTTTGGGCTTAAGCTGTAAATTCTAACATAATAAAAAAATAGCTTAACCGGTGGGAGATGTTTTATTTTCCTCATCGCCAATTTGGGTTGCCGCAATTACTTCAATGAGAAAGAAAGCATATGCCATTGTCCGCGATGGGTGCTGTTGAAGCCCTTTATCTCTAAATTGGATCAGGTCAAATTGTTCATGCATGCCAATGGGGCTCTCAATGAGCTCAGTACTACATATCATTTCTAGTTTAAAACCTTCAGATCTGAATAACACATAAGGGAATCATCTGTCTGATCCGACGCCTCAGCGATGTCATCACATAGGGTACCATAGTATATGGGTGCGCAGACAGTACAAAGAAACTTTCTTTGACCTCTGCAGCACATCAGCCATTGCTGAACATCTAAGGAAATTACCCAAAAGGATAAAACTGATGGCACGGCGTCGTTATTGTCCAAGCCCCAATTTCAAGCATCCTCTCTAGTCTGCAGTCAGAGCGAGAGTGCCGAGTTGCACGGTTATTGGTGTCGGGGACGCAGCTCCGACTTCCTGCTCCTGTTCTTGTTGCCCCATACAAGGATGACGCCTCCGGCATCTGCCATGCACATGGCGCCTCCCTTTGTGACCATGACTGTGACCGGGACGATGACCATGACGACCATGTATGGAAGGTCCATGTCCATGTCCCAAAGGACCCCTCAGATGATGCCCACGTTTGCGTCCGCATCCATGTCCATGACCATGACCATGACCCCCACCCCCATTTCCTAACACACCCTCTTGACACCCGAAATTTTTGTCGACATTTTAAACAAATATTTTCCAAAAATAAAAAATGAAAAAAAAATTGAAATGAAAAGATAAAAAAATTAAAAATAAGGAAAACGAAAAAAAAAGAGAGAAATAAAGAAAAAGGAGAGAAAAGAAAAAAAATAAAAGAAAAAAAAAATAATAGAAAAGGAAAAAAAGGGGGCCATTCGACATTTTTTTTTTCTCTCTCTTGACAACCGTTTCTCTCTCTCTCCCGCGCTCACTCGAAAATTCTCTTTGGCGGACTCTCTCGCGAGATTTTCTCTCTCTATCGGACTCTCTCTGACTAGAGACGCTCTCTGAGGAGAAACAAAAAACGGCTTCTCTCCAGGATGATTTCTCTCGGTAACTGCTCGATGGAGCTTCCATGGCAGATCTGGAAACCCTAGCCTTGCTCGCCGTCCAGCGGAGGGAGCTTCCATCTCCGTTTCCAGCGATCTGCTCCCTCTCTCTCTCGATCGTTCTCAGTTTTCTCGCGGAGGCTCGATCGTTCTTTGGATCAGCACGATTTCATGCTTTCAATCGGTTCTCTCTCTGAGAATCTAGACCTCCTCCTCTGCTGAAATCCTTGTCTCCAGCCGGGTGGAGTGGTAGTTCATTCCAAATTTCGCCACCGGTGTTCGTCCACGCGAGAAGGTGAAGAGCTGAAGGAGAGCAACGGCCGGTGTGTTAAAGAGACAAAACAAAGATTAAAAACACAGAACAAAGAAGCTGATAGAAGCAGAGGAGCTGAGCAAAGTGAAGATGATAAAAGAACAGCTGAACAAGGTAGTTGAATAAACCAAAGCAGAGCAAGCTTGAAGAGAAGCTGAAAGATGAGCTGGCAAGCTATAAAGAAGTCGAAGAAACAAAAGCTGAGCTGGTGATCCATAGAAAAGCTGAGTTGGCAATCCCTATGAAAAATCCGACTATACAAGATATTAAAACTAGGAATGTAAGTTGATCAAGCTATTGAAGGAGCTGCACGTGCGTCAAGATTAATCATTCTGTTACTAAAGTTGTTAAATCTGTTTTTAAAGGAAGTCTAGGTAGTTAAGCTTTAGTATAAAAGGGATTGAAGAAAACTGATGTAGGGTGCGATACACATTTTTCTGAAAACTCAGATCTCTCTATTCTCTGAATTCTCTCTGTTCTTCTCATGCTCTCTCTCTCTTTCTATGTATTTCTGTTCTTCTTCATATAGTAAAGCTTCGTAAGGTTGAACAAGAAGAAAGATGAAAAGAAATGTTCAACTGATGCATTGCAATTGATTGTTTAGCAACTACAGAATACATAATTCTCTCATATACA
Source organism: Eucalyptus polyanthemos subsp. polyanthemos (assembly GCA_017140185.1). NCBI lineage: Eukaryota > Viridiplantae > Streptophyta > Magnoliopsida > Myrtales > Myrtaceae > Eucalyptus > Eucalyptus polyanthemos. The sequence continues at coordinate 28,243,158 of CM029464.1, read as the reverse complement.
AGTTATCTTCTAGATTCTATTTCTTCTCATGGTATCAGAGCAATTCCTGGGAGTTCTAGATCGAATGTCGGTATTACTGAAAGTTTGTATAAAGATCACATGAGCAAGACAATACGAAGAACTTGTTGATTCTTAGTAAGATCTCCGAAGTTTACTTGATTGTTTCTTCGTATCTTCAAAGTTTTCTTAAGATTTAGAATGGCAACCATATTGCAGAAGTATCCTTTTCCTATTCATGTGAACATAGCAAACTTTGTTACAATCAAGTTGAATGAAGAAAATTTTCTGTTATGGTAAGCGCAATTTAGCAGGTTTCTAAAAAGTCAAGATTCGATTGGCTTTATTAATGGTGAAACATTACCTCCTGCTAAAATGATGCAAACTGAGATTGGGGAAGTGATGAATCCTGATCACCTGGATTGGATAAAAATTGATTAGCTAATCTCATCATGGATAAGTGGTGCAATATCAGAGAATATTCTAAGTTTGATAATTGGCTTAGAAACTTCATTCGAGGTGTGGCAGGCTCTCATAAATCGGTTTACTCAGAAGTTTGTAGCGAAAGAATTTGAGTTAAGAGGAAAATTACAGGCTTGTAGGAAAAGAGATAGACCGTTGGGTGAATATCTTTGAGAATTTAAAACTATATGTGATCAATTAAATGCAATTGGAAAGCCTATTGATGATATAACCAGGATGTTTGGCATACTTGAAGGGTTAGGTTCTGAATATGAAACTTTTAGAACAACCATGTACTGTCTTAAACCCCAACCAGAGTATGATGAGGTTATCTTCCAACTTGAGAGATTTGAAACTAGATTGCAAATGTATCCTGTGAATCAATACAATACTAACTTGGGATATTATGGACAAAGAAAGACTGGAATAGGTATGCAGAGGTTTAATTCCAGAAGTCAAGGAGAAAGTATTCAAGGGGGATACAACTCTGGCAGAGGACAGTTTGTTAATAGAAGAGATCGTTGAAATAATTTTATTGGAACAGGAAGGAATCAACAGAGCAGAATGAATACTCTGAACCTAACAAAGCAAGATCAGATCAATAAGGATAACTGGTCTAACTATGGACAAGGGTTTAGACCATACACAAACTCTTCTCAGAGATATCAAGGTGTTAGATCTTACCCACCATAAAGCTCAAATGGTGATAAACACGTACAGGATACAAAGCCAATGAATAATGGTCCTCTGGAATGTCAAATCTATAAAAGACCAGGTCATACAGCACTCAGATGTTGGTATTGCTTTGATAATTCATATCAAGCAGATGAAATACCAACTGCATTGGCAGCCATGCATATTGAAGAACCGTATGCTTCAGAATGGTATCCAGACATAGGGGCTATATCACACATTATTGCAGAACTTGGTATGATTCGAAACTATGCTGCATATAGTGGTAATAATACGGTTATGATAGGAGATGGGTCCTGTTTATCAATCTCATGTATTGGTAATGGAACATTAAATACAACAACTAGCATATTACCACTAAATGATGTTTTAATAGTTCCTGAAATCAAGAAGAATCTCCTTTCTGTATCAAAATTAACAGATGACTATCCTTGTTCTTTTATATTTGACAAATATGGGGTGTATATGCTAGGAAGCAAAATCAAGGGGCTTTATCAAGTGAAATCTAGAGCCACAGAAGCTTTCTTCACTCAAACTCAACATGAAGTAGGAGAAGATGTTTGGCATCAAAGACTTGCTCATACCAGTTTAAAAACAGTAAAGATTCTACAAAGTCAACATCTGATCCAATATGATTCGAAAGCTCCAAGTATGTGTAGCAGCTGTCAAATTGCTAAGAGCTCAGCTTTGCCCTTTCCTCTCTCAGACTATATCTCTAATGTTCCCCTAGAAAAGATACATTGTGATGTATAGGGACCATCACCAATTCCATCTGTTCAGAAATTTCATTACTATGTCATCTTTGTGGATGATTTTCTTGATATAGTTGGATATATCCAATGAGACAGAAGTCAGAAGTGTATGATGTGTTTGTTATGTTTCAAAGACTAGTAGAGAACCAGCTTGATCACAAGATCAAAGTGTTTCAGAGTGATGGAGGAGGAGAGTTCACTAGCATCAAATTTCAGAATCATCTACAATAGTGTGGCATTAAGCATAACATTTCTTGTCCTTATACACCAGAGCAAAATGGTGTTTCTGAGAGAAAGCATCGACATGTGGTTGAATTGGGCATAGCAATGCTGTATCATGCAAGAGTACCATTAAATATTGGGTAGATGCTTTCATGACAGCAGTTTATGTAATCAATTTGCTTCTCACAACAAAACTGCATATGAACTCACCTCACTATAAGCTGTATAAACAGAAACCAAATTATGCTCATCTACGAGTTTTTGGAGCAACCTGTTATCCATGTCTCAGACCCTATACAAAGCATAAATTTGATCAAAGATCTCTCAGATGTATATTTCTTGGATACAGTGAGAAACATAAAGGCTACATGTGTCTTTTGCCTACTAATGGACATGTCTATATTAGTAGACATGTAGTTTTTGATGAAAAAGTATTTCCTTTTACTCAAAGAACCACTGCTGAGTATCAACAGGGATTTGAACTATACAAGCAATGGATAAGAGGATTGGTATCTCCTATATCCAATACTACAGAACAGACTCAGTCACAAACCAATAAATCGATTGAATCTCTGCAGAATACTGGATCAAGCCACATCACTCCAGAAATGCATGACAGTAGGATCAACATAATCAGTCCTACAGTTATACCACAAATGAACACAGTACCTGATGCTGAGCTACAGATCACTCTTGATAATGCATTCAATAATGTTGAAACATCTCAGATATCTCCAAATATTGAAGAACAAGTGTCTACTAGTCAAGAATCTGACTCGACATCACATGTTAATACAGAACAAGCACAAATTAGTTCTGTATCAGGAAATACACAAGGTACACTTTCTACTCATCCTATGCAAACTAGACTAAGATCTGGGATTGTTAAAGCAAATCCCAAATATGCATGTCTGGTTGAATATCAGGTTCCTGTTGAACCAAAGTTAGTAAAGTCTGCATTAGCACACAGAGGATGGTGTCAAGCAATGCAAGAAGAAATGGATGCTTTGTATCAAAATAAAACTTGGGAGTTAGTCCCTAGAACTGATCAAATGAATGTAATCAGCTGCAAATGGGTGTTTAAAACAAAGCTTGCACCTGATGGGAGTTTAGATAGATTGAAAGCTCGACTTGTAGCCAAAGGTTTCCATCAAGAAGAAGGTCTTGATTTCACAGAAACCTTTAGTCCTATAGTGAAGCATGCTACAATTTGAATAATTCTCTCAATAGCAATGATGAAACAGTGGTCAATTCATCAGCTAGATGTTAAAAATGCTTTCTTACATGGCAACTTGAGTGAAACAGTTTATATGGAACAACCACCAGGTTTTAAAGACTCATAGAGACCCCATCATGTTTGTCTCCTCAGAAAATCCCTCTATGGACTTCGACAAGCTCCTCGAGCTTGGTTTGATAAGTTCAGCAGCTTCTTACTAGAATATGGATTCTTTTGTAGCTCAACTGATCCCTCATTATTCATCCTACATTCTGGTACAGAAACAATCCTCTTACTACTATATGTTGATGATATCATTCTAATTGGAAGCTCATCTCAAATACTCTCTAGTCTCACTATTGCTCTAAGTCGTCAGTTTCATATGAAAGATCTTGGTTCAATACACTATTTCCTTGACATTGAAGTTAAGCGTACTCCTGAACATTTGTTCCTTTGTCAAGCTAAATATGCTATTGATCTTCTCACCCGAGCCCATATGCTCGAGTCTAAACCAATTTCAACTCCTCTTTCATTAAGACCAACTATTTTGATCAATGATTCTATAGCTTTGTCTAATCCTACTGAGTATAGAAGCCTAATTGGTGGTCTCCAATATCTCACCTTAACTCGACCAAACATTGCCTATGTCACAAATCTCCTCTGCCAGAAAATGCAGAAACCTACCATCGCAGACTTCCATAGATTAAAAAGGGTACTGAGATATGTTAAAGGTACAATCAAATTTGGCTTATTCATTCATTCACAAAGCACTATGCATCTATATGGCTTCTCGAATGCAGACTGGGCTGGCTGTACTGAAACCAGAAGATCAACAACTGGATTTTGCACTTATCTTGGCTTTAATCTTATCTCCTGGGCAGCAAAGGAACAACCAACTGTTAGCAGATCTTCTACAGAGGCTGAGTATCGTGCTCTTGCATCAACCACTACTGATCTCACTTGGATTAGCTTTGTCTTACGAGACATAGGTTGTTCTCTTACTCCTCCTATTCTTCTATACTGTGATAATAAATCAGCTATCTCGCTCACTGTTAATCCTGTCTTACATGCTCAAACAAAACATATTGAAGTCAATTTTCATTTTGTTCGAGAAAAGGTATCTTCTGGGTGATTACATGTAAGATATATTCTGAGTCATTGCCAACTTGCTGATATCTTTACAAAACCCTTATCACGAGTAGCACATTCTCATCTGCGAGTCAAATTGGGAATCTCTGCTCTCCATTCCCAATTTGAGGGGGCATGTTAAAGAGACAAAACAAAGATTAAAAACACAGAACAAAGAAGCTGATAGAAGCAGAGGAGCTGAGCAAAGTGAAGATGATAAAAGAACAGCTGAACAAGGTAGCTGAATAAACCAAAGCAAAGCAAGCTCGAAGAGAAGCTGAAAGATGAGTTGGCAAGCTATAAAGAAGTCGAAGAAACAAAAGCTGAGCTGGTGATCCATAGAAAAGCTGAGTTGGCAATCCCTGTGAAGAATCCGACTATACAAGAGATTAAAACCAGGAACGGAAATTGATCAAGCTACTGAAGGAGTTGCACGTGTGTCAAGATTAATCATTCTGTTACTAAAGTTGTTAAATCTGTTTTTAAAGGAAGTCTAGGTAGTTAAGCTTTAGTATAAAAGGGATTGAAGAAAACTAATGTAGGGTGCGATACATATTTTTCTGAAAACTCAGATCTCTCTGTTCTTTGAATTCTCTCTGTTCTTCTCAAGCTCTCTCTCTCTCTTTCTTTGTATTTCTGTTCTTCTTCATATAGTAAAGCTTTGTAAGGTTGAACAAGAAGAAAGATGAAAAGAAATGTTCAACTGATGCACTGCAATTGATTGTTCAGCAACTACAGAATACAGAATTATCTCATATACAAGTTATCTTCTAGATTCTATTTCTTCTCACGGCGGAACTCGCTCCAATCGTGCGGTCTCGCAGTTCACCTCGGCTCTGACTCCGTGCTCCAAGCTTCGGGATTGCGGATCGCCTTCCATTCTTCGTTTTCCTTCGTCTGGTGTGCTGACATAGGTTCTCTCCCGCCGCTGCTGTATCGACCTCCGGAATTGAGGTGTTGGCTCGCTAGGGAACCGGAAGGAGGTAAAACTTGCTCCTTTTCCAAATTTCTGATTCCGCGGTGATGTTTTTTGAGCTCTTGAGGTCTCGGCGCGTCATCCTTGGTTTTGGATTTTAGGTCGCAGCCTTTCTTTGTTTTAAAAGAATTGAGGCCTAGCGATCTATTAGAGTGGGTTAGTTTGGTTTTGGCACCACAGTCTCGCATTCATGGAGTTAAAAGATTGGGATTGTGATTAGGTTTTTGTTTCAAGCTGCTCTGTTCTATCTTAGCTCCAGAATCGGTTCCTTATTCAGGCGTGCTTGTGCGCTTTATGTACGAAGCAGAGGCTGGGAATTGTTGCCATTGTCTATGTGAAAATGGACTGTGATTGAGGTTCTATTAATGATTTAAACTTGCTGCATTTCCTTTGTGATGAGTTGGATGTGAATGACTGTTCTACTTTTTGCATCTAAGCTCCCTGGGCCCAAATGAATATTGCCTGTTTGATGAAATTTGTGAACTAAATAGGTGTGTTTTTTATTCAAGTCTTGACCCAGAATTTCCATTCATCACTAGGTTTTTGATAAATTTTGATCATATCAGCTTAATTGTGTTCTGTTTCTTCATTGAAAATTATAGGCGTTCCATTTTGAACTTGCTTTCACGGAGTTTAAGGAGGTACTGTCACTGTTTGTCATGCTGTGAATGTCTCCTTGATTGGCTTCTCTAACATTAGAAAATGTCTTGTTATGCATAGTTGTAGGAATGCTTCATAATCAGATCATAGTATTTACTCATTCTCATAGCAAATACAAGTGTTATCTAAGAAATGAAGTGTGAATGCCTGACGGTGCTTTTCCTTAAAGAGATGCAAGATACAATCTATTTGAATCTAATGAGGATTTAACTACTAGTGGAGTGGAGTTTAGATTCATGGATCGATGCTTCATGATAGTGGAATATTGTGGGATTGAATAGTTGTTCTGCTCTGATATTCTGTTTCTTTCACTGATCTGACCTTCTGTGCAAATGACTTGATATGAGCTGGTTGTTGTGCTTTTCTGTGTTCAAAGTCATCTTGAAAGTCGAAGATGGTTCAAATAACTTTCCAATGAGCTATAGAATGCCCTGATTGAATCTCATTTGATATGGTTTTCTCATGTCCAAAGTTCAGTCCAGAATCTGTCGTGTTTGAGACCTAATGCGTGTGCTCAAATTTGAGCTAGTAAACATGCTTTGCTAGAGTTGAATCTTTCATGAGAGTCATTGGAAATTTCATAAGCTTTCTCACAAGGTATAGCTTGAATCAAGTGATCATTGTTAGCAAGGTCAATGGCTTCCATAAAGTCACGTTTGAGTTGCTGCAATCTGTAATGTTGGATTTTTGCTTTGTTTCTTTTCTATTTTTCATATAGATTTTTGTGAACAAAGTAGGACTTTGATGTCTCATGATAGATGATCAGGACATTTCCTTCTATATACTTGGACTTTCATAGATTTTTTTTTATGTCTTCATTTCAATGAATATCATCCATGTTTTGTGCAATCCCTGCTGTGATTTTAACTAATTGTGTTACCGTGAAAATGTCTTCAATCAAGTTCCTTAAGAGCATTATTTGATGCTTGATGCCTTCTAGATATACTTAGAGCATATCATAAGCTTTGCAATGATGTATGGCATGCCTCATTTGAGGATCATTGACCATGTAAAAACCATGCATCAAGTTGATATAACACAACTGAAATTGTCATGCATTTTGCTCCTAATGATAAGTCACATATCAATGTTAATGGATTTGTGTGACCTTTTGCACATAGATTTAGGGTTAAATGTCTAAATCAAACTTTTTCTTCACATTTAACCCTACATCATGTTCAAATTTCATGATTTTCATGCATTGATTAGGTGACTTAACAAGTCAATTACCATGCATCATTTTCTGGTTTGCTTATGATTGATTTGCATGCTTTAACGATTGTTGCTTTTTGGCCATGAATTTGACATAACTTGAACCTGATACATTTTAGAAAGCTTCATTCATGAAAATTGTTCTTCATGGTGTGCTTGATGTTTTGTGCTTTTCTTAGAGCCAAAATATTCATGGGTTCTACCCCATTTGTTTTGATCTTATGTGTGATGTTTGATGATTTCTGTTGTGATTCTTTGTTATGATTTCATTGTAGGATTTCTTTTAGAATATCTTGCATGCTGAATTGAGATTACTTGTCTTCATGAAAATTTTGAAAATTGTTTTAATGTGCATGATTGTTTCTTTCATTTGTACGCACCTAGTTATAAGATTTCTTAGCTAGGATTAGATTAGAATCCCGAAGATGATGAAAGCATGAAGATGGTAGAGGTCGATGTCCATTCCAACTATTTTCATGTAATATTCATTTTCCCAACATATGTCTCGGGTTCCATTTGCTGTATAAAACCCGACGAGTTGTGGGTTTTTTTTTTTAATTGTGTTCTCTTTTATACTCTTTAGGATTGCATGATGGATTTACTACTTTTCCTGATTGCTTATTAATGTCTTGCAATTTTAATTTCATTGATTGTTTTCCTTTCTTATTTTTTTTATTTTTTTATTTTTAGAAATAGAATAGCATGAAAATGATCAACCACGCATGATCACTTAGTTTAGGATTGATAATCTCGAAAAATGTAAAAAGAAATGCATGGACATGTTAGGAAAAATACATAAGTACCGAAAGGGCGTTAATAGCAATATTAGCGTAACTTAAGTCCCTGAATCTAGATATCTGGTTGCGTAGGAATCGAGGGAACACTCCTGACTCTCAATTGGGTTTCTAGCCGACCTCCAAAATGAGGCTAGTGGCGACTCCTGTATATTCTTAGGCTGTTAAATACCTGGATCGTATAAATAAACCCGCTGTCGCGTGGGGTATGAGTATGTGAGAGCTCGCGATCTCATGAGGGAACTCTCGTGATCAAAGTACCCCTAAACCCGACATTTTCCCACCTTGGACATTCAAGGGCGGCGAGATCGGGTCGCGACAACCCCTCAGATGATGCCCATGTCCATGATCAAGTTCTCCTTCGAGACCATTCTTGCCCAGAAGTTCTCCTACTTGGCAACCATGCCTGCCACGATGCCCATGTCGGCCTCCATTACCCATCCCATGATGACGATGTTGACCGTGATGATGCCTTCCCTCGTAAGTCATGCTCATTTTCATCCTCTGTTTAGTCTACCCCCAACTCCGTTTCAGTCTTGACAGAGGAATAATTCTCTGGACGATGAGAGATGAAAGGAAGAGAGGACCTTACTTCTATAGGGGGTTTAGAGGCGGTGGTTTAACTGTAGCACCCCATGATTTTGGCATCCTTTCCACACGCCTCTTCTCTGCCAAATTTCTTGGCTTAGCTACTAAGTACTTGAGCAATCCGTGTGAACGCTGTGGATGAATACTTTTCAACTTCGAATAACGGAAAATGTGGTCATGTGTTGCCTTGGGGAGCAAGTTCGCGCGTGAATGAAATAATGGTGGTCGCTCTCTCTGCATTCAGATAGGGGACCAGAGATGGACGGGGGAATGTCTACACCTTCTCATTTGCGGCCGGACGGTTCTGGCTTGGTTAAATAAGCGGATAAGTTTTGCTCCTTTGGCCAGCAAAAAGAACTGCGATGGGTGGATACTACCGACCCAAAAAAAAAGGGTGGAGACTTGCTCTTGTGGATGTGATTTCGTTTTGTGCTTATTTTATTAACCATTCGTTTGATTTTATTAAGCATACCCTTCAATGCAGTTAAAATGGTTATCAACTGATTAGTAGTTAGAGCTACAGAGTGTTATAACTTTATACTGTTGAGCTAGACGTCTTTGTATTCAATGCATTAACACCTTATGATTTCATTAGAGTAAGCTTCACATTCTCATCTCCTTGGGAAAAGTGTCAAAAAAGTCATAAACCTTTTGTTTTTGTGCCGATTTAATCCAAAACTTTTTTTTGGTGCCGATTTAGTTCTAAACCTTTTTTACATTGTGCCAATTCAATCATTTTCGGCAAATGAGAAGCAATGGTGGTGCCCTATTGGGGCCCTATTTAGGCTAGATAGCGCTGGCCCCCCTCCCCCTAAGGCTGTGACTTTGTCAGCCCCTCCGGCAATGGGCGGCAATGGTGGTGCCTTATTGGCAAGGCCTCCCTTTTTTTTTTTCGTTGTTATTTTGTATATTAAATCTGCACTTCTTGGAATGGTTATGAAGATCTAATCAAAGGAAATAATCAAAGAGAGTCCGACTTTGGGTGGTGAGTATGGTAGGTGAAACTTTCTTACTTTACCTAAGGGACTTGAATTAGGCCCCTGCAATCGTATATTGCCCGAGATGAAACAAGTCTATTTTATAATAGCTATCGCCCTACTTAGAAAAATAGATTTCCATCTGTGACTCTTGTTCCTTTTTCCTATGGACTGATCAAATTGGTACATTAGCAAAAGATGCCATAAGAATAAGTTTCTGGGCTTAATTAGTAGAAGATGTTCGATTTCTTGATCGTGGGTTGCTGGAGTTACTTGAATGACAAAGATGAAGAGCATATGCCATTGTCCGCGATGTTTTCTGTTAAAGCCCCTATCTTTCAATTGATTCTGGTCAATTTGTTCAGGCATGCCAATGGTGCACTTGAGGAGCTCAGTAACATATCAATCTAGTTCAGAATCTTCAAATCTTCTGCATAAAATATATGGAATCATTTGATCCGAAGCCTCAAAGGACGGATTTCACACTAATTTTCAGTGTACCATTGAATAATATTGGTACACAAACAATATAGAGAAACTTCCATCAACCTCCACAACACTTCAGACAGCTGAATCTGATCTACCAGCTAAACTACTCAAAAAGATAAAACTGGTATTGGTTACTCGTCGTAGCCAAAACATGAAATCCCCAAGACACGTTTATTGCTGACACGGCGTCATTGCCGTCCAAGACCCAACTCCAAGCATCCTCTCTAGTCGGCAGTCAAAGCGAGAGTATCGAGTTGCTCGGTTATTGGAGTTGGTGTCGCGGCCACGACTTCCTGTTCTCGTTGCTGCTCCTGTTCCTGTTCCGGTTCTGGTTGCTCTGTATAGGTGTGACGCCTCCCAAACCGACCATGCGCATGGCACCTCCTCCCTTTGTGACCATGACCGTGACCTTTGCAACGACCATTATGACCACGTTTAAAAAGTCCATGCCCATGGACTAAAAGAACTCTCACATGATGCCCATGTCCGAGAGTACCGAGTTGCTTGGTTATCGGAGTTGGCATCGCAGCCACGACCTCCTGTTCCTGTTGCTCCTGTTCTGGTTCAGATTGCTCCGTACAGGTATGACGCTTCCTGAACCGGCCATGCGCATGGCACCTTCTCCCTTCATGACCATGACCGTGACCTTTGCGATGACCATGATGATCATGTTTGAAAAGTCCATGTCCATGGTCTAGAAGAACCCTCACATGATGCCCATGTTCAAGAGTATCATGTTGCTCGGTTATCGGAGTTGGCATTGCAGCCACGACTTCTTGTTCCTGTTGCTGCTCCTATTCCGGTTGCTCCATACAGGTGTGATGCCTCCCACACCGGCCATGCGCATGGCCCTTCCTCCCTTTGTGACCGTGGTCGTGACCTTTGCAATGACCATGATGACCATGTTTGAAAAGTCCATGCCCTTGGACTAAAAGAACCCTCACATGATGCCCATGTCCATGTCCATGACCACCATGACCCCCGTGTCCTCTGAGACCATGCCCGAAGAGAAGTCCTCCTACATGGGGACCATGCCCGCCATGATGCCCATCTCCGCCTCCGTTACCCATCCCATGATGACGATGTCGACCGTGGTGATGCCTTCCCTCGTGACCCATTCCCATCATCATCCTCTGTTTCGTATATACCCCCGATTCTGTTTCAGTCTTGACACAAGAATAGCTGTCTGGATGATGAGAGATGAGAGGAAGAAAGGCCCTTATTTATAGAGGTTCACGAGGCGGCGGTTCAACTGCACCAGTCTATTAAATATGGCGATCTTTTCACGCGCTTCTTCTCTGCCAAATTTCATAGCTTAGCTATCAAGTACTTAAGCAATCCGTGTGACCACGGTAAATGCCGTCGAGTGATTGTCTTGGGGAGCAAGTTCGCGCGTGAATGAATCAATGGAGGTCGGTGGCCCTGCTTAGGGACATTGACCAGAGACGTGGATGTCGACGCGTTCTAATGTGCGGCTCCGCGTTTATGGCTTGGTGTGCTCGTAGCATGAGGAGATAACATTGCTTCTTTGGGCTACAGAAAAGAAACCGATTGAATTGGAGACTTGCTGTATGAATCCGATTTCCTTTTGTCCTTATTTTGTCAACTAGACGTTTGATTCTATTAGGCATACCTTTCAATGCCGTTAAATTAACTATCAACCTCCCCAAGATAAGGCAACGTATTTGTTTCTTGATGACATTTGAGGAATTTTTTTTTTTTTGGTAAAGGTAATAATATTAATGAGGAGGAGAACTGTACAAAAGATCGGATCCAAACAAGCACTCTTAACAAAGGAGCAAGAGTGACGGGGATCCGATAAAAAGCCCGAGGGCGCCAGCAAGAACACAAAAGCTATGAAGCGAACAAACAAGCCGTAACGACAGGAACCCGTAGCGTCCCCATCCCTCAAGCCCTCAAAGCTGAAAGCGGAGAACGGAGGAGGAAGGAACCTGTAACTACAAGAACAAGAGCAGACCGAATCACCAGCAACCTAAGGAGGAATAGCTACAGATGAAAAGATCATTGGGTGGAATCCCCACCCCCTTTGCAGTCTTCTGTTCCTCGGAGAAGGAAGAACTTCCGTGAATGTGAGTGCTTTGTCCTTAACCACCTTGATTAGGTGATTTTTAAGGGCAGGGACTACCAAGGATTCACCCCCGAAGATAATCGCATTCCTCTTCTTCCAAATGAGATGGCACAAAGCACCGAAGGAGAATTGAACTATCTTGTGGTAAAAATCCTTCCCCATGAGGAATTTCCTGGCCCAAGTGAGCGCCTCACTCCAACATCTATTCCTCCATGGCAAGTTACATCTGGCCGCCCAAAAAAAGGCCAACGAGGCGGAGATGCGACACCGGAAGAATAGGTGTTCGATTGAGTCCGGTTCTTTACTACAAAAAGCACATAGATTAAAATCAATTCGACCTTGATTTAACAACCTCACCTGAGTGGGAAGACGGTTTCTAGATATAAGCCATAGAATAAACTGATGGCGCGGGACTATATTAATATCCCAAATCAAAGAAGCCCACTCCACCTGATCTCTCTTGGTTCTAATGACATTCCATGCAGAAGCGACCGAGAAGGAGGCTGATGGATCGCCACACCAAATAAATTTATCATTATAAGCCTCCAGAGTTGGTAAAGCTACACCCCATCTGATTAATATCCGAGAGAACGAGTCACCTAACGGGGTATATAAGTCAGCAACTACTGCATTATAAGGGAGCCGCATATTGTCCCTAAACAAGGGCGAAACGAATCCATCAAGAGGGCCACATGGAAGCCAGTAATCATGCCATAAGGATACCGATAGGCCATTACCAATTTTCCACCTAAACAAAGTTCGAAATGCTTTCTAAGCTGGAGGATTTTCTTCCACGCCCGGGAGCAAGTCGCAGTTGAGATGAAACCCAAAAATTCTTCCTTGTCAAGAAAATGGAATGAATCCACCGGCACCACATCGATTCCTTATCCGAGAAGAGGATCCATATGAATTTGAGCATAGAGGCTTTGTTGCAATCTCGATATTCCTAATGCCAAGACCCCCTTCAAGTTTCGGAAGACATACATCCTCCCACGCTACTTTTGCTCCTCCACGGCCAAGAGCTGTTCCCTTCCATAAAAATTGCCTCATAATTCTCTCGATGTTTGACAACACCGAAGCAGGAAGCATAAAGACACTTGTCCAAAATGATTGAATCGAGTAAAGAACCGACCGAATCAGCTGCAGTCTCCCCAAAGGACAGAAAACGATGCGCCCGGGATTGAATCCTAGCCGTAATACGCTCCGTTAATGCAATACAATCCCCCTTATTCAATACGGTAGATATGATAGGTACCCCAAGATAGCGAACAGGAGTTTCCCTTCCTTAAAACCAAATGCCGACCGGATTCTGTTTCGAATAGAAGGGTCACCACCTGCAATAAAAATCTCGCTCTTGTTTTTGTTAGGAACCAATCCACTCCAAGATGAGAATATATCTAAGCCTCTTTTCAGCATGGATGCGACAGCCATTAGCTTGAGAGAAAAGGAAAACATCATCGGCAAAGAATAGATGCGTTAGTTGGACTGGCTTACACCTCCAATAATACCTGAATTCATGATTTGAAGTTTGAGACACCAATAAACCGGAAAACACTTCCATCACTAGGGTGAAGAGATAAGGTGACATAGGGTCACCCTGTCTCAAACCACGTCCTCCCGAAAAAAAAGCCATGGAGATCGCCATTTATAGAAATGGAGTATTTAAGAGTCCGAACACAAGCCATGACTAACTTAATGAAATTCTCCGGGAAGTGGAAGGCTAGGAGAACAAGTTCAAGGAACTCCCAATCTACCGTGTCATATGCCTTATGGAAATCAACCTTAACCGCACATTTAGGCGGGTATGGGGGAGATGAAACCCCGCAAACAATTCCGAGCCAAGAGGATGTTATCCCTAATTCTCCTTCCTTTAACAAACGCATTACGAGATGGACTTATCAATACATTTAAAACCGCCGCTTTACGATTGGCCAAGATCTTGGTAATCACCTTATATATAGTATTACAACAAGCAATCGGCCTAAAATCCGAAACAAGACCGGCGTTAGGAACTTTAGGGACGAGAGCAAGGATGGTTGCATTTACCTCTCTCGCGGCCGGCCGGTGTGGAAGAAGTCGTGAACCACCTCCAGAACCAATGGACCAACGATCTCCCAGTTGGACTTGAAGAATTCAGCCGAGAATCCATCAGGTCCAGGGGCCTTACCTTTGGCTAATGAGAACGTCGTAGACTTGATCTCCGCATCAGAAACCGGATTAGAGAGAAGGCACATCTGATCAGCAGCTAGAGGTTGACGAATAACCCGCTCCACCTCTTGGACGGACGGCCTGATTAACGCATCATGGGGGGAGTACAACGAAGAGAAGTAGCTAATGAACACCTGCGGAACCAACTCCGGGTCAGAGATCAGCGCGCCGGTAGGATCCTTCACCGAAAGGATTTTGTTGATTAGCTGTCTCCTCTTGACAGACTGGTGGAAGAAATTCGTATTTCGGTCACCCTGCTTTAGCCATCTAATTCTGGATTTTTGCCTATAATAAGATTCCTCTTGATTCCTCAATTCAACAAACACCTGACGTTGGCACCTTTCTTGATCAGCCAAAGCAAAGCTAGATGGGTTTGATTGAAGTTGAACTTGAGTGGCGTTGAGAGCTTCTCTTGCCTCAGCAGCTCTAGTCGAAATGTTAGAGAAAGCATCTCGGTTGAGGGTCTTGAGTTGAGCTTTCAAAATCTTCAACCTAGAAACCAGTTTAAACATAGGGACACCTCTAACCGAAGTATTCCATACACGCTGCACGATCGCCTTAAACTCTGGATGACTTGTCCAGAAATCAAAGTATTTGAAAGGTTTCCTCCTCGGGGCCAGATGGACAATTCTTACAACCATCGGCGTGTGGTCAGATATGCCAGGATTCAAAAAGGACGCCTCCGAATACGAGAAATCAAAGTTCCACTTGCTGTTAACCAATACACGATCTATCTTTCTCATATTCCTCCCGGTCCTAGATGAAGTGGACCAAGTGTAACGAAGCCCGACAAATCTGAGGTCAGAAAGATCAGTTTGGTCCAAGCACTGGCGGAATTCATCAAAATACGGAATCCAATTGGTGGCGCCTCCAACACGGTCCGAAGGATCCTTGATAGCATTAAAATCACCAGCAACTAGCCATGGTGAATCGAGGAAGAGTTCACTGCAGCGCTGGAGATTTTCCCATAACGGTCTACGACGGGCAAACGTATGTTCTCCGTAGACAGCCGATATACAAAAACTCCTTCCAGAAAGATTGCATTTTAAAATGCCATGCAACACTTGGTCATTAATAGAGATAGCAGAAAAGGCAACGAGATCCGGGTTCCATCCAACCCAAATCCTCCCACGCGGAGCATAATCATAATTAGCACACCAATTCCACCCCTTAATGAGGGTGGCTGAAATAGAATCAAAAAGCTCTAAAGGAACTTTAGTTTCAAGCAAGCCAATAAAACAAAGCTTATTTACCGCTGCAAAACGTCTAATTTCGGCACGCCTAAGAGGATTTAAGATACCTCTAATATTCCAAAAACCAACAATCATCAAAAAACAAGGAGCAAAATTACCTCTTTTTAGAGGTCCTCAAAGCTGCAACTTCCTTCTTCAAATCTTCTGGACCATCAGATAGGAGCATACGAAGCTTTTCCTGGAAGTTTGCCATTAACGGCGAGGTGAGCCTTTTAGATTCGGGAATGTCCCCAACTTGAGAATCTACTCCAATCGGGTCCTCTTGGATACTAGAATTACTCATTTCGTCGGAGGTATCGATTAAAACCAGGGGATCATCTTGAGCGGGGGGGTCCGCTATAGAAGGAGATAACAATCTTGCCGGGGAATGAATCACTGGATCAAGAGATTTTGAAGGGTCGTTCGGTTTCATCATAGACAACTTTTCAACCTCCGCTTGAACAATATCAGCAGGTGCTATAGCATTTGCATCAGTAGCAACAGTAGTAGCAGCAGCAGCAGCCTTCCTTGCTGCCTGCTTCATCTTCTTTTTCTTATTTTTCCTATTAACTTGCTTCCATCCTTCCTCCTCAGCAACTGATTGCGGGTCAGGTAGAGCATCCGGTCCCTGAGGAGCCGCCTTTCCCGAGCTTGATTCCCCAACATAGGAAGGCCTGTCACCAGCCACACCAGATACGGGTTTTGTTGCACCCACTTTAGAACGATGGGTGACTTGAACATCTACATCTTTCGCAGAAGGATGCTGCATAACCACCTCCTTTCCTTTAGAGGAGTGGGCCTCAACTACCGGATTAGCCTTCGAATACTTTACGAAGCTCCTCGAATCGTCCGCGAAGGACCGGGAGTAACATTTTTACAGGTGTGACCAAACATTTCACATTTGGAACAAATCATCGGTTTCCATTCGTACTCAACTTCCACCACGACCTTTGATCCATTGGTAGTTAAATCAATGGTTTTGTATTGAGGTTGCTGAGTTGTCATTTCTACACATACTCGGGCAAAAGTCAACATGGACATCTGCTCAGTTTTCTGATCAACATAGAGCGGCTTACCCAAGGCACTAGCCACCTTACCGATAGCTTGAGCAGACCAGAAGGCAAATGGAAGGTTCCTTAGTCTTACCCAAACTGGAACAGATCTATGAGTATCTCTGTTTAGCTCGACCCCCGGTTTCCATTGTTGAAGGATCAAAGGAATTCTTGCAATGGTGATGGGACTGCCCTCCATGATACTCCTTCTGAATTCGCGATCAACAATGCGCAGAAGAAACACACCACGCCCATTGGACATTACTTCTACCAAATTCGGTCCCCAAGCTCTCCTCAGGGACTCCTCAACCAGCTTAAATGGAAGATTCTTCCCAATGAATTGTCCCACAAGGCAGTCATACAACTTAGGGTCCGCGGCATCGATATCAGAATCGTCCATTTGAATAACTGGCTTGTTATTCACAATTATCGGGGGGTAAACTCAAGGTCATATCCCTTATTCGCAGCGCCACTTGCGACAGCGGCCCAGGAACGGTTTTGAGGCTTCTTCGATCGACTCCTAGACTGAGGTCTTTTCGATTTAGAAGGCTCTCTATTAATAGGACGACTTCTTGATGTCGTTGGGGGTTTCAATTCCCGACTCCAACAGAAGGGGTTTTCATTTGGTTACTCTCATTCGCCACAGAAGCGTTCATCAAAGGATGATCATTCTTAGGGGAAAACGGTCCAGACGAGCGCAATCCCTCATCATTCAGGCGAGGTCGAATAGAGTCGGCCTCCATCTCAAATTAAAATCCCAGATCTCAAAACCTAGTCCATCAGCAACAAGAACAGCCCGAAGGAGAGGTAAGAACAAGCTGACCTTTAGGGAAACCTCTTCACGCTCAAACCGGCTCACCAGAGCAACCCTCGCGCCGCCACTCAACGCTGCCTCTGCGTCCGTCCGCACCCTGGTCCCGAGCCGCGACGATGGTCCGGCCACACGCAGACCCGAATGCAGCTCCTTTTCGTTCCAGCCCAGAGCAGGCGCCGTCGTCGCCGGTTCAAACAGAGATGGGATTTCCAACAAGAGAAAGAGGAGACTCACGGAGGTTATGGGAGAAGACCCCAACGCTCGAGCGCGAACCCGCACCCTGGTCCCCGAGCCGTCGATGATGGACCGGGCGCCCTCCTTCTTCGATCCCGCCGAAGCAGGCGGCCTTAACCAAGAAGGCCCTCCAACGAGAGAAGAGAAGTCCTCGCTCGTGAATCCTCTGCAATCCTCTGCAATCCTCTTCGAGTTTCTTCGTTCGGCTGAAGCAAAGCCCTCTTTGAACCCGCCGGAGCAGGCGCCTCTGTCGCCGGCTTAGCCGAGAAGGCCCTCCGACGAGAGAAGAGAAACCCTCGCTCGCAAACCCTCTGCCCCACTCGTCTTTGAGGAAAAAATTATACTTTAACTTATTGCCAAAACGACACGGTGATATTATAATTGATTTAATTAATCTAATTTTGATTATTAAAAACCAATGACAATTATAATCATAAGAGGATTGTGGCCATGTTTTCCTCCTACAATAAGAACTTAAAGATAAAAATTCTTTATGTGAAAACCAAAAAGATTTCGTTTGGCGAACGGATGACTAGAAGTAAGATTTGTGCATAAACATGCCATACCATTCAGTAGGGTCTCTCATCCTTTCTTGGGTCCTTTCTTGGATGAACTTGTTTTAGGCTACTTTGATAGTTGTTAACATGACTCCCTGTCAGGATGTGGACTTTGCTTTTTCAAGGATTGAAATCGATCTCCCTATCATTTCCAATCCAGTCCTCCGAATACGTGATTTGTGGGGATCTCATTCAACCTGGTCCGGCGCCTTGATTTGGTGTCCTTGTCATTTCAATTAATTAAATCTCTTTATTAAAGGCATGGCATGCCATATGTGATTGAATGGCAAGAAAAATATGAATAGGTGATCCCTGGAGGCATGGTCGCACGAGCAAAGGCATCCATCTAATTAAACTTGGGTGGAGCTTTGACACGTGATCAACTCGCTTTTCCTTGCGCACGGGCCTTGGCGTTATTTTTGCTTCCTTAACTATCCATAACCCTCTATTTTTTTTTCCTTTCTAAACATAAGTTAACAATAGCACTATACGGCTTCATAAGAAGAATGCTTTTACACAAACTGGTTTAAACGACTTGCGTTAGACAAATTGCCTTTATAGGGCTTTGGGCTTCCATTCCAAGTGGGCAATAATTCATCATGTGGTAGTGAAGTTAGTTTGCAGATACTAAGTAGTTCTCCACTTCTTGCAATGGTTACGATGATCTAATAAGAGGAAATAACCAAAGAAAGTTGGACTTCGGGTATTGATTATGTAGGCAAAATGTTTTTAGTTTTTTCATGATATCGATTGCTCAAGACCTTTGATCTCTATCGAGAATCAATGAAAAATATGAAATGAATAACCCTTTTGTGCTCCTTGCTGAGTAACCTTCGTAATCAGCTCTTCATTAGTAGGTCTACCCAAGTTTGATTGGTTGCTTAAAGAGCTATCTGATCCGATCAAATTAAAAACTGCCATTCATTGTTGAGGCCTTCTTTTTTTGTGAAAACAAGTAAATGATGAACATTGCCGGTCAATGATGAACTTTGCCGGTCAATGATGAACTTTGCCGGTCTTTGCCTTCAACCCAATCAGAAGAGAACTCAAGAATAGAGTAAAAAAATAAGTAAATAAAAATGGAGTAGAAGAACTCAAATTTCAAATGAACAAATTCAAACTTGAAAATGATCTTTCTGATTGTCGAAGAATGAGAGGCAAGGAGGTTGATTGAGAAAAATCTCTTGTTCTTGTTATAAGATTGTGATTGGATCCACAAGTGTTTGGTAAAAAGAAGAATATTCTCTTTTGAGAATAATCCAAAATGGAAAGTGTTCAATTGGATTATGAAAATGTAATTGAATTGAGCTTAGTTACTCTTTGGGATGACATGGAAGAAGGGAGGAGATTCTCGAACGAGGAAAATGACCTAATGACTTCGAAACAATTGAATGAGGAGCCATATGAGGTGAAAATCTCATGTGCAATTCCGTAGAGTGGCAATAAGGATGACTTATATATCAACTTTTCCACTATCTCCCCCAAAAAAATAAAATTTTGCCTTACATAAAGTTGCCAGAATATGATTAACCATTGGATTTGAAATCATTGCTTATATGCTTAGTATTGGCCACAATTTACAAGCACATTCTATAGCCGCACTTTTCAGTGTAATTACTATGAGCTGATACTTCATCTATAAATCTCGTTCCTTTTTCTTTAGGATTGATCAAAGTGGTACATTAATGAAAGATTTCATAATAATAAGTTTCTGGGCTTAACTAGTAGAAGTCTTCAACTTGATCGCCAACTTGGGTTGCTGGAGTTCCCAAACATTTGCCAAAGTTTAATGCAGTTAAAATAATTATCAACTGGTTAGAACTTAGAGCCACCAATAACAACAACAACAACAACAATAATAAGCAATATAGTTGTTTCTTGAAAACATTTTAATGAGAAGCTATGCTTATTTTTACAATGTAACTGTTTTTTGCCAAAACAACTCTATGACACAATTATTGGTTTTAATGAGAAGATTTTAATTATTATAAAACTAATTACGAATTTTTTTGACGGAAAAAAATTGGCGTCATATTTTCCTCCTATAATAATAAATTAAAGATGAACTCATTTTTCTATATGATTTTTTTTTCAAAATTATGAATAATGTTAATTTCTATTTTTGAAATAACTATTCATATTGTCAAGCTAAATGTCACTATTCAATGCATCGACACCTTACTATTTCGCCGGAATTTATCCCGTCATCATATACTTTTCACCAAAAGTCGTTCTTTGATATTTATTTGAAGGGGACAAGTTATGTGCCGACTTCGAACAAGAAATATCACATGGAACAAGGACATCAACAACTTTACTTCAAACCAAACTATATGGACATAAATTATGCCAGAATTTATTTGATTACAAGCCCTGGAAAATACTGACTCCATAATGAAAGCGAATGTAAACAAATTATGTCCAAATTTAAATGACGACAAAACTTGAGAACATAAAAATGTTACGTTGGAATTTAACCAATGGCGTGACACCTATGATAAAGATGTACACTGGAATTTTATCGATGACGTAGATCTAAGAACTACAGCTAAGAACTTGTCGGAATTTAATTGATGCCACGAATTTGAAAGATAAATATAGTACATAAAAGTAAAGATAACTCAAAGATAGCAAATTTGTTTGATTTGTGTGAGAGCTCTTCAGCAGATTAATGATGGTATTTATAGTGGTTGTGCCATAACAGTCTCTGAGCAATTCTCCTAGTTGTAGCCACATTCCTTTACCTGCGAAAACTTTGCGCTCATACTCTTGTGATACCATAGTCTTACCTTTAGGTGGTTGTTCCTTCAAAACGCGTGCAAGTTGCTCCACGACCTTCATTACTTTGTTCTTAGGGGCTTCAAACTTGTAACGATGGCTTGCGACCCTTTCTATGTTTAGCTTTTTCCTGGTACCTTGACAATTTTATTGATCTGGCTATCCATTATTAGTCATCATTAACTACAAGTCGTCATATGTCAACAATTGATAGATAACAATCATCAATGGTTGCCAATACCAACACCAATCTTGATCGTCGATGATGAATCATGTGCTTGATAATAACACTTTAGTCACGTGTCTACTCATATCGTCAACTTGTCCTTTTTTCGGTGCAAACACTTACTAATTCATTGGATTAAGTTTCACGATATTTATCCCCTTTGAATGCTAAAATGACAATTAGTAATACAATATTGTACTACTTATCGTATTTCATACGATGGTAACATTTGTGTAGGAACTTCGGTTGTGAAAATCAAATTATTTGTCGGTGAGCTTCAATGGTTTGGCTTTAGTTCTGGTCTTTTGAGAGAGCCTTGGCACTAAATTACTTTAACCATGTCAATGCACCTAACTCATAGACAGATTACTTGATGACGGCTTATGATGTGTTTGGTAACGTTTCTGTTCAAAAATTGTTTTAGGGAATATAAATAGAAGAAACTATTTCTGTTCCAGAGAACAATTTTTGAACAAAAAATGCGTTTGGTAACTGCATAAAATTTCTGTTCCTGAAATAGAAAAAGAACAGAAACACATTTGATAAATTTGTATAATTTTTTTGTTTCTTTTAATTTTTTAAATATATTTATTTTATTTTTCCTTTTCTCTTTTTCTTTTTCTCTTTGGCCAATCGCCGACCATCGCTGTGGTCGGTGACTAGCTAGGAAACGTCTAGCGAGCTTAGCCTCACCCAGGCGGCGCGAGGTTAGCCTCGCCCTGGCCTAGCGAGGCCCGGCCTCATGTCGGTTGGGGAGGCCAAACCTCACCGGTGGCTAAGCGAGCTGGACTTCACCAGATTTGTGTGAGCTTGAGCTCGCCCAGCCAAGACTAGGCCGAGCCTTGCCAGGGGCGAGTGACAATCCGGTGAGGTCACCGGCCCTCAACGGCTGGTCGCCGAACATTGTTGAGGCCGGCAACCGGCCAAAGTAAAAAGAAAAAAAAAGAAGAAAAAGGAGAAAAAAAAAGAAATAAGTTTTGTATTTTTGTTGTTTTGTTTCTTCAAAAAGTGTTCCCGGGAACAAGAATTTTTCTTATTTCTGTTTGTTTTTGTTTTTTGTTCCCTGGAACAAAAGAATAGAAATTGTGTTCCGGGGAACAAAAAAAGAACACAAACAAACGCACTCTTAGTATCTAACTGTAAATAAACTTTTATGAAATGTGAAAATCACGAGATTTTTATAACCTTACTTGCTTGACGTAGGCCGGGGAAGGAGAGGAGAACTAAAATATAAGATTGCAAGACAGTTCGAAGCAACCAATAGCTCACTTTATTTTTTCTTATTTTTGCATAAGCAGTCAGTATGATAATGATCTAGCAATTTTGCTCCTTTGGCCCAAATAAAGAAATCCCTTAGATACGATGTAAAATGGTTCTTGTCTTATTGTTGATAAGAGATTTCTCTTACGCTTGTGTAGCAAGGGCTCTTGGAGATTTTGACATGATCAGGTAATGAGTACCATGTCTCAGTCACTCAATTGGTCCACCAATCCATCATTATCTATCATGCGTGATGATCGCTCATAGTAGCAATCACTTCTAGCCGAAAGAATTCCTAAGTGACGCGGATGCATAAACGCCTATTGCTCCTGGATGAGTTCCATAGGCCAGCACTTCGTTGGTAAGTTTGCCCCTAGTTTGGTTTGGTTCCTTAAATGACTATCTGATCCGACCAACTTCATAAACCATAGATAGCGTGCTAGCACGCATGCTCTTTCCCTATACATGATCCAGACTTGTCGTTAGTTGCGCAAGGCTGCCTTCTTTTCTAGCTTAAGCCACAAATCTACTATAATAAAAAAAAAGCTTGATCGGCGGGAGATTTTTTTTTTTCTTGATCACCAATTTGGATTGCCGCAGTTACTTGAATGAGAAAGAAAGCATACGCCATTGTGGGCGATGGGTGCTGTTGAAGCCCTTAATCTCTAAATTGGATCAAGTCAAATTGTTCATGCATGCCAATGGTGCTCTCAATGAGCTCAGTACTACGTATCATTTCTCGATCAAAACCTTCAGATCTGAATAACACATATGGAAATCATCGGGATAAGTACATTATTAGTGCCAAAACTTGTGTACGGCACTCACTTTGATGCCAAAAGTTTTCGTCGGATTACTTAAGTGCCAAATCGGAGGAAAAATGATCACTTTGATGCCACTGGCGAAAGATTCCGGCCAAAATGATTACGTGGCTTTTTTCTTTTTTTATAAAAAAAAATGACAAGGCCTTTAAACAATGTCGTTTTCGGTCCTCCTTAAGAAAACGATGTCGTTTTGCCATCCTACATGGATGGCCTCACGGAAACGACACCGTTTAGCTTACATGGGGATTGAAATTAGGGTTTCCACTACTCAGCCATCGTCGCTCGACCACAGTCGCTCAGCCACCATTGTAGCTGCTCGACTAGGTGAGCGAGGAAAGACTGAGATTGTTGCTCAAGTAATAAGTGGCAGGAAAAATCGGAAGTGAGGGTGGAGGAGGAGGAGGAAGAAGATGGGTCGAATCGGAGGCGAGGGCGGAGGAGGAGGAGGAAGAAGATGGGTCAAAGGTGCCGCTGGTGCGCTGTTGCTGTTGGTGCATTGCTGGTGTCGCTGTTGGTGCGCTGCCAATGCTGGTGTTGGTGTCGTGTTGGTGCTGTTGCAGGTGTGGGTCTTCAAGGAAGAAGAAGACGAAGATGAGCCTTCCCTCTCTGTCAATTTGGGGATTAGGGTTTCTAAGTTGAGGGAAAGATGCCAAACGGCTGACTCAATTCTTCGACGAGCCACGTTGGCTTCAAAAATTAATAAAAAAAGGCTACGTCGGATTTCAGGCTAATTTCATCGGCATTGGCATTGAAATGATCGTTTTTCAAAATTTTTGGCACTTAAGTGATTCGACGGAAACTTTTGGCACCCAAGTGAGCGATGTACATAACTTTTGGCACTGATAGTGTACTTATCCTGGAAATCATCTATCTAAGCCGACACCTCAGCGATATCATCACATAGTTTACCATAGTATACTGGTATAGAGGCAGTACAAAGAAACTTTATTTAATCTCCGCAACACTTCAGCCACTGCTGAGCATCCAATGAGGTTACGCAAAAAGATAAAAACTGGTAGGAACCAATATATAGAAATCCCCAAGGCACAATATTGCCGACGTTGCGTCGTTATTGTCTCCCCAACTTCAAGCGTCCTCTCCAGTCTGCAGTCAGAGCGAGAGTGGCGAGTTGCTCGGTTATTGGAGTCGGGGACGCTGCCGCGACTTCCTGCTCCTGTTCTGGTTGCCCCATACAGGGATGACGCCTCCCGCATCTGCCATGCGCATGGCGCCTCCCTTTGTAACCATGACCGTGACCAGGACGATGACCATGACGACCATGTATGGAAGGTCCATGCCCATGTCCTGGAGGGCCCCTTAGATGATGCCCACTTCCGTGTCCGTGTACTCCATGACCATGACCATGACCCCCATGTCCTAACACACCCCTCAGATGATGCCCATGTCCATGATCTCCATCTCCTTTGAGACCATTGTAGCTGAGAAGTTCTCCTACTAGGCAACCGTGCCCGCCACGATGCCCATGTCAGTCTCCATTACCCATCCCATGATGATGATGTTGACCGTGATGATGCCTTCCCTCGTGAGCCATGCTCATTTTCATCCTTCGTTTAGTCAACCCCCCAACTCCGTTTCAGTCTTGACAGAGGAATAGTTCTCTGGATGATGAGAGATGAAAGGAAGAGAGGGCCTCACTTTTATATAGACCTGTTAAACGGGTGGGTCGGGTTGGGTTTGGGTTGGGTCATAAATGGTCCCACCCAAATCAACCCATTTAACCCGTTTATCATCCGTTTATTGCAATGCAAAAATTTTGACCCATACCTGACCCGACCCATATCCAATCCATACCCGACCCATTTAACTAAACTTAATTTATTATATATATATATAGATATATATTTAAAAAAATGGTATTACTAAAATAATATTATACAACACAAATTTAATGGACAATTTTTATAATTTTTAAAATAATTATTTTAATAAATCGAATTTTAATTATTATTTTTTATTTTTTAAAAAATAAATTTTAATTATTTTTATTTTTTAAAATACATTTTAATTATTTTTTATTTTTTTAAAAAGTAAATTTTTAATTTTTTTAATTTTTTTAATTAATTTTATTTTTTAAATATAATTTTTATTTTTTTATTTTTTCTTCTTCTTCTTCCTTGGCCGTCGCCGGCCATGACGACGGTTGGCGGTTGGCCACAGGCGAGCCTCAAGCTCGCCTGGCTCGCCAATGCGGGCGAGCTCGAGGCTCACCCAGATCCGGCAAGCTCGAGCTCGCCCAATGCTAGCGAGCTCAAGGCTTGCCAGATCGGCGAGGCTCGAGCCTCGCTCGACGCGGGCGAGCTCGAGCTCGAGCTCGCCAGATTTGGCAAGCCTTGGGCTTGTTGGGCGTTGGCAGCCTCACCAAATTCGGCGAGCTCGAGCTCGCCTGACGCTGGCGACCTCGAGGATCGCCTGGCTGGTCGCCTGCCATTGCCGTGGTGGCGATCGGAGGAAGAGGAAAGAAAAAAAGAAAGAAAAATAAAAGAAGAAAGAAAAATAAAAGAAGAAAGAAAAATAAAAAAAAAAAGAAAAGAAAAATAAATGGGTTGCACAACCCATTTAACACCTCTATCCATCTTTAGATTTTAATGGGTTTGTAAATGGGTCTTAAATGGGTACCCATTTAAGACTCATTTATTTTAGTTCTTTTATTTTTAAAACCCATCAAGGTGTCTTATTTCTCAAGACACCTATTAACGGCCCATTTATGCTTAAATGGGTCCATAAATGGGTTGTACAACCCATTTAACACCTCTACTTTTATAGGAGGTTTAGGCGGTGGCTTAACTGTAGCACCCCATGATTTTGGCAGTCTTTTCACACGACCCTTATGTGCCAAATTTCTTGGCTTAGCTACTTAGGGGGTAAATGATAACCATTTTGGCAAGAAATTGATTTTTGGAAGAGAAATAGATTTTTCTATTTTTATTTTTAGAAGAGTTTCTAAGTAAAAATAACTATTTCATAACGGCACAAATTTTTTTACTTTCGGACGGCGATGGATCGGCAACCAACGGCGACGGCGATCGGCAAGTGGCGGCGGCAGCAGCGGCAAGAATCGGCAACCAGGCGGTGGCAACTGATGATCAGTGACCAACGATCAGCGGCGTTGGCGAGCGATCGACGAACGGTGGTCGATAATGGACGAATGAATGACCGGTTGATGAACGATGAGAATAATTTTTATTTCTCATTTATGTTCTAGAAATAGAGAAGTAGAAAATTTCTACTTCTAATTTCTATTCTAAACCTATTTTTGGAACAATAATCTATTTCAGAAATAAAAAAATAGAATAGGTTTATCAAATGGATTTCTATTTCAAAAACAAGTCTATAATAGAAAAATTATTTATGGAACATAAATAAGAGATAAGTGGTTGTCATGCACCCGCTAAGGCGTGCATGACAAAATTTCTATTTCTCTATTTCTCTATTTCTCTATTTCTTTATTAGAACGGGTTTGTAACAAAAATCCGTTTGGTAACGCAATTTGATTTTTCTATTTTTAGAATAGATTTCTATTCCGAAATAGATTTGAAGAAGAAATCGAAACTAAAATTTTTAACTTCTCGGGGGTGCATGATAAAAATTATTTTGTTCAGACGCACCAATTTCGGAACGTAAACTTGTTTGATAACGCTTATCAAATTTTCTATTTCGGAATAGATTTCTATTCCGGAAATAGAAATGGAGGAGAAATCAATTTCTGATTTCTCTCAACCCTAATTTCACTATTTTCTCCCTCGTACGCCTCTTCTCTGCCCAAAATAAAAATAAATATATTCATTTAAAAATAAAAATAAATTTATTAAAATAAATAAATTATTTTTATTTATCATTTTATTTTTAGTTTACTAAAAATAAATTTATTAAATTTATTTATGATAAATAAATAAATATTTTTATTAAAAGTGAAATTATTTTTTATTTGCCTTGAGTGTTTTGCCAAATAAAATTATTTTTATTTTTATTTTTATTCATTTAAAAATAATTTTATTTGTAAAATAAAATAAAATAGAATAAATAAAATAAATTTATTTAATTTATTTAAAATAATTTATTTATGATAAAAATAATAAATTTTTATTTGCCTCGAGTGTTTTGCCAAATAAAATTTTATTTTTTATTTTTATTCATTTTAAAATAAATTTATTCGTAAAATAAAATAAAATAGAATAAATAAAATAAATTTATTATATTTATTTAAAATAATTTATTTATGATAAATAAAAATAAATTATTTTTATTTGCCTTGAGTGTTTTGCCAAATAAAATTATTTTTATTTTTTATTTTTATTCATTTTAAAATAAATTTATTCTTAAAATAAAATAAAATAGAATAAATAAAATAAATTTATTTTTATATTTTAATTTTAAAATAAAATGATATTTTTATTTTATTTTTTATGATTTATTTTATTTTATTCATTATTTTTTTTGTTACTAAATCATTTTTATTTTTATTTTTTATATTAAAAGGTCGATTTATTGTCGTCACGCGTAATCAGGAAGGAAGAAATTTTGTGTCGTTATCAAATGAATTTCTATTTTTAGAGTAGAAATTTTGTGTCGTTATCAAGCGGTTATTTTTTTAGAAACTCTTCAGAAATAGAAATAGAAAAAATCTATTTTTTTTGAGAAAATATTTCAGAACGGAGAATGGCCACATCTTGTACTCCTCAATTTCGATCAGAAATCAATTTTTGTTCAAGAGATTTTGTCATGCACACCCTTAAGTAGTTGAGCAATCCGTGTGAATGCTGTGGATGAATACTTTTCAACTACGGACGAAGGAAAATGTGGTCATGTGTTGCCTTGGGGAGCAAGTTCACGCGGGAATGAAATAATGGTGGTCGCTCTCTCTGCGTCGAGATATGGGACCAGCGATGGGGACGCGGATGTCGACACCTTCTCATTTGCGGCTGGACGGTTCTGGCTTGGTTAGATGAGCAGATAAATTTTGCTCCTTTGGGCCCCAAAAAGAACAGCGATTGAGGGGTTGGAGACTACCGACCAAAAAAAAAAAGGGGTAAAGACTTGCTCTCGTGGATCTGATTTCGTTTTGTGCTTATTTAATCCATTGTTTTGATTTTACTGAGCATACCCTTCAATGAGGTCAAAACAATTATCAAGTAGTTAGAGCTACAAAGTGTTATAACTTTATATTGTTGTGGGTGGCGAGTATGTTAGGCGAAACTTTCTTACTTTACTGAGGGATTTGAATTAGGCCCCCGCAATCGTATTTAGCCCATGATGAAACAATTTTCTATTTTATTATAGCTATCGCCCTACTTAATAAAAATAGGCTTCCATCTGTGAATCTCGTTCCTTTTCCTTTCGGACTGATCAAATTGGTAATTTAGCAAAATATTTCATAATAATAAGTTTCTGGGCTTAACTAGTAGAAGATGTTTGATTTCTTGATCGCCAATTTGGGTTGCCGGAGTTACTCGAATGACAAAGATGGAGAGCATATGCCATTGTCCGTGATGTTTGCTGTTAAAGCCCCAATCTCTCAATTGATCCTGGTCAATTTGTTTAGGCATGCCAAAGGCGCTCTCGAGGAGCTCAGTAACATATCAGTTCTAGTTCATAACCTTCAAATCTTCTGCATATAATATATGGAATCATTTGATCCGAAACCTCAAACGACGGATCCCATCACACTAATTTTCAGTGTACCATTGAATAATATTGGTACACAAACAGTATAGAGAAACTTCCATCAACCTCCACAACGCTTCAAACAGCTGAATCTGATCATCCAGCGAAACTACTCAAAAAGATAAAACAGGTATTGGCTACTGGTAGGAGCCAAAACATGAAATCCCCAAGACACATTTATTGCTGACACGGCGTCATTACTGTCCAAGACCAACTCCAAGCGTCCTCTCTAGTCGACAGTCAGAGCGAGAGTATCGAGTTGCTCGGTTATTGGAGTTGGTGTTGCAGCCACAACTTCCTGTTCTCGTTGCTGCTCCTGTTCCTGTTCCTGTTCCGGTTGCTCTTTACAGGTATAACGCCTCCCGAACCGACCATGCGCATGGCACCTCCTCCCTTTGTGCCCATGACTGTGACCTTTGCAATGACCATGATGACCATGTTTGAGAAGTCCATGCCCGTGGACTAAAAGAACCCTCACATGATGCCCATGTCCGAGAGTACCGAGTTGCTTGGTTATCAGAGTTGGCGTCGCAGCCACGACTTCCTGCTCCTGTTGCTGCTCTTGCTCCTGTTCCGGTTCTGATTGCTCCGTACAGGTATGATGCCTCCCAAACCGGCCTTGCGCATGGCACCTCCTCCCTTTGTGAACATGACCTTGACCTTTGCAATGACCATGATGACCATGTTTGAAATGTCCATGTCCATGGACTAGAAGAACCCTCACATGATGCCCATGTCCAAGAGTATCGAGTTCCTCGGTTATTGGAGTTGGCGTCACAGCCACAACTTCTTGTTCCTGTTGTTGCTCCAGTTCCTGCTCCGGTTCCGGTTGCTCCATACATGTGTGACGCCTTCCACACCAGTCATGCGCATGGCCCTCCCTCCCTTTGTGACCATGGTCGTGACCTTTGGGATGACCATGATGACCATGTTTGAAAAGTCCATGCCCATGGACTAATGGAACCCTCACATCATGCCCATGTCCATGTCCATGGAACCCATGACTCCTATGTCCTTTGAGACCATGCCCAAAGAGAAGTCCTACATGGGGACCACGCCCACCATGATGCCCATCTCCGCCTCCGTTACCCATCCCATGATGACGATGTCGACCGTGATTATGCCTTCCCTCGTGACCCATTCTCATCTTCATCCTCTGTTTCGTATATAACCCCAACTCTGTTTCAGTCTTGACACAAGAATAGCTGTCTGGATGATGAGAGATGAGAGGAAGAGAGGCCCTTATTTATAGAGTTTCCCGAGGCGGTGGTTCAACTGCAACAGTCTATCAAACATGGCGATCTTTTCACACGCTTCTCCTCTGCCAAATTTCATAGCTTAGCTATTAAGTACTTAAGCAATCCGTGTGAACCACGGAAAACGCCGTCGAGCGTTTGTCTTGGGGAGCAAGTTCGCGCGTGATTGAATCAATGGAGGTCGGTGGCCCTGCTTTGGGACATTGACCGGAGACGTGGATGTGCTCCGCGTTCTAATGTGCGGCTCCGCGTTTATGGCTTGGTGTGCACGTAGCATCAGGGAATAAAATTGCTCCTTTGGGCTACAAAAAAGAAACCGATTGAGTTGGAGATTTGCTCTATGAATCCGATTTCCTTTTGTCCTTATTTTATTAACTAGACGTTTGATTCTATTAGGCATGCCCTTCAATGCAGTTAAATTAACTATCAACCTCCCCAAGAAATGGCAACGCATTTGTTTCCTGATGACATTTGAGGAAGGAACTATACTTTTAACTTTTTGCCGAAACAACACAGTGATATTATAATTGATTTAATTAATCTAATTTTGATTATTAAAAACCAATGACAAATTTAATCAGAAGAGGATTGGGGCCATGTTTTCCTCCTACAATAAGAACCTAAAGATAACACTTCTTTTTATGAGAAGCGAAAAGATTTTGTTTGGCGAATAGATGACTAGAAGTAAGATTTGCATATAAACATGCCATACTGTTGGGCGGGGTCTCTCATCCTTTCTTGGATGAACTTGTTTTAGGCTATTTTGATAGTTGTTAATACGACTCCTTGTCACGATGTGGACTCTGCTTTTCTAAGGATTGAAATTGATTGAACTAGCTCATAGAATTTTGAAAGCGGTGAACTCCCCATCATTTCCAATCCAGTCGTCCGAATACGTGATTTGTGGGGATCTCATTCAACCTGGGCCGATACCTTGATTTGGTGTCCTTCTTGCCATTTCAATTAATTTAATCTCTTTATTAAAGGCATGGCACGCCATATGTGATTGAATGCCAGGAAAAATATGAATAGTTGATCCCTTGAGGCATGGCCGCACGAGCAAAGGCATCTGATTAAACTTGGGTGGAGCTTTGACGCACGATCAACTCGCTTTTCCTGGCGCACGGGCCTTAGCCTTATTTTTGCTTCCTTAACCATCCATAACCCTCTGTTTTTTTCTTCTAAGCACAATAGCACCATACTGCTTCATAAGAAGGATGCTTTTACACGGGCTGCTTTAAACGACTTGCCTTAGACAAATTGCCTTTATAGGGCTTTGGGCTTCCATTCCAAGTGGGCAATAATTCATCACGTGATAGTGAAATTAGTTGCAGGTACTCTGTAGTTCTCCACTTCTTGCAATAACTATGATGATCTAATAAGAGGAAATAACCAAAGAAAGTTCGACTTCGGGTGTTGATTATGTAGGCAAATTTTTTTTCAGTTTTTTCATGATATTGATTGGTCAAGATCTTTGATCTCTGTCGAGAATTAATGAAAAATATGAAATGAATAACCCCTTCGTGCCCTTTGATGATTAAGCTTCGTAATTAGCTCTTTGTTAGTAGTTCTGCCTAAGTTCGATTGGTTACTTAAAGGGCTATCTAATCCGATCAAATTAAAAACTGCCATTCATTAGTGAGGCCTTCTCTTTTTTTTTTTTTCTTTGAAAACAAGTAAATGATGAATGTTGCCAGTCTTTGCCTCCAAACCAATCAGTAGAGAACTCAAGAGACAGTAAAAAAATAAGTAAATAAAAATGAATTGGAAGAACCCATATTTCAAATGAACAAATTCAAATTTGAAATGGATCTTTCTAATTCTCGAAGAATGAGGGGCAAGGAGGTTGATTGAGAAAGATCTCTTGTTCTTATTATAAAGATTGTAATTGGATCCGCAAATGTTTGGTAAAAAGAAGAATCTTCTCCTTTGAAAATAATCTGAAATGGAAAGTGTTTGATTAGGGTATAAAAACGTAACTGAATTGATCTTAATTACTCTTTAGGATGGAGTGAAAGAAGGGAGGATATTCTCAAATAAGGAAAAGAACCCAATGACTTCAAAAGAGGAGCCATATGAGGCGAAAATCTCATGTAGAATGCTGTAGAGTGGGAATCAAGATGACTTATATGTCAAATTTTCAACTATCACCCCCCAAAAAAACCAAACTCTGCCTTACATAAAGTTGCTAGAATCCGAGTAACCATTAGATTTGAAATCATTGCTCATATACCTAGTATTGGTCATAATTCACAAGAATAACATGTAGCCTTACTTTACTGTGTAATTTTAATGAGCTGATACTTTATCTATAAATCTTGCTCCTTTTTTCTTGCGGATTGATCAAATTGGTACATTAGCAAAATATTTCATAATAATAAGTTTCTAGGCTTAACCAATAGAAGTCTTCAACTTGATCGCCAACTTGGGTTGCCAGAGTTCCCAAACATTTGCCGAAGTTACTTGAATGACAATGATGGAAAGCATATGCCCTTGTCGGCGATGGTGCTCTTAAAGTCCTTATCTCTGAATCAATTCTGGTCAATTTGTTCACGCATGCCAATAGGGCTCTCAATGAGCTCAGTAACATATCATCTCTTCTTCAGAACCTTTAAATCTTCTGCTTAAAATGTATGGAATCATTTGATCCGACAACTCGAACGACAAATACCATCACATTAATTAGTGTACCATCCCATAATATTGGTACACAAACAGTATAGAGAAACTTCCATCAACCTCCACAACACTTCAAGCAACTGAACGTGTTCATCCGGCGAAACTATGCAAAAAGATAAAACCGGCATTCATCACTGGTAGGAGCCAAAACATGAAATCCCCAAGACACATTTATTGCTGACATGGCGTCGTTATTGTCCAAGACCCAACTCCAAGCTTCTTCTCTCTGCTCAGCAGCCAGAGCAAGGGTACCGAGTTGCTCTATTATCAGAGTTGGTGTTGCAGCCGTGACTTCTGGTTCCTGTTCCTGTTCTTGTTCCCGTTCTGGTTCCTGTTGCATCATATACAGTTATGATGCCTCCAGCACCGGCCGTGCGCATGGTGCCTCCCTTTGTGACCATGACCGTGACCATGGCGATGACCATGTTTGATAGGTCCACTCCCATGGATGAAAAGATCCCTCAGATGATGCCCATGTCCATGTCCATGACGCCCATGACCCCATTGTTATAATATTTTATTATTTCAAATGTGATCTCAATATTGTATTTCTCAATTGATTTCAATTTATTGCACAATTTATTACTTGTGTTTATTATGTAATATTTGCTTGTTAATATATTACCATAACGGTCTTGATGGAAGACGTGCGTAATGTAAGAAACATAATAAAACGTTGGGTCTTCTAGTCTAAACCCCAATCACTATAGAAAACACACTATCACATTTGATGGATATTGGCTAGTAGAACAAGATATACAGATTTGGTGATTCCATATTCACATATAGATCACGATAAATCATTATGTTTCCGCAAATCAATTTCGAATTATGCACGTATTTGATTGTGAATGATAGATTGGGATCGTAAGGTTTTATTTAGATTTAGTCTTACAGTTAGTGTCAGAGCATGTTTATAATCTTTGCCTTGGTGAAAATTTGGGAATTTTTGTATGCTTTCACTAAATTATGTATGGGTAAAATTCGGATCTTTGGTGGCTTGGAACGGATTTTCAAATTTCAGTCAAATTCGGGCGACCAACCACACGATAACGGATTTTCATGGTCATACGCCATTAGGTAGAAAACCCTTAAGATTATTTAGCATATTACTGATCGTCGGAGGTTAATCGAGCGATGAAATTTTTGGTGATTAGGGTTTTAAGACAGATAGTTTTAGGCTTAATTCTGATCAATTTATAGGCTATTTTTGCCAAATCATAGAACTATACATTCATCCCAGCATTGTCTTCGAAACTCATTGATCAATTTGGTTGGACATGGGTTGTGGAAGAAGACTTAGGAGGCGGAACGGAGGTTGGTTGCGGCGGAGCACGGCGAAAGAACAAAAATTGTGGAAAGAAGGCCTTGCATGTGCCCCAGCGCATGGAGGGGCACACGTGCCCATGGGTATGTGGCTGGCGTGTGCAACGCACGCGCTTGAGAGGGGAGCGGTGAGAGCGTGCAATGCATGTGCCCGAGAGCCACAAATCGGCGCACGTGGTCGTTTCTCCGTTATGTCCCTCTATATATTGGTGAATTCTGATTTTGCCCTCGCTTGTGTAAAATTCCGTTCTTGCCCCTCTACATTAGTAAAATTATGGTTCTACCCTAGCCGCCTAAAATTCCGATTTTGCCCCCGTTGGGCGTGGAAATTTATAGTTCTGCCCTTTTAGCCGTAAAATTCCCATTTTACCCCTTACAAGTGAAATTCCAATTATGTCTTTGTGGGTAAAATTACAATTTTAACCCTTTACACTTGATTTTACTGTTTTGCCCTTACATGTAATTTTTGAATATTTTCTAGAAAAATTAAATGTCTAGTTATCCATATATATTTAATTAATTGAAGATTAGCTACAACATCTTTGATTATATTAAGCTATATATTAAGAGCTTATGGATCACATACAATCAAAAGGACATTGATTGTAATTAGTCACATTAATATTATGAATTTTATCTTAGAGAAATTTTCAATATATTAATGTGATTAATTATGATGAAATATAATTTTATCTTTCTTAATTTACGTAGAGGGATTAAGGAAGGGAATATAATTTTGATAGTTTCATCATAAAGTAATTATGAATCTATTTAAATTAGAAACTTAGCTCACATGCAGTTTTTTATGTTATGTGATTCTTATTTTATAGCATATTTACATTGATAAAATATGATTTTAGGTTATTTGCCTCAAATGTATTTTACTTTGATTATGATGCAATCTTACTATCTAAAATTAGTTCTGGTATAATTGTTCCCGAGTTTAATGGAAATAACCATAAAGAATGGAGGAAATTAATTCTTCTTCAGTTGGGGTGCATGGATCTTGATTATGCTCTACGGTTAGACGAACCATGTAAACCTACTAAGGATAACACTCAAGCTGAGTATACTCTTTATACTCAATAGGAATGGTCCAACCGTCTTAGTGTGATGTACATAATGATAAAACTCTCTGCTAGTATTAGTGGTTCAGTCATTCGGCATAACAATGCCAATGAATTGTTGGAAGCTATTGATGCATAATTAAGTCTTTAAAAAAGGCGCATGCCATGTGTGACATCCAGATTTTCGGGTTTTAATTTGACTGGATAAATAAGATCCTGTCTCATCGCTCGTCAATTTATTGACGGGTCCGAAATTTCAATAAAGAAATTATCGGAGGAAAATTGAAGATCAAAAAGAAAATAAAAAGCGAAAGAGAAGAAAATTCAATAGGAAAAGTAATGTTATTTACTTTTTCTTTTTCTCTCTCTCCATTCTCTTTTCTCTCTCTTCTTTTCTCTCTCTCCTCTCCCCTCCCATCCGTGCGAACACCCCCCACCGCCCATTCCCTCTCTCTCTCTTTCTTTGACCAGTCAATGCATATCTCTCTCTCTCTCTCTCTCTCTCTCTCTCTCTCTTTCTTCTTCTTCTTCTTCCTCCCTGTGCATCCGAGCGAACCAGAACCGGGAGCAGAAGAAGAGCCGACGATCGCAGCTCGCCGAGAGCCGTCGCCGCCCGTCCCGCCGCCGCACCGCCGTTCGCACGCCGCGCGCCCGCCGTCCGCCCGCGTCCGTCGCCGCTGCCGCTCCTCCCTCCGCGCGATCCAGCCGACCCAGCCCCTGTTCCAGCCCCGTTCGGCCACCTCCGGCCGCCACCCAGCTCCGTCCGGCCACCGTTCGGACCCGCCGGAGCTCCCCTCACCCTCCGCCGGATTAGCTCCGGCAGGCCTTGAACCGAAACCCACGAAATGGGTTTCAGCTGGTTCGGGCCCGCTTTTGGGCCATTTCCGAGCCCCGGATCCGCGAGTCGCTTTGGGAAGAATCGTTCCTCGCGTCGCCGCCGTCGGATTGATCCAACTTGCGCGCGATTTGGTGAGTAATCTCACTAATCCTGGATTAGTTGGCTAATTATGCTTTAGGTTGGTTTAGTTTTAATTAATTATGTTTAGGTTGTTAGATTAGAAGTAATTAACAATTATTAGTCAATTGTGATGCGATTTAGATAAATTGATTGTGCAATTAACAAGTAGACGTGGTCTACTATTTATTGGGAGTGTCTCGGGAATTTTCGGACTCCTAATTGGGCTTCAATTTGATGATTCGGGTCTAAGTGGAATTTTTGGCATTTAAATATTAATTTTCGGAATTAAATTAAATAATTATTTATTTTCCGAAAATTCAAGGGAGATGGTCTGGAACCGGAATATTATGCTGATGATCGTGGCGAAGTCCGTTTATTTAATCGGACTTTATTTTAAGCCGAATTGAATTTTTAATATTAATCAATTTTCGAAATTAATTAAATAATTATTTATTTTCCGAAAATTCAACTGGGATGGCCTGTGACCGGAAAATTATGCTGATGACCGTGGTGAAGTTCGTTTATTCAATTGGGCCTTATTTTGAGCTAAATGGAATTTTTAACAGTTAATAATTAATTTTCGAAATTAATTAATTAATTATTTATTTTTCGGAAATTAAGTTTGAGATGGTCGACGACCGAAATTTCGTGCCGATTGTCATGGCGCAATTCGTTTATTTAATCGAGTTGTAGTTTGTGCTGAATTGAATTATTTATGAAATTGAGAATTATCCTTTAATGGAATAATCTTTGATTATTGATTGGAAAATAACCGGTGTCGGTTGACAGCACCAAAAGTGTTTTGGTGGGCTGTAGAGGATGGTGGGATTTATGAAAAAGGAAATTATAATATTTTGGCTAAGGCCGACCGTGTCCCCACACACGGCTATTTTATCGAAAAGGATATCAGATGGAATGGATTGAATGGTTGTATAGTATACTATATCATCCTACGGGCTCTGATATGTCAGCTTAGCGAGAGCAAGATATCTTTGGTGTACTATATCAGCCTACGGGCGATATGTCGCTTAGTGCGAGCGTACACTTTATCGCCTTAGTGGGAGCATCGGGGTATACTATATTGGCCTTGGCGATATGTCGGCTTAGCGAGAGCAAAGATATGCAAGATATACTATATCACTGCGGGCGATATGTCGCTTAGTGAGAGCAAGTATACCTTAACCCCTGTCGCTTAGTGTGAGCTATACTATCTATATATCAGCTTAGAGTGAGCAGTCCTGGACTATGGTCGGACTTATAGATAGTATTGAATGTGCCGACCAAGCATGGGTCGTGATGACGTGTAATCGACTAGGTCGATTGATCATTGATTGATCTGATGTTGTGAATTGACCGATTGATTGGAAATGACCATGAGATGGTCTGATTGACTTGTAATCGACTAGGTCGATTGATCGATGATTCGATCTAAGTGTGACTTGATGTGATTCATTGCCTGGGTTGGATGTTGTGAATTGATTGATCGATGGGAATGACCGTGAGTGGTCTTGTTGGCTTGTGATCGACTAGGATGGTTTGATCGATGCTTCAATCCGTGATATGATTGCTTGAGTGCCTATTATGAATTGTACTGACTTGCAGGTGGGATATGAGGCCAAGGTACGTCTTCTGCCCTATGCGTGTATAGGCAGCCTATAGTATAATGGTTTACTAATCGGGCTTAGTGGGGTAGAACTCGCTGAGACGTAGTCTCATCCCAGTTTGGGGAAAAACATTTCAGGACCCTGATGAGGAGCTAATGAGGAGGAGTCTGAGAAGGAGAACTTGGAGGTGAAACTTGAGGAGTATGATTTTTGGAAGAAGAAGATAATCCCGAGAGAGGCCTTGAGTATGGCTTGGATGGGTTGAGAGTTTATCTTCTTTTGAGATCTCCTTTTTGATATGAATAGTTATGAAGTGGTTTGTGTTTTGTATAAAAGTTTGGTTATAAGTTTCAATATGAAAAATATGGCCTTGCTTTTCTATCCCATTGTTTTATTGTCTGGGGATTTATAACTGCTTCCGCATGTGCTTAATAATTGAAAGGGTCGGCGATACTAGTCCTGAGATATCGCATTATAAAATCGACCAAGTGAGACGGATGTGTGCGTGCCTGGGGATCGGGGCGTGACACCATGACCCTGATTATGAAATTCTCAAAGTTAATGCCTACTAGTATAAGAGGTGTATGTGAGCATATCATGAAGATGAGGGATATTGTAGCCAGTTGAAGAATCTTGAGGTTAGGATATCAGATTCCTTTATTATGTACTATATCTTGAACACTCTCCCACAAGAGTATGCCTCTTTCAAGATCTCTTACAATACACATAACACTAAATGATCAATGAACGAACTTATGACCATGTGTGTTCAAGAGGAAGAGAGGCTGCCAATGGAGAAAGGAAAAAGTGCTCATATGACAACATATAATAAGTACAAAGGCAAGGTAAGCAAAAAGGAAAAGGTAAAATGCCTCTATCTCTCAAAGCTGGCCATTAAGAAGGAATCCGATTGTTTCTTTTGTAAAAAGAAGAGGTACATAAAGAAGGATTGTACCAAATTTAAAGGTTTGGCTCAAGAAGAAAGGTAACCTAATTTCATGTGTTTGTTATAAATCCAATATGATTGATGTGGGTCATAACACTTGATGAATTGATTCTAGTTTTACAATCCACATTTCAAATTCA
Source organism: Eucalyptus polyanthemos subsp. polyanthemos (assembly GCA_017140185.1). Taxonomy (NCBI): domain Eukaryota; kingdom Viridiplantae; phylum Streptophyta; class Magnoliopsida; order Myrtales; family Myrtaceae; genus Eucalyptus; species Eucalyptus polyanthemos. The sequence continues at coordinate 28,204,060 of CM029464.1, read as the reverse complement.
TTGCAAGGTTTTCAAAACCAGTGGAAACTAGCGAGAAGTGAACAAAGTATCTATCCAGGAAATAAGATGCGCTCGAGTGTGGAAGCTATTGGGATATGTAGATTAGTTCTCAATAATGGTTTTGTTTCAAATTTAGAAAGGATCTTTTATATCTCTAGTTTCTCTAGAAATTTAATTTTAGTTTTAAGATTTGTACCTTTGGGATATTTCTTTAAATTTTAAAGTTCAACATTCAGTTTATTGTATAAATATGAAATTGTTGAGAGTGATACTTTGTTTGACAATCTTTTTTGAATTAATTTACAAGACAATGGCATTTATAATGTAACAAACGTTCACGATAATGCTGGCATAAAAAGATGTGTTGTGAATGAGGATTTCTTTATGTTGTGACACTAGAGATTAGAACACATCTCCATCGATAAAATTAAGCGATTAGTAAATATGGAGTACTTAGTACTCTAAATTTTACCGATTATGACACTTGTGTGGACTATATAAAGGACAAGCAAACCAACAAGTTAAGAAATGTGCCAAAAGGAGTATAGAAATATTAAAAATCATACATATAAATATTTGTAGTCCAAATATGGGCTCAAATTGTTAGAGATACTTCATCTTTCATAGACTATTATTCATGATTCATGTATCTTTACTTACTTCGTAATAAGCACAAAGCGCCGGATGCCTTTATGGTATCTAAAATCGAAGTAGAGAAATAATATGGTAAGCAAATTAAGATCATGAGATCAAATAGAGGTGGAAAATATTATGGTAGATACAATGAAGATGGACAAGCACCTGGTCCATTTGCAAAGTTTCTTAAAAAGGATGAGATTATTACCCAATATACTATGCCTAGTTCTCTAGATCAAAATGATGTAGCAAAAAGAAGAAACCAAACTTTATTGGACATGGTGCGAAGTATGCTTAGCAACTTTGAACTTCCTGAGTCCTTGTGGATTTAGGCTCTTAAAATGGCAGTGTACATATTGAACCGAGTTCCTATCAAGATTGTTCCAAAGACGCCTTTTGAGTTAGTTAAGGGTTGGAAACCTAGTTTGCGACATGTATGCATTTGGGGATGCTCGTCTGAAGGAAGAGTCTATAATCCACAAGAAAAGAAGTTAGACCCAAGGACTATAAGTGGATATATTGTTGGATATGCCAAAAAGTCCAAGGGATATGGGTTTTATTGTCTATCTCACACTATTAGATTTGTGGAATTGAGAAATGCTAAATTTCTTAAGAATGACTTGATCAGTAGGAGTAGGGGTGTCAGTAATCGAACCGAACCGAACCGAACCGAAAAATTCGATTTTTTTGGTTCGGTTTTCATTCGGTTCGGTTTTTATTAAAAACCAAATTTTTTTGGTTCGGTTCAGTTTTTATCGGTTAATCGAACCAAACCGAACCAATAAACCGAAAAGTAGAACCATTAACCAAACCGGCAAAGGCCAACTGTCACGCCCCGATCCTCAGGCACGCACACATCCTTCTCATCTTTGGTCGATTTTATATTGCGATATCCCAGGACTAGTATCGCCGACCCTTTCAATTTTTAAGCACATGCGGAAGCAGTTATAAATCCCCAGACAATAAAACAATGGGATAGAAAAGCAGGGCCATATTTTTCATATTGAAATTTATAACCAAACTTTTGTACATGACATCAATTAAAGAACTTCATAACTATTCACATCAATTGGAGTTCACAAAAGAAGATGAAATCTCAATCCCTTCGAGTCATACTCAAAATCTCTCTCGGTATTATCTTCTTTTTCCAAAAGTCCTTCTACTCGGTTTCACCTCCGAGTTCTCCTTCTCGAGATTCCTCCTCGGCTCCTCAACGGGGTCCTGAAATGTTTTTCCCCAAACTCGGGATGAGACTATGTCTCAGCGAGTTCTACCCCACTAAGCCCAATTAGTAAACTATTATACCATAGGCTGCCTATACACGCATAGGGCAGAAGACGTACCTTGGCATCAGATCCCACCTGCAAGTTAGTACAATTCACAATAGGCATCTAAGCAATCATATCACTAATCAAAGCATCGATCAAATCGACCTAGTCGATTAAATGCCAACAAGACCACTCACGGTCATTTCTAATCAGTCAATCAATCCACGGCATCAATTCAAAACAATGAATCACATCAAGTCACACTCAGATCGAATCATCGATCAATCGACCTAGTCGATTACAAGTCAATCAGACCATCTCATGGTCATTTCCAATCAATCGATCAATTCACAACATCAGATCAAGCAATGATCAATCGACCTAGTCGATTACACGTCATCGCGACCCATACTTGGTCGGCACATTCAATATTATCTATAAAGTCCCATCAAGTTAGGACTGCTCACCCAAAGCTGATAATAAAGTATACTGCTCACCCAAAGCTGACATATCGCTCATAGGTCGATATAGTATACTGGTATACTGCTCACCCAAAGCTGACATATCGCCCGTAGGCCGATATAGTATACCCTATGCTCACCCAAAGCTGATAATAAAGTATACAGCTCACCCAAAGCTGACATATCGCCCGTAGGTCGATATAGTATACTGGTATACTGCTCACCCAAAGCTAACATATCGCCCGAAGGCCGATATAGTATCTTGATATCTTTGCTCACCCAAAGTTCGACATATTTAGAAGGCCGATATAGTATACCCTATGCTCACCCAAAGTTGATAATAAAGTATACTGCTCACCCAAAGTTGACATATCGCCCGTAGGTCGATATAGTATACTGGTATACTGCTCACCCAAAGCTGACATATCGCCCGAAGGCCGATATAGTATACCCTATGCTCACCCAAATAATCAATTTAGGAACATATCCTAAATGTCCCCAATTAAATCAATTTGGCACAATTCAAAGCTCAAATAAATAAACGGACTGCGCCACGACAATCAGCACGAGATTTCGATCGTCAGCCATCTCAATCTTAATTTCTGAAAAATAAATAAATAATTAATTAATTTCGAAAATTAATTATTAAATATTAAAAATTCTGATTAGCTCAAAATAAGGCCCAATTAAATAAACGGACTTCACCACGGTCATCAGCATAATTTTCCGGTCACGTGCCATCCTAGTTAAATTTTCAGAAAATAAATAATTATTTAATTAATTTCGAAAATTAATTAATATTAAAAATTCAATTTAGCTTAAAATAAAGTCCGATTAAATAAACGGACTTCGCCACGATCATCAGCATAATATTCCGGTTCCGAACCATCTCCCTTGAATTTTCGGAAAATAAATAATTATTTAATTAATTCCGAAAATTAATATTTAAATGCCCAAAAATCTCACTTAGGCCCGAATCGCCAAATTGAAGCCCGATTAGGGGTCGGAAAATTCCCGAGATACTTCCAATAAATAGTAGACCCCGTCTACTTGCTAATTGCACAATCAATTTATCAAAATCACATCACAATTGACTAATAATTGCTAATTAATTCTAATCTAACAACCTAAACATAATTAATTAAAACTAAACCAACCTTAAAGCATAATTAGTCAACTAATCCGGGATTAGTGAGATTACTCACCAAATCGCGTGCAAATCGGATCAATCCGACGGCGGCGACGCGAGGAACAATTCTTCCCAAAGCGGGCCTCGGGTTCGGGGCCGGGAAACGGCCCAAAACGGGCCCGAACCAGCTGGAAACCCATTTCGTGGGTTTCTGCCCTTGGCTGGTTGGAGCAGATCTGGCGGCTAAAACGGCGAGGGAAAGCTGGCGGAGGACGAGGGGACGAGGGGGAGGTCCGGGCGGGGCTAGGCGGTGGCCGGAGGGTGGCCGGATGGGGCGGAATGGGGGCCGGGTCGGCCGGATCACGCGGAGGGAGGAGCGGCGCAGCGGGACGACGGACGCGAGCGGAGCGCACGGCGTGCGCGGGCGTGCAAGGCCGCGGGTGCGGGCGGTCCGGCTCCGCGCGCGGCGGCGAAGGCTTCGGCGAAGCTGCGCTGTCTTCCTCTTCTGGTTATTTGGCTTGCACAAACAAGAAGGAAGAAGAAGAAGTCGGTTCTGAGGGAGAGGGGGAGAAGAGAGAGGAGAGAGAAGAAAAGATAAAAGAGAGAGGAGGGGAGATAAGCATTGACTGGTCAAAGGGGGAAAAAGAGAGAGAAAGTGGGCGGTGGGGAATCGCACGAGGGGGAGGGAGAGGAGAGAGGAGAGAGAAAGAAAAGAGAGGAAAGAAAGAAAAGAAAAGAGAGGGAGAGAGAGAAAAAGAAAAAGAGGAAATGCACATTTCTTTATTTCAATTTTCCTTTTCTCTTTTCCTTTTCCTTTCAATTTTCTTTTTGGTCTTCAAATTTTCTCCGATAATTTCTTTCTTGAAATTTCGGACTCGTCAATAAATTGACGAGCGATGAGACAGGATCCTAATTATCCAGTCAAATTAAAACTCGAAAATCTGGATGTCACAACTCTTCCCCTCTTATAAAAATTTCGTCCTCGAAATTTAAACCTTTACCAATCCCATAAACGAAAGGTGGGGGTATTACCGTCTCATCGAGTCTCACTTTTCCACGCTGATCATTCAGTCTCATGGCGTTGTCTAACCACTTTGACCAAGGATATCATCTTTGCACACAAAATCTGCTCTTTCTGAACCAACAACTGAACTGAGCTTCTCACATAAGACATTCGTCATCCACATCGATCCCTTTTTCTCGACTCCCTAATAAACCTTCGAACCTCAACGATTCAAAATTTCGACAATTCCCGAGCAATCTTTTACTCGACACCGATCGACAACCGCAAACACGATTCTTGGCGACATCATTATTCACTTTCTTTTCACCACTGAAATTCTGTACCTTCTGCTATACACTGCTTAATAAAGAACCCTCTGAAAACTCTGCCCACTTATAATCTCTGATCTAGATTCGAGATATAATTCATCATCGACACTCCATATCGGTGAGCTATCCGAGACACACACACTTCGATATACCCACTTGCAAGATAGGATCTTCAATTTCTGAAATCGAATTTAGATTGGCGGTTAATTTCACTCCGACACGCTTTTAGTGTGACCTAGGCTACCGGGTAGTGTTCAGAGCTTTTTAGGACAAATGAACCGTGGTCGATTTTCTTCGAGCCACAATGAACCCACTCGACACATTGGCGACTCTCGATTGTCGTGAAAATCTCAAAGGTTCAAGTACGGACACAGGGTACCAAAACGACAGTAAAGTCAAATTAGTGCCAGTCGACGAGAGTTTTCCAATTTAGTGGGGTCACCCACGATTGGTCACTCATCTCAGTCGAACCAACCTATCTCTGATCTTACTTCGATTTTTAACTGTGCCGTAATGATCTCTAAAGATAAGCACGGTCGAGAAATCGATTCCTGGTCGAATTCTTAGTCTATCTGCCTTAAAGTCCTTAATAACTCACCCAGCTAGTCTAGTTATCTCATGAGTGGCCAACTCAGAGAAAAACACTGTAATCGCGTCGATGAAATGCCCAATTTATCTAATCGAAATCAGAGCCGAAATCTGGATCACACACTCAAAACAAGATAGATTTATACTGTACCAAAGTGGATCAACTCCATCTATCAATCAACCACTATTCTTCATTCATATCAGTAATCCTCTAATCCTTAGTAAGCCATATATTTCCATTTCCACTTGGGACTCTCAAGTGATGGTAAAAATTCTCCCGGTTCGCATTACCGAGCTTCCACTTACTGACACCTCTGACACTTGCAACCTGCTTGGCGATATCTACCTTCATATCGGTCTACCAATTTAGTTGACGTCGATTCTGACTTACTTGCCCCATCTGGTCAAAACTGCAATACTGTAGTGAACTTCCGACAAGATCTTTTCCCTGAGTGCTACACTGTCAAGTGTATTCAATCACTCATGGAACCTGAACTTTCCATTCTCATAATTCTTAAAGTCAGATTCTTTCTTGCCAGTATCCTCTTATGAGATCTTCTGAACATCTTTATCTATCAATTAGGTGCCGATTCTAACTTGAACATTTGGTTCAATCTTGAGGGCGGCTATAAAATTTAAAAGGTAGCCTACCTCAAATTTGAAAACCAAATTTTGAACCCTCCTTAAGTAAAGTCTATACTTTAGCCAGTCTCTGCACATTGGAAGACTCTCGGCTTTACACATTAATGACTCATTTCGTTCCTCCAAGGTGATACTCGATATCACTATTATAGTTCTGCCAAAATTCTGGTTCACGACACCGTTTCACGTTCAACTCGTTGGGTCTCAATTGGCGGGACGATGATGCAACAATCTTCTCATGTTGTATCAATACATACTCAGTTGTTGGCAAGACACATCACTAAAGATTTCATGCTTTCCAGAGCCAATGAAAAGTTTAGCACAAGTGCGGCAGCCTGATCTTACTGAAGCTCTGGAAACTATCCTTGTACTTGTCTATGCCAATGAATTTCTCTTCTTTCTCAAGAGGTCAAGCTCATGATGATACTGATTCTGATAATTCTTTCACAAACCTTCCGTAGTAATCTGTCAAATCCCCACAACTTCTGATCTCTGACATTGATGTCGGTCTCGGTCCATTAACAACTGATTCGATCTTGGCTGGATCCATGAAGATTCCTTTGCCTGTAACCACACGACCATTCTTAGGGGCATCTCGTGATTCTCAACACTTAATGAACGCCCTATAATGTCGCTACACCACACGATCACCATTGATCTAGATATTCTTTGAACACTCAATTTGTCAAATCTATGACAGCGGCTGAAGTGTTCACCAGGCCAAACGATCTTACAATACTCTCATAAAGACCATATCAAGTACGGACAGTTGTCTTTCTTACAACCTCCATCCTGGTTCATAACTAACGACTTCATAATCTCAAGTCGACCTTTAAAACATCAATACTCTTTATAACTAGTCACACCATTCATTGATCTTTGGTAAAGAACACTTGTCCTTGATCTTCACCTAATTGAGTTGACAATGGTTGATGCACACTCGCAACAAACCATCTTTCTTCTTTTCACAAACAAAACTAATGTTTCCCCAAAGTAATACACTGATATGCACGAATACCTCATTCATCAATCTTCACATCGGCATTTTCAATTCTACCAGTTCAGACAACAACAACTGGTAAGAAACCTTCGAGAATCGCTCCATCTTGGTGCTAGCTCGATCGCACTTCGTATCTCTTTCTCTGACGGCGATCTGACAGTTCTTGTGATAACACATCTAGAAATTCTTAGACCACTGAGATGTCCTCCATCTCCAGTTCTTCAATTAGTCCTACCCTAGACAATCGTTAAGCAACCTTGGCAACCTCCGTCTAACAAACAAGTTGCCTCCAGCCAATGAGATTAATGAAATCGAAGATTCTTTTCAACTCCCAATAACTTCGATACTTTCTCATGTTAATGGACTAAACTGGCTTACTCCAAGATCGTGATTCATTATCACTAAATGCTGCTTGAGCCCACACTATTCATGCGGTGTCAAACTCACACCTTAGCAACTAGTCAAGCACAACTGTTGATAGTGATTCCCTTCTCTTTCACTTTTACTTCAACAATTTAAGTTCTACTACTTAGCACAAAACTCTGCTGCGCTACTCTGATAAAATCACCTTCGACACATTCTTTCTCCGATTGGTGCAAGGTCCATTCTACTCCCATTCCTTTCGCCATCCTAGTGGCGTTCTGGCCGCAGTAGCAATGTCTATGCTACCTTAGACTTCCACTAAGATTCCTTCATCTGATGGCCATGCTAGTCATCATCACAACATGTTCTAGTCGTATTCGGACACTGGATTTATCCATGCTTCCATCTACAATTCTGACACCTATCAGGTGAGTCTTCTATCTCCTGCCAAGTGACAGCACACATTATTTCTGGTTGTCTCATCGGTCTGCTAAAACCACTCTCGACCTCGATCTTTTCCCTGACCGATTTTCATTTCTGCCTGAACTGGATCTATACCTCGGCTCGAATGCAATGACTCGCTCCTGGATCACATCTCCACTTTGGATCTCAGCAGGGTATCAACAACAGCAACAACTTGATTCTGACCGTACAGGCTCATCCAGATCCCAAGAAATACTTGCATCAGAACGATCCTATCGAGCTTAGGATCATTCGACGCTGCTACACTAGTATCAACCTGCAGTGGTACTTACACTCGAGCTGGCCAAAGCCAACACTTTGCCACAACCACCTCGGGTACCGACCTTTGTCAGTGCATTATCCCGAGTCACAGAGGACATTGTCCTCTTACTAGGAGTTCTCAGCTCCTGCTCGCTCATGGTTCAGTCTTTACACTGAAACCCGTCTTCCACATCCACACTGGATTAGAAGATGAGCGATCCTCACACGACAATCAATTCTAACATCCAGCTAACACAGACATGCACCAGCATGAATTTAAAGGCCTTTCCTACTAACTATCCCATGGTCAACGCTCCTTATTACTCCAATCTTCAACTTCGCTCTGATACCACTTAAACTGGATGTCACGCCCCGATCCTCAGGCACGCACACATCCTTCTCATCTTTGGTCGATTTTATATTGCGATATCCCAGGACTAGTATCGCCGACCCTTTCAATTTTTAAGCACATGCGGAAGCAGTTATAAATCCCCAGACAATAAAACAATGGGATAGAAAAGCAGGGCCATATTTTTCATATTGAAATTTATAACCAAACTTTTGTACATGACATCAATTAAAGAACTTCATAACTATTCACATCAATTGGAGTTCACAAAAGAAGATGAAATCTCAATCCCTTCAGGTCATACTCAAAATCTCTCTCGGTATTATCTTCTTTTTCCAAAAGTCCTTCTACTCAGGTTTCACCTCCGAGTTCTCCTTCTCAGATTCCTCCTCAGCTCCTCAACGGGGTCCTGAAATGTTTTTCCCCAAACTGGGATGAGACTATGTCTCAGCGAGTTCTACCCCACTAAGCCCAATTAGTAAACTATTATACCATAGGCTGCCTATACACGCATAGGGCAGAAGACGTACCTTGGCATCAGATCCCACCTGCAAGTTAGTACAATTCACAATAGGCACCTAAGCAATCATATCACTAATCAAAGCATCGATCAAATCGACCTAGTTGATTAAATGCCAACAAGACCACTCACGGTCATTTCTAATCAGTCAATCAATCCACGACATCAATTCAAAACAATGAATCACATCAAGTCACACTCAGATCGAATCATCGATCAATCGACCTAGTCGATTACAAGTCAATCAGACCATCTCATGGTCATTTCCAATCAATCGATCAATTCACAACATCAGATCAAGCAATGATCAATCGACCTAGTCGATTACATGTCATCACGACCCATACTTGGTCGGCACATTCAATACTATCTATAAAGTCCTATCAAGTCAGGACTGCTCACCCAAAGCTGATAATAAAGTATACTGCTCACCCAAAGCTGACATATCGCCCATAGGTCGATATAGTATCCGCATATCTTGCTCACCCAAAGCTGACATATCGCCCGTAGGCCGATATAGTATACCCTATGCTCACCCAAAGCTGATAATAAAGTATACTGCTCACCCAAAGCTGACATATCGCCCGTAGGTCGATATAGTATACTGGTATACTGCTCACCCAAAGCTGACATATCACCCGAAGGCCGATATAGTATACTGGTATACTGCTCACCCAAAGCTGACATATCGCCCGAAGGCCGATATAGTATACCCTATGCTCACCCAAAGCTGATAATAAAGTATATTGCTCACCCAAAGCTGACATATCGCTCGTAGGTCGATATAGTATACTGGTATACTGCTCACCCAAAGCTGACATATTGCCCGAAGGCCGATATAGTATACCCTATGCTCACCCAAATAATCAATTTAGGAACATATCCTAAATGTCCACAATTAAATCAATTTGGCACAATTCAAAGCTCAAATAAATAAACAGACTGCGCCACGACAATCAGCACGAGATTTCGATCGTCAGCCATCTCAATCTTAATTTCTGAAAAATAAATAAATAATTAATTAATTTCGAAAATTAATTATTAAATATTAAAAATTCTGATTAGCTCAAAATAAGGCCCAATTAAATAAACGGACTTCACCACGGTCATCAGCATAATTTTCCGGTCACGTGCCATCCTAGTTAAATTTTCAGAAAATAAATAATTATTTAATTAATTTGGAAAATTAATTAATATTAAAAATTCAATTTAGCTTAAAATAAAGTCCGATTAAATAAACGGACTTCGCCACGATCATCAGCATAATATTCCGGTTTCGAACCATCTCCCTTGAATTTTCGGAAAATAAATAATTATTTAATTAATTCCGAAAATTAATATTTAAATGCCCAAAAATCTCACTTAGGCCCGAATCGCCAAATTGAAGCCCGATTAGGGGTCGGAAAATTTCGAGATACTTCCAATAAATAGTAGACCCCGTCTACTTGCTAATTGCACAATCAATTTATCAAAATCACATCACAATTGACTAATAATTGCTAATTAATTCTAATCTAACAACCTAAACATAATTAATTAAAACTAAACCAACCTTAAAGCATAATTAGTCAACTAAACCGGGATTAGTGAGATTACTCACCAGATCGCGTGCAAATCGGATCAATCCGACGGCGGCGACGCGAGGAACAATTCTTCCCAAAGCGGGCCTCGGGTTCGGGGCCGGGAAACGGCCCAAAACGGGCCCGAACCAGCTGGAAACCCATTTCGTGGGTTTCTGCCCTTGGCTGGTTGGAGCAGATCCGGCGGCTAAAACGGCGAGGGAAAAGCGGCGGAGGGCGGGGACGAGGGGGAGGTCCGGCGGGGCTAGGCGGTGGCCGGAGGGTGGCCGGACGGGGCGGAATGGGGGCTGGGTCGGCCGGATCGCGCGGAGGGAGGAGCGGCAGCAGCGACGGACGCGAGCGGAGCGCACGGCGTGCGCGGGCGTGCGTCGCGAGTGCGGGCGGTCCGGCTCCGGCGGCGGCGGCGGAAGCCGCGAAGCTTGGCTGTCTTCCTCTTCCTGGTTCGCTGGCTTGCACAAACAAGAAGGAAGAAGAAGAAGTCGGTTCTGAGGGAGAGGGGGAGAAGAGAGAGGAGAGAGAAGAAAAGATAAAAGAGAGAGGAGGGGAGATAAGCATTGACTAGTCAAAGGGGGAAAAAGAGAGAGAAAGTGGGCGGTGGGGAATCGCACGAGGGGGAGGGGAGAGGAGAGAGGAGAGAGAAAGAAAAGAGAGGAAAGAAAGAAAAGAAAAGAGAGGGAGAGAGAGAAAAAGAAAAAGAGGAAATGCACATTTCTTTATTTCAATTTTCCTTTTCTCTTTTCCTTTTCCTTTCAATTTTCTTTTTGGTCTTCAAATTTTCTCCGATAATTTCTTTCTTGAAATTTCGGACTCGTCAGTAAATTGACGAGCGATGAGACAGGATCCTAATTATCCAGTCAAATTAAAACTCGAAAATCTGGATGTCACACCAACCCTATTTCTAATTCTCTCCCATCTCCTCTCATCTTGAAGGTGCGACGGTGACGATAGCGGCGATTGTGACTGCGACGGCGACAAGGATGGTGACGGTGGCAGGGATGGCGATGGCAATGGCGACAAGGATGGCGACCGATTGAGGGACCGGTTGTTCCGCCACGCCCTTTTCTCTTCTTCTCCTTCTTCGTCGGCAGCGACGACTCGTGGAGCTGTGTGCTTTGCTGGGTCGAGCAATGGCGATTCAGAGATTGACCCTTTTATCCTCACGACGCCGCTCTACTACGTCATTGTTGTTGATGCCATCGCTCGATTTCAGGTTTGTCTTCAGACATTGTTCGTCTTTCATTGCCGACGTTCCTTTTTGTTTTTTGGTTGTTTTTTGGTTGTCTGCGAGTTATGGGCGTCGGTAAAAGCAAAACCCATGTTTCTTGATCCCCTTTTTGGTGTCATTAAGAGTAGAGATCAGTGTCAATAGTTGGTTGTTTCTTTTATCAAAGTAGATACAAATAAAGAGTACCGGTTTATTGCGGTTGAACTTTTGCCTAGATACAAATTAATGATTCTGCCTGTAGCTGGTGGGGATGAGTTTTGATCCTCAGACAAAGCTATTGCTTCGTAATTTGTTCTTTAGCATTAGTTGTTTGTGGTAAACTAATGCACTTTATTCATCAAGATTTGATTTTTCTTTTGTTTAAGCTGGGGTTGGATTGGAAAAGTGGCTCCAGGAATCACTTATACATAAACAATAACTTGGTTCTAACTTCTGTTACTTCAGATTAAAAGGGTTACAATTATAATTTTTTTTTTTTCATGGGCTATAATCCATTTCAAGCGTGAATTTATTTTCCTTTGGTGCTCCGCAGGAATCCTTCTTGTTTATGCGCTTGAACAACTTCATGGGTTCTGGTTTCGGTTACTAGATTTGGAATCACTTCTGACGTTTTGTTTCTTTGACTTGAGTCAACCCACAAACCTGAGCTGTCCAACACGAAGGTAGGCTTTCCTGATGCTGATAAAGTTTGTCTAAATTACTCTGATCTCTGAGCTGAGAATGGAGAGAGCTGCACTTGCAATTTTTCAGCCATTCTGTTTTGGTGAGCTTGTTCATTAGGTAGGTGAGAACCATAGTTTAATTGCTTGGGGATTTTTGCAGAGCGTCAAGGAATTGTGCTCGACTAGGATGGTGACCTCGTTTTAACAAGGCGAGACCGTGAGTGTCTTTTCTTATCTCCTTCTACACCCATTTCTAAACTGTACATGCATTTCAATTAGCTTTGAATTCGCCAGCAATCCTGACTAGTCTGTCGTGAGAATTCATTCGATTGAGAGTTACGAAATCGATTCTGGTCCCGGGTTGCCCATTGCTTAACCACACAATGCTCACATGGTTTGCTTTTGCATCCTCTTTTTCCTACAAAATGGCAATGATGACTGGACATTTTCTGATGTGCAGAACCATCTTCACATTGTTTTAGTGTGATCATACAGCATAACATCACTTCTTCTATCCCAAATATTGGGCTGCAGGTATTAGTTACATTCATGATCTTCTCTTTCGTTATGCTGTGAATTGCTTGACATTAGATGACTTTTTTGTTTTTGTTTTTCCCCCCATTTGTTCAGGTTTGGAAAGCTGAACTAGCATTATCTGATTTCGTGTTGCATACCGTGTCCACTTCTTCTGAGTTTGACAGAGTTGTTGCGTTGGAGCTTGGTGCTGGAACGGGTATGTTGGTTTCTGCTGCTTGCTTGAATATGTCAGGCGATACTGTTTCAAAAAACTAAATTCGCTTCACAAATTGCTTAGTTTTCTCAGTGGTGAAGTACCATGAGGGAGTGTCCAAGTAATTTAGAGAATATGAGGAGATTTACTATCATGGGTGTCTTCTTCTTGCAAGCATAGTAGCTTAGGTGTAATATAAATTGCCACATTCTGAATGGTCAGGATTACCTTTACCTATCAGTGTCATTACATATCAACACATCCACTATTTAAACAAAGAGGAGGGGTAGATAATCAATTCAATGTAGCTTTGTACAATGTTACTGTATGGAGAGTTTGCTTGCCAAATTTAATGTGTAGAGAAGAGTATTGACTGAGGCCCCTGCTTTAAACTGTGCTGTCTTTTTTATACATGTATCTGTCATTGTATGTACGCAATAAGAAGAGAAATATTCACTGTACAGGTTTTGCTGACAGAGTTCAAAAGTCTTCCTCCGCTATTTGAGGAAACACCCAATGCTATCCATGAATTGACTCTTGCAAGTAAGATCAAGTTTACTCTTTATTGTATTTGATTCTTTCTTCTTGTTGTGGACCTAGAATGATGCTTTAGTGGTATGCAAATAAAAGTGGAGAAATCTGAGTTTTTTTCAATCTCTTATGCTTTTATAAGGTTATTTGTCCTGCCTTTTTATGTATTTCTTATTTGTTTTGGTATGTTACTTCTCGAACATGGTTGCTCAATGTCTTATATTTATTTGTAGATCTTCCTGTCAAGACAGTAACATTATTTGCAAAGCCAAATATACAATGAGCGAATATTTAATAAGTGAATCTAGCTGGACAAATAGAAGGAAGCTGAGATCTGTTGCATGGGAACACTTTAAAATGATAGAAAATAGCCAAGATAAAGCTGAATGTCTATATTGTGGGGCTATTATTGGTTGTTCTACTACTCAAGGGACTAGTGGGATGCATAATCATTTAGGTAGATGTAAAAATTATCCATATGCGAACGTGGAGAAAAGGCAAAGAAGTGCCTCGAATGAATCTGTTGGGGTTGGTAGTTCTATTTCAGCTGGTCCTTGGAAATTTGATCAAGATGCTAGTCGAAAAGATCTAGCAGCGATGTTTATTATTGGTGAACTACCTTTCAAGTTTATGGAACTTGAGGCATTTCGGAAATTCGTGAGTAGAATCTAGCCAAAGTTTTTAATCCCTTCAAGAAACACATTAAGGGAGGACTATTATAAGTTATACCTGGAGGAAAGAAGCAAATTGAAAAAAATATTTTTTCGATACTTCTCCAAGGGTTTGTTTTACGACTGACATGTGGACTTCATGTCAAAATCTAAGTTACATGTGTCTTATTGCTCACTTTGTAGATGTTGATTGGAAGTTGCAAAAGAAAATTTTGAATTTTTGTCAAATCCCAGGATATTCGGCTGAGATTATAGGAAAAGGAGTTGAGAAATGTTTAACTAGTTGGGGGATCAAAGGCATTTTTTCTATCACTGTTGATAATGCTAGCTCCAATGACTCGAGAGTTCAATACTTGAATAAAAAACTTAATTCCTGGAATGCTTTGATATTATTAGGTGAGTTACTTCATGTGAGATGTTGTGCTCATATTTTCAGTTTGATTGTGAGAGAAGGTTTGAAAGATATAGATGATTCCATTGTTAGAATATGCTCAGCTGTACGTTATGTGAGATCTTCTCCTTCAAGATTGCAACGGTTTAAGGAGTGCATTCTACTGGAAAATATTGATTCCAATAATCTTGTATGTTTGGATGTGGAGACTCGGTGGAATTCAACATACCTGATGTTGGAAGTGGCCTTGAAGTTTCGAAATGCTTTTATCTCATTAGATATTCAGGATAGAAGATTTGCTGAAGAGCTTTTCAAGGTGAGAGGGTTGCCTACTGATGATGATTGGGATTATGCCTGTCGATTTCTTCATTTCTTGAAGTTGTTCTATGATGCGACTTTAAAAGTATCAGGCTCTTCTTATATCACTTGCAATGATATGGCAAAAGATGTCTATGGGATTTATATGATGATCGATAAATATTGTGGGGATGAGGATAGGAGTTTGCAAGAAACAACCAAGAGAATGAAAATCAAGTTCAATAAGTATTTTGGCAATGTGAACAACATTAATCTCACATGGTTCATTGCATGTATACTTGACTCTCGACATAAGATGGAGTATGTGAAATGGATAATTAATCAAGTGTACGAAGGCAATCGGGCAGAAACTTTGCAAGATAGAGTGACAAAATCTCTGACATTATTGTTTGAGCAATATCGTACTGGTACATGCCCCCAAAGTAGCATGAGATTAAAGGGGACAAGGATAGTGAACGTTTCAATGTCTCCTGTGGTTGGTGTGGACATTATGACTGTGATGTATCTTAGCCAAATGGGACAAGAATATGTGGAAAAAAAAATCTGAATTAGATAAGTATTTGGAAGAATGATGTGAATGGTATAGCTCCACTTTTTATATCTTAAATTGGTGGAAAGTCAATTCTTCTAGCTATCCTATCTTATCTTCCATTGCTCGAGATATTTTGGCTGTGCCCATCTCCATTGTAGCATCAGAGTCTGCATTTAGCATCAAAGGTCGAGTACTTGATGTATTTCGTAGCTCCTTGACCCCAATGATGGTAGAGGCTCTTATATGTACTCAAGATTGGCTACGATCCGCACCACTTTCACATTCGATCGAGAAGAACTTAGAAGAACTTGAAAATTTTAAGTCAGGTGAGAAAAAAATAACCATGAAATATTTATATCTTTCAATATTACAATTGATATTTCAATTCTCATTTTCATTGTGAATCTAATGCAGAGTTGTCATCTATGACCATGGACCTGAATTCAATAGCAATTTCTCTTGATGATTGAATGTCGTCTTTAAGCTCGAAGAGGTAAATTCATAGTAGAGTAAGGGAGAGAGTGTATGTCTAGACCATTTTCTACCTTTGGTTTTAGATAGAAATGCATACAAGGCCAAGCAAGAGGTTTAGAGTTAGGTGGTAGTGTAGGATTGCTAACTGAAGATGTTTCGATGTCCAAATTGGGTTAAAACCGTAATGATTCATAGAGAGTGACTTTCTTCATTTTCTACCTTTGGTTTTATTTCCCTCTCTTCTTAGATATGTTGAGCTTAAAATAGTCTTGCATGTTCATAGAGAGTAACTTTCTTCCTTTTCAAGCAATGATGCAAATAGAAAACACAGAAGCGAAAGTATATATTGTGACATCAGATTCCTAAGTTGAGATCACTAATTTTATTTCAATTATTTTGGTCAGGGTATACAAAAGAAAGGAGCAGCATTGTGGTTATTGGGCTTAGCATGCACACAACTCTTGTGGAAATGCGTGAGAAACTTGCCATTCCTGAGGCAGAATGGCCTTGAGCCATTGGAGAACTCTGTAGTTTGAATCATATAGAAGAAGCGGCTGTCCTTAGCACCTGCAAAATAATGGAGATATATGTTGTCGCTTTGTCTCAGCATCGAGGGGTTAAAGAAGTGACTAAATGGATGTCTAATGTGATTTACTTTTGCTCCTTGCCATGACTATAATTTGGATTCTTGCAATAATTAATTGCCCTATGATACTTGTTTTATGGATGAAAAGCACTAGTTTCCTTTGAGTTCTTGTTAATCAGGGATTCTTCCTCTTTTTTTCTCTTCTTCTCTAGTGAACGGAATCCCTGTTTCAGAGCTTTGTCAACACCGGTTTTTGTTGTACAATGGGGATGCTTCACAACATCTTTTTGAAGTCTCAGTAGGTCTTGATTCTCTTGTCCTTGGAGAAGGACAATTTCCTGGACTAAATGGGTATACTTGCTGAGTGAAATGTAATGTGAGGCATAAAGACTATAGTAGAACATTCAGATGAGAAGATAAGTTGTTAGCATACCTTATCACAATTTCATATGCTTATGGCTGTATTTACGAATCACTAGTGTAAAAAAAAACACTTAAAATCGCTACATTGCAAGTAGGACCAAATATTCTTTCTGGGAACAAATTAAGATTGGAAAAGCAAAAAGCAAGGCAGTTTTTGATCCAGACTAGTTGCCCATGAAACCCAGAAAGTCAAAAGTGAAGCTTTTGCTTCCTTTTGAAACCCAACTAAATTGGAAGCAATGCAAAACTCGAGCCATTTCTAGGCTCAACTGGGACAAGCCCACAAAAGAAACCACGTCTCGGGATGCCATCCTCCTTCCAAAGAATTCTCACGCAACGTTCCAAGCTCCCATCCTCGTCATCGCTTCTTATCCTCCCTGGTTTCTTCTTGCTTGACTTCTCTTCGAAGAGAAGTCATCTCACTTCTCATGATGAAGAGATCTAGCTCAAAGACATAGATGTTCGTTTCTTGATTATAGCGCAAAAACTAGAGAGAACGTCAATCAATGCTTCAAGGAGCTTATATAGAAGGTAAGCTGTCCCCAGAAAAAACAAAAAAAAAAATGAAATCTAAAAGTTGAGAACTGAAAAATCGAACCGAACCGAACCGAAATTTCAGTTCGGTTCGTTATCGGTTTGGGACTTATTCGGTTCGGTTCGGAAAATTTCTCTAACGGTTTGGTTCGGTTCGATTTTTTTTAAAAACTGAACCGAACCGAACCGTTTACACCCCTAAGTAGGAGTGATCAATTCAAGGATCTTGTTCTCGAAGAAGATTATTTAGATACTCAACCTTTCATCTCAGGTACTGGGTTAGTTGTTGTTTACAACGCCCCTTCAGTTTAACCGACCGTTGAGTAACCAATCATTGAAGATCCACAAGTTGCTCATATTGATACGGTAGGCCCAATTGTTCAACAATTACCAGATACCGCTGAGCTTCCAGTTGAATAACAAACTCCTCGGGAGGATGTTGATGCAACATTAAGAAGGTCTACTAGAATGAAGACATCATCAATCCCAAGTGACTACATTGTGTATATGCAAGAATCTGATTATAATGTTGGAGCTGAAAATGATCCTAAGACGTTTTCACAAGCTATGAGTTGTGATAAATCAAATTCGTGGTACGATGCTGTGAAAGAAAAGATGAATTCTATGGCATCTAACGAAGTTTGAGGTTTAGTTGAGTTATTTGATGGTGCAAAGGCCATTAATTGTAAATAGGTCTTCCAAACTAAAAAGAATTCATTATGCAACATACTGAAATGACGCCTCTGGCATCCACCATGCGCATGGCGCTCCCCTTTGTGACCGTGGCAGTGACCATGGTGATGACCATGATGACCAAGTTTGAAAAGTCCATGCCCATGACCCAACAGACCCATCATCAGATTATGCCCATGTCCATGACCGTGACCCAAATGGACTAAAAGACCCATCAGATGATGCCCATATCCATGACCACGGCCCCCATGTCTAACACCACCCCTCATACGATGCCCATGTCCCCCTCCGTTGCCTATCCCATGATAGAGCCTTCCCTCGTGAGCCATTCTCATCTTCATCCTCTGTTCAGTATATAATCCCCCGACTCTGTTTCAGTCTTGACAGAGGATTAGCTGTCTGGATGATGAGAGACGAGAGGAAGAGAAGGCCCTTACTTATCGAGATTCACAAGGCGTTGGTTCAGCTGTAGCAGACTTATCAACTTTGGCCATCTTTTCACACGCCTCTTAGCTAACAAGTATTCGAGCAATCCGCATCAACGCTGTTGAAAAATAAGAACGACTGGAAAATGTCGTCGGGGTGGTGTTGTCTTGGGGAACAAGTCCACGCCCGAACAGTGTAATGGAGGCTGGTGGCGCGTTCTGATTTTGCGGCTGCGCGTTTCAGGCTTGGTGTGCGCGTTTAGATGAGCAGATACCTCTGCTCCTTTGGGCCACCATAGGACAACCGATTAAATTTGGAGACCTTCTCCGTGACAGATTTCTTTTTGTGCTTGTCTTATTGATCATGTGTTTCATTTTATTTGGTGTACTCTTCAATGCAGTTGAAATAATTACCAATTGGTTAGAACTTAGAGCTAATAATGATGACAACGACGACACAATGATAATAGAATAATAAGCAATAAATTTGTTTTTTGAAAACATTTTAAAGAGAAACTATGCTTATTTTTACAATGTAACCTTTTTCTTTTTTTTTTTTGCGAAAACAGCACAATGACACAATTATTGGTTTAATTAAGCAGATTTAACTTATTATACAGCTAATTACATTTTCATCAGAAGGGAAAATTGGCGCCATATTTTCCTCCTATAATAAGAAATGAAAGATAAACGCATTTTTCTATGACATTTTCTTTTGTTTCAAAATTATGAATTATGTTAATTTTTGTTTTTGAAATAACTATTCATATTGTCAAGCTAAATGCCACTATTCAATGCATTGACAGCTATTTCACCCGAATTTATCCCTTGACGAAATAACCTTTCATTTATAATTGCTGTACGGTTTTTATTTGAAGGAGACCGGTTCTATACCAACTCCGGATGGGAAATATCACAGCTAACAAAAAAATCAACAACTTTACTTTAAACAGAATTGTACAAACATAAACTGTGCCGAGATTTA
Source organism: Eucalyptus polyanthemos subsp. polyanthemos (assembly GCA_017140185.1). Lineage (NCBI taxonomy): Eukaryota > Viridiplantae > Streptophyta > Magnoliopsida > Myrtales > Myrtaceae > Eucalyptus > Eucalyptus polyanthemos. Next base: position 28,184,289 of record CM029464.1, on the reverse strand, counting down.
ATTAACAACAAGGTCTAGAAGATACAGACTCTACAATGAACCCAACGTAAACAAATTATGCTGGAATTTAATTGATAATAAAGCTTGACAACATAAAATTGCTACATTGGAATTTAATCAACAATGCGACACTCATGATAAAGATACGTGTTGGAATTTAATCGACAACGCGAATATGAAAGATAAAAATACATTGCAGGAAAGTAAAAATAACAAAAAGATAGTAAATTTGATTATGCAAATATGATAGATAAAAATACATTGTAGAAAAGTAAAAATAATTAAAAGATAATCAATTTGTTTGATTTGTGACCAGCTTTTCAGTAGGCAAACAATGGCATTTATAGTGGTTGTGCCATAACGGTCTTCAAGCAGTTCTTCAGCAGCTGTAGCTAACCCTTTTCCTCTGAAAATTTTGTGCTCATATTTTCATGATGCCACGATCTTGCCTTCAAATTGTTGTTCCTTTAAAAACATGTGCCAAGTGCTCCATGATCTTCATTACTTTGTTCGAAAGGGCTTGAAACTTGTAAGAATGCCTTGCGACCCTTTCTACTGTCAGCATATTTTTGGAACCTTGACCATTTTATTGACCTTGCCAATTGATACCTCTGTTGATCATTGTTAACTACATGTCGTCATATATCCACAACTGATTGATAACAATCATTTGTGTGCTAATATTCGCGCCAATCTTAGTCATCGATGATGAGTCACATGATTGACAGTATTTAATGCTCTAGTAACGTGTCTACTGATATCGACCACCCGTCCACTTTTTGGTGCAACCACTTACTAATTTATTGGATTAAGTTTCACTCCTTCGAATGCTAAATGACAATCTCTAGAGCAAGATGTACTACTAATTGTATTTCATAGGATGGTAACATTTGTGTTGAAACTTCAGTTGTGATAATCATTTTATTTGTCAGTAAACTTAGTGGTTTGGCTTTTGTTCTAGCCTTGGTACTAATTCACTTTAACTATGGTAATGCTTCTGACCCATAGATTACTTGGCAATGGCTTAGTATCTAACCAAAAACAAACTTTCATGAAATGTGAAAAGCCGCAATATTCACCAGATTTATGACCCTACTGGCTTGACTTAGACCGGGGAAGGAAAGGAGAACAGGATAGTCCGAAGCAATTACTAGCTCACTTTATTTTGTTTTATTTTTGCATAAATGATCAGTATGATAATGATTGAATACTATTGCTTCTTTGGCCCAAATCAAGAATCCCTTCTATACGATGTAAAATGGTTCTTATTTTTATTGTTGATCAGAGATTTCTCTTCCCCTTGAATAATGAGGTTTCTCAGAGATTTTGGTGTGATCGGTTAATGAGTATCACATCTCAATCACTCAATCGGTTCACTAATCCATCATTCTCTATCATGCATGATGATTGCTCATAGTGGGAATCCCTTCTAGCTGGAAAAATTCATGTGTGACGCAGATGCATAAATAGCCGCTGCTCCTTGACGAGTTCCATAGGCCAGCCCTTAGTTTGGTCCGGTTGCTTGAAGGGCTATTTGATCCAATTCGATCAACTTCATAAGCCATAGATAGCGTGCTAGCTCGTTTGCTCTTCCTCTATATATGAGCGAGACTTCATCCAAACCTGCCATCAATTGGGCGAGGCCGCCTTCTTTTTTGGGCTTAAGCTGTAAATTCTAACATAATAAAAAAAAGCTTAACTGGTGGGAGATGTTTTATTTTCCTCATCGCCAATTTGGGTTGCCGCAATTACTTCAATGAGAAAGAAAGCATATGCCATTGTCCGCGATGGGTGCTGTTGAAGCCCTTTATCTCTAAATTGGATCAGGTCAAATTGTTCATGCATGCCAATGGGGCTCTCAATGAGCTCAGTACTACATATCATTTCTAGTTTAAAACCTTCAGATCTGAATAACACATAAGGGAATCATCTGTCTGATCCGACGCCTCAGCGATGTCATCACATAGGGTACCATAGTATATGGGTGCGCAGACTGTACAAAGAAACTTTCTTTGACCTCTGCAGCACATCAGCCATTGCTGAACATCTAAGGAAATTACCCAAGATAAAACTGATGGCACGGCGTCGTTATTGTCCAAGCCCCAATTTCAAGCATCCTCTCTAGTCTGCAGTCAGAGCGAGAGTGCCGAGTTGCACGGTTATTGGTGTCGGGGACGCAGCTCCGACTTCCTGCTCCTGTTCTTGTTGCCCCATACAAGGATGACGCCTCCGGCATCTGCCATGCACATGGCGCCTCCCTTTGTGACCATGACTGTGACCAGGACGATGACCATGACGACCATGTATGGAAGGTCCATGTCCATGTCCCAAAGGACCCCTCAGATGATGCCCACGTCCGCGTCCGCGTCCATGTCCATGACCATGACCATGACCCCCACCCCCATTTCCTAACACACCCCTCAGATGATGCCCATGTCCATGATCAAGTTCTCCTCCGAGACCATTCTTGCCGAGAAGTTCTCCTACTTGGCAACCATGCCTGCCACGATGCCCGTGTCGGCCTCCATTACCCATCCCATGATGACGATGTTGACCGTGATGATGCCTTCCCTCGTAAGCCATGCTCATTTTCATCCTCTGTTTAGTCTGCCCCCCAACTCTGTTTCAGTCTTGACAGAGGAATAATTCTCGGGACGATGAGAGATGAAAGGAAGAGAGGGCCTTACTTCTATAGGGGGTTTAGAGGCGGTGGTTTAACTGTAGCACCCCATGATTTTGGCATCCTTTCCACACGCCTCTTCTCTGCCAAATTTCTTGGCTTAGCTACTAAGTACTTGAGCAATCCGTGTGAACGCTGTGGATGAATACTTTTCAACTTCGAACAACGGAAAATGTGGTCATGTATTGCCTTGGGGAGCAAGTTCGCGCGTGAATGAAATAATGGTGGTCGCTCTCTCTGCATTCAGATAGGGGACCAGAGATGGGAAGGGGGAATGTCTACACCTTCTCATTTGCGGCCGGACGGTTCTGGCTTGGTTAGATAAGCGGATAAGTTTTGCTCCTTTGGCCAGCAAAAAGAACGGCGATTGAAGGGGTGGAGACTACCGACCGAAAAAAAAAGGGTGGAGACTTGCTCTTGTGGATCTGATTTCGTTTTGTGCTTATTTTATTAACCATTCGTTTGATTTTATTAAGCATATCCTTTAATGCAGTTAAAATGATTATCAACTGATTAGTAGTTAGAGCTACAGAGTGTTATAACTTTATATTGTTGAGCTAGATGTCTCTCTATTCAATGCATTAACACCTTATGATTTCATTAGAGTAAGCTTCACAATCTCATCTCCTTCAAATGCCAAAACTACAATTAGCAGTGCAAGATTTTACTGTCAATTGTATCTCATAGGATTGTAAGATTTGTATACGTACTTTGGTTTTGAAAATAAAATTACTTGTAAGTGACTTTCAATGGTTTGGGTTTTGTTCTAGTCTTTTGAAGGAGCCGTGGTACTAAGTTTCTTAACCATGTCAATGCATCTTGCCCATAAGAAGATTACTTGACAATCGCTTAGTACCTAACTATAAATCGACTTTTATGAAATGCGAAAAGCCATAATAACCATCCATTGATGACCTTGCTCGCTTGATGTAGGGCGGAGTAGGGGAGGACAACTAAATACAAGATTGCGCATTTTGAAGTAATTAGGGATAAATACACTAAATATCTTAAAACTTGTCATGAAAGTGTAGGAGCTCTAGAATTTTCAGAAAATTCAATCAAATTCTAAAACTTGCTAATGCTGCCACCATCCAAAATTGGAGGGGATGGCGGGGCTAATCAAAGGGTTGGTGAGTGGCCCTCACCTTGGGCCAACGCAACTCAAGGCCAGGCTGCCAGCCTTGGGTGAGGCCTTATTGGTCCCAGGCGAGGGCTGAAATTACCAAGATCTGGGTGAGCCTCACTTAAGGCCAGGCTAGATAGCCCCGGTCCCCCTCCCACTAAGGCTGTGACTTTGTCAGCCCCTCTGGCAATGGTGGCGCCCTATTAGCAAGGCCTCCTTTTTTTTTTTTCGTTGTTATTTTGTAAATTAAATCTCCACTTCTTGGAATGATTATAATGATCTAATCAAAGGAAATAATCAAAGAAAGTCCGACTTTGGGTGGTGAGTATGGTAGGTGAAACTTTCTTACTTTACCTGAGGGATTTGAATTAGGCCCCACAATTGTATATCGCCCGAGATGAAACAAGTTTATTTTATAATAGCTATCCCCCTACTTAAAAAAAATAGACTTCCATCTGTAAATCTTGTTACTTTTTCCTACGGACTGATCAAATTGGTACATTAGCAAAAGATGCCATAAGAATAAGTTTCTGGGCTTAATTAGTAGAAGATGTTCGATTTCTTGATCGTGGGTTGCTGGAGTTACTTGAATGACAAAGATGAAGAGCATATGCCATTGTCCGTGCTGTTTGCTGTTAAAGCCCCTATCTCTCAATTAATTCTGGTCAATTTGTTCAGGCACGGCAATGGTGCTCTTGAGGAGCTCAGTAACATATCAATCTAGTTCAGAACCTTCAAATCTTCTGCATAAAATATATGGAATCATTTGAACATGATCCGAAGCCTCAAAGGACGGATACCATCACACTAATTTTCAGTGTACCATTGAATAATATTGGTACACAAACAACATAGAGATACTTCCATCAACCTCCACAACACTTCAAACAGCTGAATCTGATCATCCAGCGAAACTACTCAAAAAGATAAAACAGGTATTGGCTACTGGTAGTAGCCAAAACATGAAATCCCCAAGACACATTTATTGCTGACACGGCGTCATTACTGTCCAAGACCCAACTCCAAGCGTCCTCTCTAGTCGGCAGTCAGAGCGAGAGTATCGAGTTGCTCGGTTATTGGAGTTGGTGTTGCAGCCACGACTTCCTTTCTTGTTGCTGCTCCTGTTCCTGTTCCGGTTCCGGTTGCTCTGTACAGGTGTAATGCCTCCCGAACCGACCATGCGCATGGCACCTCCTCCCTTTGTGACCATGACCGTGACCTTTGCAATGACCATGCTGACCATGTTTGAAAAGTCCATGCCCGTGCACTAAAAGAACCCTCACGTGATGCCCATGTCCGAGAGTACCGAGTTGCTTGGTTATCAGAGTTGGCGTCGCAGCCACGACCTCCTGCTCCTGTTGCTGCTCTTGCTCCCGTTCCGGTTCTGATTGCTCCGTACAGGTATGATGCCTCCGAAACCGGCCTTGCGCATGGCACCTCCTCCCTTTGTGAACATGACCTTGACCTTTGCAATGACCATGATGACCATGTTTGAAAAGTCCATGCCCATGGACTAGAAGAACCCTCACATGATTCTCATGTCCAAGAGTATCGAGTTCCTCGGTTATTGGAGTAGGCGTCGCAGCCACAACTTCTTGTTCCTGTTGCTGCTCCTGTTCCTGCTCCAGTTCCGGTTGCTCCATCCAGGTGTGACGCCTTCCGCACCAGTCATGCGCATGGCCCTCCCTCCCTTCGTGACCATGGTCGTGACCTTTGAGATGACCATGATGACCATGTTTGAAAAGTCCATGCCCATGTCCATGTCCATGGAACCCATGACCCCTATGTCCTTTGAGACCATGCCCAAAGAGAAGTCCTACATGGGGACCATGCCCACCATGATGCCCATCTCCGCCTCCGTTACCCATCCCAAGATGACGATGTCGACCGTGGTTATGCCTTCCCTCGTGACCCATTCTCATCTTCATCCTCTGTTTCGTATATAACCCCGACTCTGTTTCAGTCTTGACACAAGAATAGCTGTCTGGATGATGAGAGATGAGAGGAAGAGAGGCCCTTATTTATAGAGTTTCCCGAGGCGGTGGTTCAACTGCAGCAGTCTATCAAACATGGCGATCTTTTCACACGCCTCTTCTCTGCCAAATTTCATAGCTTAGCTATTAAGTACTTAAGCAATCCGTGTGAACCACGGCAAACGCCGTCGAGTGTTTGTCTTGGGGAGCAAGTTCGCGCCTGAATTAATCAATGGAGGTCGGTGGCCCTGCTTTGGGACATTGACCAGAGACGTGGATGTCGACGCGTTCTAATGTGCGGCTCCGCGTTTATGGCTTGGTGTGCACGTAGCATGAGGAAATAACATTGCTCCTTTGGGCTACAAAAAAGAAACCGATTGAATTGGAGATTTGCTCTGTGAATCCGATTTCCTTTTGTCCTTATTTTATTAACTAGACGTTTGATTCTATTAGGCATACCCTTCAATGCAGTTAAATTAACTATCAACCTCCCCAAGAAAAGGCAACGCATTTGTTTCTTGATGACATTTGAGGAAGGAACTATACTTTAACTTTTTGCCGAAACAACACAGTGATATTATAATTGATTTAATTAATCTAATGTTGATTATTAAAAACCAATGACAAATTTAATCAGAAGAGGATTGGGCCATGTTTTCCTCCTACAATAAGAACCTAAAGATAACACTTCTTTATGAGAAGCAAAAAGATTTTGTTTGGCGAATGGATGACTAGAAGTAAGATTTGTGTATAAACATGCCATACTGTTCAGGGTCTCTCATCCTTTCTTGGGTCCTTTCTTGGATGAACTTGTTTTAGGCTACTTTGATAGTTGCTAACATGACTCCTTGTCACGATGTGGACTCTGCCTTTCTAAGGATTGAAATTTATTTAAATAGCTCGTAAAATTTGAAAGCGGAGAACTCCCCATCATTTCCAATTCAGTCCTCCGAATACGTGATTTGTGGGGATCTCATTCAACCTGGGCCGATACCTTGATTTGGTGTCCTTCTTGCCATTTCAATTAATTAAATCTCTTTATTAAAGGCATGGCATGCCATATGTGATTGAATGGCAAGAAAAATATGAATAGGTGATCCCTGGAGGCATGGTCGCACGAGCAAAGGCATCCATCTAATTAAACTTGGGTGGAGCTTTGACACATGATCAACTCGCTTTTCCTTGCGCACGGGCCTTGGCCTTATTTTTGCTTCCTTAACTATCCATAACCCTCTATTTTTTTTCCTTTCTAAACATAAGTTAACAATAGCACTATACGGCTTCATAAGAAGAATGCTTTTACACAAACTGGTTTAAACGACTTGCGTTAGACAAATTGCCTTTATAGGGCTTTGGGCTTCCATTCCAAGTGGGCAATAATTCATCACGTGGTAGTGAAGTTAGTTTGCAGATACTGTGTAGTTCTCCACTTCTTGCAATGGTTACGATGATCTAATAAGAGGAAATAACCAAAGAAAGTTGGACTTCGGGTATTGATTATGTAGGCAAAATGTTTTTTAGTTTTTTCATGATATCGATTGCTCAAGACCTTTGATCTCTATTGAGAATCAATGAAAAATATGAAATGAATAACCCTTTCGTGCTCCTTGATGAGTAAGCTTCGTAATCAGCTCTTCATTAGTAGGTCTACCTAAGTTTGATTGGTTGCTTAAAGAGCTATCTGATCCGATCAAATTAAAAACTGCCATTCATTGTTGAGGCCTTTTCTTTTTTTGTGAAAACAAGTAAATGATGAACATTGCCGGTCTTTGCCTTCAACCCAATCAGAAGAGAACTCAAGAATAGAGTAAAAAAAATAAGTAAATAAAAATGAAGTAGAAGAACTCAAATTTCAAATGAACAAATTCAAACTTGAAAAGGATCTTTCTGATTGTTGAAGAATGAGAGGCAAGGAGGTTGATTGAGAAAGATCTCTTGTTCTTGTTATAAGATTGTGATTGGATCCACAAGTGTTTGGTAAAAAGAAGAATCTTCTCTTTTGAGAATAATCCAAAATGGAAAGTGTTCAATTGGATTATGAAAACGTAATTGAATTGATCTTAGTTACTCTTTGGGATGGCGTGGAAGAAGGGAGGAGATTCTCAAACGAGGAAAATGACCTAATGACTTCGAAACAATTGAACGAGGAGCCATATGAGGTGAAAATCTCATGTACAATTCCGTAGAGTGGCAATAAGGATGACTTATATGTCAACTTTTCCACTATCACCCCCAAAAAACCAAATTTTGCCTTACATAAAGTTGCCAGAAGTATGATTAACCATTGGATTTGAAATCATTGCTTATATACTTGGTATTAGCCACAATTTACAAGCACATTCTATAGCCGCACTTTTCAGTGTAATTACTATGAGCTGATACTTCATCTATAAATCTTGTTCCTTTTTCTTTAGGATTGATCAAAGTGGTACATTAGCGAAAGATTTCAAAATAATAAGTTTCTGGGCTTAACTAGTAGAAGTCTTTAACTTGATCGCCAACTTGGGTTGCCAGAGTTCCCAAACATTTGCCAAAGTTTAATGCAGTTAAAATAATTATCAACTAGTTAGAACTTAGAGCCACCACCACCACCACCAACAACAACAACAACGACAACAATAATAATAATAAGCAATATAGTTGTTTCTTGAAAACATTTTAATGAGAAGCTATGCTTATTTTTACAATGTAACTGTTTTTTTGCCAAAACAACTCTATGACACGATTATTGGTTTTAATAAGAAGATTTTAATTATTATAAAACTAATTACGAATTTTTTTTTGACGGAAAAAAATTGGCATCATATTTTCCTCCTATAATAATAAATTAAAGATGAAACTATATGATTTTTTTTTTCAAAATTATGAATAATGTTTTTTTCTATATGATTATATTGACTTTAAACCAAAGAGATATATATATATATATATATATATATATATATTTTTTTTTCAAAATTATGAATAATGTTAAAAAGACTGAATAATGTTAATTTCTATTTTTGAAATAACTATTCATATTGTCAAGCTAAATGTCACTATTCAATGCATCGACACCTTACTATTTCGCCGGAATTTATCCCGTCATCATATACCTTTTCACCAAAAGTCGTTCTTTGATATTTATTTGAAGGGGACAAGTTCTGTGCCGACTTCAAACGGGAAATATCACATGGAACAAGGAAATCAACAACTTTACTTCAAACAAAACTATATGAACATAAATTATGCCAGAATTTATTTGATTACAAGCCCTGGAAAATACTGACTCTATAACAAAATCGAATGTAAACAAATTATGTCAAAATTTAATTGACGACAAAACTTGAGAACTTAAAAATGTTACGTTGGAATTTAACCAATGGCGCGACACCTATGATAAAGATGTACATTGAAATTTTATCAATGACGCAGATCTAAGAACTACAGCTAAGAACTTGTCGGAATTTAATTGATGCCACGAATTTGAAAGATAAATATAGTACATAAAAGTAAAGATAACTAAAAGATAGCAAATTTGTTTGATTTGTGTGAGAGCTCTTCAGCAGATTAATGATGGTATTTATAGTGGTTGTGCCATAATAGTCTCTGAGCAATTCTCCTAGTTGTAGCCACATTCCTTTACCAGCAAAAACTTTGTGCTCATACTCTTGTGATACCACAGTCTTACCTTTAGGCGGTTGTTCCTTCAAAACACGTGCAAGTTGCTCCACGACCTTCATTACTTTGTTCTTAGGGGCTTCAAACTTGTAACGATGGCTTGCGACCCTTTCTATGTTTAGCTTTTTCCTGTTACCTTGACAATTTTATTGATCTTGCTATCCATTATCAGTCATCGTTAACTACAAGTCGTCATATATCAACAATTGATAGATAACAATCATCGATGGTTGCCAATACCAACACCAATCTTGATCGTCAATGATGAATCATGTGTTTGATAATAACACTTTAGTCACGTGTCTACTCATATCGTCAACTTGTCCTTTTTTCGGTGCAAACACTTACTAATTCATTGGATTAAGTTTCACAAATTTTATCCCCTTTGAATGCTAAAACGACAATTAGTAATACAATATTGTACTACTTATTGTATTTCATACGATGGTAACATTTGTGTAGGAACTTCGGTTGTGAAAATCAAATTATTTTTCGTTGAGCTTCAATGGTTTGGCTTTAGTTCTAGTCTTTTGAGAGAGCCTTCGCACTAAATTACTTTAACCATGTCAATGCACCTAACCCATAGACAGATTACTTGATGATGGCTTATGGTGCGTTTGGTAACGTTTCTGTTCAAAAATTGTTCTAGGGTTTCGGGGAACGATTTTTGAACAAAGAACGTGTTTGGTAACTGTACAAAATTTCTGTTCCTGAAATAGAAAAAGAACAGAAACATGTTTGGTAAACTTGTATAATTTTTTTGTTTCTTTTAATTTTTTGAATATTTTTATTTTATTTTTCCTTTTTCTTTTTATTTTTTCTTTTTCTCTTTCGGTGGCCGGCTAGGCAACGTCCCAAGCTTGGCCGGCGCCCATTGTGGCGATGTTGGCCTAGTGAGGCTCGGCCTCACGCTAGTTGGGGAGGCCGAGCCTCACCGGTGGCTAGGCGAGCTCAGCCTTGCCAGATTTGGACAAGCTCGAGCTCGCCAAGACCGGGGGCCTCGCTGGCAACGCTCGATGAGGTCGCCAAAGGGAAAAAAAAAGAAAAAGAAAAAAGGAAAAAAAAAAAAATAAATTTTGTATTTTTGTTATTTTTTTCTTCAAAAAGTGTTCCCGGGAACAAGAATTTTTCTTATTTTTTGTTTTTGTTTCCGGGAACAAAAAAATAAATTTTGAGCAAAAGCATAAACAAATGCGTTTTTGTTTTTTTTTTTTTTTGTTCCCCAGAACAAAAGAATAGAAATTGTGTTACGGGGAACCAAAAAAGAACACAAACAAATGAACTCTTAGTATCTAACCGTAAATAAACTTTTATGAAATGTGAAAATCACGAGATTTTTATAACCTTACTCGCTTGACGTAGGCCGGGGAAGGAGAGGAGAACTAAAATATAAGATTGCAAGACAGTTCGAAGCAACCAATAGCTCACTTTATTTTGTCTTATTTTTGCATAAGCAATCAGTATGATAATGATCCAGCAATTTTGCTTCTTTGGCCCAAATAAAGAAATCCCTTAGATACGATGTAAAATGGTTCTTGTCTTATTGTTGATAAGAGATTTCTCTTATGCTTGTGTAGCAAGGGCTCTTGGAGACTTTGACATGATCAGGTAATGAGTACCATGTCTCAGTCACTCAATTGGTCCACCAATCCATCATTATCTATCATGCGTGATGATCGCTCATAGTAGCAATCCCTTCTAGCTGAAAGAATTCCTAAGTGACGCGGATGCATAAACGCCTATTGCTCCTGGATGAGTTCCATAGGCCAGCACTTCGTTGGTAAGTTTGCCCCTAGTTTGGTTTGGTTCCTTAAATGATTATCTGATCCGATGAACTTCATAAACCATAGATAGCGTGTTAGCACGCATGCTCTTTCCCTATACATGATCCAGAGTTGTCCTTGGTTGCGCAAGGCTGCCTTCTTTTCTGGCTTAAGCCACAAATCTATCATGATCAAGAAAAGCTTAATCGGCGGGAGATTTTTTTTTCTTTTTCTTGATCACCAATTTGGATTGCCGCAGTTACTTGAATGAGAAAGAAAGCATACGCCATTGTGGGCGATGGGTGCTGTTGAAGCCCTTAATCTCTAAATTGGATCAGGTCAAATTGTTCATGCATGCCAATGGTGCTCTCAATGAGCTCAGTACTACATATCATTTCTCGTTCAAAACCTTCAGATCTGAATAACACGTATGGAAATCATCTGTCTGAGCCGACGCCTCAGCGATATCATCACATAGTGTACCATAGTATACTGGTACAGAGGCAGTACAAAGAAACTTTCTTTAACCTCCGCAACACTTCAACCACTGCTGAGCATCCAACGAGGTTACCCAAAAAGATAAAAACTGGTAGGAACCAATATATAAAAATCCCCAAGGCACAATATTGCCGACGTGGCGTCCTTATTGTCGAAGCCCCAACTACAAGCGTCCTCTCTAGTCTGCAGTCAGAGCGAGAGTGCCGAGTTGCTCAGTTATCGGAGTCGGGGACGCTGCCGCGACTTCCTGGTCGTGTTCTGGTTGCCCCATACAGGGATGACGCCTCCCGCATCTGCCATGAGCATGGCGCCTCCCTTTGTAACCATGACCGTGACCAGGACGATGACCATGACGACCATGTATGGAAGGTCCATGCACATATCCTGAAGGACTCCTCAGATGATGCCCACGTCCGTGTCCGCATACTCCATGACCATGACCATGACCCCCACAGACTGAAAGACCGCTCAGACGATGTCCATGTCCGTGTCCATGACCATGACCATGATGTCCTAACACAGCCCTCAGATGATGCCCATGTCCATGATCTCCATCTCCTCCGAGGCCATTGCTGCTGAGAAGTTCTCCTACTAGGCAACTGTGCCCATCACGATGCCCATGTCGGCCTCCATTACCCATCCCATGATGATGATGTTGACCGTGATGATGCCTTCCCTCATGAGCCATGCTCATTTTCATCCTCTGTTTAGTCAATTCCTCAAGTCCGTTTCAGTCTTGAGAGAGGAATAGTTCTCTGGATGATGAGAGATGAAAGGAAGAGAGAGCCTCACTTTTATAGGGGGTTTAGAGGCGGTGGTTTAACTGTAGCACCCCATGATTTTGGCAGTCTTTTCACACGACTCTTGTCTGCCAAATTTCTCGGCTTAGCTACTAAGTATTTGAGCAATCCGTGTGAACGCTGTGGATGAATACTTTTCAACTACGGACGAAGGAAAATGTGGTCATGTGTTGCCTTGGGGAGCAAGTTCACGCGGGAATGAAATAATGGCGGTCGCTCTCTCTGCGTTGAGATATGGGACCAGAGATGGGAACGCGGATGTCGACACCTTCTCATTTGCGGCTGGACGGTTCTGGCTCGGTTAGATGAGCAGATAAATTTTGCTCCTTTGGGCCGCAAAAAGAATAGCGATTGAGGGGTTGGAGACTACCGACCAAAAAATAGGGGTGCAGACTTGCTCTCGTGGATCTGATTTCATTTTGTGCTTATTTAATTAACCATTCTTTTGATTTTACTGAGGATACCCTTCAATGCAGTTAAAACGATTATCAACTGATTAGTAGAGCTACAAAGTGTTATAACTTTATATTGTTGAGCTAGATGTCTCTCTATTCATTGCATTAACACCTTCAGATTTCATTAGAGTAAGCTTCACAATCTCATCACCTTCGAATGCCAAAACTACGATTAGCAATGCAAGATTGCACTGCTAATTGTATCTCATAGGACTGTAAGATTTTTATACGAACTTTGGTTTTGAAAAGAAATTTAATTGTAAGTGACTTTCAATGTTCTAGTCTTTTGAGAGAGCCTTGGTACTAAGTTTCTTAACTATGTCAATGCATCTTGCCCATAAGAAGATTACTTGACAATCAATTAGTACCTAACTGTAAATCGACTTTTATGAAATGTGAAAGGCCACAATAACCGCCCATTGATGACCTTGCTCGCTTGACGTAGGGTAGAGAAGGGGAGGACAACTAAATACAACATTGCGCATTTTGAAGCAATCGATAGCTTGCTTATTTTAGAGATAAATACACTAAAAGTCATAAAACTTATCGCAAAAGTGCAATTGAATTGTATAATTTTCAAAAAATGCAATCAAATGTAAAACTTATTAATGCCGCCACCACCCAACATTGGAGGGGCTGATAGGGCTAGCCTAGATTTGAGTTGAGGGTGCCCAAATTTGGGCAATGGTGGCCCTGAGCGAGGGCTAGTGACCCTTGCTGGCCCTCACCTTGGGCCAATGCAACTCGCCTAGATTTGGGCGACGTCGGCCCTTGCCGGCCTTGGGTGAGGCCTCATTGGTCTCAGGAGAGGGCCAAAATTACCCAGATCTGGGTGAGCCTCACTCAAGTCCCGAGAGGGCCGGCCGCCCTGCCCCTAAGGTTGCAACTTTGTCAGCCCTTCCAGTGATGGGCAGCGGCGGTGGTGCCCTCCTGGCAAGGCGTCCCCCTTTTTTTTCCATTGTTGTTTTGTAAATTAAATCTCCACTTCTCGAAATGGTTATGAAGATCTAAATCTAATCAAAGGAAATAATCAAAGAAAGTCCAACTTTGGGTGGCGAGTATGTTAGGCGAAACTTTCTTACTTTACCTGAGGGATTTGAATTAGGCCCCCGCAATCGTATTTTGCCCAAGATGAAACAAGTCTAACTTATTATAGCTATCGCCCTACTTAATAAAAATAGACTTCCATCTGTGAATCTTGTTCCTTTTCCTTTCGGACTGATCAAATTGGTAAATTAGCAAAAGATTTCATAATAATAAGTTTCTGGGCTTAACTAGTAGAAGATGTTCGATTTCTTGATCGCCAATTTGGGTTGCCGGAGTTACTTGAATGACAAAGATGGAGAGCATATGCCATTGTCCGTGATGTTTGCTGTTAAAGCCCCTATCTCTCTATTAATTCTGGTCAATTTGTTTAGGCATGCCAATGGCTCTCTAGAGGAGCTTAGTAATATATCAGTTCTCGTTCAGAACCTTCAAATCTTCTGCATATAATATATGGAATCATTTGATCCAAAACCTCAAACGACAGATACCATCACACTAATTTTCAGTGTACCACTGAATAATATTGGTACACAAACAGTATAGAGAAACTTCCATCAACCTCCACAACACTTCAAACAGCTGAATCTGATCATCCAGCGAAACTACTCAAAAAGATAAAACAGGTATTGGTTACTGGTAGGAGCCAAAACATGAAATCCCCAAGACACATTTATTGCTGACACGGCGTCATTACTGTCCAAGACCCAACTCCAAGCGTCCTCTCTAGTCGGCAGTCAGAGCGAGAGTATCGAGTTGCTCGGTTATTGGAGTTGGTGTTGCAGCCACGACTTCCTGTTCTTGTTGCTGCTCCTGTTCCTGTTCCGGTTCCGGTTGCTCTGCACAGGTGTAACGCCTCCCGAACCGACCATGCGCATGGCACCTCCTCCTTTGTGACCATGACTGTGACCTTTGCAATGACCATGATGACCATGTTTGAGAAGTCCATGCCCGTGGACTAAAAGAACCCTCACATGATGCCCATGTCCGAGAGTACCGAGTTGCTTGGTTATCAGAGTTGGTGTCGCAGCCACGACTTCCTGCTCCTGTTGCTGCTCTTGCTCCTGTTCCGGTTCTGATTGCTCCGTACAGGTATGATGCCTCCCAAACCGGCCTTGCGCATGGCACCTCCTCCCTTTGTGAACATGACCTTGACCTTTGCAATGACCATGATGACCATGTTTGAAAAGTCCATGCCCATGGACTAGAAGAACCCTCTCATGATGCCCATGTCCAAGAGTATCGAGTTCCTCGGTTATTGGAGTTGGCGTCGCAGCCACAACTTCTTGTTCCTGTTGCTGCTCCTGTTCCTGCTCCGGTTCCGGTTGCTCCATACAGGTGTGACGCCTTCCGCACCAGTCATGCGCATGGCCCTCCCTCCCTTTGTGACCATGGTCGTGACCTTTGGGATGACCATGATGACCATGTTTGAAAAGTCCATGCCGATGGACTAATGGAACCCTCACATCATGCCCATGTCCATGTCCATGGAACCCATGACCCCTATGTCCTTTGAGACCATGCCCAAAGAGAAGTCCTACATGGGGACCATGCCCACCATGATGCCCGTCTCCGCCTCCTCTGCCCATCCCATGATGACGATGTCGACCATGATTATGCCTTCCCTCGTGACCCACTCTCATCTTCATCCTCTGTTTCGTATATAACCCCGACTCTGTTTCAGTCTTGACACAAGAATAGATACAATTAGAAAAAAAAAAGAGACTCAAAATGAACGTATCTTTCTCACATTCATTCTTCACCATCCCATTGTCGGAAAAAAGATATCGTATGTATCGATATCCAAATATTTGGATTTGGTACATGAACTGTCTGGATGATGAGAGATGAGAGGAAGAGAGGCCCTTATTTATAGAGTTTCCCGAGGCGGTGGTTCAACTGCAGCAGTCTATCAAACATGGCGATCTTTTCACACGTCTCTTCTCTGCCAAATTTCATAGCTTAGCTATCAAGTACTTAAGCAATCCGTGTGAACCGCGGCAAACGCGGTCGGGTGTTTGTCTTGGGGAGCAAGTTCGCGCCTGAATTAATCAATGGAGGTCGGTGGCCCTGCTTTGGGACATTGACCAGAGATATGGATGTCGACGCGTTCTAATGTGCGGCTCCGCGTTTATGGCTTGGTGTGCACGTAGCATCAGGGAATAACATTGCTCCTTTGGGCTACAAAAAAGAAACCGATTGAGTTGGAGATTTGCTCTGTGAATCCGATTTCCTTTTGTCCTTATTTTATTAACTAGACGTTTGATTCTATTAGGCATACCCTTCAATGCAGTTAAATTAACTATCCACCTTCCCAAGAAAAAGCAACGTACTTGTAACTTTTTGCCGAAACAACATAGTGATATTATAATTGATTTGATTAATCTAATTTTGATTATTAAAAACCAATGACAAATTTAATCAGAAGAGGATTGAGGCCATGTTTTCCTCCTACAATAAGAACCTAAAGATAACACTTCTTTTTATGAGAAGCGAAAAGATTTTGTTTGGCGAATGGACGACTAGAAGTAAGATTTGTGTATAAACATGCCATACTGTTGGGTGGGGTCTCTCATCCCTTCTTGGGTCCTTTCTTGGATGAACTTGTTTTAGGCTACTTTGATAGTTGTTAACATGACTCCTTGTCACGATGTGGACTTTGCTTTTCTAAGGATTGAAATTGATTGAACTAGCTCATAAAATTTGAAAGCGGAGAACTCCCCATCATTTCCAATCCAGTCCTCCGAATACGTGATTTGTGGGGATCTCATTCAACCTGGGCCGATAACTTGATTTGGTGTCCTTCTTGCCATTTGAATTAATTAAATCTTTTTATTAAAGGCGTGGCATGCCATGGGTGATTGAATGGCAAGAAAAATATGAATAGGTGATCCCTGGAGGCATGGTCGCACGAGCAAAGGCATCCATCTAATTAAACTTGGGTGGAGCTTTGACACATGATCAACTCGCTTTTCCTTGCGCACGGGCCTTGGCCTTATTCTTGCTTCCTTAACTATCCATAACCCTCACTAGCTGCCCTACCCTTTCACACTTGTTATTTGCGGATGATTCTATCTTTTTCCTCAACGGCACAACCCTCGAATGTCAAAATCTGGCGATGATACTACATGAATACTGTTTTGCTTCTGGTCAGGCCATTAACCTTAATAAATCAGGTATATACTTCAGCAAATTCTGCCCTCTTACATTGAGGAGGAATATGGCCACAGCATTACGAGTCCCAGAGATAGAGAAAACAGGGAAATATCTAGGAATTCCCTCGGATTGGGGTTCTTCAAAGAAAGAAATGTTCGCATGGATCCTAGCGCGAGTGAATAGCAAGCTAGAAAGCTGGAAGGAAAGCTTGTTATCTAAAGCGGGAAAGGAAGTCTTAATAAAATCAGTGGTTCAGGCCATCCCTCAGTACGCTATGTCCATTTTCAGAATCCCTGTCTCCATTTGCAGAGCTATTGAGAAGAGAATCGCAAATTTCTGGTGGAAAACGAACAGTAGACATGCTGGTATACATTGGAAGAAATGGGAATCCTTGAAACTCAGAAAGGATGAAGGGGGTATGGGTTTTAAAGATCTTATAGCTTTTAACACAGCTATGCTAGGGAAACAAGCGTGGCGAATATCACAAAATTCCCAATCCCTGTTAAGTAGACTAATGAAGGGTCTGTATTACCCACAGGGAGATTTCTGGAAAGCTGGAAAAGGTTATCGTTCGTCATGGGGTTGGCAAAGTATTACTCGGGGAAGAGATTTAATCATGCCGCATATAATGTACCAAGTCGGGAATGGAAAAGAACTCTCAATTCGCGAAGACAGATGGCTGAAGAGTGGCCCTATAGGCGGGCCAGCAACAAGAAATGAACCACTTCTAGTGGCCGACTTAATAGAACAAGACACGGGAAACTGGAATACTGAGAAGGTGGAAGCGATGTTTGGCGAAGGAATTGTGCAGGAGATACTTGCTACCCCTATTGGTGTGCCCAATTCTAAAGACAAACAGGTCTGGTTGCACACTAAATCTGGTATTTACTCAGCAAAAAGTGGCTATTTTTCAGCAAGAGAAAACCCAGCAAACCATCATACCACAGCAGCAACCTCATCATATCAAACAAATCCAGATCTCTGGAAACACATTTGGCATTCTCAATCCCTTCCCAAAATTAAACTATTCCTTTGGCAAGCATGTCACAACGCATTACCTACAAGGGATAACCTTTACCGGAGAAAGATAGTTCCTGATCCTGTCTGTGCCATCTGCAATATGGAAGCTGAAACTACAGAACATATCCTCTTACTCTGCCCATGGACCGCTCCAATTTGGAACGCTGCACCCCTGCACATCAAGATTTCCAGATTAGGGCTAACACGGTTCGATGATTGGCTCTTCCAGCTGAAACAAGACCCGACGCTCACCAAACAATTCGACCTAGTTGCTGCTCGCCTATGGAGTATCTGGAAAGACCGGAACCAGCACCTATTCAGCCAACGTCCCCTGTCACAGCAGCACACTTTACTCCAGGCGAATACTCTGTTTGAAAATATCAAAGCTTTGAATCATATACCAGAAACGGGACAGCAGGAAGCCACGGTACCTGATAGATGGAGACCTCCCCCTCACGGTGCCCTCAAAATCAACGTGGACGCCTCCTTCGTAGATCTGGAAGAAGCGGAAACAGAGACTGCAGAAGACTCACGCCCAACTACGAACAGAGCAGCGGTCGCATGTCTGTGCAGAGATCCCCGCGGGTGTCTCGTTGATGGCTTCGCACGAATCGTCGACGCTTCCTCGGCCATTCAAGCGGAAACCCTAGCTCTCCTTCAAACCCTAGATCTGTTCTCCAATCGAACGGAACTTCAGCTGGAAGTACAAACTGACTGTCTTCCCCTCGTGCAAGCGGTCGTGTCTTCAAAAGAGATAAACTGGCAAGTCAAACCGCTCATGGACCGGGCCCAAAGCCAACTGAAGCAGTTCCAGCATATTTCCGTGGCCCATTGTTCCAGAAATACCAACAGATCTGCGGATTGGCTGGCCAAAGCATGTCGTCTAAATTATCTTCCATCTAATTGGTTGTATAATCCCCCGCCCGCTCTACTAGATCTTTTAAGCACTGATGCTCTTGATGTATTTCCTCAAAACTTCAAGAAGTAAATCCAGTAATCGCATTTCAGATCAAAAAAAAAAAAAACTATCCATAACCCTCTATTTTTTTTTTCCTTTCTAAACATAAGTTAACAATAGCACTATACGGCTTCATAAGAATAATGCTTTTACAAAAACTGGTTTAAACGACTTGCGTTAGACAAATTGCCTTTATAGGGCTTTGGGCTTCCATTCCAAGTGGGCAATAATTCATCCCGTGGTAGTGAAGTTAGTTTGCAGATACTGTGTAGTTCTCCACTTCTTGCAATGGTTACGATGATCTAATAAGAGGAAATAACCAAAGAAAGTTAGACTTTGGGTATTGATTATGTAGGCAAAATGTTTTTTGGTTTTTTCATGATATCGATTGCTCAATACCTTTGATCTCCATCGAGAATCAATGAAAAATATGAAATGAATAACCCTTTCGTGCTCCTTGATGAGTAAGCTTCGTAATCAGCTCTTCATTAGTAGGTCTACCTGAGTTTGATTGGTTGCTTAAAGAGCTATCTGATCCGATCAAATTAAAAACTGCCATTCATTGTTGAGACCTTTTTTTTTTTTTTTTTTTTTTTTTTTTTGTGAAAACAAGTAAATGATGAACACTGCCGGTCTTTGCCTTCAACCCAATCAGAAGAGAACTTTCTGATTGTCGAAGAATGAGAGGCAAGGAGGTTGATTGAGAAAGATCTCTTGTTCTTGTTATAAGATTCTAATCGAATCCACAAGTGTTTGGTAAAAAGAAGAATTTTCTCTTTTGTGAATTAACCAAAATGGAAAGTGTTCAATTGGATTATGAAAACATAATTGAATTGATCTTAGTTACTCTTGGGGATGGCGTGGAAGAAGGGAGGAGATTCTCAAACGAGGAAAAGGACCTAATGACTTTGAAACAATTGAATGAGGAGCCATATGAGGTGAAAATTTCATGTACAATTCCGTAGAGTGGCAATAAGGATGACTTGTATGTCAACTTTTCCATTATCACCCCCAAAAAACCGAATTTTGCCTTACATAAAGTTGCTAGAGTATGATTAACCATTGGATTTGAAATCATTGCTTATATACTTGGTATTGGCCACAATTTACAAGCACATTCTATAGCCACACTTTTTAGTGTAATTACTATGAGCTGATACTTCATCTATAAATCTTGTTCCTTTTTCTTTAGGATTGATCAAAGTGGTACATTAGCGAAAGATTTCATAATAATAAGTTTCTGGGCTTAACTACTAGAAGCCTTTAACTTGATCGCCAACTTGGGTTGACGGAGTTCCCAAACATTTGCCAAAGTTTAATGCAGTTAAAATAATTATCAACTGGTTAGAACTTAGAGCCACCACCAACAACAACAACAACAAGAATAAGAATAATAATAATAATAATAATAATAATAATAATAATAATAATAATAATAATAATAATAATAATAATAATAATAATAATAATAAGCAATATAGTTGTTTCTAGAAAACATTTTAATGAGAAGCTATGCTTATTTTTACAATGTAACTGTTTTTTGCCAAAACAACTCTATGACACAATTATTGGTTTTAATGAGAAGATTTTAATTATTATAAGACTAATTACGATTTTTTTTTACAGAAAAAAATTGGCGTCATATTTTCCACCTATAATAATAAATTAAAGATGAACTCATTTTTCTATATGATTTTTTTTTTTTCAAAATTATGAATAATGTTAATTTCTATTTTTGAAATAACTATTCATATTGTCAAGCTAAATGTCACTATTCAATGCATCAACGCCTTACTATTTCACTGGAATTTATCCCGTCATCATATACCTTTCACCAAAAGTTGTTCTTTGATATTTATTTGAAAGGGACAAGTTCTGTGCCAACTTCGAACGGGAAATATCACATGAAACAAGGAGACCAACAACTTTACTTCAAACAAAACTATATGAACATAAATTATGCCGGAATTTATTTGATTGCAAGCCCTGGAAAATACTGACTCCATAATGAAATCGAATGTAAACAAATTATATCGAAATTTAGTTCTGGTCTTTTGAGAGAGCCTTGGCACTAAATTACTTTAACCATGTCAATGCCCCTAACCCATAGACAGATTACTTGATGATGGCTTAGTATCTAACTGTAAATAAACTTTTATGAAATGTGAAAATCACGAGATTTTTATAACCTTACTCGCTTGACGTAGGCCGGGGAATGAGAGGAGAACTAAAATATAAGATTGCAAGACGGTTCGATGCAACCAATAAATCACTTTATTTTGTCTTATTTTTGCATAAGCCATTAGTATGATAATGATCTAGCAATTTTGCTTCTTTGGCCCAAATAAAGAAATCCCTCAAATACGATGTAAAATGGTTCTTGTCTTATTGTTGATAAGAGATTTCTCTTACGCTTGTGTAGCAAGGGCTCTTGGGACTTTGACATGATCAGGTAATGAGTACCATGTCTTAGTCACTCAATTGGTCCACCAATCCATCATTATCTATCATGTGTGATGATCGCTCATAGTAGCAATCCCTTCTAGCCGAAAGAATTCCTAAGTGATGCGGATGCATATGTTGAATGTAAATTGCGCAATCCCAAGATCTCTATAAGCAGAACAAGAACACAAACAATTGAGTAGAAAGATTAATGCACTGTGTTGGGATCCATCATTCTTGAAGCGGAAACGGAAACTGATGTTCCACGAGCAAGTCTTTCTCCTTTATTGCCCTCCGTATCACTGGCTCAATGAGGCAACCCCCTCACCTTTAGCGTTAGGTAAACACTCCTTATGTGAGGATACATGTGAGAATTTGGGTTAGAGGAGAAACTTGAGCACTATTTATAGAGTTTCCAGCCAAGCCCCCTCATTACGAGCTATGCTCAACTCGGCCCATACTAGCCAGTCCCATATTAGACTAATTAAGAAACATTCTATCTCACCCTAGACCAAACCCCATTTTACGGTAATCATAAAACGGTAAATTACAATATCAATTAATATAGTCAACATTATGAAAACTCTTACATTCTCCCATTTGGACTATATTAATTGAAATCGTACTGTATGTGCGCACATTAGTCCAAAGATAATTCTTAATAGTCAATTCTATCCCATAAAGTCTTAAACACCGAATCATGGCGGTAACTGTATGTATACACACAGAGCCTTCCATGGTCACAAATGTTCTCAACTTTATTATATGGATTTAATATGATAGTGTGACAAATGGATAACATCTCTCATAGAGAGATCCCATTTGTCAGTCACCATTCTCTTACCTTAAGTGTCACAAAAAACTTGTGCCATTAGAGAATGTCTTTATGGTTCCAATGAACTCACATATGCCTTGTCCTTATGGTTAACATTTCTTTTTGTATAACAAGGCATATGCACAAGGCTAATAACCGGATGCCCCTAGCCTTCACTTAAGGTTTATACAGCATATTGAGACTTTATCAATATGTATTTAACATAATAATAACACATTCAAAAATATTTTATTGATTGCAAAAGTTGATATATATCAAACCGTTACTAAATGTAACGAATACAGATGTGAACTTTATTAGAGTAAAGTCAAAATAGCTCCCACTAAACAATAGTATTCTAAGATACTCCTAGGCCCATGCTAATGACATGTCGCTCAAATACACACGGGCGTAGGACTTTAGTTAGTGGATCTGTAAACATATCATCTGTGAAAATATGCTATATTATAACGTCACCTTTCTATACCGTTTCCTTATGGTCAAAAAATTTGACCGCCATATATTTAGACCCCTTGAGACATTTGTTATTAAATAATATTACAAATTTATTGTCTCAATACAACCATATGGGTCTGTCCATAAAGTTAAAAACGGTTAATTCCTTAATGAGGTTCCGGAGCTTATTAGCCCAAGTAATAGCCTAGAGAAATGTTACAAACTCTGCTTCTATAATAGAAGATGATATAGAACTTTATTTACTGCACTTCCTGCTAACATAAACATATATTCCGTTATTGATCACATGTCATCCTAACACCCATCAAAGTTTACATCTGAATATCCTACTAATTGCAAGAATAGAACATATATGTATATTAACATATAATATACTGTCATCTTTAAGTATCTTAAAACTTTCTTGGCAACAACGCAGTGATCGCATCCTGAATTTGATTGATGTCTGCGTAGAAGTCCCATCACGAAGACAATATTTAATCTAGTGCAAATTCAAGCATATATATTATATTTTTAAGTGCATTAAGACAAGGTACACCATTTAACTAGATTTTCTCAATATCTAAATAATGACAATGTAATGAATTCGGTCCATCACCCTTAACGACATGAGTAATTCCTGGCTTGCAATGATGTATATTGAATAATTCCAAAATATGATTAGCAAATGTCCTCCGAGAAAATCTAATATAATATGGAAAAAACAATCCTTACGGACCTCAGTACAAAGGATAAAAAATGTCTCAAGGTCACTACTTGTAAGAAAAATATAATGTACATAAAGTATGAGAAAAATAAATTCCCTCCCACTAACCTTGCAATATATTAAATTACTTTGTTTCCAATTGAACAAAACAACAACACTATGAAACTTTAATAATATTATTTGGAAACTTGCATAAAATTATGAAAATGATTTTTCAGTTTATATGCAAGTTTACTTGAATCATCTTCTGCAAAATCTTACGGTTGCACTATATAGATTTTGTATCTATTTGGCGTAACTCCATAAAAAATAAACTATTAATGCCACGTTCAATCTGAAAGAATCTTTAAAAATACAATAAAGAAATAATTATTTCTTTACTATTAACTATCCACCCCTCTTTCGGAGTGAAAACTTTAGCTACCGGTTTGGCTTTAAATTTCACAATATTTCTTTGAAATCCTTTTAGTTTTGTACGCCAATTTGCAACTAATGAACTTGTGATCTTTAGGCAAATCAGTAAGTTTCCAAACACTATGATGTTTTATAGATTGCATATAATTTTTTTATGGCATTTAATCACATACTTAATTGAGGATAAGAAACAATATTCATATATGTCGCTAAATCAACCATATAGTGAATATTACAATCATGCTCTCACAGATGGAATATATAGTCTCATGGAATAACTGATCGTCTTTCCCTAACAAATCTCTTGAGTAAAGCTACAATCACTTCATTCTACACTTGAGAGGTTTGAGAAATTTTACCATAAACTATATCAAGAATAGTACCTTGAACCTCAACAAGTTTAGTCTATGGTACAGGAGATTTCACAATTGTCAGTATAGGTAAAAACAAAGACACAATAACCTCCATCGTACTATTATATTTAATAATCTGAGAGCGGCTATCCTCTATAACTTTGTTGATCTCTAAAAACTTTACTGTATGTGATTCCATAATTCTTATACCTTTTTTAGAGTTATAAAATTAATACCCTTTTGAACAATCTATGTACGATATAAAATAATTCCGAGTAGATCTGAATTCCAACGCACTTAATATTGGATCAGATAACCTCCTTTAAATTTAATATGATTCAAATAATTTACGTCCAGTCCATAACTCAAAAGAAGTTTATGAAACAACTTTGATAAGAAATACGATTTGTATGTGAAAATATTGCTTTTAACAATATCAGCTCATAAAAGACCGAATAAATTAGTCTTTCTAATCATACTCATTACCATGTTTATTATGGTGCAATATACCTTTCGGCCAAATCTTTTTGTTAGGATTTTTGGGCATAGTAAATTAAGTTACCACTCTAGAATTTACCAAGTATTTGACAAATGACTCTTTAAGCTATTCTGCATTGTCATATTTGCCAAAATACACACGATCACTATTAAGCTTGACAACCTTTAAGACTAATTTTAACCGATTTATTCTTTATCTCGATCATTTTACTTAATTATTCCTTAAACAAAAATTTGTGGAAACAACCTTTTCAACCTTATATGAGACGTATATATTATTAGGACTTAAGCACAATCTTTGTAGATATGTCCTAATTTCGGTATTAGATAAGACATAATTTCAAGCTACTAAGGCTTCCATCATCTGCCTAATAGTGTAGCCCGTAGGCAAACCACTTTTCAAGTGTTCCTGAATGGAACGCTTCATGGATAGTAAGCAAATTTTATTACTCTTTTTCCAAGTAGCAAATCATATGTCCACTACTTAAAATTTAAAGTAATAAAAAAAAACCTCAATAATAATGGAGTTATTAATTACAAAAAATGTGACTGAAAAAACAAGCAATGTATATAATTAGCATCATGTGAGCACTGTATAACTTAACGTACAAGTACACATCCAGAGAGTTACATGCATAATCATATAATCACCTTTGGACAGAATACATGACATGCGGTTGTACACTCCCCACATAATAGCGGTAATTAGAATATATTCCAATATTCATGAATTCATCACGTTTGAGCATATGAACCATTAAAATCAATCACTCATCCACCACACCATCATGTATCCCTCCATGAACTAATACACAATCACCTCCTTTGGGAGTATAACCACGCATTAGATCAGGAGACATCCCAATCATTATATGAGACCGATATTTCTTAAACCCAATCAAGCGCACCACTTTGGCGGTCATTACTCAATTGAAACCTTGAAACTCTCTCATACCATGGAGATAAACTTTACTTCTCACATATACCATATACATGTGATTTTAACTTTAGTGATAGGAGCAGTAAATAACTAAAATTACATATCATGTTAATTACATTGCTTTATTCAATCATTTGTATATATATAAAGAATCTGAAAGGCAGACTTCAATGAGATCATCAATCATATCAACACAAGAAACTTCTATAATAGAGAAGAAAATATCTCTTATGCACCCTGATTACAGATTACCAGAACAACATAAAAGAATGCTGATCTAGAGGGTATCACAGATCGACATGCTTGACAGCTGATCCACTATAGCCCATGAGTTTCATAAGGCAGAACATGACTCCAAGGCCAACAGCTGATTTTTTTTTATAGCCAAATTTAAGTAACAAATATCATTGCATCAACTAGTGGCCTATAAATTGAGTCAAACCACATAACAAAATATTTAAACTATAACAGTAGATACTATTACTCTGTGTAAATGTTGTCATACTCCTTAACCATAAAAATGTTCAACTTGATGGACATTAATAAGTGACCAATGAGTTTAGGTACAATATGTAATAACTTAATTGACATGCATTATCCACATTCAGCAGATGTATTAATTAGTACAATTAATTTGGTAACAGGTTCTTAAGACGTCCATCATTCAAAAGTTACCAGCGTGTAAAGGAGTATGCATGAGCAACAAAAGTTTCATGACTTTTACTGTTTCTCATTACCTCAATACATAATTCAAGTACTGTCTCATAATGGTTGTATCTCATTAAGCTAGCTTCAATTCACAATAAAGTTTAATTTTTATTAATGAATCACACATTTATAATGTATATGTGATAACATACCGTAACCCAACACTTGTATTTTCAAAATCATTGAAAATACAAGAAAAATACACAAAAATATACTAAAAATACATATATTTAGGGTTTTGTATGTATGTTTACATCCATAAAATCATAAAACATGTAAAATAAATACACCACGACATAGAGGATGAACATATGAATCCAACGTCGCCAGCTACGCGCCGATCAGATGCTCCACGCGCCGCCTAAGTGCACGGCGTGTGGAGCCCACACGCGGGCATATCTTGACCGGTCAAAACCGGTCTGACTGGTAGCGATCCGATTGGTTCCTAGTCCGATTGCCCGGTCCAGCCGCTCGATCCGACCGGTTGATAGGTCCGGTCAACAGTTTACCGGGTCGGGTCGAGTCGAGTCAACAAGTCGGGTCGGCCGCCAATCGGGTCCAGTTGGGTCCGATCGCTGACATCAGCCTACGCACGTGCGTTGCACGAGCAAGCCGCGCCCCGCGTGTGGGAGCGTGTGAGGGCTCATGGGGTGCGTCTTCGATGCCCTGGCGGCGTGTGGCCACGCGTGGGGGCACGTGCGGCCTCCTCCGGCAATGTGCCACCCAAGGATCCGCTCGTCTCATCAAGCCCAGTCCGAATTTGTGATTTAATTTTATTTTTATTGAACAAAAAATCACAAAAATCACAAATTAGGGCAAAAATCTTATGTGTTTGAGTTCTAGCATTATGGTTGCTCTGATACCACATGTTGGATGCAAATTGCGCAATCCTAAGATCTTCATAACCAGAACAAGAACACAAACAATTAAGTAGAAAGATTAACGCACTTGTGTTGGGATCCATCATTCTTGAAGTGGAAGTGGAAACTGATGTTCCACGAGCAAGTCCTTCTCCTCTATTGCCCTCTGTATCATTGGCTCAATGAGGCGGCCTTCTCACCTTTAACGTTAGGTAAACGCTCCTTATGTGAGGATACATGTGAGAATTAGGGTTAGAGGAGAGACTTAAACACTATTTATAGAGTTTCCAATCATGCCCCCTCATTACGGGCCAAGCTCAACTCAGCCCACACTAACCAGTCCCATATTAGACTAATTAAGAAACATTCTATCTCACCTTAGACCAAATCCCATTTTATAGTAATATCAATTAATGTAGTCCATATTAGGAAAACTCTTACAGCATAAACACCTATTGCTCTTGGATGAGTTCCATAGACCAGCACTTCTTTGGTAAGTTTGCCCTTAGTTTGGCTTGGTTCCTTAAATGACTATCTGATCCGACCAACTTCAAAAACCATAGATAGCGTGCTAGCATGCATGCTCTTTCCCTATACATGATCCAGACTTGTCGTTGGTCGTGCAAGGCTGCCTTCTTTCCTGGCTTAAGCCACAAATCTATCATAATCAAAAAAAGCTTAATCGGCGAGAGATTTTTTTTTCTTGATCACCAATTTGGATTGCCGCAATCACTTGAATGAGAAAGAAAGCATACACCATTGTGGGCGATGGGTGCTGTTGAAGCCCTTAATATCTAAATTGGATCAGGTCAAATTGTTCATGCATGCCAATGGTTCTCTCAATGAGCTCAGTGCTACATATCATTGAGATAGTTAGTATAAGCACCAAGAGGGGGGTGAATAGGTGTAAAAACAATTTCTCGAGATACAGAAGCGATACTACGTAGACGATAGAAATGGAGTTCTCTTTTGATTAACAAAATGAAATACGATCAAAGTAAAGAGTAGGGAAGAGAAAATTGAACACAAGGTTTATAGTGGTTCGGCTTATTCCAAGCCTACGTCCACTCTTCCGCACTAATAGCCCACCGGCTGGATTTCACTATGAATAAAAGAGATGTTACAGCACAGCTTTTCCTTGATTCCATAGTGTAGATATTCTACCACACTTTCTCAAGAATTCTCACGAATATAGACTCTCTTTTGTGTATAAGATTTTGCTCAACAAATGAATTGACTAAGAACAAGGAGCTTCAGACTTTGGAATTCTTCTATCGTGCACACACTCGAACAACTGGAACGTCTTCCTTATATACTCCTTTATGCCATCATACCCGTTGGCACTTACCAAAGGAATTCCTCCAATCTACCTGTTGGACGGAATCAATTAGGAAGATCATTCGAGCTATTAAAGGAACATGTCGATAGCTCATCAATCTGTTCGCCCATATAATCAGGATCTTGGTTTCCATAAGTAGAACCTTCCAAGTATACTTTGCAAATCATCAGATCTTTAATCTTCGAATCAATCATGATCAAATAAAGGATTCCGTTATGTCATATCCAGCCAAGATATCTTCTCCAGTTGATAAAGTCACATCCTTAATGAAACATCTAGTTTTGGATAGCCTTTCTTCAACGGATTAGAAACTGTCAATGAGGATAGACTTTGAGTCTTGAGTCTGGCTGTCCAGAGGTCTTCAGACTTTAAATAGCAGAGTCTGCAAACCTTCAGACTAGACTGATGGAAATGTTTTGTCAGCTTCAAAACACTTAACGAAGATTTCTCCAATAATCTCCCCCTTTTTGATGGTGACAAAACTTTCCTGCAGATTTGGATAACTTTGACCTGCAAAATATTACTCAAACAAATATGGATATCTTATAAAGATAAATGGCTTAATGAATGATAACGCTAGAATCTGCAACCACATAAATTAGGTTAGTCTAGCATGTGATAAAGCCATCCATAAGATATCAATAGTAGTTAATATAAGCAGTTAAGTCCAAGTCTAAATTCAGTCCACATCCAGACACAAAAGTAAAGTCAAACATCAAAACAGTTTTCAAACATCAGAACAATTCAAAAGTTCAAAAGTTGTAAAGATTCAAAGTTTTCAAATCTCGCATCTCTCCCCCTTTTTGTCAGCATAAAAAAAGGTTGAGATGAAAATGGAGTAGAGTCAAGAATGCTTGGGAACACGAACAAGCTGGAAATCTCCCATTGACTGAACGATGCCTTCTAGCCTTTTCAAGTCTTCCTTTAGTTGTGCAACATCCTCACCCTTAGCATTAGTCTGAATCTGAAGAGAAATGGCTTGGATCTGATCATTCAAGGAACCTGAAGAAGCTTGACCTGCATTCTGCAAATTCTGAACTTCGCATCCCAAAGCATATATCTGACCTCGCATTTCCAAGAGAACATCCATAATTCTACGAAAGTCTGCTAAATTATCGGTCTGCGTACTGGCTTCGGCATGATCTGATGGAGTAAAGGCAGACGATGGCAGATCAGCATAATCACGCAGATTTGGCAATGAAACATCATGTCATTCCTCAGGAAATTGAGAGGCATAAATATCCTCTGGATCTACTGGAGAGTGACTGACTCCCTCACTAGTAGCAGGATATGAAGACATTCCTCTTTTCTCTTGATCTCCCCCTGTTTCCATGCCTTCAGGTGGAGAAGAGTGTTTCTCATGTTCTCCTTCCTCTTGATCTCTTTTCTCTTCTTCTTCTTTTTCAACTCTTTCCTTCTCAGCATCTCTTTCTTCTTCTTCGTCTCTCTCCTCTGCTTCTTTCTCTTCTCTTTCTCTAGTCCTCTGTTCTAAGTCTTTCTCTGGAACAGAACGACTCAGATTCTTCAATGCCATTGCAGAAATGGTGATGTTTTCCTCATCATCTTCATCCTCAACGATGAGAGCTCTTCTTTTCTTGGATGGAGCAACCATGGGCTCCTTCCCTTTTCTTTTTGCTGCAGAAGAGATTTGATGAGTTTTGACTGGAGTCTTTTCCTTGAATTTCTCCAACGCCTTGCTTAGTTCCTTCAGACACATTTTGGTCACCATTTTCAGTCATACCACCATATGATCACACAATCGAGTACAGAGAATTTGTGGAGGCTGAATATTCAGATGTCTGAATAACTTCGTCACAAGACCTGGATAAGGGAGTTGACCCCTGTCCTTCACCACTGCTCTATACATGTGGAACATAACAGTGTGAGGAAGAGAAAACTTTTTCTCAGTGATGATGGCATACATCAGCTTTGCCTCTGAACTTGAGACATCAGTCTTGGAAGTTGATTTCGGTCTGAGGCAATTAATCACAATCTTGTGAAGCAAAATGTTAAACGCACTCATCCTCAAGTAGAAAATCTTTTCATCTGTTCTTCTATCCTTAACAAGTTCCAATGTAGCACGGGCAATAGAAACATTGATAGGTTGATATCTTCCTCTCTCAACCCCAATGACATCCGCCAACATATCCATATCCACCACAAAGTCCTGATCTCGGACACTAAAAGAAAACCTATTCGCATCCAGGAAGCTAAGATTCGAATAGAAATAAGCAGTCAATTCAGCATGGGCTTCTGTGGTGTCAGAATAGAACTGCTCAAGTTGAAGAAAACTAAACTTTTCTCTCAAATTGACATTTACAGCATCAAGGAAATCAAAATCCACACTCCTAGGGTTTATCACCCCACGCTTCAACAATTTTGAGTATAGAACCTTTTGTTCCTTCGATCTAAACAACTCTGTCCTTTTTCCTCGAATTTTTGCTGCAACACCCATTTTCGGTTGAAATTGGCTGTACAATTTGTCATCATCAGTCCCATCTATTGGATTAAATCCCCCAACACGCGGATCAATTGGGATATTTGCAAGGGTTTCTTCTGCCAACCCTTTAGGAGCAATTCCCAAATACTCCATTTTTCGCAAAAAGATATACTCATTCCCATATCCTTTGTCCTTAAAAAACTCATCGATGAAGTTCAACGGAGTTCCGCCTCTTTTCAATACACGATAAAGCTTGTAAATAAAAGAGGGTTTTTGAACTCTTACAGGTTCTGCGTCTTCAACGGTTTCTTCCTCTTGTTGATGACCAGCACCCTGTGGTCTAGATGGTGGAGAATGACGTTGTTAAGAATGTTGTGGGCTCTGCTGCTGACTGGGATACTCTTCTTCCTCGGTGAGATCGAAGTGTGTAGGCCCCTCACTCATTCGCCGTGGTCCCCTGCTTGCGATCCTCGAAGACTTTCTTGAAGACGACATCTTTCTCAGTCTTTGAAAGATTCTTTGCTTGACTTTCCCAAGAAAGATGACAACTTTTTCGAAGATTAAACAAGAGAAGAAAACAGGAATGGAAGATCGGTGCTTTTTAGGGTTTTGGAGTTAAGCAAAGAGAAAACGACTGTATATAGATCAGTCGAAAGGAGGGAATACTAAACGTCATAATGGAAAGTGAAAAGATGCCTTTTCAAAAAATAATTGCCTTTTTCGGGAAAATGGTCATTTCAAAATAACTCCTTTTTTGAAAAGGAAACGTTGCAATAATCACGTCAATTAAAGATAGCTATTGAGATAGCAATAATCAAACACGGTTGATGATCGTACCTTTTCAAGATGAGATTCGAGAGAGAGAATAACTTACAGTCAAAGTCTTGTTTGTCTGAGTCTGAGAGTCTCTAGACTTTAACTTCTTCAAACCTCAAAATGTTGAGTCTGGAACGGATAAATTGAAATTGATTTTTCTCCAAAGGCTTTGTAAATATATCCGCCAGTTGTGACATCCCGATTTTCCGATTCTATTTTCAATTAATTGAGACAGGCATTTCGTTGGCACGCATATAGTTTTTTTCCTTGACTTGGCCACTCATGTGGAAACTAGTCTATCGGGTGAAGCTGTTAAGAGTTTCTAATGCATCAGATTCAAGAATTTGACCAGGAAGCAATCTTTCGACCGAGCTAATCTGCAAGGGTCATTATAGCACAATTAAAAATCGATTAGAGATCAGAGATAGGTCGACTCGATAGAGGCGTGTGATCGAGCGTGGGTGATTCCATCAGATCGCACAATTCTTATCGATCGGCACTAGACCGACTTTTCTGTCGATTGGGTACCCTGTGTTCGTATTTGAAACCTTGAGATTACCCCAACAACCGAAAATCGCCAATGTTTCAAAGATGTACATTGTGGCTTGAGATGATCAACCACAGGTCAAATGCATGAAAATTTCTAAAGGCTACCTGATAGGTTGGGCCACGCTAGTATCGTGCCAAAGTGAAATTAACCGTGAAATTGAGATCAAATTCAGAAATTCGAAGTTTGGGTATGTCACAAATCATTTTAGGAACATTTACTAATCTTCGGAAGATTTTTTCATGCAAGCCGAGTTTTTCGGCAAAATAATCAAGGTATGGCTATTTTGGCTCGAGAAATTAGTAGGCCGCCTTTGGTCTTACTTTTGGGACTTAAGTTGGTTTTATAGACAAGTGAAGATGTGAATTGAAGTGTGGTGACATTGGATTAATTTTATGGACTTCAATTTGATTCAATTGGGAGAGAATTGATGAGAATTGAAGAAATTGGATGTACAAATTTTTATGCCCCGTCCGAAAATGGAATTGCAACCATTGGAATAAGGTTATGGGAGATAGTGGAGTGTGATGTCATCCTAGGTCATGGTGGGCCATTTTTGTTGGATAAAAGAAAGAGAAAAAGAAAATGAAAAGGGCCCCCTCCTTCTCTCTCCTCCCTCTCTTCTTCCTCTCTCCCGTGCGACCACTCTCCATCTCCATCTTCTTCTCCAGCTTCGAACCCAGCAACGGGAAGCCAGCAGCCGTCACAGCTGCAGCCAGAGCCGTCGCCGCCTTCGCCCGTCCGCCCGCCGTCGCGGCCACGCCTCGCCGCTCGGACCTCAGCCTCCCTCTCTCCTCTCTTCTCCGTCTCCGGTTTCTACTCGACGTCTCCAGTAGATCTGAGAGCGAAAGCAGCAGTGAAGATCGAATAGCAAGCCGCCGAAGCCGGACTGCCGTTCGCCGCTCGCGCACCGTCCGCACGCCGGTCAGCTCGCCTGCTTGTCGCCCTCATCCGCGCCAACCCGCGTTCCAACAGCTCAGGCCTTCGCTGAAGCTCCCTCCGCCGCCGTCGACCTCCCCTTCAGCCCGTCCAAGCTGCCGCCGGTCCTCCTCCGCCCTTTCCGACCCAAACCGGCGCTGGATCTGCCTCCTCCAACCCCAAATCAGTAGCTACAAAAATGGGTATTGCAGCAGAGTTTTGGCCCGTTTTGGCCGCCTTCCCGAGCCCGGATGCTCGGCCCGCTTTGAGGAAAGTTGTTCTCCTCGGCGTCCCCGTTATTTTGGTCCGCTCGGCTCGCTAATGTAGTGAGTTTAACTCACCAAACCTTGATTATAGGGTTAATGATGCTTTATGGGTGCTTAGTTTATGTTAAGTGTTATTAGGTGGTTAGTTTAATTTATTTAAGTGTAGATTATATTAAGGTATTTGATTAACTTAAATTGTGTTTAATTTAAGGTTAAGTCAAGTGGTTATATTAATATAAACTGTGATGTGACATAAATGAATTTACTTTTGATTTATTTAAATATTTCGAAATTGTTTAATAATTTAATAATATTATATTATTCGAAATTATTAAAATATTATTATTTAATTATTTTTGGAATAAATTTAATTAATTATTAAATTCCGAAAATTTTGTTAGGACCCTAAATTCTCAGAATTTTGTGTCGGTCGCTGCTGTGTAGTCAGATTTTGAAATTGATGATTGGATATTATAAATTGAGTGTGGATTGTGAAAAGTACGGATTTTATTTAGAAAATTCCAAGTGTCGAGTTTGGCATTGAAATTGTATTGTTAATGGTTAATATCGTAATTGGATTATGTGAGTGAAATGTAAAGTATCCAGGGATTGGTATCGAATTGTCGTGTGCTAGTTGAAAGGTTCGGGTCGAGTAGTGGCTAAGCCGACTGGATCCTTGTTCTGCTAGAAATGCCGTCAAGAGAGTGACGTGGCTCGAGTTGCAGTAGTGGTGGGACTGACTGGACCTTTATTCTTCTAGAAATGCCGTGGATAGAATGACGTGGCTTGGTCGCAGTAGTGGCGGGACCGACTGGACCTTTATTCTTCTAGAAATGCCGCAATGTTAGTAGATATCCGACCTGTGAGTAGGCTATGCCCTTGTGTGGCAGTGAATAATAATTGGAATGCGTGCTAAGTGCGATCGTGATTTATATGAAAGTGATGGCGTTCCAATTGTTTGAATTATTATTACTACCTGAGATTGTGTGATACAAATTGTGCTAACCTGCAGGAAGGAATTGAGGCGAGGTAAGTTCTCTGTGTGATGTGGCTAGGCCACCCTTGGGTGTATTTTCTTTCTAATAAGGGTTTAGGGGATTGAACTTGCTGAGACATCGTCTCATCCGGTTGTGGGATTAAAATTTCAGGTCCCTGGTGGACGGAGCGGCCAGATAGCTTTGGTTGGCTTTGAGGAGTTGCAGAGGTGAAGTCATAAGGATTGGAGAGCGTGTTCGATTTGTAGGTCGTAGGACAGTTCATTTTTAAGAGCCGGTCTTTTGTAGACTTTTGGCTCTAGGCCTTCGTCTGTAACTCCGTTGGTTTATGTAAGTGATTGGTTGTGAAATTGTTTCTATCCCGTATTTTATTGTTAGGGGTTTTATAATACGTTCCGCTTGCGCAATAATAAATGAATGAGGTCGGCGACACTACCTGGGAATGTCGCATTTGATCGACCGCAGTGGGATGTGCTCGCGCTCGGGGTTCGGGGCATGACACCAGTTGGTTCTTTGAGTCAATAAACCGAATCGTAATTTCTCCATTTTGAACATGATCTCTAATGAAGTGATGTCGAATCTCGACATGCTTTGCTCTTGAGTGAAGAATTGGATTTTTGGTGAGATTGATTGCGCTGGTGTTGTCACATTTAATCTCCGTGCATGAGTCTTCAATTCCAAAATCTCTTAGCTGTTGTTTTATCCACAGGATTTGTGAACAACAACTTCCAAGAGCTACATACTCTGCTTCTACTGTAGAAAGAGCTACTGTACTTTGCTTCCTTGAAAACCAAGACACTGTCCTACCTCTAAGTAGTTGACAGGTACCCGAGGTGCTCTTTCTATCAACTCTGCATCCGACTAGGTCTGCTTCTGAGTATCCAAGAAGAGTAAAGTCTCCCATTTTAGGATACCAGAGACCAAAGCTTGAAGTTGAAGCAATATATTTGATAATACGCTTTGCAGCATTTAAATGAGATTCTTTAGGGTCTGCTTGAAATCTGGCACAAATGCAAACACTAAACAAAATGTCAGGTCTAGAAACAGTAAGATAAAGAAGTGAGCCAATGATACTCTTGTACAACTTCTGATCGATTTTCTTTCCTCCTTCATCTTTGTCTATCTTTAAGGAACTTGACATTGGTATATCAGCCTTTTTGTAATTGTCTAGTCCAAACTTTTTGACAAGATCTTTAGCATACTTTTCTTGATGAATAAAAGTTCATTCATTCAGTTGTTTTACTTGAAGCCCGAGAAAGAAGGTTAACTCACCCATCATGCTCATTTCGAATTCATCCTGCATAGTCTTAGAGAATTTCTTGCACAGACTTTCATTAGGGGATCCAAAAATAATATCATCGATATATATTTGAACAAGCAGAAAACTTTTGCTTTCTCTTTTAATAAACATAGTAGTGTCTACTTTACCTTTTATAAAGCCTTTTTGAATTAAAAACTTACTCAGCCTGTCGTACCAAGCTCGAGGTGCTTGCTTTAAACCATACAATGCCTTTTTTAGTCCGAATACTTAGTTTGGCTTCCTTGGGTCTTCAAACCCAGGTGGTTGTTCCACATAGACTTCCTCATGGATAAATCCATTCAGGAAAGCACTTTTGACGTCCATTTGGAATAACCTGAAATTCTTATAACAAGCAAAAGCAAGTAATAATTGAATTGCTTCTAACCTTGCTACTGGTGCGTAAGTCTCGTCATAGTCTATCCCTTCTTCTTGCGTATATCCCTTGGCCACGAGTCTTGCTTTGTTTCTTATGACTTTTCCTTTCTCGTCCATCTTGTTCCTGAAAACCCATTTAGCTCCAACAATAGATTTACCTTTGGGTTTAGGAGTTAACTCCTAGACATCATTAATTCTGAATTGTATGAGTTCTTCTTGCATAGCTTCAATCCAGCTTTCATTAGATAAAGCTTCATCTATGCTTTTGGGTTCTATTTCAGAAATAAGAGCTACAGCACTAGACTCTTCGCACCTTTTGGATCTTGTGCGAATTCCTTCATTAATGTTACCAATAATAAGATCTTTGGGATGACTGGACTTATGATTCCAGTTACTGGTTGATTTGTCTGGTTGATGATCACTTTCTTCATTTGAATCTTCAATAACCATTTGTTGCTAGTCTTTCAAAGTCTGAGCTGCTTCTTGAGATTTAGACTTTATAGAGTCTGGAGCAGGTTTAGATTCTTCAAGATGAGTCTGAATGGATTCATTTTGCATAGAATCTTGGAATTTAACATTCATTGATTCTTCCACAGATTGAGTCTTCTTGTTGTAGACTCTGTACGCTTTGCTTGAGGTTGAATATCCGAGGAAGATGCCTTCATCTGACTTTTCTTCAAACTTACGAACTCGATCAGTTGCATTTTTCAATATAAAACATTTGCATCCAAACACATGAAAATATGAAACAATAGGCTTCTTTCATTTGAATAACTCATAGGGGGTTTTTTTCTAGAATATGCCTTAGAAAAACTCTATTAATAATATAACATGCTGTAGAAACTGCTTCAGCCCAAAAACATGAAGAGATATTGCTTTCTATTAAAAGAGTTCTAGCCATTTCTTGAAGTGACCTATTCTTTCTTTCCACAACTCCATTTTGCTCTGGAGTATATGGAGAGGAGAACAAGTGCTGAAAACCAGATTCATCACAAAATTTTGTAAAATCTTGATTTTCAAATTCACCTCCATAGTCTGTTCTTATACTTGAAATAACATAGCCTTTTTCATTTTGAACCTTCTTAGCAAATTTTTCAAAGTAAGAGAAAGTTTCAAACTTACTTGCGAAGAAATACACCCAAGTAAATCATGAGTAGTCATCCACAATTACTAGGCAGTACTTCTTACCTCCAATGCTCTATGTTCTGGTTGGTCCAAAAAGATCCATATGCAGAAGCTGCAGTACATGGTTAGTGGAAACTTGATTTATTGGTTTAAAGGAATTTCTTACCTGTTTTCCCAATATGCATGGTGTACATAGATCAGACTTTTGGTATGATAAATTTGGTAGACCACGAACAAGCTTCTTTGTTGGAATTTTGGCTATCTGCTTCATATTGATGTGCCCAAGCTTTCTGTGCCATAAGCTTGTTTCGTCTTGTATTGAAATTAGGCATTGCGATTCATCTGGTTTCACATCCAAGAGGTAGATATTTCCATGTCTTCGACCCATGAATGATTGAGTATAATCTTTACTAATTCCTGAACATATTCCCTCTTGAAAGTTGATTTTGAAACCAGTATCACACAGCTGACTGACACTAAGCAGATTGTAGTTGAGTCATTCTACTAAAGAAACATTGCTTATTGTGAGATTTCCAATCTTTACAGTTCCAAATCCCACAATTTTTCCTTTACTGTTT
Source organism: Eucalyptus polyanthemos subsp. polyanthemos (assembly GCA_017140185.1). Classification (NCBI taxonomy): domain Eukaryota; kingdom Viridiplantae; phylum Streptophyta; class Magnoliopsida; order Myrtales; family Myrtaceae; genus Eucalyptus; species Eucalyptus polyanthemos. The sequence goes on along the minus strand of CM029464.1, from coordinate 28,146,248 downwards.
CATCCAAATGAGACTTTTCCACCATTTACTCGAACAAGCTTTATGAAGCAATTTGAGTCTCCTATCATGTGTCTTGAGCATCCACTATCTAGATACCATTTTACCTTTTTCTTGATAGTGACCTGCATTTAAAAAAGAAACTCAAACCTTCTTTGGTACCCATATTTTCTTGGGTCCATTGGTGTTAGTATGATATGCGGTTTTTGCCCATACCTTTTTAACAGGTTTCCAAACCATAGGACATTATTTTTCAAAATGATCTGCACTATTGCACTTTGAACATCTGAGAGCATTGCGATCTACTGGTTTTACAAAGGTCCTTTTAAAATGATTTTTGTAATCATCTCTTGTGGGTCTTTGTTTGATTCTTTCCTTTACTTTAGGAAAATCAATTAAAGGAATGGTTTCAGTAGTCATTCCCAAACCAGATTTATTGAAATAAGGTCTTTGAATAGAAAGTATTTTTTCCAGTTTCTCAGATCCTATAGAAAATCTTTTGGAGATATTTGAGATATCATTTTTCAAGAATGCATTTTCTTTTAAAAGATTATCTTCACTTTCTTTAAGAGAAGAAACATTATTGTCTAAACATTTCACTTTTTCTTTCAAAACATTTTCCTGTTGTTTTATAGCAGAATTTTCCTTTTTGAGTTCGGAAATTCTTTTAAGAGAAGTCTTAAGACTAAAACACAATTCATAAATGTATTTTGAAACTTTAATAGGGATTTTGAAGTTACTCACCTCAAATTCGCTTTCTGAATCTGAATCTGTCTCGAAGTTCGAGTCTGAATCCGATTGTGCCATTAGACATACATTGGCATAATCATCATCACTTTCTTCACACTTTGTATCACTCCAGGTTTCTGCTTTAAGAGCCTTTCGATACTTTTCAGCTTTTCCTTTCTTCTTCCTCAGAAGAGGACAGTTGGGTCTGATGTGTCCCTTTTTCTTACATTTAAAGCAGACTACATCTTTGTTTGATTCATCATCCTCAACAGACTTAGTCTGTTGCTTTTGAAAACTTTGTTTTTTGGATTGAATCTTCTTCCTTTTCTGTTCAACTTTCTGAATCTTCTTATTATGAGAGCAAGCTCCTCATCATCCATATCGTCTTCAGAATTTGTAACATCAAAATCATCATTGGATTTTAATGCAATGGATTTCTTACCTTTAGGGTCTTCGTCTTCATTGATTCGTTCCATTTTATAAGACTGAAGAGTCCCAACCAACTCATCAACAGATAGTGGCATGATTCTTTGGGTCTCTCTGATTGAGGTCTTTATGTGATTCCAGTCCTTGGAGAGTCAACGCAGTAGCTTGTTTACCTTCATGGGATCAAAAATTGGTTAACCTTGATTTTCAAGACCATTCACGATTTCTGTAAAACGACTAAACATATCAGTTATAGATTCTCCTGATTTCATTTTGAAGGCTTCGTATTGACCAAGGAGAATGTTGATTCTAGTCTCTTTCACTCGATCGGTTCCTTCATAAGTAATATGTAATCTATCCCAGACTTCTTTAGTTGTAACACAAGAAGATATTATGTTATATTCAGTAGGTGATAAAGCACAATATAAAGAATAAATTTCTTTTGCATCAAGAGCTTGTCTCTTGATTATCTCTTCCTGAGTCATTTCACTAAACTCAACAGTATCTTTTCCTCTCTCTGAGACAGGTGTAGTTTTAGGAATGATTCCTTTTTCTACAACGTCCCATTCCAGAGGATCCTTTGATCTTAGGAACACCTTCATCTTGTTTTTCCATATGTTGTAATCATTTCCATCAAAGTAAGGCGGTTTGGTATTGTTTTGCCCTTCTACCAGCCCTGGAGCGAACATACTAGCCATGGATCTTTAACTTTGAAGTAAAACACTTCAAACAAAGTGAGTACACGGGCTCTGATACCAATTGAGATAGCTAGTATAAGCACCTAGAGGGGGGTGAATAGGTATAAAAACAATTTCTCGAGATACAGAAGCGATACTACGTAGACGATAGAAAGGGAGCTCTCTTTTGATTAACAAAATGAAATACGATCAAAGTAAAGAGTAGGGAAGAGAAAATTGAACACAAGGTTTATAGTGGTTCAGCTTATTCCAAGCCTACGTCCACTCTTTCACACTGACAGCCCACCAGCTGGATTTCACTATGAATAAAAGAGATGTTACAGTACAGCTTTTCCTTGATTCCACAGTGTAGATATCTTACCACACTTCCTCAAGGATTCTCACGAATATAGACTCTCTTTTGTGTATAAGATTTTGCTCAACAAATGAATTGACTAAGAACAAGGAGCTTCAGACTTTGGAATTCTTTTATCGTGCACACACTCGAACAATTGGAACGTCTTCCTTATATACTCCTTTATGCCATCATACCCGTTGGCACTTACCAAAGGAATTCCTCCAATCTACCCGTTGGACGGAATCAATTAGGAAGATCATTCGAGCTATTAAAGGAACATGTCGATAGCCCATCAATCATGTTTACCCATACAATCAGGATCTCGGTTTCCATAAGTAGAACCTTCCAAGTATACTTTGCCAATCATCGGATCCTTAATCTTTAAATCAATCATGATCAAATAAAGGATTCCGTTATGTCATATCCAGCCAAGATATCTTCTCCAGTTGATAAAGTCACATCCTTAATGAAACATCCAGTTCTGGATAGCCTTTCTTTAACGGATTATAAACTGTCAATGAGGATAGACTTTGAGTCTTGAGTTTGGCTGTTCGGAGGTCTTCAGACTAGACTGATGGAAACGTTTTGTCAGCTTCAAAACACTTCACGAAGATTTCTCCAACAATCATTTCTCGTTCAAAACCTTTAGATCTGAATAACACATATGGAAATCATCACATAGTTTACCATAGTATACTGGTACAGAGGTAGTACAAAGAAACTTTCTTTAACCTCCGCAACACTTCAACCACTGCTGAGCATCCAACGAGGTTACCCAAAAAGATAAAAACTGGTAGGAACCAATATATAGAAATCCCCAAGGAAAAATATTGCCGACGTTGCGTCATTATTGTCTCCCCAATCAAGCGTCCTCTCCAGTCTGCAGTCAGAGCGAGAGTGCCGAGTTGCTTGGTTATCAGAGTCGGGGACGCTGCCACAACTTCCCGCTCCTGTTCTGGTTGGCCCATACAGGGATGACGCCCCCCGCATCTGCCATGCGCATGGCGCCTCCCTTTGTAACCATGACCGTGACAGGACAATGACCATGACGACCATGTATGGAAGGTCCATGCCCATGTCTTGAAGGGCCCCTCAGATGATGCCCACGTCCGTGTCTGCGTACTCCATGACCATGACCATGACCATCACCCCCATGTCCTAACACACCCCTCAGATGATGCCCATGTCCATGATCTCCATCCCCTCCGAGATCATTCCTGCTGAGAAGTTCTCCTACTAGGCAACCATGCCCGCGACAATGCCCATGTCGGCCTCCATTACCCATCCCATGACGATGATGTTGACCGTGATAATGCCTTCCCTCGTGAGCCGTGCTCATTTTCATCCTCTGTTTAGTCATGATGGATTTATGAGATGGGCTTAAGGCCCATCCGCTCAAGTTGGGCCCAAAAGGGCTCGGCCCACGGGAATAGGGCCCGTGGAGGGGGAAGGTATAAAAGGGATGAGAGAGAGAGAGAAGACAATGTTTTGGAACATAACGTACGTCTTTTCTCTTCTCATGCTCTCTCTCTCCCAAAAAGAAAAGGCAGTAAGCATACGACGCGCTTTCCTTCCCTTCAAGGCGTCATCGGATCGAACGGGGCCAGAATTTCTTCCTCTTCTTCGGCGTTGGTGTTTAATCTGTGGCTAACAAGGTACGCTCGAATCCGTGGTGTGCTTTACGATCGGTGATGCGTGTTTTCCCGGGCTTCGTCTTCCGCATTGATTTAGGGGTTCAATTTGGTGTCGAATCCGGTTTTCGGGGATCCGTTATTCCCAACATTGGTATCAGAGCCCTAGTTCACGTTTTTCCCGATCAATTCTGATGTTTTTGATTGATTTTTCGAGAAATCACTTCGGCCGTACGGAATCGGGCGAAAATCCCGACACCCGAGCGCTTTTCGGCCTTTTTTCTGAGTTTTCGTAAGTCGAAATCAAATTCTGAAGGCACTGGGAGAAGCGCGACGTCGAGACGAGTCCGGCGATGTGTCGACCGCCGCCGGGCGCCACCGCACGCGCCCACACGCGCGGCCGGAAGGCGCTGTGCGTGGGCACGACGCGCCTGGAAGCGCTGGCTTCGCCAGCGCGTGCGCCACACGCGCCGGTGGCGAACCGGCACGTGCGCGCCGGCGGCCGGCGAACCGGCACGCGCCGGTCCGCGGACCGACGCGTGCTGACGTCATCGTGACGTCACCAACGGTCAATAACCATCGGGGATGACGTCGTTGATGACGTCAGCGCCGACGACGGTTGGCCGGCCGGTCACCGGCTGGAGACCCGACCTGACAACGACCGACCCGACCCGATCAGCCGCGCACGTGCGGCTGACGTCTGCGTGACGTCAGCACGTTCACGCGCGAGGCATGTGCGGTCGGTTCGTCCGACTGTCACGGCCGGTTCGACCGGCCCGACCGGTCCTCCGACCCGCGCGCCCCGCTGACCCGACCCGTTGACCGTTGACCGACCGTTGACTTTGACCGTTGACCGTTGACCTGAAAAAAAAAAAAAAAAAAAGGAATTTGTTTTCTTTTTCAGTCATGCCTATGTGGATTATAAGTAATCCATTTTTAATTCTGCATTTGTTGCATTTATTTTTGAAAATTATGTATGTTCTCTTATATTAATTATGGGTTATAAGTGATCCTTTTTTAATTCTGCATTTGTTGCAGGAACTATGATGCGTTATGCAAGGATACCTGCAATCCCGAGAACGGACGAGGGAAATGCAAGACTTAAGAGGCTGATGACAAAGTTAGCTGATTATCGGTGGCATGACGGTGATTTAGTATCACATGTGGTCAGGGTCAATCGATGATACAGAAATCATCTCGGAATGGTTATCTTATGCCGGATTTTCAGAAGGTGCCGGCTTTGATGAACACTCTTCCACCTGAATGGCAAGCAGTGTTGGATCGGCTATGGGAGGTCAACGTGGTCCCGGGTTACAGGAGGCTGGTGGAAGCTTTTGTGAGAGAGCATTATAGGATTGAGTAGGCCAAAACTTCAACCCTTAGATTGAGCGCCATATGGCGCCGAGTGAATGCGCCTTGGAGCGACATGAAAGCTCTCCAAAAGTTTTTCCATGGTTGGCAAATGTGCCTTCAATTTTCTCAGATGATTTGACTGATAGATTAGAAGGGACATTCCCTATTTATTTCTTTGATTGATTATGTAATGATTACTACCTAATTGTGTTAATTGAAAGCATTATTGTTTTTAATTGTATGTCAATTATTTGTTGCTTTCTGTTATTGCTGGTTGCTGTGGGTAATTAGCTGTGGGTAGTAATAGAAGTTTTTGTAACTTCATAGAATTGATTTGCATAAGACAATTATATTAATAATAATTTTGAGTTAGGATTTTTGGAGGATGATTGGAAACATAATGACATTTTGATTCTGAAGCCTTACTTGTAATTATTCATTAATATGATGGGTCTATGCAAATAGGGATGCATAAATGATAGGCATTAATTATTCGTGCATGTATGTCTGATGTGTTCAGAACGATGGTTCAGCAACTAAGAATATAATTGCTGATATGAACGGCAACAATCGTGAAATATTGAATATGAAGATTGAATGTGTACTGGAAAAGCTAGAAGCACTAGAAGCTCTTGACCATGATATGGAAGATCTTAAGGATGCCATGCGCCACCTTGAGCTAGTAAAGGACCGCCTAACGGTATTTGAGCAGAAAATAGACATTTGCTATGCTGGTTCTAGCTCAGAAAGGGCTTTGTGCTCTAAGCGCAAGCTTATTGATTCGTTCAATATGTGGGAATGCAAATGATCAAGTCCTTATTGCAAGAAATCAAGAGTTAGCCAACGCGAGAGAGGAAAACGTCCTCAAGTGAAGAAAATGTCAAGGGTGAAGTGTTACAATTGTGACAAGAGATGTCACTATACTCGCAACTGTTGTGAGCCGAATAAGGTCAACACCCCTTGTACATTTGAGAACTTTGCTTATGTGTTAAATCCTGCATTATAGGCTGAATCCAATCCTTTGTGGAATGTAGATTCAGGAACGACAGACCATGTAGCAAAGGATAGAGGATCCTTTGTGGAATTCCGATGAGTACCAACTGGAACTGAGTGGATCCATATCGGAAACAACTCTAGAGCTGATGTAAAGGAATTGACACCGACCAATAGAACATGAGTGGTTGACGCACCTTGATGTTCTATATGCTCCAGAGATTCGTCGAAATTTTAAGTGTCTGTCTTAGTGTTGGTTAAACTTGGTTTTGGTATGAACTTCCATAATAAATGTGTAGATTTGTGTTTGGATACAAACAACTATGGTTGTGGTCACTTTCTAGATGGTTTTATTGTACTAAATGTTGACTGTGGTGATGTCAATATGTTATTCCCTTGTTTCACGTCTTCTACCTTATATAATAATGATGTGAATATGGTGGCATGCTAGACTTGGTCATATGGGCCAACAACATATGAATAGATTAGCCAAAGAGGGCTTGTTGGGCAATATTGAAAAAGTCGATTTGTCCATAAGTGAGCATTGCCTAGTAGGGAAAATGACAAGGAAACCATTTGAAAAGGTAAAAGAGCTGAATTTCCTCTCGCATTTAATCTATACCGATGTCTCGTGGTTCAATGAATATGAGAGGAAGACAATGGGCTGTTTGTTTCATCACTTTTATAGATGATTCTACTTGATTCGGATATGTCTAATTGATTTCTCATAAATCTGAAGCATAAGTTGTTTCAAAATGTTTATGAACCTATCAGAAAATCAATTAGACAGGAAAATAAAGGTATTTAGATCCGATCAAGGTTGAGAATATTTATCTGATAAGTTCAGAAAATTATGTGATGAAAAAGGAATAGAAAGATAGTTGTCTATTCCATATACTCCTCAACAAAATGGTGTTGCGGAGAGAAGAAACAGAACCCTACTGGAATGGTTAGGTCCATGATGGCGCATACTAACTTACCTATCACCTTTTTGGAGTGATGTGTTGTTAACTGCTGCCAATATACTTAACCGAATGCCTTCCAAATCAGTTATTTCCACTTCATATGAGTTATGGACAGTTAGAAAACCGAACTTAAGTTTTCTTAAGCCATGGGGTTGTGCTGCCTATATTCATGAGTCCTCTCACAAGTTTGGGAAATTGGGTCCCAAAGAAAATAAGAGTATTTTCATGAGATACTGCGAACACTCAAAAAGGTATGTGTTCATAGGTGAGCAGGAAAGTGGGAGTATAACTGAATTTGAATCACGGGATGTCACATCCTTAGTGGATGAATTTTCTAAGAGGGGCGAAATAAGGGAAAATAACTCCTTATTTGAGATCTTGGATCAAGATAATGATGTCAGTGGAGTTCGTTCAAGTGGGAGTAATATGAGATGTAATGAATTGAATTCAACTCATTCTCAATTGCAACCACCTGATGTGACGACATCATCATTACCTAATCCAAGTGGGAGCATGATGGGGAATGATGTGCTAAGTGTACAATCTCCCATACGGTGAACAAGTCGCCAAAGTATTCCCCGTCGATGTTTTGACATTGAAAGGGAAACTTTTATGGTTGCTCCACAAGATGAGGATGAGCCAAGAAATATTAATGAGGCTCTGAACTGCCCTAATAAGGAAAAATTGATTCATGCAATGAAAGAGGAAATGGAGTCAATGAAATCAAACCAAGTCTGGGAACTGGTTGATCTTCCAAAAGGACGCAGAGCTATTGGAACAAGTAGGTTCTCTAAATAAAGCGAAAGGCTGATGGCTCAATAGAAAGGCATATGGCTCGCCTTGTGGCGAAGGGCTATAATCAACATGAAGAAATTGATTATGAAAATACATTTTCTCCTGTAGTGAGATTTACCTTGATTCGCATTATTCTGGCAATAATGACTAGTATGGATCTTGAGTTACATCAAATGGATGTAAAGACTACTTTCCTCAATGGAGAATTAGAGGAAGGAACATATATGGAACTACCTGCTGGTTTCATAGTGAAAGGCCAAGAAGAAAATGTATGTTGACTTTGTGGGTCGATATATGGCCTTAAGCAATCATCGAGACAAAGGTATATACATTTTCATAATGCCATAGTAGCATATGATTTTACAATGATTGACAAGGATCATTGTATATATATCAATAGATTCAATGATCAATTTATGATCATATCATTATATGTTGATGATATACTAATTGCCGGAAGCAATATGGAGTTGGTTAATACTATCAAGAGATGGTTGTCTTCTAACTTTGAGATGAAGGATATGGGTGAGGTTGCATACATTCTTGGAGTTAAGACTTCAAGATATCGTTTTGAAGAGATCGTTGTCTCTTTCGCAAGAAACCTATATAAATAAGGTTCTTGAACGATTTAGTATGCAAGACTGTAAACCTATAGACACTCCTATTGCAAAAAGGTGAAGGATTGAGCCATAGTCTGTGTCCAAGGACTCCACTAGAGAAGGAACAAATGAAACATGTTACTTATGCTAGTGCTGTTGGGAGCTTGATGTATGCTATGATGTGTACAACACCCGACATATGCTTTGCAGTCGGAATGGTGAGCAGATACCAATCCAATCCAGGTCAAGCACATTGGAAAGCCGTTAAGAGAATACTAAGGTATCTAAAGGGGACTGCTGATTATACGTTGAGTTATTAAGAAAAAGGATTTGCAACTCAAAGGCTATTCTGATGCTAATTGGAGAGGAGATTTAAATGAAAGAAAATCTACCTCTAGGTTTGTTTTCTTACCGAATAATGGCACCATATGTTGGAGCAGTAAGAAACAAAAGTGTATAGCCCTATCCACGATGTAAGTTGAATTCGTGGCATTATCAGCAGCAGTGTAAGAAGGTGTTTGGCTTAAGAGATTTTTTGGATCATTTAGGTGTTATTGGAAGTGCTGCAGATTCATTATTGGTTAACTGTGGTAGCCAAGCAGCAAAAGTGTACACCAAAGATCCAAAATATCATGGCAAGACCGAATACATAGAGACCGAGTATAATCTTGTCAAGGATATGGTTGCACGAAAAGATGTGAACTTAGAGTACATACTACGCATGGAATGGTAGCAGATCCTATGACAAAGCCAATACCTAGAGATGTGTTTTGTGGCCATATGAAATCTCTAGGATTGCGTAGAGACTGATGTACTGAATATTGTATTTTCCCTAAGTGTTCACAATTTGATGAATTTGTGTTTTCATCATTAATGCCTATGAATCTTTGTTTGATCTTTATGCATCTTAATGCTTAGTGCATTACTTTAAGTTGAGAAGTATGTCGGACAGATATAAGATTAGCCCACTCACACGGGTAATCGCCTCTATTTACTGTGTGATAAATAGAGATGAGACTGTTTTTAAGCTTATTATCTAGGTGATAATCGAGAGCTCAAGCTTAAAACACGTATGTCGCCTTAACTGAGTGTTAAGATGAGGACATAATACTTACTATGTCCGAAAGTAAAATACCCCACATGTTTTACTTTATCTGTCTAAGATGCCAGATGTGAGTTCTGATAAATTTTGTGAATGAGTAGATACGTGAACTCAAGTTAGACATTGGGTATGTCTGAACTATCATCTGTACGGTATTGAAAGGTATAGACATACGCTCCATGGAAAAGGAGTTAATACCATAATACGTATTTCATACTACGTATGCAAGAGACGACCAATAAGAGTGGCAAAAGTTTGATCTCAACTTTTATGTCGCGTGAGACTCTTGAGGAAGAGAGTTCCTCAATTTCTTAGTCCCCTCATGACTCTTACTTATTCTCAAGATTTCTATTTAGTGTTTGTTATCTTAGGATGTTGCCAATGGTCATGAGTGATTAGATCTAATGGGGCATTTCTAGAAAAGCAAGCTCGACTGAAATTGAGAGTTTGAAGGAAAGAGGAAGATCGATTTTGGAGAATCACATTGTAGTTTTGTATTCACCGGTTAACCAATTATGACTGTCTTTGTGATAATCATAATTGTGAATACAATATATATATCATTGTTTAAAAGAGATCAAGAGAGATATAAATGTGATCGATCGATCGATCTAGGGTACTGCATACTAAATCTACTCGGAGTGTGATGCCAATTATGAGCTGCTATATATTCCTAACAGATGTATAGCAACGAGCTCTCAAAGTATGCTGGTCGCACGGATTATTTACCGGTATGAATGTTGAAGAGAGGAAAAGAGGATTATGTTCGGCCCACCATGTTAAGTGAGAGTCTATGATGAATTTTTCTCTGATGGGGCTGAGTAGGGCCTGTCCGCCCATGTTGGTTTTGCACCACCATGTGCGAGTGGGAGATGATGGATTTATGAGATGGGCTTAAGGCCCATCCGCTCAAGTTGGGCCCAAAAGGGCCCGGCCCACGGGAATAGGGCCCGTGGAGGGGGAAGGTATAAAAGGGATGAGAGAGAGAGAGAAGACAACGTTTTGGAACATAACGTACGTCTTTTCTCTTCTCACGCTCTCTCTCTCCCAAAAAGAAAAGGCAGTAAGCATACGGCGCGCTTTCCTTCCCTTCAAGGCATCATCGGATCGAACGGGGCCAGAATTTCTTCCTCTTCTTCGGCGTTGGTGTTTAATCTGTGGCTAACAAGGTACGCTCGAATCCGTGGTATGCTTTACGATTGGTGATGCGTGTTTTCCCGGGCTTCGTCTTTCACATTGATTTAGGGGTTCGATTCGGTGTCGAATCCGGTTTTTGGGGATCCGTTATTCCCAACAAGTCAACCCCCCAACTCCGTTTCAGTCTTGACGGAGGAATAGTTCTCTGGATGATGAGAGATGAAAGGAAGAGAGGGCCTCACTTTTATAGGAGGTTTAGAGGCGGTGGTTTAACTATAGCGCCCCATGATTTTGGCAGTCATTTCACACGACTAGTCTGCCAAATTTCTCGGCTTAGCTACCAAGTTTTTGAGCAATCCGTGTGAACGCTGTGGATGAATACTTTTCAACTCCGGACGAAGGAAAATGTGGTCATATGTTGCCTTGGGGAGCAAGTTCACGCGGGAATGAAATAATGGTGGTCGCTCTCTCTGCGTTGAGATATGGGACCAGAGATGGGGACGCGGATGTCGACACCTTCTCATTTGCGGCTGGACGGTTCTGGCTTGGTTAGATGAGCAGATAAGTTTTTCTCCTTTAGGCCGCAAAAAGAACAGCGATTGAAGGGGTGGAGACTACCGACCAAAAAAAAGGGGTGCAGACTTGCTCTTGTGGATCTGATTTCGTTTTGTGCTTATTTAATTAACCATTCGTTTGATTTTATTGAGCATACCCTTCAATGTAGTTAAAATGATTATCAACTGATTAGTAGTTAGAGCTACGAAGTGTTATAAATTTATATTGTTGAGCCAGACGTCTCTCTATTCACTGCATTAACACCTTATGATGTAAGCTTCACAATCTCATCACCTTCGAATGCGAAAACTACAATTAGTAGTGCAAGATTGTACTGCTAATTGTATCCCATAGGACTGTAAGATTTGTATACGAACTTTGGTTTTAAAAATAAATTTATTTGTAAGTGAGTTTCAATGGTTTGGCTTTTGTTCTAGTCTTTTGAGGAAGCCTTGGTACTAAGTTTCTTAACTATGTCAATGCATCTTGCCCATAAGAAGATTACCTGACAATCAATTAGTATCCAACTGTAAATTGACTTTTATGAAATGTGAAAGGCCACAATAACCACCCATTGATGACCTTGCTCGCTTGACCTAGGGTAGAGAAGGGAGGACAACTAAATACAAGATTGCGCATTTTGAAGCAATCGATAGCTTATTTTAGAGATAAGTACACTAGAAATCTTAAAACTTATTGCAAAAGTGCAATTACATCCTACAATTTTCAAAAAATGCAATCAAATGTAAAACTTATTAATGCCGCCACCACCCAACATTGGAGGGGCCGGTGGGGCTAGCCTACATTTGAGTTGAGGGTGCCCAAATCTAGGCGATGTTGGCCCCAAGCGAGGGCTGGTGATCCTCGTGGCCCTCACCTTGGGCCAACAACTCGCCTAGATTTGGGCGATGTCGGCCCTTGCCGGCCTTGGGTGAGGCCTTATCGGTCCAGGTGAGGGCCAAAATTACTCAGATCTAGGTGAGCCTCACTCAAGTCCCAAGAGTGCCAGCCGCCCTCCCCCTAAGGTTTCTACTTTGTCAGCCCCACCGGCAATGGGCAGCAGTGGCGGTGCCCTCCTGGCAAGGCCTCCCCCCCCTTTTTTTTTTTTTTTTTTCTATTGTTGTTTTGTAAATTAAATGTCCACTTCTTGAAATGGTTATGAAGATCTAATCAAAGGAAATAATCAAAGAAAGTCCAACTTTGGGTGGCGAGTATATTAGGCGAAACTTTCCTGCTTTACCCGAGGAATTTGAATTAGGCCCCCGCAATTGTACTTCGCCCAAGATGAAACGAGTCTATTTTATTATAGCTATCGCCCTACTTAAAAAAAATAGACTTCCATCTGTGAATCTTGTTCCTTTTCCTTTCGGACTGATCAAATTGGTAAATTAACAAAAGATTTCATAATAATAAGTTTCTAGGCTTAACTAGTAGAAGATGTTCGATTTCTTGATCGCCAATTTGGGTTGCCGGAGTTACTTGAATGACAAAGATGGAGAGCGTATGCCATTGTCCGTGATGTTTGCTGTTAAAGCCCCTATCTCTCAATTAATTCTGGTCAATTTGTATAGGCATGCCAATGGCGCTCTCGAGGAGCTCAGTAACATATCAGTTCTAGTTCATAACCTTCAAATCTTCTGCATATTATATATGGAATCATTTGATCCGAAACCTCAAACGACGGACCCCATCACACTAATTTTCAGTGTACCATTGAATAATATTGGTACACAAACAGTATAGAGAAACTTCCATCAACCTCCACAACACTTCAAATAGCTGAATCTGATCATCCAGCGAAACTACTCAAAAAGATAAAACGGGTATTGGTTACTGGTAGGAGCCAAAACATGAAATCCCCAAGACACATTTATTGCTGACACGGCGTCATTACTGTCCGAGACCCAACTCCAAGCGTCCTCTCTAGTCGGCAGTCAGAGCGAGAGTATCGAGTTGCTCGGTTATTGGAGTTGGTGTTGCAGCCACGACTTCCTGTTCTTGTTGCTGCTCCTGTTCCTGTTCCGGTTCCGGTTGCTCTGTACAGGTGTAACGCCTCCCGAACCGACCATGCTAATGGCACCTCCTCCCTTTGTGACCATGACTGTGACCTTTGCAATGACCATGATGACCATGTTCGAGAAGTCCATGCCCGTGGACTAAAAGAACCCTCACATGATGCCCATGTCCGAGAGTACCGAGTTGCTTGGTTATCAGAGTTGGCGTCGCAGCCACGACTTCCTGCTCCTGTTGCTGCTCTTGCTCCTGTTCCGGTTCTGATTGCTCCGTACAGGTATGATGCCTCCCAAACCGGCCTTGCGCATGGCACCTCCTCCCTTTGTGAACATGACCTTGACCTTTGCAATGACCATGATGACCATGTTTGAAAAGTCCATGCCCATGGACTAGAAGAACCCTCACATGATGCCCATGTCCAAGAGTATCGAGTTCCTCGGTTATTGGAGTTGGCGTCGCAGCCACAACTTCTTGTTCCTGTCGCTGCTCCTGTTCCTGCTCCGCTTCCGGTTGCTCCGTACAGGTGTGACCCCTTCCGCACCAGTCATGCGCATGGCCCTCCCTCCCTTTGTGACCATGGTCGTGACCTTTAAGATGACCATGATGACCATGTTTGAAAAGTCCATGCCCATGTCCATGTCCATGGAACCCATGACCCCTATGTCCTTTGAGACCATGCCCAAAGAGAAGTCCTACATGGGGACCATGCCCACCATGATGCCCATCTCCGCCTCCGTTACCCATCCCATGATGACGATGTCGACCGTGATTATGCCTTCCCTCGTGACCCATTCTCATCTTCATCCTCTGTTTCGTATATAACCCCGACTCTGTTTCAGTCTTGACACAAGAATAGCTGTCTGGATGATGAGAGATGAGAGGATGAGAGGCCCTTATTTATAGAGTTTCACGAGGCGGTGGTTCAATTGCACCAGTCTACCAAACATGGCGATCTTTTCACACGCCTCTCTGCCAAATTTCATAGCTTAGCTATTAAGTACTTAAGCAATCCGTGTGAACCACGACAAACGCCGTCGAGTGTTTGTCTTGGGGAGCAAGTTCGCGCCTGAATTAATCAATGGAGGTCGGTGGCCCTGCTTTGCGACATTGACCAGAGACGTGGATGTCGACGCGTTCTAATGTGCGGCTCCGCGTTTATGGCTTGGTGTGCACGTAGCATGAGGAAATGACATTGCTTCTTTGGGCTACAAAAAAGAAGCTGATTGAATTGGAGATTTGCTCTGTGAATCCGATTTCCTTTTGTCCTTATTTTATTAACTAGACGTTTGATTCTATTAGGCATACCCTTCAATGCAGTTAAATTAACTATCAACCTCCCCAAGAAAAGGCAACGCATTTGTTTCCTGATGACATTTGAGGAAGGAACTATACTTTTAACTTTCTGCCGAAACAACACAGTGATATTATAATTGATTTAATTAATCTAATTTTGATTATTAAAAATCAATGACAAATTTAATCAGAGGAGGATTGGGGCCATGTTTCCTCCTACAATAAGAACCTAAAGATAACACTTCTTTTCATGAGAAGCGAAAAGATTTTGTTTGGCGAATGGACGACTAGAAGTAAGATTTGTGTATAAACATGCCATACTGTTGGGCGGGGTCTCTCATCCTTTCTTGGGTCCTTTCTTGGATTGAACTTGTTTTAGGCTACTTTGATAGTCGTTGACATGACTCCTTGTCGCGATGTGGACTTTGCTTTTCTAAGGATTGAAATTGATTGAACTAGCTCATAAAATTTGAAAGCGGAGAACTCCCCATCATTTCCAATCCAGTCCTCCGAATACGTGATTTGTGGGGATCCCATTCAACCTGGGCCGATACCTTGATTTGGTCTCCTTCTTGCCATTTCAATTAATTAAATCTCTTTATTAAAGGCATGGCACGCCATATGTGATTGAATGCCAGGAAAAATATGAATAGTTGATCCCTTCAGGCATGGCCGCACGAGCAAAGGCATCTAATTAAACTTGGGTGGAGCTTTGACACATGATCAACTCGCTTTTCCTTGCGCACGAGCCTTAGCCTTATTTTTGCTTCCTTAACCATCCATAACCCTCTATTTTTTCTTCTAAGCACATGTTGGTAATAGCACTATACTGCTTCATAAGAAGGATGCTTTTACACGGGCTGCTTTAAACGACTTGCCTTAGACAAATTGCCTTTATAGGGCTTTGGGCTTCCATTCCAAGTGGGCAATAATTCATCACGTGGTAGTGAAATTAGTTTGCAGGTACTCTGTAGTTCTCCACTTCCTGCAATGGTTATGATGATTTAATAAGAGGAAATAACCAAAGAAAGTTCGACTTCGGGTGTTGATTATGTAGGCAAAATCTTTTTCAGTTTTTTCATGATATTGATTGCTCAAGATCTTTGATCTCTGTCGAGAATTAATGAAAAATATGAAATGAATAACCCCTTCGTGCCCCTTGATGATTAAGCTTCGTAATTAGCTCTTCGTTAGCAGTTCTGCCTAAGTTTGATTGGTTACTTAAAGGGCTATCTAATCTGATCAAACTAAAAACTGCCATTCATTGGTGAGGCCTTCTTTTTTTGTGAAAACAAGTAAATGATGAATGTTGCCAGTCTTCGCCTCCAACCCAATTAGGAGAGAACTCAAGAAAAGAGTAAAAAAAATAAGTAAATAAAAATGAATTAGAAGAACCCAGATTTCAAATGAACAAATTCAAACTTGAAATGGATCTTTCTTATTCTCGAAGAATGAGGGGCAAGGAGGTTGATTGAGAAAGATCTCTTGCTCTTACTATAAGATTGTGATTGGATCCGCAAATGTTTGGTAAAAAGAAGAATCTTCTCCTTTGAGAATAATCCAAAGTGGAAAGTGTTTAATTAGAGTATAAAAAGGTAATTGAATTGATCTTAAGTACTCTTTAGGATGGAGTAAAAGAAGGGAGGAGATTCTCAAATAAGGAAAAGAACCCAATGACTTCAAAAGAATTGAACGAGGAGCCATATGAGGCGAAAATCTCATGTGCAATGCTGTAGAGTGGCAATAAAGATGACTTATATGTCAACTTTTCCACTATCATCCCAAAAAAACCAAACTCTGCCTTACATAATGTCACGCCCCGATTCTCGGGCACACGCCCATCCCTCACCTTGGTTGATTTAAAAAATTGCGATATCCCAGGATGTATCGCCGACCCTTTCATTTTCATATGCACATGCGGAAGCAATTAAAAATCCTCAAACAATAAAACATTGGGATAGAACAATAAGACCAAATTTCAAACCTTCACTCTTATATACATTGCAAACCAGTGTACATATATATACAAAGTGAACTATTAAGTCCAATTCACATTAAGCCAATTTAAAAACAAGGTCTACAAGTAGAAGTGGGGTTCAACAAGCTACAGGTCCCCGTCCTCTTCTTCACCATTCTCCACGCTCCAACTGGAGCCTTCAGCAGACTGCATTGGACTTTCGAGATCTTCAAAATCCAAGTCTACTGCATCTAGGGACCTGAAATGGTTATTTAATAATCAATGAGACAACGTCTCAGCAAGTTCTACCCCCTAAGACCCAATTAGTAAATCAATACACCTTAGGGTTGCCTATGCACAACACGAGTCAGAGGACTTACCTTGGCCTCAGATTCCACCTGCATATTAGCACAGTTCAAATAGGCGCCCAGTCATATCACACCACAGATCGAAGCATCGATTAAATCGACCTAGTCGATTATGTCTCAATCAAACCATTCACCAATTATTTACATTCAATCAATTAATTCACAACATTAGATCAAAGTAATGATCAATCGATCTAGTTGATTACATATCAATCAGGCCATATTTTCCCCACAATGTATATCTAGTTGTCGAGCATACGTGCATTCTCTTAGGCACTAGTTCACCAAAGTGATGCATCAAATCACCGAGCCCACGTGTCTCTTCTAAGATGCCACACTTAAACTCTTGGGTTGCGCATGATAAAATTTTTGTTTCTTGATTTCTTGATTTCTCTGTTTCCTGGAACATGTTTGGAATAGAAATCCGTTTGGTAACGCAATTTGATTTCTTTATTTCTGAAACAGATTTCTATTTCAGAAATTATTTTGGAGGAGAAATCATAAGCTAGAAATTGTAGCTTCTCTGTTTTTGAAATAGAAATAGAAATTATTATTTTTCTCCATCCTTCCCTTCACATACGTCGACTCCTCCTTCTCCTCACTTTACCCTTGCTTTTCTTCCTTCTCATCACTTCCAACAGCGTCGACTCTGTGAAGCTCACTTCAACCGAAAACCCTAGCGCCGTCGACTCCGACGCCGTCACCGTCCTCAGACCGTCCGATTTGCTCCGGTCATCTCGTCAGACCTGCCTCCTCTGTCCACGTCCCTTTTCCGCTCTCGATTCTGCAACTCCCATCACCGTCGCCGTCCTCTTGCCGGTCAGATCGTCGCTCATCTCGCCGTCACTGTCGCTCTTCTCTGGAACTTCCCACCGCGATACCAGGTTCGATCGATCCTTCCCTTCTCGCCTCTCTTATTTGATTTCAATTTCCCTGTTGCTTGTTGAAGAGGGTTGGGGGATTTAATGTTCTCGGTGTTCTGCGCTTGTGCTTGGTTGCTGCTCGTCACTTCTCTATCCGCCCCCTGCTCTCTCTCTCTCTCTCTCTCTCTCTCTCTCTCTGAAACGAGCTCTGTTCTTGCTTCCTGCGTTGACCCGAGTGAGTCTCTTCGCTTGCACATCGCTTGACGGTCTTGGTTTTAACATAATTCGCGACCGTGAAGAGGGAAGTTGGCGTTTGCGTGATGGGGTTGATTGGTTTTGGTTTTGGTTTGGTTTTACCCAGTTGGGGTGGCATCGTTATTTTGCTGGGGAAGCAGTTGGGTTTGGGGTTCTCTCGTGCGTTTCGGGGGGAAGATCAGTCGCTTGTGTTGTGGTCGTGTGTCATGTGATTCGATTGGTTCATCCGAAGTGGGGACGAGTGATGATTGGAAAACAGAAAACTCGGATGGGTTCTGGGCTGCTGGCTCTGGGATTTGTTCGCTCGGGCCCAGCACATTTCCGGCATCTAGCTTGAAGCATTTTAACGATAAGGGCCGTAAGCTATGGAGTGAATGAAACAAAAAATGGGATGATACTCATTTGTTCGGATGAACTTGATTTGCACGCGGTGTATTACGTACAAGGAACTTTCTTTTCGTTTGCTTCTTTTTGGGGGCCAAGATACATGGATCTTTCTTGGCCGTTCGAGTTTGAGCAACTAAAGGATTGTTTAAGGAACAATTGGCAATTATATACTATTGCCACTGAAGTTTGAGGAGAAGCATCTGATGCAATGAAATTTCTTTTAAAGTCTAGATCAAAATTTGACCTCTCATTAATCCCAAGTTCCACATATTGCAGATTGTCCAAAATGCCGTTGTGTAATGGACATCAATTGTTCTACTTTGTCTGATCTACATTGTTAACATGGCTGGATTTTCTAGGAGACTCTCATATTAGGATTTTCTGAATTATTTCAGGCTTTGATTTCTTTGAGATTTCTCTTTAATGAAGTCCTGTGCTGCATATTCTTCCCATCAAAAAGGAGAAGTTGATAATCCTTCTTTTAAGTTTGACCCTCATTGCTGCTTTATCTGTCTTTAGATCTGTTTTTTTATACTAATTACTAGCTTTTATTTACATAAATTGCTAATGTTTTGAAGTTCCTAACTACTCTATCGAATTACCAATATAAATTAAAGTGATTTATCAACTTTTATCAAATTAATTTCAATCATAAGCACCAAGAAGAGTGAGGTAAAAGAATGGGGACAACATGATTCATAGAAATAGAAATTTTTTTTTTCTGTTATCAAACGGATTTGCATTACGTAAATAGAAATTTTGAGTCGTTATTAAACGGGTTTCTTGCTCTAAACTTGGCCGGGAATAGAAAGCGAGAAATTGATTTCGGCGTAAATCAATTTCTGTTTCAGAAATTTTATCACGCAGCCTTGGGCCCACGTGCATTCTCTTAGGCACCGGTTCGCCAAAGTGATGCATCAATTCACCGAGCCCACATGCATTCTCTTAGGCGCCAAGTCTGCCAAAGTGATGCATCAATTCACCGAGCCCACGTGCATTCTCTTAGGCGCCAAGTCTGCCAAAGTGATACATCAAATCACCGAGCTCACGTGCCCTTTTTACGATGCCCGGGCCCACATGCCTTCTCTTATGTGCTAACTCACCAAAGTGACGCATCAGATCACTGAGCCCACGTGCCCTTTTTACGATGCCTTACTCTGTCACCGAGCCACGTGCATTCTCCAGGAGGACATACATTCTCTAAGGCGACCTTTTCGCCAAGATGACATATTCAATCACCAAACTCACGTGCATTCTCAAGGTGATATTCCAATTCACCAAGTCCATGTGTCTTCTCTCAGGCGATTTCCAACTTACCTTCGATACTGACAACCAATACTCGACGGTTTCTCAATCAAAGAATTAAAATCACATCACTTAGGAATATACCCAAAAATTCACAATTAATTTAATTCGGCACGATTCAAAGCTCAAATAAATAAACGGACTGCACCACGACAATCAGCATGAAATTCTGGTCACCGCCATCCGGTTAAATTTCCGGAAAAAAAATAATTAAATAATTAATTTCGAAAATAAATAAATAAATATTAAATATCCAATTTAGGCCCGTGATGCATAATTGGAACCCGAAACGGGTAGGGAAAACCCTGAGATGCATTCAATAAATATTAGAAGCTCTCTACTTGCTAATGACTAAGTCAAACCACCTAACATGCATCATTAAGTCACTAATTTAATTATTCTAATCTAACCACCTAATTGCACTTAATTAAATCTAATCAACCCTTAGGCATCATTAGCAAACTAAGAAAGCATTAGTAAGTAAAACTCACTTGTGCCAAGCGAAGACCGAAACACCGCGAAGACGACGCGACGGCGGCCGAATTCCAAAATTTCGGTGGCGTCGATGGACCCTCGGGCCGGGCCCAAAGACCTTGCCTTGCGGGCTTGGGCTTCAAAAGAACTTGCTGGACTTCACTGGATTATGGGCTGAATTGCAGCTTCAAACTGGGCTGAACCAAGACTGAACATGGGCTTCAAATAGACTTAGAATGGGCTGTTTGGCTTGGGCCGAACGTGCAGGCTTTGCTGGCCAACTGCTGCTCGTGTGGGCTTCAAAGAGCAGGGCCGAACAGCTGTTGAATTTCACGCGGGTTGCTGGCGTCGATGGGCTTCAAATACTGAAGTGAATTTGTGGGCCTGGTCTTCGATTGGCCCAGATGCATGGACTGGGCTGCTTGACTGACCTTCACGGGCCGAACAAGAGAAGCAGAAAAAGGGGAAAGCAGCTGCTGACGTTGGGTTCGGTGGAGAGAAGAATCGGTGGAGCGTCGAACGTGAAGAAGTTGCTGACTTCGACGGCAGCCCGCGGAGGACTTGGCGGACTGGTGGTGCGGTGGCTCGGGCTGTTTGCTGATGGCGTGGGGGCTTGGCTTCGGTGGTTGATGGACGGAGAGAAGAGACGATGAGGCTGCATCCGTTTCTGCTCAATGTCGCTGGACAGAGGGGAAGCGAGAAGCGGTGACGCCAAATGGAGAAATCAACATCGTGGGATGCTGCTAGGCCATCTCGGTGGTGCCGCACGTGAGACAGAGAGGACGATCGGTGGGTTTGCTGGTTTCGTTGATTCGGTTGAAGATGGAAGGCGTCCGCTGGCAGCTTCGGTCAACCACACCTCACCGGAGAAGAAGCTTGACCGAAGGGAGGTCTTTCATGGACATGTGGCAGCAACCGTGGAGATTCGTGGTCTTCAGCTGAGGAAATTCTGACCGAAGAAGACACAAGCAGAGGAGATTGAAAGTGGAGCAAGCTTCGGTGGAGAGAGGGCACTACTCGGTTGACTGTTGGACGAAAGAGGATGGAACGGTGGGGAGAATCGGAGGGCTGAGGGAGCATGATGGTGTCGTTGGATGATGGTGGACGGTGATGATGATGATGCGGTTTGAAGCCGTGGCAACTGTGGAGACGGCAGCAAGGAAATCAGTGGCTTCGGTGGTGTCGAAAATGCTGAAGACAGACCGAAGGAAACTAAATGAAAGGCAGAAGTGAAATGGTTCTTCGGCTGAGGTAGGGATCGAGCGAGGAGGAGAAGATCGGCAAAAGCTTGTCCGAGAAGTTGGATGAGAGAGAGACACAAAAGTCGACAAGCTTATCCCATATCATTAATGCTTGGTCTCCCTTAGTCTACAAGCTTATCCTTCTTGTCCCCTTAATACTTTCTAGCCAATAATTTTCTACAATAATATTCAAATTGAAGTCCAAATTTCCAGCCCCATTACTATTTCGAATTTTACAATTTGAGATTCAATTTCATCCTTGATGTCTGTAAATCGACGTCCAATTTTGATGTAGAAAAAACCCACATAATTTCTATAGGTCCCCTTCGCCATATAGCTCAGTTTGTAAGTTGAAAAAATCTCTTGAATTCGCCGATCCAAATTTACATTAATTTTCTGCAACTTTTGAAACGTTTTTCCATAAAAATCTTGGAATCTCCGAAAAATCTTTTGAGATCGAGCCGACGATGTTTAATTTATTGTATTGTAATCTTCAATTTCTGAAATCGGACTTGAATTTACTGATTAATTTCACTTGGTGCGCTTTTTAGCGTGGCCTAGGCTACCGAGTAACTTTCAGAAATTTTTAAGTGCAAATGACCTGTGGTCGATTTTCTTCGAGCCATAATGAACCCACTCGACAAATTGGCGACTCTCGGTTGTCGTGAAAATCTCGATGATTCTAATACGGACATAGAGTACCAAAATAATAAGAAAATCAGTCTAGTGCCGGTCGACAAGAATTTTCCAATTTAGTGGTGTCATCCATGATTGGCCACACATCTCTGCCGAACCAACCTATCTCTGATTTCAAATCGATTTTATACTGTACCGCAATGGCCTCTAAAGATACACACGGTCGAGAAGCCGACTCCTAGTCGAATTCTCAAGTCTATTTGCCTTAAAATCCTTATTAGTTTCCCCAGATAGTTTAGTTATCTCCAGAGTGATCAGCTCTGAGAACAGCCCTACAGGCGCGTCAATGAAATGCCCAATTTATTTAGTAGAAAATAGAGTTGAAAATCTAGGATGTCACAACTCTTCCCCTCTTATAAAAATTTCGTTCTCGAAATTTAAACCTTTACCAATCCTGACAAAAGGTGGGGGTACCGTCGTCTCATCGAGTCTCACTTTTCTCGATTGCTTCTTCAGTCCCATGGTGTTGTCTAACCACTTTAACCAAGAGGACTTTCTTGTTTCACAAAATCCAATCTTTCTGATGGCTCTAAGCGGTCTATAATCTGATTACGCTCACGATAATTACAATCACTGACTGCTGAACTGACTCTGGGCCTGTGATCTTTCTTCCTCTGATCTCATCTCAACAAATTGAAGTTCTGTACACTCTGCTCTATTTTGCCTCAAAAGAACCATCTGACTGTTCTGCTGAAATTGGGATCCTCGGTTCTAAATCTGATATAGATCTGCTGCTGATACTCCACGAAGACTAACTATTTGACTCCTGTACACCTCTTCATGTTTGATCAAATCAAGATCCCTTCACACCGCAATGAAATGAGTCGATTTCATCCATTTGCTAACCATTATCCCAAATGGAATCATTACTCTCTTAACTCCTTGGGTAAGTCTGTCACAATGTTCCATCATGATATACTTCTATTCTCACTCGAGACTTTTGAGTGATTATAAAAGTTCCCTCGGCTTGCATTACTAAACTTCCCCTATTGGCACATCTAACACTTGTAAC
The DNA here is from genome assembly GCA_017140185.1 of Eucalyptus polyanthemos subsp. polyanthemos. Lineage (NCBI taxonomy): Eukaryota > Viridiplantae > Streptophyta > Magnoliopsida > Myrtales > Myrtaceae > Eucalyptus > Eucalyptus polyanthemos. Next base: position 28,123,067 of record CM029464.1, on the reverse strand, counting down.
TTGTCCGATGATAACTATCTTCATATCGGTCTACCAATCGAGCTGACGTCGTCTCTGATCTACTTGTACTGTTTGGTCGAATACTGCAACTACTATAGTGAATTCCTCACAAGGTCTCCTCCTTAAGTTCCGTACTGTCTGACACCAGTCAACACTCATAATACTTCGGTGTTCCATCTTTCAAGATCTGAAAGTTAATCTCTTCCTTATCAGTATCCTCTTACAGGATCTTTTGATCATCCCGATCTGTCAACTGAAGCATTTGATTCTTGCTTATATATTTGGTTCAATTTTGAGGACGACTGTAAAAATTCAAAAGGTAGCCTACCTCAAATTTGAAAACTAAATTTCGAACCCTCTTCAAGTAAAGTCTATATTTTAGCCAGTCTGTGCACAATGGAAGACTCTTGGCTCAACGAATTAATGACTTCTTTCTTTCCTCCAGGGTGATACCAGATAGCACCATTCTAATCCTACCAAGGTTCTTATTCATGACACCGTCTCATGTTAAACTTGCGAAATCACAGTTGACTGAATGCGTGTGTAACAATCCTACTATGTTGCATCGATACGTAATCCAGTCCTCTAAACGACGTGTCACTATAACTTTCACATCCTCCAAAACCCTAAGGAATGGTCGACACAAGTGTGGTAGCCAACTTCTACTTAAGCTCTTGAAATTTATCCTCACACTCGTTTGTCCTTACGAATTTCTCTCCTTTCTTCAAAAGTCAAGTCAATGTCAACACTGATGTTAAGGCTCTTTCCACGAACTTTCTAAAGTGACTTGTACAACCCATATGGCTTCTGATCTCGGATACTATTGTCAGTCTTGATCCACTGATAATTTACTCGGTCTTGATCGGGTCCATGGAAATTCTTTCACTATTCTCAAGTGTCTCTCGAGCTCCTTAGCATTTCTCGAACACACCAGAATATTGTTGAAAGATATGATCCTAAACTGAACTCGATATTCCTTGAACACTCGGGTTGTCAAACCCATGACAGCAACTGGAGCGTTCACTAGGCCAAACGATCTTACAATACTCTCGTAAAGACCATATCAAGTACGGACATCTGTCTTCAGTATAACCTCCTCTCTGGTTCTCAACTGATGATAATCTATTCTCAAGTCGACCTTTAAAACATCTACACTCTTTATAACTAGTCACACCATTCATTGATCTTTGGTAATGAACACTTATCATTGATTGTCACTTAATTGAAATGACGATGGTTGATGCATGATTGCAACGAACCATCTTCCTTTCTCTCTCCAGAAAAATGATGTTCCCTAAAGGGATGCACTGATATGTATGAATTCCTCATTCTTCACATCCGCATCTTCAGTTCTATCAATTTGGACAACAATAACTAGTAAGAAGCCTTCGAGAGTGGCTCTGTCCTGGTGCTAGCTTGATCGCAATTTTTATCTCTTTCTCTGACAATGGTCTGACAGTTCTTATAATAACACATCTAAAAATTCTTAGACCACTGAGAAGTCTTCCATCTCCAATTCTCCAATCTGTCTTAACTATGACCATCACCAAGTAACCTCGACAATCTTCATCTAGCAAGTGGGTTGTCTTCAATCGACGAGATTAAAGAAATTGAATATTCATTTCGACTCTCAATAAACTCGACACTTTCATGTGCTATTGGACTAAGTTGAATTGCTCCATGTCCATGATTCATTACCACAAGATGCTCCATGAGCCCACTCTACTCCTGTAGCATTAAAGTTACACCTCAGCAACTAGTCAAGCATGACTATTGCTAGTGATTCCCCTTTCTTTCACTTATTTCAATAAACTGAAGTTCCCCAAACTTCACCAAAACTCTGCTACGATACTCTGTTAGAATTTTCCCCAAAACATTCTTCCTCTGACTAGTGCTAGGTTGATTACATTCCTGTCCTTTTTGCCATCCTAGTGGCGTCCTAACTGACGTAGCGGTGTCAGTGTTTCATTGGACTTTCACTAACAGTCCTTCACCCGATGGCCATGCTGATCACAATCACAGCACGTTCTAGTCATACCCAGACACTGGATTCATCCATGTTTCCTTCCACAATTTCGACATCTCTCTGGTGAGTCTTCTTCCTCCTGTCAAGTGTCAGCATGCACTATTCCTTGTGTCGGAGACCTATCCCAAAAATTCCACGGTGTATTCTATGGCATACTTCTTCTGACCTATCCTATCGACGGTGACAGCAGTAACCATTGTCGAGATTCCATCTACTTATGCGGACAACCCATAAATCATTGTCCGTGCTGGTGACACTTACCACAAATTCGTGTCCTTAGAATACACGAGACTGATCCATACCATCTTCCATCGAATAACATGTTCTATTTGTTTGAATGCTGACCTGACTATTCCATCCTTCCTAATGGGTGGAATATAATACTCTTCCCTCAATATCAGTCCTTTCCCTTACCGAATTCCAAATCTGCCTGCGCTGAATCTTGACTCAGATATCAAAATCTATTCCCTAATCATCCTTCCAGGTTGGACCTCGGCAAAGGTGGCAACAACAATAATTTGATCCTGATCTTACTGGCTCATCCAAATCCCAAGGAACACTCGCATCAAAACGACCTTATCGAACTTAGGATCATTTGACACTGCTACCCTAGTACCAACCTGCGATGGCACTCTTACGCTTGAGCTGGCTAGAGTCGACACTTTGCCTTCCGAAACCACATTGATTAACAGCGAGCGATTCACACACGACAAACAATTCTACCAATCAGCTATCAAAGACATGCACCAATATGAATTTAAAGGTCATCCTACTACTATCCCAGAGGTCATTGCACCTTATCACTCTAATCCCATAACTTCGCTCTGACACCACTTAAAAGGGTTCTCACGCCCCGATCCTCGGGCACGCGCCCATCCCTCATCTTGGTCGATTTAAAAAATTGCGATATCTCAGGACATATCGCCGACCCTTTCATTTTTATATGCACATACGGAAGCAATTAAAAATCCCCAGACAATAAAACATTGGATAGAACAATAGGACTAAATTTCAAACCTTCGCTCTTATATACATTGCAAACCAATGCATATATATATATATATATATATATATATATATATATATATATATATATACAAAGTGAACTATTAAGTCCAATTCACATTAAGCCAATTTAAAAACAAGGTCTACAAGCAGAAGTGGGGTTCTACAAGCTACGGGTCCCCGTCCTCTTCTTCACCATTCTCCACACTCCAACTGGAGCCTTCAGCAAACTGCACTGGACTTTCGAGATCTTCAAAATCCAAGTCTATTGCATCTAGGGACCTGAAATGGTTATTCAATAACCAATGAGACAACGTTTCAACAAGTTCTAACCCCTAAGACCGAATTAGTAAACCAATACATCTTAGGGTTGCCTATGCACAACACGAGTCAGATGACTTACCTTGGCCTCAGATTCCACCGCATATTAGCACATTTCAAATAGGCGCCCAATCATATCACATCACAGATCGAAGTATCGATCAAATCGACCTAGTCGATTATGTCTCAATCAAACCATTCACCAATCATTTCCATTCAATCAATCAATTCACAACATCATATCAAAGCAATGATCAATCGATCTAGTCGATTACATATCAATCAGGCCATACTTTCCCCCACAATGTATATCTAGTTGTCGAGCACACGTGCATTCTCTTAGGCACTAGTTCACCAAAGTGATGCATCAAATCACCGAGCCCACGTGTCTCTTCTAAGATGCCACACTTAAACTCTTGGGCCCACGTGCATTCTCTTAGACACTGGTTCGCCAAAGTGATGCATCAATTCACCGAGCCCACGTGCCCTTTTTATGATGCCCAGGCCCACGTGCATTCTCTTAGGCGCCAAGTCTGCCAAAGTGATGCATTAAATCACCGAGCCCACGTGCCCTTTTTACGATGCCTAGGCCCACGTGCCTTCTCTTAGGTGCTAACTCACTAAAGTGACGCATCAGATCACCGAGCCCACGTGCCCTTTTTACGATGTCTTACCCTGTCACCGAGCCACGTGAATTCTCTAGGAGGTACCGAGTCTCCGAGCCACGTCCATTCTCTAAGGCGACCTTTTCGCCAAGATGACATATTCAATCACCAAACTCACGTGCATTCTCGAGGTGATATTCCAATTCACCGAGTCCACGTGTCTTCTCTCAGGTGATTTCCAACTTACTTTCGATCTTCGACAACCAATACTCGACGGTTTCTCAATCAAAGAATTAAAATCACATCACTTAGGAATATATGAAAAATTCACAATTAATTTAATTCGGCACAATTCAAAGCTCAAATAAATAAATGAACTGCACCACGACGATCAGCATAAAATTCTGGTCACCAGCCATCCCGGTTGAATTTCTGGAAAAATAAATAATTAAATAATTAATTTCGAAAATAAATAAATAATTATTAAAAATCCAATTTAGGCCCGTGATGCCTAATTTGAACCCGAAACGGGTAGGGAAAACCCTGAGATGCATTCAATAAATATTAGAAGCTCTCTACTTGCTAATGACTAAGTCTAACTACCTAACATGCATCATTAAGTCACTAATTTAATTATTCTAATTTAATCGCCTAATTGCACTTAATTAAATCTAATCAATCCTTAGGCATCATTAGCAAACTAAGAAAGCATTAGTGAGTAAAACTCACTTGTGTAAAGCGAAGACCGGAACACCGCGACGACGACGCAACGGCAGCCGAATTCCAAAATTTCGGCAGCGTTGATGGACCCTCGGGCCGGGCCCAAAGACCTTGCCTCGTGGGCTTGGGCTTCAAAAGAACTTGCTGGACTTCCCTGGATTATGGGCTGAATTGCAGCTTCAAACTGGGCTGAACCAAGACTGAACATGGGCTTCAAATAGACTTAGAATGGGCTGTTTGGCTTGGGCCGAACGTGCAGGCTTTGCTGGCCAACTGCTGCTCGTGTGGGCTTCAAAGAGCAGGGCGGAACAGCTGTTGAATTTCACGCGGGTTGCTGGCGTCGATGGGCTTCAAATACTGAAGTGAATTTGTGGGCCTGGTCTTCGATTGGCCCAGATGCATGGACTGGGCTGCTTGACTGACCTTCACGGGCCGAACAAGAGAAGCAGAAAAAGTGGAAAGCAGCTGCTGACGTTGGGTTCGGTGGAGAGAAGAATTGGTGGAGCGTCGAACGTGAAGAAGTTGCTGACTTCGACGGCAGCCCGCGGAGGACTTGGCGGACTGGTGGTGCGGTGGCTCGGGCTGTTTGCTGATGGCATGGGGGCTTGGCTTCGGTGGTTGATGGACGGAGAAAAGAGACGATGAGGCTGCATCCGTTTCTGCTCAACGTCGCTGGACAGAGGGGAAGCGAGAAACGGTGACACAAAAAATGGAGAAATCAACATCGTGGGATGCTGCTAGGCCAGCTCGGTGGTGCCGCACGTGAGACAGAGAGGAAGATCGGTGGGTTTGCTGGTTTCGTTGATTCGGTTGAAGATGGAGGGCGTCCGCTGGCAGCTTCGGTCAACCACATCTCACCGGAGAAGAAGCTTGACCGAAGGGAGGTCCTTCATGGACATGTGGCAGTAACCGTGGAGATTCGTGGTCTTCAGCTGAGGAAATTCTGACCGAAGAAGACACAAGCAGAGGAGATTGAAAGTGGAGCAAGCTTCGGTGGAGAGAGAGCACTACTCGGTTGACTGTTGGACGAAAGAGGAGGAACGGTGGGGAGAATCGGAGGGCTGAGGGAGCATGATGGTGTCGTTGGATGATGATGATGCGATTTGAAGCCGTGGCAACTGTGGAGACGGCAGCAGGGAAATCGATGGCTTCGGTGGTGTTGAAAATGCTGAAGACAGACCGAAGGAAACCAAATGAAATGCAGAAATAAAATGGTTCTTCGGCTGAGGTAGGGATCGAGCGAGGAGGAGAAGATCGGCGAAAGCTTGTCCGAGAAGTTGGATGAGAGAGAAACAAAAGTCCACAAGCTTATCCCATATTATTAATGCTTGGTCTCCCTTAGTCTACAAGCTTATCCTCCTTGTCCCCTTAATACTTTCTAGCCAATAATTTTCCAAAATAATATTCAAATTGAAGTTCAAATTTCCAGCCCCATTACTAATTTCGAATTTCACAATTTGAGATTCAATTTCATCCTTGATGTCTGTAAATCGACGTCCAATTTCGATGTAGAAAAAACCCACATAATTTCTATAGGTCCCCTTCACCATATAGCTCAGTTTGCAAGTCGAAAATGTCTCTTGAATTCGACCGATCCAAATTCACGTTAATTTTCCGTGACTTCCGAAACGTTTTTCCGTAAAAATCTCGGAATCTCCGAAAAATCTTCTGAGACTGAGTCGACGTTTCTAGAATTTATTGTGACATGACATAATCTTCAATTTCTGAAATCGGACTTGTGTTCACAGTTAATTTCACTCGGTGCGTTTTTAGCGTGGCCTAGGCTACCGAGTAACTTTCAGAAATTTTTAAGTGCAAATGACCTGTAGTCGATTTTCTTCGAGCCACAATGAACCCACTCGAAAAATTGGCGACTCTCAGTTGTCATGAAAATCTCGAGAAGTCAAATACGGACACGATATCAAACAATAAGAAAATCAGTCTAGTGCCGGTCGACGAGAAGTTTCCAATTTAGTGGTGTCACCCATGATTGGCTACACATCTCTGCCGAACCAGCCTATCTATGATTTCAAATCGATTTTATAGTGTCGCAATGGCCTCTAAAGATAGACACGGTCGAGAAGCCAACTCCTAGTCGAATTCTCAAGTCTATTTGCCTTAAAATCCTTATTAATTTCCCCAGATAGTCTAGTTATCTCGAGAGTGATCAGCTCTGAGAACAGCCCTATAGGCGCATCAATGAAATGCCCGATTTATTCAGTAGAAAATAGAGTTGAAAATCTGGGATGTCACACATAAAGTTTCTAGAATATGATTAACCATTGGATTTGAAATCACTGGTCATATACCTAGTATTGGTCGTAATTCGCAAGAATATTTGGTAGCCGCACTTTACTATGTAATTTTAATGATCTGATACTTTATCTATAAATCTTGCTCCTTTTTCTTGCGGATTGATCAAACTGGTACATTAGCAAAATATTTCATAATAAAAAGTTTCTGGGCTTAACCAGTAGAGTCTTCAACTTGATCGCCAACTTGGGTTGCCAAAGTTCCCAAACATTTGCCGAAGTTACTTGAAAGCATATGCCCTTGTCGGCGATGGTTGCTCTTAAAGCCCTTATCTCTCAATTAATTCTAGTCAATTTGTTCACGCATGCCAATAGTGCTCTCAATGAGCTCAGTAACATATCATCTCTTCTTCATAACCTTCAAACCTTCTGCTAAAAATGTATGGAATCATTTAATCCGATACCTCGAACGACAAATACCATCACATTAATTTTAGTGAACCATCCCATAATATTGGTACACAAACAGTATAGAGAAACTTCCATCAACCTCCACAACATTTCAAGCAGTGCCATAAGGAGTGCTAACTTAGTAGTGGGTCTTTTACCCACCTCACTCACCTGAGGTGCGGGAGGCTACTATACCTGCCTACCCGGTGGTAGCCAGAATCGAAGTCCTGAAGTGGTATCTATTTTCACCACCGTGAGGCCCTCTACCTCTAATTCCCTATTTATCTGTCTTCCTGACAGAGAGGGAATACATGGGTGATATTGCGGGGTCTTTCACCCCAAGGCAAATCTCCTGCTTGTTTCTTCCCCTTAAGCATTTTAAGGACTTGCTCAAGTCCATCCCATAATATTGGTACACAAACAGTATAGAGAAACTTCCATCAACCTCCACAACACTTCAAGCAGCTAAAGTTGTTCATCCAGCGAAACTATGCAAAAAGATAAAACCAGCATTTGTCATTGGTAGGAGCCAAAACATGAAATCCCTAAGACACGTTTATTGCTGACACAGTGCCATTATTGTCCAAGACCCAACTCTAAGCTTCCTCTCTCTACTCAGCAGCTAGAGCAAGGGTACCGAGTTGCTCTGTTATCAGAGTCGGCGTTGCAGCCACGACTTCCAGTTCTTGTTCCTATTCCTGTTCCTATTTCGGTTCCTGTTGCATCATATACAGTTATGACACCTCCAGCACTGGCTGTGCGCATGATGCCTCCCTTTGTGACCATGACCGTGACCATGGCGATGACCATGTTTGATAGGTCTACTCCCATGGATGAAAAGACCCCTCAGATGATGCCCATGTCCATGTCCATGACACCCATGACCCCCTTGTTATAATATTTTATTATTTTAAATGTGATCTCAATATTGTATTTCCCAATTAATTTTGATTTATGGCCCAATTTATTACCTGTGTTTATTACATGATATTTGTCTGTTAATATGTTATTATAATAGTCTTAATGGAAGACGTTGGCAACGTAAGAAACATAATAAAACTTCAGGTTGTGTAGTCCAAACCCTAATCACTATAGAAAACACACCATCAAGTTTGAGGGATATTGACTAGTGGAACATAATATACAGATATGGTGATTCCATATTCACATATCGATCACGCTCCATGCATCTGAATAAGCATGTGAGACTTTTCGTATTTGCAGATTTTATCAATGGTTGGAGGTATGTAAATCATTATGTTTCCACAAATCAATCCCAAATTATGCGCGCATTTGATTGTGAAGGATAGATCGGGATCGTCAAGTTTTGTTTAGATTTAGTCTTACAGTTAGTATCAAGGCATGTTTATAATCTTTGCCTTGGTGAAAATTTTGGAAGTTTTGTATGCTTTCAGTGAATTATGTATGGGTAAAATTCAAATCTTTGGTGGCTTAGAACGGAATTTCAAATTCCGGTCAAATTTGGGCGACCCACCATGTGATAACGGATCTACAAGGTCATATTGCCATTAGGTAGAAAACCCTTAAGATTATTCAGCATATTACTGATTGTCTTAGGTTAATCGAGCAATGAAATTTTCGATGGTTAGGGTTTTATGGCAAATTGTTTTGGACTTAATTCCGGTCAATTTATTGGCTTTTTTTGCCAAATCTTAGAACTATACATTCACCCTGGCGTTGTCTTTGAAACCCATTGATCAACTTGGTTGGACATAGGTTGTGGAAAAAGACCTAAGCGACGGAATGGAGGTTGGTCGCGGCGAAGGATGGTGGAAGAACAAAAATTGCGGAAAGGAGGTGTTGCACACACCCGAGCACATGGAGGGGCGCACGCACCAATGGGTCTGCAGTTGGCGCGTGTGACGCATGCGTTTGAGAGGGGAGCGGCGGGTGCGTGCAATGCACGTGCCTGAGAGCCACAAATCGGCGCGAGTGGTGGTTTCTTCATTATGCCCCTCTATATATTGGAGAATTCTAATTCTGCCCTTGCTTGTGTAAAATTATGATCTTGCCTCTCTGCATTAAGTAAAATTACGATTCTGCCCTAGCCGCCTAAAATTCTGATTTTGCCCTTTTTGGGCATGGAAATTTACGGTTCTACCTTTTGGGTGGAAAAATCCCATTTTACCCCTTACAAGTGAAATTCCAATTTTGTCTTTGCGGGTAATATTACAATTTTAACCATTTTTACACGTGATTTTACTGTTTTGCCCTAACATGTAATTTTTGAATATTTTCTAGTAAAATTAAATGTCTGGCAAAAGTACGCCCCAAGTGTTAAAAGTTGGCACAAAGGGACACTTAAGTGCTACTTTTTATGAAAAATGGGACACTTGAGTGTCACATCTGGCGAACCTCGTCGGAAATCCTACATGGCAATTTTTTTATTAATTTTTTTGCTTACGTGGCTCACCGGAAGGTTGACTCAACAAACCACACCCAAAAACGACGTCGTTTTGGTATAATTCGAATTTTAATATAATAATTAATTTAATTTAATTAAAAAATATTTTATGTGGCCCCGACCGACATTCCCCCACCTTTCCAGCAACGAAACGGAGGTGGTAGCGGCAAGGGCTGAGCCCTAAACCGCCCGTTGCCTCCCTCTTCCTCCTCTTCCTCCCCCCCCCCCCCACTTTTTTAATTAATTAATTAATTAATTATTTTAAATTAAATTAAATGAATTATTTACCACGTCGCACCAAAACGATATCATTTTGACACTGTTTAGCCACATCAGCATGCAAAACGACACCGTTTTGCACTTCGCCGAAAATTGCGCACATCAGCATTTTGGCCGGATTGGCACTTAAGTGATCCATTTTGCTCCGATTTTGGCACTTAAGTGCCAAAAGTTAAGTGTCACTTTTGTAACTTTTGGCACTCCAGGGGGTCCAGGTATCTTAAATGTCTAGTTATCTCGTATATATTTAATTAATTGAAAATTAGCCACAACATCTCCGATTATATTAAACTATATATATTAAGAGCTTATGGATCACATACAATCAAAAGGACATTGATTATGATTAGTCACATTAATATTATGAATTTTATCTCATAGGAATTTTCAATATATTAATGTGATTAATTAGGATGAAATATTATTTTATCTTTCTTAATTTACCCACAAGGATTAAGGAAGAGAATATAATTTTGATAGTTTCATCATGAAGTAATTATGAATCTATTTAAATTAGAAACTTAGCCTACATACATTTTTTGATGTTATATATAATTCATATTTTATAGCATATTTACATTGGTACAATAGATTTAAGTTTATTTGCCTCAAATGTATTGATACATAAGTTTTACTTTGATTATGATGCAGTCTTACCATCTACGATTAGTTCTGGTATAATTGTTCCCGAGTTTAATTGAAATAACTATAAAGGATGGAGGGAATTAATTTTTTTTCAATTAGAGTGCATGAATCTTGATTATACTCTACGGTTAGATGAACCACGTGAACCTACTGAGGATAGCACTTGAGCTGAGTATACTCTTTATACACAATGGTAGTGGTCCAACCGTCTTAGTGTGATGTACATAAAGATAAAACTTTCTACTAGTATTAATGTGACATCTCAAATTTCTGATTCTGTTTTCAATTAAATGAGACGGACTTTTCATCAACGCACTTACAATTCAATTCTCCAAGCTGATCACTCTCGAGATAACTAGTCTATCAGGTGAAGCTTTTAAGGAATTGAAATGCAATAGGCTTGAGAATTTGACCATGAATCGGCTACTTGATCGTATTAATCTGCAAAGATCATTACGACACTGTTAGAATCGAACAGAGATCAGTAATAGGTCGATTCGACTTAGATATGTGATTAGAGTATGGGTGATTCAACCTGATTTCAAAAATTCTTGTTGACTGGCATTAGACTGATTCTTCTGTCATTTTGGGTACCCTGTGTCCATATTTGAAACCTTGAGATTTTCACGACAACCGAGAGTCGCCAATGTGTCGAAGATTATGTCGTGGCTTGAAAATAATCAACCATGGGTCAATTGCATTGAAAATTTCTAAAAGCTACTTGATATATTAGGATGCCCTCAAATCGTGCCAGATTGAAATTAACTGTGATTTTAAACCTGAATTCAGAAATTAAAAGTTCTGTCATGTTACAATTCATTTTAGAAACGTTGACTCATATTCAGAAGATTTTTCTGCAAACCGAGATTTTTGGCGGAAAAGCAAAGTAAGGCCGTTTTTGTTCGGGATTGTCAGAGGGCCGTTTTTAATCGAATCTTCGGGATGCAAGTTAGATCATTTTATGTGAAAAATTCATAAGAAGGTTGAGGACACATGGACGGATTTAATTGAGCTTCAATTGAATGGAATTGATTGAGAATTGAATGGATTTGTAGGATAAATGTCCAAAATTCGTAACTCCCTTGGCACACAACATATTGGACACTTTGGGAAGCTTCTTGAGGAAGCTAAGGAGAGGAAAGAGGCTGAGGGGTGGGCTGGCCAAGGTGAGGGCAAGAGAGAGGAGAAAAGGGCAAGTGTTGAGCCCTTAAGAGCTATTGGGGTCCCCCTTTGCTTTAGCCACTTCATCTTCTTCATTTGGACTTGCTTTCTCCATTGTTGTTCTCCTTTGAGCTCCCAAGAACTAGCAAAATCGAGCCAGCCTTCCCTCCTTGCCGTCGCACGCCCGTCCGGCCACCAAACCGCCTCTCCGTCCGCTGTTGCAAGCTGCTGGTTGCCGCTCGCTTTCCAGCTCGTCCGCGCGCCATCTCGCCCAGCTCGCGCCACCAGCTGCTATGCCAAAGATCCCTGGTCGTCAATCAGCCACCGTCAAACTGCCGGAGCCACCACCTGCACCCGCTTGACCTCCACCTGCCCACTGCTGCTCCTCCTTCGTTGTTCAGCCTCAACCGCCGCCGGTTCCAGCCCTTGTCAGTCCAAGATCAGCAGAGAAAACCAGCAAGGCCTTGGAGGCTTCCAGGCCCATTTTTGGTGTCTTCCCGGCCTCTGTTGGTGTTGCCGCTTTGGGGTTTATCAACCGCCTTGGTGTCATGGTCGCCGTGAACTCACCGGCGCGCAAAACCGGTGAGTTTATCCTCTAAACCTCGCTTAGTAAGTTAATTATGCTTACGGGGTGTTTAGATTAGTCTAAATAGGTTTAGGTGGTTAGATTAGATTATTTAAATGTTAATTAGATTAGTTGTATGATTAGTTTAATGGATGTTTAATTAGGGCTAATTGTATATTTAAATTAGTGTAATCTAGTTTAAGGCCTAATTAATTAATTATTTCGAATTTTATAAATATTATTTTATTAAATTATATTATTATAATATAATATTTAATTATTTAATATTTTCGAAAATTATGCCGGGATGGCCGGTCGTTAGAATTTCGCACTGATCGCAGCAATGCGGTCGTTTATACTACTTGTATGTTTAATTGAGAAATTGAGTGATAATGATAATTGTGGTTAATAATTCCAAAAGTGTGGAATTGAGTGAAATTGGAGAAGTTTTGGTATTTAACTTGAAAATACCCGATGTTGGCTGATAGCACCGTAATTGGTTTGTAGGACCGGCTTGAATCGTTGGATGTTTATGTGGGGATTTATCCCAAGGTTGTTAAGTGTCGGTATTCATTTGGAATTTGATCGTGAAAGGTTGTGAGTGGATCTAGAAAATCATCGAAGTTTAGCTGTGCCCTGTTGGACTGTAATTTACCACCGAATTTGGAATCGGTCGTGTCCATTGGGGCCGTGATTTACCACCTGATAAAGGTCATGCCTATTATGGCAGTGATCTGCCACCTATTAAAGGTTGCGCCCATTGGGCCGTGATTACCACCTATGATAGGTCGTGTCCTTTGGACCGTGATTTATAGTGAATGGATTGATTGATATTTGAAATGTACTAATGTGCAGGAAGGGACTGAGGCGAGGTAAGTCCTCCATCCTATTTGTGTGGTTAGAGCACGTTGGGGCGTATTTTCTTCTTAATCGAGTCTTAGAGGGTAAGACTCGCTAAGACGTTGTCTCACCCCGTTGTGGGCTCAACTTTTCAGGCCCCTAAATGGTGGATCCTCCGGAGCTTTTTGGTAGACCAGTGAGGGTCACTGAGAGGATTTTTGACTATGCTGATCTCGGAAGTCATTGGGTTTATGAACTTGCAGTGACTACTGTTTGGGCCGATGAGAACCTTCCTCATAGGGTCCCTCATCGATTCAGAGCGTGGTACCTCTACAGACCCGATGGATTCCTGGATGGTCCTCTCAGGTGTTTTGATATTCCCCCTAGTATTTTAGATGCCGCTCAAGGTGAGAGTGCTGTTGATCCTCCAGATGGGTTGGTGGAGGACCCGATGCCCCTGGTGCCTGTGGAGACTGAAGAGCTAGCGAATGGATCTAACTAGCTGGTCTTAGGATAGCTTAGTTTTTAAGGACTGATCTTTTATAGATCTTTTGTTAATAGCCTAATCCTGTAAATGAACTAGTTTGATGTGTATAAAAGTATGTGGTTTGGTGTTGAAAATGTGATCCTGCTTTTCTATCCCAATTGAGTTTTGTTTGAGGATTATTTATCCGCTTCTGCATGTGTAAGTAATTGATTGGGTCGGCGACGTGTTTTGGGAAGTCGTATTTCTATCGACCGTAATGCAATGTGTGCGTGCTCAAGGTTCAGGGTGTGACATCGCCGTTTAAGTGGTATCAGAGCAGGTCTGTGAATGGAGTGATAATGTGCGATGGTTTTAGGACATGCTTGTGCATGTGATTTCTAGTTGATTGTTAATTTGTTTAGTAGGTCACTCAATTCTAATTCATTGTGAATTGGAAGGCAGGTGTTTGTAGAGAACTTGCGTTATGAGTGACCAAGAGCGGACTCCTAGGAAGAGGACCATGAGTCCAGTTACTTGGGGTAGGACGCCAATAAGGGTCAGTACCTGAGGTGGACGTGGTCGAGCGCAAGCTGAGGCTAGCGCTAATGGAGTAGCACCACCTCCTGTTAGTGCTGGGGTAGCAGCCCCTGGTGATCATAAGATCGATGGGATCATGCAAATGCTTGAGGCTATGGGAAATCGGATGGATCAGCAGGCTCAGAATCAAGCCGTCGCTATTATTGTTGCTGTTGCTGCTGCCATCGTTGTTGCACCTGCTGTTGCACCCTCCGCCACACCCGTTGCTGCACCTGTTGTTGCACCTGCTGAAGTTCCATTTGGGAATGTGATCGCTGGGAGACCAATTCATAAGTTAGTAGAGCATTTCCTGAAGCTTAACCCGCTGAAGTTCTTTGGTGAAGGAGATCCGGAAGCTGCGTTGCTCTGGGTCTAAGGTCTTGGCAAAGCTTTTGCACTTCTAATGTGCAATGAAGAGGAGAAGGTGACTTTGGTTGTGTACCAATTGCAAGGTAATGCTGATATCTGGTGGAGAGCCGCCAAAGAGACAGTTTTTCCTGAAGGTGTGATTCCGTTGTGGGACGCCTGCCTAAGAGCCTTCAATGATCAGTACTTTTTTAGTAGTGCCTGAGAGCAGAAAATGGAGGAATTTCAGCGCCTCCGTCAAGGATCAATGTCTGTTGACCAATATGGGGTTAAATTTACGAAACTTTCTCAATATGCTCCGAGGTTGATTGCGGATCTGGAAGAAAAAGCTCGAAGGTTCAGGAATGGCCTTTGTCCTGAACTAAAGCAACCTCTGTTACCTTTAGATCTGACAGAATATCGAGAAGTCTATTGTCGGGCTCAGATGATAGAGAAAGGTTTGAACGAGCAAGTTGCCTTATCTGGATCGAGGTTTAATACGAATCATGATGGAATCCGGTTTGGAAAGAAGACCATTACCGGAGGAAAGTATCATGTCCCACCCAATAGGAAGGGTGGAATTGGGAAGTCAACGCCAAATCAAAATGGCACGTGTCACTTCTGTGGAAAGCGACATGGTTTAGCCCCACGCCATCTTAAGATGGGAGCTTGCTATTAGTGTGGCCAGCAAGGACACCTAGCAAGAGATTGTCCCCGAAGGCAGAGAGGACCACAAAGTTACTGCCGCTGCCGCCTTTACCATTGGGTTAGAATAGGGGTTCACGCCGCAGATTACACCACCTGGTGGACCGATTAGACCTCCAGCTCAGGGAAGAACATATGCCATCACGAGAGGAGAGGCTAAGGATGCGCTTAATGTGATTATAGGTGTGGTTTCGTTGAACAACCATGTTGCTTATGCTTTGTTTGACCCTGGCGCCACTCATTCTTCTATAGCTGAGCAGTTTGTTAAGTTGATAAGATTAAGTCCTAAATTGTTAAAGTCAGTGGTTAGCATATCTACACCGTTAAAGGATAATGTGTTAGTTGCATTGGGTTGTTCTGGTTGCAAGTTAGTGATTGGTGAGCGAGAGGGGGAAATGGATCTGATAGTCTTGGCCATGTATGATTTTGATGTGATTATTGGCATGGACTGGCTCACCAAGCAACGAGCTAAGATGGACTGCTATCATAAATTGATTCAGTTTAACCCATTAAGGGGTGAGAGTTTCGAGTTTACTGGGAGTCGAGGAGGACCTTCTATTACCCTGATCTCGTCGATTGAGGCAACTCGTTTGTTAGACGAGGGTTGTCAAGGTTACTTAGCGACTATCATGGATACAATAGTCGAGGAGCTGAAGCTAGAAGATATATCAGTGGTTCAAGAATTTCCAGATGTGTTTCCTAAAGAGTTGCTAGGTCTACTGTCAGAGGGAGAGATCGGGTTTGTGATTGAGCTAGCGCCTGGTACAAAGCCAATCTCTAAGGCTCCCTATCGGATGGCATTGCATGAATTGAAGGAACTGAAGGTGTGGATGCAAGAATTGCTGGATAAGGGCTTCATATGCTCTAGCGCGTTGCCTTGGGGAGCACTAGTTCTGTTTGTAAAGAAGAAGGATGGTTCGTTATGTCTGTGCATCGACTCCCGTCAACTAAATCAAGTGACGATCAAGAACAAGTATCCACTGCCGATGATCGATAATTTGTTTGATTAGCTTCAAGGAGCGTCGATATTTTCAAAGATCGACTTGAGGACAGGGTATCATTAGTTAAGGATCAAGAAGGAAGACATAACGAAGACAGCATTTCACACTTGATACAACCATTATGAATTTACTGTAATGCCATTTGGTTTGACGAATGCTCCAGCTGCTTTTATGGATCTAATTAACCGTATGTTCAAGGAGTATCTGGATCAGTTTGTGATCGTGTTCATCGATGACATCTTGGTATACACGAGAAGTCCATAAGAACATGAAAGGCAGTTGAGGATAGTGCTACAGACTCTGAGGAATCACAAGCTGCATGCCAAGTTCAGTAAGTGCGAGTTTTGGTTAACTAGTGTGGCATTCCTAGGTCACGTGATTTCAGGTGAAGGAATATCAGTGGACCCGTCCAAGATTGAAGTAGTGATTAACTGGTTAAGACCGACGACAGTGATAGAGATCATAATTTTTTTGGGTTTGGTATGGTATTACAGAAGGTTTGTGGAAGGGTTTTCAGCGTTAACATCGCCATTGACTTGACTACTGAAGAAGGAAGAGAAGTTCGTATGGACAGACAAGTGTGAATGTAGTTTTCAAGAGCTTAAGAAGAGGATAACTACCGCACCTATGCTGACTATACCGTCTAGTCCTGAAGGTTATGAGATTTACAGTGATGCGTCGTTTAGTGGGCTGGGTTGTGTGCTGATGCGACATGGTAGGGTAGTTGCATACGCATCTTGTCAGTTGAGGCCTAATGACTTGAATTACCCGACGCATGAGTTAGAACTTGTAGCTATTATCTTCGCTCTGAAGATTTGGAGGCATTATTTGTGCAGAGAAAGATTCCAGATCTTCATTGACCATCAAAGTCTCAAGTATTTATTCTCTCAGAAAGAGTTGAATATGAGACAACGTCGCTGGATGGAACTCCTGAAGGATTATGACTGTGATATTCTGTCTCACCTTGGAAAAACAAATAAGGTCGCTGATGTACTAAGTCGGAAGTCTTCAGTTGCTCAGATGGTGCTTAAGGAATGGAGATTGATTGAGAAAGTTCGAGATTCGGGTTTCAAATTTGAGGTAGGCCACCTTTCGAACCTTATGGCCACCCTCAGAATTGAGCCGGAAGTACAGATTAGAATCAAGACGCTTCAATGGATAGATCCAGAGATTCAGAAGATTCTGCAAGAGAATACATAAAAGAAAAATGCTAAATTTCAGATTGCTGAGGATAGAACACTGAGGTTCCATGGACGATTGTGTGTACTTGACAATGTAGAGCTTAGAGAGGAGATTTTATCAGAGACTTATCATAGCAGTTACAGCATTCATCCTGGCAGTACGAAGATGTATCATAATTTACGTCAACATTATTGGTGGTTTGGTATGAAGGCGGACATCGCCAAGCATGTCGCCAAGTGTTTGACATGTCAGCAAGTAAAGGCATAGTACTGTAAGCCAGGAGGACTTCTGCAACCTCTCGAGATTCCCGAGTGGAAATGGGAACATATCAGGTGGACTTTATGACTAGACTACCGAGGAGTCAGAGAGGAAATGATTCAATTTGAGTAGTGGTTGACAGATTGACGAAGTTGGCTCACTTCATTGTAGTACGAAAGGGCCTTAGTTTGGATAGACATGCAGACCTATACGTGCATCAGATCGTTCGTCTGCATGGAGTGCCAGTAACGATTACTTCAGACAAAGACCCGAGGTTCACAACGGCCTTTTGGAAAAGCTTGTAGAGTGCTTTGGATACAAAGCTATAGTACAGTACGACATATCATCCATAGACAGATGGCCAGTTTGAGAGGACAAATACAAACCCTCGAAGACATGCTGCGAGCTTGCGTACTGGATTTTAAGGGAAGTTGGAAAGAGCAGCTTCATCTCGTTGAATTCGCCTACAACAATAGTTATCAACAGAGTATTTAGATGGCACCTTTCGAAGCATTGTATGGCAGAGCATGCAGAACGCCCATGTGTTGGGATGAGGTTCGAGAAAGAAAGCTTACAGGCCCAGAGTTAGTCCAATAGTCAGTGGATGCAGTTGCAGTGATCAGAAGCAGATTACAGACCGCCCAGAGTCGCCAGAAAAGCTATGCATATAAGCGCTGAAGATCGTTGGAGTTCCAAGTTGGTGATCACATTTTTCTAAAGGTGTCACCAATGAGGGGTACTTCGCGCTTTGGCAAGAAGGGAAAGCTGAGTCCGAGGTACGTAGGTCCCTTTGAGATTTTGGAAAGAATTGAGATTCTAGCGTATCGTCTTGCATTACCACCGAAGTTGGCACAAGTGCATGACATCTTTCACGTGTCGATGTTGAGGAAGTATGAGCTTGACTCAACCCACGTGCTTAATTTTGAGGAATTGGACGTGGGCAATAGAGTGTCGTACATTGAAAACCCGGTTCAGATTGTGGATCGTAAAGAGCAGGTTCTGCGCACCAAGACCATTCCGTTGGTCAAAGTGGTCTTGCAACACCATGGCACTAAAGGGGCAATCTGGGAAAGTGAAGAGTCGATAAGATAATTGTACCCCCACCTTTTTGCTCAAAGATTGTAATTGTTTAAATTTCGAGGATGAAATTTTTATAAGAGGGGAATAGTTGTGACATCCCAAATTTCTGATTCCGTTTTCAATTAAATGAGATGGACTTTTCATTGACACGCTTACAGTTCAATTCTCCGAGCTGATCACTCTTGAGATAACTAGTCTATCAGGTGAAGTCGTTAAGGAATTGAAATGCAATAGGCTTGAAAATCTGACCATGAATCGGCTACTTGACCATATTAATCTACAATGATCATTACGACACTGTCAGAATTGAACAGAGATCAGTGATAGGTCGATTCGATTGAGATATGTGATTAGAGTGTGGGTGATTCCACTTAATTTCAAAAATTCTCATCAACCGGCACTAAACTAATTCTTTTGTTATTTTGGGTACCCTATGTCCGTATTTGAAATCTTGAGATTTTTACGACAACTGAGAGTCGCCAATGTGTCGAAGATTATGTCGTGGCTTGAAAATAATCAACCACTGGTCAATTGCACTGAAAATTTCTAAAAGCTACCCAGTAGATTAGGACGTGCTCAAATCGCGCCAGATTGTAATTAACCGTGATTTTAAATCCGAATTCAGAAATTGAAAGTTATGTCATGTCACAATTCATTTTAAGAACATCAACTCATCTTCAGAAGATTTTTCTGCAAATCGAGATTTTTGGCAGAAAAACAAAGTAAGGCCGTTTTTGTTCGGGATTGTCAGAGGGCTATTTTTAATCAAATCTTCGGGATGCAAGTTGGATCATTTCATGGGAAAAAAGTCATAAGAAGGTTGAGGACACACGAACAGATTTAATTGAGCTTCAATTGAATGGATTTGTAGGATAAATGTCCAAAATTCGTAACTCCCTTGGCACACAACATATTGGACACTTTGGGAAGCTTCTTGAGGAAGCTAAGGAGAGGAAAGAGGTTGAGGGGTGGGCCGGCCAAGGTAAGGGCAAGAGAGAGGAGAAAAGGGCAAGTGTTGAGCCCTTAAGAGCTCTTGGGGTCCCCCTTTGCTTTAGCCACTTCATCTTCTTCATTTGGACTTGCTTTCTCCATTGTTGTCCTCCTTTGAGCTCCCAAGAAGCAACAAAATCGAGCCAGCCTTCCCTCCTTGCCGTCGCACGCCCGTTCGGCCACCAAACCGCCGTTTCGTCCGCCGTTGCAAGTTGTTGGTCGCCGCTCGCTGTCTAGCTCGTCCGCGGGCCGTCTCGCCCAGCTTGTGCCACCAGCTGCTATCCCGAAGATTCCTAGTCATTGATCAGCCACTATTAGACCACCGGAGCCATCGCCTGCACCCGCCTGACCTCCGCCTGCCCGCTGCTGCTCCTCCTTCACCGTTCAGCCTCAACCGTTGCCAGTTCTAACCCTTGCTGGTCCAAGATTAGAAGAGAAAACCAGCAAGGCCTTGGAGGCTTCCAGGCCCATTTTTGGTGTCTTCCCAGCCTCCGTTGGTGTTGCCGCTTTGAGGTTTATCAACCGCCTTGGCTTTGTGGTCGCCGTGAACTCACCGGCGCGCAAAACCGGTGAGTTTATCCTCTAAACCTCACTTAGTAAGTTAATTATGCTTAAGCGGTGTTTAGATTAGTCTAAGTAGGTTTAGGTGGTTAGATTAGATTATTTAAATATTAATTAGATTAGTTGTATGATTAGTTTAATGGATGTTTAATTAGGGCTAATCGTATGTTTAAATTAGTGTAATCTAGTTTAAGCCCTAATTAATTATTTCGAATTTTATAAATATTATTTTATTAAATTATATTATTATAATATAATATTTAATTATTTAATTTTCGGAATTAAATTTAATTATTTAATATTTTCGAAAATTACGCTTTAGGGATGGCCGTTCGTTAGAATTTAAATCTTGATCGCTTGTGATCTTGATCAGTTTATGCTACTTGTATGTTAAATTGAGAAATTGAGTGATAATGATGATTGTGGTTAATAATTCCAAAAGTGTGGAATTGAGTGAAATTGGGGAAGTTCTGGTATTGAACTTGAAAATACTCGGTGTTGGCTTATAGCACCGTAATTGGTTTGTAGGACCGGTTTGAATTGTTGGATGTTTATGTGGGGATTTATCCCAAGGTTGTTAAGTGTCGGTATTCGTTTGGAATTTGATCGTGAAAGGTTGTGAGTGGATTTAGAAAATCATCGAAGTTCAGCTGTGCCTTGTTGGACCATAATTTACCACCGAATTTGGAATTGGTTGTGCCCATTGGGGCTATGATTTACTACCTGATAGAGGTCGTGCCTATTATGACCATGATCAGCCACCTATTAAAGGTTATGCCCATTGGGCCGTGATTACCACCTATGATAGGTCGTGTCCTTTGGACCGTGATTTATAGTAAATGGATTGATTGATATTTGAAATGTATTAACGTGCAGGAAAGGACTGAGGTAAGGTAAGTCCTCCATCCTATTTGTGTGGTTAGAGTGCCGTAGGGCGTATTTTCTTCCTAATCGAGTCTTAGAGGGTAGGACTCGCTGAGACGTTGTCTCACCTCATTGTGGGCTCAACTTTTCAGGCCCCTAGATGGTGGATCCTCCGGAGCTTTTTGGTAGACTAGTGAGGGTCACTGAGAGGATTTTTGACTATGCCAATCCTGGAAGTTATTGAGTCTATGAACTTGCAGTGACTACTGTATGGGTTGATGAGAACCTTCCTCATAGGGTCCCTCATCAATTCAGAGCGTGGTACCTCTACAGACCCGATGGATTCCTGGATGGTCCTCTCAGGTGTTTTGATATTCCCCCTGGTATTTTAGATGCCGCTCAAGGTGAGAGTGCTGTTGATCCTCCAGATGGGTTGGTGGAGGACCCGACGCCCCTGGTGCCTGTGGAGACTGAAGAGCTAGCGAATGGATCTAACTAGCTGGTCTTAGGATAGCTTAGTTTTTAAGGACTGATCTTTTATAGATCTTTTGTTAATAGCCTAGTCCTGTAAATGAACTAGTTTGATGTGTATAAAAGTATGTGGTTTGGTTTTGAAAATGTGATCCTGCTTTTCTATCCCAATTGAGTTTTGTTTGAGGATTATTTATCCGCTTCCGCATGTGTAAGTAATTGATTGGGTCGGTGACGTGTTTTGGGAAGTCGTATTTCTATCGACCGTAGTGCAATGTGTGCGTGCTTGAGGTTCGGGGCGTGACAATTAATGGTTCAGTCATTTAACATAATAATACACAATGGGAGTGGTACAATCTATTGATGCACAATTTGAGTCTTCAGAAAAGGTGCATGTATGATCCTAATTATGAAGTTCTCAAAGTTGAAGTCTACCGATGTAAGAGGTGTGTGTGAGCACATCATGAAGATGTGGGATATTGCAGCCAGCTGAAGAATCTTGAGGTTGGGATATCATAATCCTTTCTTGTGTACTATATCTTGAACACTCTTTCACAAGAGTATGCCTCTTTCAAGATCTCTTACAATACATGTGACGTCTCGAAATTTGGCCCCCGTTTCAAATATATGACACGGTTATTTCATCGATGGGCTTATAGTTAATTACTCTGAACTGATCACTCACGAGTTAACTAATCTATTAGGCGAGGCCGTAAAGGGTTATAAACGCGACAGACTAGAGAATTTGATCAGAAATCGACCGCTCGACCAAAATAATCGGCAAGGGTCAATACCACATTCTTATAAATCAATTAGCGAACGGATATAAGCTGATTCGATGGAAGTACATAGTCGAATTGTGGGTGATTCTGCATGATTATGATATTCACGTCGAACGGAAATAAACTGATTTTCTATCGATATTATATTCAGGATACGTAATTGAACCCTTGCGATTACATGACAACTGAGGGTCGTCTATGATTTAGAGATGCATAAACATGGGTTGAAAATTATTGACCACGGGTCAAACGCCCTAAAACTCCTAAAAGCTACTCGATAGATTAGGTCTTACTAAAGTCGTGTTCGATTGATTTTAACCACGGAATTTAATTCGATTTCGGGAATCGAACTTTCGAGCATGTTATGATTTAATTATTGGATGTCGTCTCATTTTTCGCCAAAATTTTGACGAGTCCGAAATTTTTCGAAAAAAAGGATTTTCGGACAAAATGAAAAAGGAAGTGAAATTCGGATGAAGAGGCCAAGTGGGAATTTTGCTGCCCAAAAAGTTAATTCTTGAGAAATTAACTTTAAGAAGATATTTGGGAGGGTAGAGATAAGATTAGAAGACTTTTGAGGCATATGTGATGATGAAAATTGAGATATTTTCCTTAGAAGTCTTTGTTTGCTTTATCTCTCTCTCTCTCTCTCTCTCTCGCAAGATCAGCCCCCCTCTACAGCCGATCCTTCCTTTTTCCCCACGTTCTTCTTTCCTCTCACGTCTTCATCCCCTTCCCTCCATTTCACTTCCCCTCTTCTCTAATTCCTTCATTTCTGCTGCACCTCACCACCACACTACCGTCAGCCCCCTCCCATCAACACACTCGCATCTCCACCTCTAGCACCTCTACCACTTCACCACCGCCCGCCAGCTCCACCCCAACACGCCTGCAACTCCACACCAGCCACCACCTACCTGTTTCACTGCCTCACCATCACCATACCACCACCACCCGCCATAACTCGACACCCCTCCAACGTCTAGCACCATCTGACGTCTAGCAACCCCTACGTCCGCCAGCACCATCAGCCGTCCGTCATCTCCGCCGAGGGCTTGAGGAGCCGTCACCGCCACCGTCGAGCCTCCGTTCAAGCCGCAGGTTTCACACTCTCAACGCCGTTGCGTTGCTGTCACCGCGAGCCCGCCGCTGTTGAAAACCCATGAGTTGACTTCCTAATCTTTGATTAAGCCGTTAATTGTGTTTAGGGGGCGGTTAGATTAGTACTAATAGTGATTAGTCTTAGTTAAGCTTGGTTTAGTTTTAATTGCGATTAAGAATGGTTTAGGTTAAATTTAATTACGATTAGTGTAGATAATTGCGATTAGTTTAATTAATCGTGTTTAGATTAATTAATTGTGTTTAGCTTTATTAATCGTAATTTATTTAATTAATCGCAATGAGTGTAATTAGTGACAAATTGGGCGTTATGTAGAATTTTACGCTCATTTTCTTGGATGAGATTATGCTTGATTTTAAGTGTTTGTTTGTACGTACAATATTATGTGATTGATTGTTCTATGGTAGATATCGATTATTATTACAAAAGACGGTTTTATGGACAATTAAAAAAAAAAAAAAAAGAGGTGTCGAGTTTGGACACCAAATTTTATGTGCTCAATAAAAGAAGGGGGTTTTGAAATAGAAGTGTGCAAAGTTTGATGGGTTGATTGCAAATACGTGACCACGTACAAATTTTTTTCGGAGAGTTTTAAAGAAAAAAAATGGATTGGCCAAGTTTACTATTTGAAAATGAAGTGTTGTGTTCTTGGCTAAATAACGTCAATAAAAGTTGGCTTGATTGATGGTATGCTTGAGTGGTCATCTAATTGAACCCACCACCCAATGGGAGTTTGGGGGCGATGCCCGATTTTCTCGAATGCCTGATGGGGCTCCGGATGCCGAGTCGTGGTTGAGGCCGGACCGAAGCTCCTTTTTGGAATGCTGTTTAGGCTGGGGTCCTAGATGATGCCGTGCCCGATGGGGCGGGACAATGCTTGGTTATGCCGAAAGACCGCCGACACTTGTGTTGGCCATGGCCCGAGGGGTCGTAATAATTGGAACATGTGTGTCGATAATGCGTATGAAATTCTAGTATGTGTTCTGATTGTTATTTATGCACATGACCCTATTTTGTTGTGCAATACGTGCTAATATGTAGGGGCGTGCCGAGGCGAGATGAGTTTATGTGTGCCGCGTGCTTAGGCTGCCTTCAAGGGGAATTCGCATCCTAATCGAGGCTTAGGGATTTAACTCTCTGAGATTTTATCTCACCCCATCGTTGTCAAATATTTTCAGGCCTGTAGTATGGAGTGTCACCTGGTATGTTTCGGGGTCCCTTGGGATATGGAGGTGGAGACTACTTTATATCCTATCCCCAAGACCGACTGTGTTCGTGAGTTGGTAGTTACGACGTTATGGGTAGATGAGGGCTTTATACATGTGGTGCCCCATAACTTCAAGGCGTGGTTCATTAAGGAGGCGAACGGTGATAAGATTGGTCCCCTTCATGGTTTTGATGGACTGCCCGTTGGAAATGTGAATGGGCAAGATAGTGACCCCATGGATATCGACATCCCTGACAGTGTCGTTGTGTGACATCTTGAATTTCAGGTTCTGTTTTTGATTGAGTAAGTTGGGCATTTCATCGACGCGCCTATAGTTCTTTTCCCTGAGTTGATCATTCACGGCACTGTCAAAATTATTAGAGATCGGGGATAGGTTGATTCGACAGAGATCTGTGATTAAAGTGTGGGTGATTCCACCTAATTGCAAAATTCTAGTCGAATGGCATTAAACTGATTTTTCTGTTATTTTTGTACCTCGTGCCCATATTTGAAACCTCGAGATTTTCACGACAACCAAGAGTTGCCAATGAGTCGAAGATGTATAATGTGGCTAAAAAATAATCGACCACGGGTCAATTGCACTAAAAATTCATAAAAGCTACCCGTTAAGTTAGGTCACGCATCGTGCCCAGTTGAAATTAACTGCAAATTTGAACTCGATTTCAGAAATTGAAAGTTCTGTCATGTCACAATTCATTTTAGGAATGTCGACTCATCCTTAGAAGATTTTTCTACAAACCCAAGATTTCGGCGAAAAATTCAAAGTAAGGTTATTTTGGACTGGGAAAATTAGAGAGCCGTTTTTTATCGCATTTTTGGTCATCAAGTTGGTTCAATTGATGAGGAAAAATGTGGATTGTGATGTGGGCACATTGGTTGAATTATTTGGACTTCAATTGGATTGATTTGAAAAGAAATTAAGGTGAAATTGAAGAAGGAAATGTTCAAATTCGTAGCCTTGGAGGGGAGCAACCTTTTGTACCATTTGTGAAGTTTGTTGAGGAAGCTTGAGGGAGGAAAATGGCTAAGGATAGGGCTAATGGCTGGTGGGGACATGTGATGAGTGAAATTGAGAGGTGTTGAAGACTTGGAGGCCATTTGGGGTCCCCCCCTTCAGCTTAGCCTTCTTCTTCCTCTTCAGCCTTGCTTTCTCCATTATTGTGGGTTTAGAGAGGTTAGAAAACTAGAGAACAACCAGCTAGCCCTCCCCCTGACCGTCGACCACCGCCTGGAGCCATCATCTGCCGTCGCGAGCTCGCATGCCACCTGCAAGTCGCACCGTCGCCCGCACGTCCTGCGTCTGGTCGTTGTTCCAGCAAGCTCAGCTTGTTGTCTCGAGCCCCTCTGCCGTCATCCAACCGCCGTGCGTTGCTGTCTATCTCCGCCTGGTCCGCTGCTGTAGCTCGCCGTCCTGCCGTGCCCCTTTCCCGAGCCGAGCAGCCCCTTTGATCAGTTCTTCCAGCCCAAAGCAGAAACTGAACTCTCAACTCAGTTGAGAGCTTCATGAGGTTTTTTCGAGCCCATCCAGACCTCGTTTGGTGTCGCCGCAGGCTTGTTTGTCACTCGCCTCCGCATCACCGTCGCCGTGGACTCACCAGCCTAGTAAACCGGTGAGTTTACTTACTAAACCTTTCTTAAGAGGTTAATTATGCTTAAGAGTTGTTTATTTTAGTCTAAGATGAGATTAGGTGGTTAGTTAGTTTATATTAGTGATTTAATTGCTTAATTATGCATGTTAGGTGGTTAGAATAGACTGATTAAGGGCTAGATAGATTTTACTATTTATCTAGATAGGTTTAGAAATTTTCTAGGCCCATTTAGGTGGTTAGATCAGCATTTCTAGCCTAAGTTAATATTTATTGTATTTAAATTGCATTATTTAATTATTTTTGGCTATTTATTTAATTATTTAATATTTTTCGGAAATTATACTGGGATAGCCGGTGATCGGAATTTTATGCTGATTGCAATAGTGTGCTTAGTTTATGCAATTGAGTGCAATTGAATGGTGATTTTGATTTTTGAGTTATTATTTCAAAATTGTGAAATTTTGGTATTTAATTAGAAAATAAGGTTTTGACACCGAAAATGTTTTTAAATACTATATCAAATAGTGGGATTTTAAAAGGAATGATATCAATTTTTAAGGTTCAATTTGACCGTGTACCCACACACGATTTTACCAAGTGTTTTTAATACGAAGAAAACATGCCAAGTTCGTTATCTTAATTGAGGCATTTGAGTGCAAAGCACAATGTCCTTGGCCGGGAGTGATTGATCGTGTGATGGTTAAATGAACCCGTCCCCGATGTACGTCGGATGGATGTTGCCCCTATATGGGACGCCTTTAGATAACGGAAGCCGGTCACAGTATATTCTAGACCGATGCTCCTTCGAGATTGCCATCTAGTAGAGACGTTGCCGTGCTCAATGGGGTGAGACAACGCCTGGCTACGCTAGAAGATCGCCGAACATTGAGTAGGCCGTGCCCATTGGGCCGTGATTAAAATTGGAACGTGTGATTGATTGAGTTAGATGCGCCGGATTATGAGACAAAATTGTGTGGCAATGTATGGAACATGTCATAATGGTTTGATTTTATAATCAAGACCCCTGTGTTTGATTAAGATTGAGTGAGACATTCTAATTGATGTGTGCATCTGATTATATGCATCTGTGTTATGAACTGTGACGTGCAGGAGGGAATTGAGATGAGGTAAGTCCTCTGTGGTTGTGTGGTTGGGACGCCTCTAGGTGTATTTCCTTCCTAATAGGGGTTTAGGGGGTGAACTTGTTGAGACATTATCTCACCCCGTCATGGGCTCAATCTTTTTAGGTCTTTAGATGATGGTCCCTCCGGCACGTTTTGGTTAGCCGCGGAGGGTTACTGAGTTGAGTATTGACTTCCTTGTTCCCAGGAGTCACTAGATCTATGAGTTAGTGGTGACCACTATCTAGGTCAATGAGGGCCTACCTGAGAGGGTACCTTATCGATTCAGGGCGTGGTTTACCATGAACTCCATGGATATCGAGTTGGTCCCCTCCAGGGTTTTGCGATCCCCACTGTGGTAGTCGACGCCGCTCTAGGCGAGGGTGCAGCTGACCCTCCTGATGGTGCTATGTAGGACTTGGCGCCCCTGGAGCCTGTGAAGTCCGAAGGATCGGTGAACGTGTTCGACTAGTGGGCCGTAGGATAGTTTCCTTTTTTAGGGCCGATCTTTTTGGTAGACAGACTAGTTTTGTATATAAACCTAGTTTGTTTATATGAGCGTGTTTTGGTTGTGAATTTGTTATCCTACTTTTCTATCCCATGTTGTTTGCTGTCAGTGGTTTTTATATGCTTCCGCATGTGTAATAAAATGAATGGGTCGGCGACGCGTTCTGAGACATCGCAAATTTTATTGACCACCGAGGACTGTGTGCGCGCTTGAGGTTCGGGGCATGACACGTTGTGAATCCAGATTCCGAGCCGGAGGGGCCCGAGGAGCCGGAACCACCTGACGCCATGCACGACTTTGCGCCTGAGTATTAAAGCAGATGTGAGAGTTTGTGCAATTAGAAGTTAACGCTGACCTTTGACCCTTTTTGTTGTAGGTCACGTAGGAGTTCCTTTTGTGGTAGGCCTGTATATATTAAACTTATGGGGTTAACTTGTCGATAAATAAATTGTAGTTTGTTGAAAATCGTGGTTGTGTTTTACTATCCCTATTTCTGTTGGTTGACTGGGTGTTTATTTAATTCGTTTCCGCATGCGTATAATCGAAAGATAAAAAGAATGGGTCGGTGATGTGTCCTGGGATGTCGCATTTCTTTTATCGACCGCTAAGGGATGTTCGCATACTCAGGGTTCGAGGCGTGACATCCCCGTCCGAAGTGGTATCGGTGTGAGCGTTGTTTCCAAGAGCTTAAGCATAAGCTAACTACCGCACCTGTGTTGACAATTCTTTCTGGTATTGGAGGATATGAGATTTATAGCGATGCGTTGTATAAAGGATTAGGCTGCGTTTTAATGCAACATGGGAGAGTTGTTGCATATGTGTCCCGTCAGCTGAGGTCTCATGAGTTGAATTATCCGACGTATGACTTGGAATTGGCAGCGATCATCTTTGCCCTCAAGATTTGGAGGCATTACTTATGCAGAGAAAGGTTCCAGATTTTTACGGACCATCAAAGTTTGAAATATTTGTTCTCTCAGAAAGAGCTGAACATGAGATAACATCGTTGGATGGAACTTCTTAAACACTACGACTGCGACATCTTGTATCATCTTGGAAAGGCCAATAAGGTTGTAGATGCGTTAAGTCGGAAGTCATCCATTGCACAAATGATGGTTTAGGAGTGAATTCTACTCGAAGGAGTTTGAGATTCGGATTTTAAATTTAAGGTATGCCACATTTCAAGTCTCATGGCTACCCTCATAATTGAACCAGAAGTGCAAATAAAGATTAAGACGTTGCACTTGACAAACCCTAAAATCCAGAAAGTTCTGTCAGAGGATGTGGAAAAGAGGAAATCTGATTTTCAAGTTACTAAGGATGCAATACTAAAGTTTCGTGGACGATTGTGCGTGCCCAACAATGTGGAGCTTAAAGAAGAAATTTTGTTAGAAGCTCATCGTAGTCGTTATAGTATTCATCCGGGCAGCACAAAGATGTATCAGAATCTGTGCCAGTACTATTGGTGGAGTGGTATGAAGGCAGATATAGCTAAGCATGTCGCCAAGTGTTTGACGTGCTAACAAGTGAAGGCACAGCATTGCAAATTTGGTGGACTTTTGCAACCCGTAGAGATTCCCGAGTGGAAATGGGAACATATCACAATGGATTTTGTGATGGAATTGCCAAGGAGTCAGCGAGGTAATGATTCCATTTGGGTCGTGGTTGACAGGTTAATGAAGTCTACGCACTTCGTCGCTATACGAAAGGACTATGCATTAGACAAATATACTAAATTGTGTGTGCGACAGATAATTTGTCTTCATGGAGTGCTAGATTGAGACCCAAAGTTTACGACAGCTTTTTGGAAAAGTTTACAAACTGCCTTGGGAATGAAGCTGCAGTACAGTAAGGCCTATCATCCGCAGATGGATGGCCAGTCTGAGAGGACCATTCAAACGCTCGAAGATATGCTGCGAGCTTGCGTGTTGGATTTCAAAGGAAGTTGGGAGGGACAACTTCATTTGGTTGAGTTCACCTACAACAATAGTTATCAGCAAAGCATCAAGATGGCACCATTTGAGATGTTGTATGGCAGGGCCTGCAGAACTCCTGTCTGTTGGGATGAAGTTGGAGAGCGTAAGATTACAGGCCCTAAGTTGGTTCAGTAATTTGTGGACGCCATCAAAGTTATTCGAGAAAGGTTTAATACCGCCCAGAGTCGTCAGAAAACCTATGCAGATAAACAGCGTAGGCCTGTGGAGTTCCAAGTGGGTAAACACGTATTTCTGAAAGTGTCACCGATGAAGGGTACTTCACGTTTTGGCAAGAAAGGGAAGTTGAGTCCGAGGTACGTTGGTTCCTTCGAGATTTTGGAGCGGATTGGGACTTTGGCATATTGTCTTGCATTGCCACCAAGACTTGCTCAAGTGCATGACATCTTCCACGTGTCGATGTTGAGGAAGTACGAACCTAATCCAACCCGCGTGCTGAATTTTGAAGAAATAGATGTCGACGAGAGGGTGTTGTACGTGGAGAGATTGGTTTGGATAGTGGACCGAAAGGAGCAAGTGCTACATAGCAAGATAATTCCCTTAGAGGGAGCCACGTGGGAAAACGAAGAGTTGGTGAGACGTCAACACCCTCATCTTCTTGTTAAAGAATTGTAATGGTTCAAATTTCGAGGTTGAAATTTTTATAAGAAGGGAAGAGTTGTGACATCCCCTCCCTTTCTCTCATTTTTTTTTTTGTTTTCTTCTTTTCTCTCTCCTCCTTCTCCTTTTTCTCCACGTTTCCCCCTTCTGCCAATTCGTCCCCCGTTCCCCTTTCTTTTTTTTTTCTCTCTCTCTCTCTCTTTCTTTTTGGCCCTTTTTCCTCCTCATGTCACCTCCTGCCCACCCTTTTTTCTTTTGTCCTTTCTTCTTTCTCTCTCTCTCTCTCTCTCTCTCTCTCTCTCTCTCTCTTTCTTTCTCTCTCCCTCTCTCTTAGCCGAACCCCCTCCTCCTCCTCCTCCTCTTCTTCTTCTTCTTCTTCTTACCCTTACCGCCGCCTAACTCCCCACCACCAACACCACCACCGCCCACGCCCTACCCACCATCATCACCACCACCTCTTGGCCTCCCCATCTTCGGCAGCCTCCTTGCCCTCCACAACTGCTTTAGTCATGGCCCCTTTGGTTGTGAGCTTTAAGAACCGCCGTGCTGTTGCTCACCCGACGCCGCCGCTCACTTGCCACTGCAAGCCACTGCCCCGCCTGTGTCCCTCACTCATTTTCCATGCCGTTGCCACCACCTGCAAGCCGCCTACTCACCGCCACCACCAACCCCAAGTCGAGCCTCTCCCCCCCCCCCTGGTTATGGGTTTGAGCCTTGACCACCGCCGTCTTTGCCGTGCCGATTGTGCCGCCGTTGCCGCGGGCTCACCGTCGCTAGAGATCGGTGAGTTAACCTCCTAATCATGGATTAGGGCATTAATTGCGTTTAAGGGATGGTTAGTTTAATATTAACGGCGATTAGTTTAAGTAATTATGATTGAATTAATTAATCGTGGTTAGATTAATTAATTGGGTTTAGTTTAATTAATCGTAATTTATTTACTTAATCGTACGTAATTTATTTAATTAATCGTAATTATTTTAATTAACGTCGATTAGTTTTTAATTAATCAAAGTTAGGCTAATTAATTGTAATTAGCCTAATTAATCACGATTAGCTTAGTTAATCACGATTAGTGTAATTAATGACGGATTAGCTGTTAAGTGGAATTTTATGCTTGTTTTACTAGATGAGTTTATACTTAATTCTTATCATTTGAGCGTGTAATGCCATGATGTTTGGTTGCCCATATCATGTATTGTAAATGCTTTTTTTCAAAGATGGTTTATCGATGAGAAAATAGCAAAATTTGAGATGTCGTGTTTGGACGCCGTATTTTATGTGATAAAAGGGGCAATGACGTTTTAAAATGAAAGTGTGCAAAGTTTGATGGGTTGATTTTAAATACGTGACCACGTGCAGTTATTTTATCGGAATTTTAAATGTAAAGATTTTCCGAGGTTTGTTATTTAAGCACGAACTCTTTTACACTGAGCTAATTGATGGAAGATAAAAATTGGCTTGAGTGTTGGCATGCTTGTGTGGTCATTTAATTGAACCCGTCACCCAACGCGAGTTTGGGGACGATGCCCGATATTTATTGGATGCCTGGCGGGGGTCTAGATGCCCACTCATGGTTGGGGCCAGATCGATGCTCTTTTATGGAATGCTGTCTGGGTGGGGGTTTTAGATGATGCTGTGCCTGATGGGGTGGGATGATACCTGGTCATGCTGGAAGACCGCCAACTCGTGTGTTGGCCGTGGCCCGAGAGGTTGTAATAATCAGAACACGTGTGAATGATTGTGGTGCATTGCGCTTGATTACGGAGTAAAACTGGTAGGCATGGTATAGGACGTGCCAAAACGGGTTTTACTTTATAATCGGGACTCATGTGGATGCTTGGTGTATGAGAGTTATGTGTTCTGATTATTGATTATGCTTATTGTATCGATAATGGCATATGTGACATACTAATATGCAGGGTTGTGCCAAGGCGAGGTAAGATTGTATGCCGTTGTATGATTAGGCTGCCTTCATACAAATTTGCATCCTAATCGAGGTTTAGGAGGTTGACTCGCCAAGATTTTATCTCATCCCGTTGTTATTAACCATTTTCAGGGCCATAGCGTGGAAATCTGCTAAGTGCGGATGTGGTGGGCGCGAGATGTGACACTTTTTGGCTGGCCTTGCCGTTAGTGAAGCTAGAGTTAATCCTGACCTTTCTGACCCTTTCTGCTCATAGGTCATGTAGGAGTTATCTTTTGTTGAAGACCTGTACATGTTAAACTCCTTGAGTTAACAAGTGGATAAATAAAGATGCGGCTTTTGAAAATCATTTGTTGTTTTTTACTATCCATGATTTGTTGATTGATTGGGTGTTTATTTAAGTTGCTTCCGCATGCATTTAATTGAAAGATAAAAAGAATGAGTCGGCGATGCATCTTGGGACATCGCATTTTTAATCGACCACCGATGGATGTTTGTGCGCTTGGGGTTCGGGGCGTGACAAATTTAACTCCAAAATAAAAATGAACCAAACGCACAACACTATATATACTCACAGATAAACTTGACTTCATGAGGCCGGATCTCTAAGAGCACTTCTGCCATGATGATGACTATATTGCTGATTTACACGAAACGGCGGATCACATAGCAGGGCAACAACAATCAAGCAAAAAGGTCTACATAAAGCTCAATTTCAAGTGCCCATTCATATAGGGTGCGTTTGGTTTGGCTTTTGGAAAAAGCCTTTGGATAATGCAAATGCTCTTAGCCTAAAGGAGTTTTGTGAAATGCAAAGATTGTTTGGTAATTTACAATTTTAAAATGACTTGGGAAGTAACATTGGGAAAATACTATTTGATAAACATATATTTGAAAAGTCATTTGATGTAATCATTTTTTTAAAATATATCTAAAATTAAAAAAAAAAAAACACAATGATGGCGACTGTTATATTTTCACGTTAAGAGTAATGTAAAAGAGACATATTAACAAGTTTAAAATTTTTTTGAAAAAAATTACATGAGGAGTGTAAAAAATAATAGGGCCTTCAGATTTACAAATGGTAAAGAAAGTATAACGACCAGTGGGCTAAGTTACTGAGAATATAAAAATAAAATTTAGTTGTTTATGATATCATATGGAAAGTCTTATCTAAAACCGGCATATGATATGAAATATGTCTCTTATTCAGCAATAAGACAATTAGACATATCTCAGCTGCAACGTGACAGCACCAAAAGTCATATCTTGCTCTTTCTGAATGGACAACTGAGCACCTCTTTGCCTCAAACGACTCCATCAATTTCCCCAACCATGTCTTAGATGTCAAAGATACAATGAGAATGGACTGAACTGCTTAACACTTCCTGGAGATTGATTGCAGAGCAAGCACCACATTAACACATTCGTTATGGCAACCAAAATGAGCTTTTGCTCATGTTCAAAGCCTAAGCATGCAAGAAAATTAAAGAGCTCCGAATCTTGAAGAGCAATGGATTTTTTCTGTGAACCTCAGATTACTGACAAATCGAGGATTAGCCTTAAAAAACTGTTCCTCTCATAAACATAAGTACAATCACAACATCTCAATTCACAAGGCAGTGCATGTATTAATATACACATCATGGATATTCCAAAGAACTTACACGAGAAGACAACTCCTAGTAATTGCTGGGTACGATGGAAATGAACATTCAAAGCCCAGGATTATTCCTGGGAAAAATGGAAAAGTGGGGAACAACAGACTTTGACTTACATCACATGAAGTAAGAATGACATAATAAGTGAATTTAATTGTCCCGTGGTATTCTATTAGCAATGGCAGCATTTACCGATTCTGGTTCTTCCACGACTTTAGTCCTGGAAGGCCGCTCTTTAGGAGTCATTTAGAGGCATGGTAAAGCAAGTTGTGCTATTTGGAATGCAGAATCCATATATGTAGGGTATAGGGATGGTATAAATTTGGTTCCCATTTCCGGCAGGTTGCAACATCATGAGCTACTAGTTTCCTCTAAAATAACCAGTATTTCTTTTTCGGTTTCTGAGGAAGAGGAACATCTGCAGAAGATGAAAAGTTATGTAGGCAATGCAACTGTGGATTCCATGCCAAAGGATTTAAGTAGCTAAAAGGAAAACACACCTTGTATTTCATAAAGGGGATTATAGGGAACCTCATCCAGAAACTCAACCAAAGCTCTGCATCAATTGAAAGTAAGGTTAACAAAAGGAAAAACTTAAAAAGAAAATGGAGTTTCAAAAGATCAGTTGCTCATCGAACAAAAGCAAAAGTAGATCAATTGCAAATGTTTACATCTAGGTTCTAAATCAATAAATATATTTAACCCTACCCAAGTAGCTATTCTAAGCAAGCAAAAGAACAAATATTTAATTTCCTAGACGAACAACAAGCAAAGCATCACAAAGGAGGGTCTATGCATATTTGTATGCAAGCAACGCTCTTTTTTCCAAGACAACCAAGAAGTAAAATATAACCCATTTGGAATTTTAACAAACCAAAAGCCAAGAACTTCACATTGATCACATTGCACCTACTGACGATTTGAACCAACAAAACAACTATGAAGAAGAAGACAAGCAAGAAATACCCTCGGCAGAGGGAACTTATAAATCCAATTGCCAAACAATAATTAGGATGCGAATATAAGTATCATCTAGAGGCTTTTGCCCTCCTTTAGGCTCTCCAACATCGACCAAATAAGCATTGAACATCAGTGACTCACTGGAATAGATAACTTCATCATTCTTCAAAATCCTGCATTCCAACAGTTGCTCGCTGCCATCATACGGCATTACCTATCATATATCCGACCATCAATCACAGCGTGGACTAATCTACTTAAAACAGGGTCAATCATGGAGAGTATTACAATCAGAAGCACAGAATAGAACAATCCGTGACGATAGAAAAAATGAAATCCCAAGCAGCACTGAGCTGCTGCCGTTCAGTTTGATTGAGCAAGCTAAATTTGGGAAAAAAAGGGCAATAAATCGATAGCCACTGCAGTTTTGACATAGATTAACCAAGCAAACTGAATCATGTCCAAGCCCAATCAAAGGCAACTAAATTGCCGATCAGGTTGAGCTGGACATCAATGGTAGAGATTAGTAGTGAAAGCGAAGGTACCTTGCTAGTGGTGGCATGGAGAGAGAGGTAGCCGTCGCAATAGACCTTGCGCTTCAGCTTCTGCTTCAGGTGCTTCTTGAAGGTGACATTCCAGCACATGCAGTCTCAAGCACATAGCTCATTTCATCAAACACCAAAAGTGCACATGATCACCAAACACTAGACAGGCAAAACTTAGATGGTTCACACTCACACGAAGCATAATTCAGCACACTAATTACAAACACAATCCAAGAGCAGTTCGGGATTGAAAAAGAAAACTAGAGCACAACATCGATCCGTTCCTAGAACTTGCATTGCCAGCTCAAAATGCAAGCGTTGAGTCCATCACAGAGGAGTCATACTGGATTCCTGAAAGCTCTGAAGTATTCATTTGTGGGATTCTGCTGAGTCTGGATGTTCTGTGTAAGGGCAACAAGGATGGTGATGCCAGATTTCTGTCCCTCAAGATTCTGTTTGATGCGATGTTTGTTGTCCTAATCAAAACTCCAGAGTTAGAGCATAAGTTGGCAAACTTGAAATCCGTATCCTAGGTGCAATTTCTCCCTCTTTGCCCAACCTTGATTGAGGATGAAGACCCCGATACCAATGTGTGCACAGAAGCTCCTTCTGATGCCTTGTAGAGTTCAACTTGACTAAAATTTTTGAGATTCTACAACCAAAGACAATTAGCCACTGCTTCAGATTTTCACTTGGTGATCTGTCCTGTGCAAATGTGAATGATGTTGAACTGTGTGTGGCTCTGGCATCGTCTCTGGAAATGGATCCAAAGTTGCTTTCTCAACTGAAAGTAGTACGGCGGATTGGAAACCTTTTGGAGTTTGTACATGTGAAAAATATGGAAGATTTTCTCAAATTGATGCTTGGCTTGTGCAAAGCTCTTCTTTTATGATCACTAGGTTCTACGAAAGATTCCACGTACATGGAAAAGCCAACACTACTTGATGAAAGTTCTTCCGAGGTGGTGAGTAGCATATGACACATAACCAACTTTGGTGGCAGTGCCAGTGCTTCCCCGGAATTGAGTGGTTCACATGACAAACAATGCCGATAATGCTTCTGAATGCACAGTTCTATTACTAAAGGCAGCCCCAAGGGAAGGTGCTCTCTTTTTCTTACCAATCTTTTGTAAGTGAGTGCAATTCTCGCGTCTCAGCAAAAGGGTGCTCCTTCTCAACTGGTACAATGAATGCTGCATTCTCTCAGTTACTCCTGTAGGCGATGTTTGCTGCACAGAATGATTTTTGTGGTGCTGCTGCTTTAGCCAGTGTTGCCACAATGGTAATCCCGGAATTGCGGTGACTCCCTCATTTATGACTTCTCCATAACATTTGCAAATCCCTTTAAGAAGCACACATTTCCTGAAGAATAGACTGAACTTAAGCATAGCAATACAGAGTGTCTGTCTACTTCAAAGTCACAATAATGAGTTGATTGTGCTGCAAAATCCCAGGATGAGAACCATAGTTGCATGACCTTCCAACACACATTCCATCTACTTGTTTACAACATAGCGAATTTATCTCCAATGGAAAGTGAGGTTATCAATTTCAATATATGCGTGAAGTAGCAAATCGACAAGGATCTCTAATAATTTGTTACATATCAAATAAAAACGATGCAATCGACATGCATACCTCTAGGAGAAACCATCCAAAGAAAATGTAGCTAAAAAAGCCAAACCAAACTAGGAAAAGAACATAGATACTTGTACATAATTAAGAGCCCTCTGGCTGTTCGGAGGTATCATAATTTCAATGCCTTCATCAGATTTTCAGACGTGAACCCGCAAAAAGGTTATTAAAAAGTGCATGCGAAACTTCTCTGTTCATATCCGTGAAAGAATTTGATTGCGAAACAAGGAAAACACTGTTGCTGACCTCAATTCGTTGAAGGTTTGAACACAAGGGAACAATTTTTGGTTGCGCATCAAGAAGCTTCCAAGTGCAATGTGCACATATTCATCGACTTATCCCATAAATTTGACTGACTTCTCCAAGCAAAGCCGAGAAATTTCCTCCACATCTAATTTCCCGCAACGTCTTATTACAACCGTTCGTAGTCCCTTCAAGCTCGACAGATCGGGCAACTTCTCTAAAGATTCACGGGATTCAATCAACAAAAATTTCAAAGATTGGGGCGGTTCGCCTTCAATCTCAACCAGATTACCACAATTTTTTACTTCCGAAAGTTTAGTTCGTTCAAATTGCTTAGACCAGGAAGGATCTGCATCTGTTTAAAGCCAGAAAGCTTCAACCGATGTTGATCCATGACAGCAGATTCAAGAAGCTGATTGCAATCTTTTATTTCAACAACTGTCTTACCCATTAAGCTCAACAGATCGGGCAACTTCTGTAACAAAAAACAGAATTGAATTTCAAGTTTATCCAAAAACCGCGGTAGTTCGCCTTGAATCTCAACCAGATTTTTACAAAGCCATACTCGCATATGCCGTAGCTTGTTTAACTTACTTAGATCAGGTAGCATCGCCAGCTGCGTGAGGCCACAAAGGTCCAAATCTCGCAGGTTCTCCAAACAAGCAAGGCCTTCAATCTCTGCAACTACAAAGTGCTTAATCGAGAGAGACGATAGTTTCCTCAAATTCGATAGATCCATCAAGCAATATGAGTAGCAACCAGAGAGATGCAAGGAGGATAAGCTTGAGGGAAGCCTTGGGAGGTGACGCGGATGAGGAGGGAGGCTGCCGCGTGTCAGTGAAAATTCTAGTGTCAGAGACTCCAATTTGCTTAAGTTCCCAATCCACCATGGTATCAGTTCTTCCACAAGCCCATCAGATTTCCCATCAGTATTGGGTGAGCAAAAGATCAAATATAGTGTCTTTAAGTTAGTGAGATTTGAGAGAACCGGAAAAGTGTCCACGTGCAAGTGCCACAATTTTAATTCGATGAGACTTTCAGGAAGCCTCGGTAGGGCGTATATTCTCACCACCTCCAATCTCAAGATTTTCAGGGATTTATTCCTGTAGATGCAATTGCCAATTTCCACGTGGAAACACTCCCTAAGATCATCCGCACCAGCCATCTTTAATTTTTCGAGCTTTTCCATCGTCCAAAAGGCATCGTTTATTTTGCTTATGTTACTTTCCAGCATCTTCACTACTTTCAAATTCTTCAACTTTCCGATGGAATCAGGTAGTACTTCAATGCTTGTGTAACTTATGTCCAACTTAGTCAGTGATTCCAAATTCCCAATTGTATCCGGAAGCCTCTTTAACTTATCACAGTCTTTTAGAGATAAGTATTCAAGGCTTGCAAGATCACCCAACTCATCCGGCAGCCCTCGAAGATCCCAACATTTGCTTATATCTAAGAAAACTAAGCACTTTAACCGACAAATTGATTTATCAATTTCGATTAATGATCCACAGTTTGATAGGATCAAACGTTCTAAATTTGAATGGGCAAAGAAGTTGGGGGTTCTCTCCAAGGATTGGCAATCAGCTAGATCCAAAACTTTCAAATTTTTAATCACCTGTAAAAGAAAAATTATGGAAAGCTTACTTTTGAATCTTATAAGACGGAAGAATAAGTGCTGTCTAATGTATAACATACCTTCATGTGACTCCACCCCTTCCAATCATGAGTAATTTGACTCCGAGATAGATCAAGAATAATCACATTCTCCATGGAGAAATTTGTAATCTCAAATGTCGGGCGAATATCATGCCAAGAAAACCAACGTAATCGTGGAAGGAGATTTGAATTCTTCTGGAAATTATTAATTGGAAAAACATTTGATGGCCCTCTGTGCCGGAGAAACATCTCTTTTGCAAGAAGAAAAGTTTCCATCGAGCCATCAACTTCAAGGAACCTTAGGTTTGGTAGGCTCTTAAAGTCCTCATAGGGAAAATAGCGCTGATGGTCCCAGTGGAGACGGAGAGCTTCAGCTTCTTTCTTCGTCTGCGGAAAGGAAAAATTTTAAAAACAAAAGAGTTGAAGGGAAACACATTTATCCAAGTTCACTATTTTAAGAGGTTGAATTGAGTACTATCATTCCGTTAATCTTAAAAGAGCAAAAATATTGGTTGAGTAGGTCACAATGGTGCTAGAGAACACAAAAAATAATTGCCTCCTTTTGAAAAGAAAATGTCCATAAGTAACTTGGAGATTTATTGCATGGGGGATTTTACCTCATGGCTCTTCAGCAACTCCAATGCTTTCTTAGGATCCCACACCCTAGTTTGTTTACTTGTATTCATTTCTTGACACACTATTTGTCTTCCAAGGTCTCTAAGTTGGTCATGCATCCACACTTTATTATTCTTTTGAATCTTTATCAAAGACATGTTCTCCAAAACATCCATGGCATCTTCCGGATGGAATTCAGATTCCCAGAAATGAATCATAATGTCTTTATCATATCCAATAAAGAGACAAGCTATATCGAGGAATATTTTCCTTTCCTTATTTTCTAATACATCATAACTTATTTTCAACTTACTCTGAACATCCTTAGGAGGATCACTTTCCAACTTAGCCAATTTGGAATCCCACTTTTTCTTTTCAATGCAAGATAAAAGTGAACCCATGGTCACAAGAGCTAATGGAAGATCTCCAGCAATTTTTATCGCCCTCTTGGATAGGTCGATGTACTCGTCCAAAGGATGATCCCTTCTAAAGGCATGTTTGCTAAAGAGTTGAAGAGATTGATCGTGATCCATGCCCGAAAGTTCATAACGGCCGTCCACTTTGAGAACATCAAGAACTTCTTTGTTTCTAGTAGTAATAATAAGTTTGCTCCCTTTACCAATCCAATCACGCTCACCTACAAGTGCATCCATATGATTCTTTCCATGCACATCATCGAGGAGGAGGAGGACTCTTTTATCAGACAACCTGTCTTTGATGATATTAATCCCATCTTCAATGTTTCTTATATCCGTGCATTTTTTTTTGAGGATGTCAGAGATGAGCTGCTCTTGCAAGAATTCAATGCCCTTGCGTTCTGACATTTCACGGATGTTGGACAGAAAGCAACAACCCTCAAATTTTTCTAAAAGTTGATTGTAGATGATTTTGGCAGTTGTCGTCTTTCCGATGCCACCCATCCCATGGATTCCTATAATCCGTGTTTCACTTGTCTGAGGACCTATCAATTCCATGATTGCATCCACATGGTTGTCGACATTGACCAAGCAATTTGATACTTCCAAATAGGCCTTTTTCAACTCATTGAAAACCTTTTGCGTGATTGTCTTCACAAATTGACCTTGCCTAATGTTCGTTGAAAGGCAATGAGTTAGAAAATTGAGTTGAACCAAACAATGCCCTGACAAGACCAAATTGAAAACTGCAGACCTATTCTAAATGCGTTCTTCAACGATTCATACCATTTAGATAAACTAGCGCTGGAACTTAGGGTAAATGAATGACCTGAACTAGCGAGAAATGTCACTGGTAATGAAATGGGACAAAATTGGGATTGTGATATTATTTAGCGTGACTTTTACTGCATAATTTCAATAGCATACGATTCAAGTTCAACAAGATTAACACAAATCTAGAAAAGAAACCAATTGAAATGCATTGAGTTTAACGATACAAGGCACATGAGATGGAATGCTAAAAGCAGTCACCTGTTGGGCATGCTTTGCAGGTCCCATCCATTTATATCCGCGACTGTAGTGAGAGCATCCTTCCACTCTCCAATAGTTTTTTGATCATATCGCCTCTTTCTTTTGTGTGAAACAAAAGCATTTTTATAACTTCCGGTTTGGCGTCGAACCTCTGAAGGTGTCACATCAAAAAAAATGGGCATGATCTTTTGTCTTTCATTTTTCTGGCACTCGACCATCTGAACTAACTCCTTGAGACACCATACGCTAGAGGCATAACCTTTCGAAAAGATAGGTATCAAAATCTTCGATTGCTTAATTGCTTGGAGAAGTTTTGGGGCAAACTCTTCCCCAACACGGAGCTCTTCGTCGTCCCTAAATGTGCGGATTCCCACATCTTTAAGACTAGTGAAAAGGAAGTCGGTAAAGCTTGATCGTGTATCTGGCCCTCTGAAACTCAAGAATACTTCATAGTCATATCTGGAAGATGTTGCTGCTTCCTCAACTCGTGGTAAAGTGCAAAAAGGAGCAGCCCTCTCTACGGTACCATTCTCTGTAGCTGAATCATTATCTGCACTGCCCTCCACAGTGGTCTGACCTGCTCTTTTCTTCAGGAATTCTTTGAACAGGATAGCAGAGAGAGCGATGGCAGCAACTGTCACCATACCGGGCAAACGCAAGTGCTCAAGCATTTTGTGAGTTGGCAAAGAGAAGGTTTTTAGTATGAAATACAGGGGAATTGTGGAATAGCAGAGATGAGAGGTAGCACTTAAAGATCAGGATGGAGTAAGTGCAAGAAGCCAAGGCAGTTTCAAATCTCAAGGAGCGAATGGGCAACTGTTGGGATTCACACTTTCCAGTGCACGGTGCACACTATTTTTTCCCCTCTGAATGCCTTTCGAGGAGATAACATTTAACTACAATTTCATAAAAGGTTCTAAAAGAATATTCTCTCGAAATCGGAAAAGGCCACTGTCTTTCATCTGGCATTTCCTAAACATTATTCACGCTGCACTAGCTTTGAGGAAGAAAAAAAAGAATAGTAGCAACAACGTTTCACGTGCTGTGATGCATAAGTTGGTCTCCAGGGCCAACCAAGCACATCCGCTTTGATGAAAGTTGTCTCTTCTCAGATCTCAAGAACGAAAATTGTCCCTTTCTAAGGTTGGTTCTGTAGATTTGGCCCTCCGCTCTCCTTTTTGAGTCCATATTTGAATACTGATACACATCCTTTTATTTGATGAGCAAAATTAAAATACGAATCCTACACTTCGGTGGCTGTTTGAATTCTTGCCCAAGGCTTCCAAATTACCAAAAAAAAAAAAAAACAATGTATTTAAAAAATACTTCAGCTGTGCCTGCAAACAAGTGTAAGCTGAAGTATTGAAGTGGCGGA
This sequence comes from Eucalyptus polyanthemos subsp. polyanthemos, assembly GCA_017140185.1. Lineage (NCBI taxonomy): Eukaryota > Viridiplantae > Streptophyta > Magnoliopsida > Myrtales > Myrtaceae > Eucalyptus > Eucalyptus polyanthemos. Next base: position 28,080,271 of record CM029464.1, on the reverse strand, counting down.
ATGTCATTGGAAGGTTAAACCAGCGAACAGACCATGGCTAGCAGAGTATCCTTCCAATAACCAGGACCACAATGATTTTTCTCAAGGGAGAATGTGAATGTGTTCACATTTGACATAGCACCGTGCAGAGTTTTCTTTTGAAAAAGCAAATCCAACTCTTCTCAAATCTCGAGAACATAAATTATTCTCAAGGAGTTTTGTATCTCAACGGGAGAACGTGCATGTGTTCCCATTTTACATAGCACAATGCAGAGTTTTCTTGTTAATTTTTTTTTTTGACTCAAATCTCACGAACTTAAATAATTCCCTAGGAGTTTGACATCTCAACAGAAAACGTGATTGCATTCACATTTGACATAGCACAGTGCCGAGCTTTTTTTCTCCTTAAAAAAGAAGAAGAAAAATTCGAATCTTTTCAATTCTTGATAATACAAATAATTTATTCCTAATGTCACTTCTGGAGATATGGACATCTGCTCTCTCTAGATTGGATCAAAAAATTATCCAGCACGAGTCATTAGATGGGATGGTTGTAGTTTGAAATCTTGCAAATTTCTAAATTCTGTTGGCCAAAAAGGAGTTTTGATATGTGCGTTGTAAGTTTGAATAATCATTAATAAATTTCAAATATAGCTGGTAAGTGAAAATTACATATGACTTTTTGATGCGTTAATTGTTTGTAGTTATCAATAAAATAACAAATTTTCATCCTCAAACCAAATAGTAGATTACCATGTTGTTTCATATTATTTGTAAGAGCGTATTTTCATCCGATTTTATTAAGCAGCATGATTTCTTCTGCTCTTCTCCATTTTTGGCTGAGCATAAAATGCATGGACTTTTCACAATTATCTGATCTCTACTGTTGGTTCTACTGATATGGTTGGAACTAGAAGATCAAATCTGTTTTGTGATGCTTGCTATCAGAAGCCAAACAACTGCTTGTGAACATTTCTTGAGAAAATCTTACTTTAAATCATGTTAATCTTGCTAAAATAATTATTCGTGTGAATTGAAGACGCGTCAATCTAACACACAATTAACAAATGAAGCAAAGTGCTCCAAAAACGATAATTCATTTCCTAACAAAAACACAAATCAATATTTTATTCCAAATGGCGGAATTCATTTTCCAACTCATTTTTGAATATTCACCAAACATTAAAAAAAAAAAAACATTGCCATTATCTTGAAAAATGACTCCTCTGAAAATGTTTACATCATATTTTCCTTGAAACAAAAACGGAACAATCTTGGAATTTTCTCTGCCAAAGACTTGCAGACATTATGAGACCATTAATCTATAGGAATTCCAAGTTCACTATAATATCGAGACTCTGCTATTCATTGGATGTGTTAAAATAAGTGCCAATATTCCAGTCATTATTTTAAGTTTAGCTCAACATTAACATTACACTTGAGCAAGTGTGTTTTTTCAAGTACTTTAAATCTAGCTCCCATGACTGTCATTTTGAATTGACCACCTTAAGTGATTTGAGGATCCTTTTGTTTTTAAGTTTGTCTTCTGATAGAGTTGAGAACAAGGTGATAGCAATTCAAAGAGTGATATATAGGAATAACGATCATCCCTTCAACCCCCATGCACACACTTCAAATCCTTATAGATTGGATTAAAAAATTAGCCAGAGCTATTCATTCGATTGGAGAGTTGTAGTTTGAAATCCTGCACACTTCTAAAATTCCATTTGCTAGAGATGAAATTTTGTTCTATTGATAGCTATTTAGTCCGGTCAACTATTTGTAAGTTATCAATAAAATAACAATTTCTTCATCCTCAAACTAAATGTTAGATAACCATTTTTTTTTTAAAAGATTTTATAGGTGGGTGTGTGTTTTTGCTAGTAGATTATGAATGCTTATAGTCGATTAACGATTGTCACTTTTTAACGAAAAAACTATTTTACCACTATAAGTTCTTAGTAGATTATTAACGTTGTTTTGATTTTACTAGTAGCAATGTTTATTTGTCAGTATCATGGTAAAGAAATAATCTATTACCATATTGAAATACTCTTATAATTACGATAATAGTTCGCTTCACCAGTGGACGAGTACTTTCGCTAGTTTCATCCTCTACACTTTGTTTTGCAAGAAAAAAGTTTTTGAAAATCTTACAACAACCAATTCATCCCTTCTTGATTGTCTAAGTTCAGTCCATTTCAAAAAGGAGACCCATGTTGGTATGTCATTAATTTCATTGGTAATTTTACTGTTGACCAACTAAATTTTAGCCTTTAGTATTAAGTTTATGAGTTATCATTACATTGATAGCGTAAGTTGCTATGGTCGAGACTAAATTACATTATGTATCTTACTGACAAATTTACTTTTTTACTACTATGAATTCCTTGTAAAATAGCATTAATTTCAATGGTAACTTGCTATTTACACCACTAAGATTTAGTGATGAGTAGTGAATTTATGAAAAAGTAAATAAGTTATTTTTACATTGACGGTTGTAAGCCACTAATTGAACGTTAAGGCGAAATCCTGAGGGAGTTTGACACTATAATAATCTACTAAGCATTCCCACAGTCGATAGATCGTCAGAGCCGTTCAGCACATAATTACAGAAATGAGCGTGCGATCCGAGCCAATACGATGAAGAAATCCACGTTATTGATAAAAACATGCAAGTACGTCGAGAGAGTCCCTTCCATTGCTTTGTACCCAAAGGTGTTTTATCAACCTTGACCAATTTTTTTACCAATCACCGAGTATTTCCTCCGATTATTTATGCCCTTCAGCCGTGATTTGCCCTTCAAATACCGAGATTCGCAGCTGCCAATCTTGGTTAGAAAATGTTCGTTTCCCTCTATTCCCTCTAGGTTCTGTTTCTTTCTTTCTCTCTCTATTTTGTTGTTTTTATTTTTATTTTTTATTTTTTATTTTTTATTTTGTTGCCTTCTTTGAATCCTCAATTTCTAGCCAATTCCCTCAAGTACGAGGAAGGAATTTCTATTTTATCCTTCCTTAGATGGCAGGCTTGCTCAATTTAGTACAATTCAACATGTGCGGACCAAAACTTTAAACTCTCTTGCGCTTGGATGGCCAATGGATTTATCGACTGAAACCAGATTTGCACTCGCTCTAAATTTGCAAGTGCTGAGAAATCGGGAGCTTTAACCAAGTAGCCGCAACACACATATTTAGAACTTTTAAGCTCTTCACCATCTGCAACAATTAAAGAAAAAAAATGAAATAATCAAGTTCTGAATTTAGCAGACACAACCTAATGGATAGTAGATGTTCCTACCATATGTCCGACCTTTATATGGCTCCAACCATCCCAATGACAGGTACTGACGCTCCTTGATAGGTTAAAAACGACTAGATTCCTCATGGATGATTTGGCTACGTCAAAGTTTAGAGGAATATTATACCAAGAAAGCCATAGAAATTTCGGAAGTAGACGCGACTTCTTCCAGAAGATGTTGATGGGAAGATGAAAATTCTGTCGTAAGCTCCTCATTGCTACTCCAAACATGACTTCAAGGTGGTTTTCAGATTTCAAAGTTCCATGAACCCGTTCAGCTTTTTTGAACGAGTGTATTTGTTTAGGCACTTTAAATCTAGCATCCATGACTCTCGTTATGATTTGATCACCTTATATGATTCAAGGATTCTTTTGCTTTCAACTTAACGTACTTTGCTAGTAGTTTCGATCAATAGTTGTAATTTATGAACAGAAAAAAATATTTTACAACTATAAATTCCAAGTAAATTATTAATTTTATTTCGATTTTACAAGTAGCAATCGTTATTTGTCAGTAATATACTCACGAAATAAATTGATTTGCCATATTAAAATGCTCTTGTAGATTAGGAACAATCGTTTGCTTTTATAAGTGGATAAATATTTTTGCTAATAGATTATAAATTGCTTACATGCTTCATCAGTAGTCTTGATTAACCACGGTAACCAAAATAACAATTTGGTTACTTTAAATTCTTAATAGAATTATCAACATTGTTTCAATTTTACAGGTAGCAATATATGTTTCTCAGCAACATATCACCGACATAATCAATTTACCAGGCTGAACATTCTAGTAGATTTTGAATAGTTGTTTGCTTATATATTATTAGTAATATCAGTTAACGGCTCTAACTTCCAAAAAAAGATAACCATTTTCCCATTATTATTTATTAATAGGTTATTAATGTTGTTTCAATTTACGGATACCAACGTTTATTTGTCAATAACGTTACAACATTATTTATGAAAATGGTCAAGTATCAATTGTTTGTATTTCTTTCCTAGGGATATTGATCGTTATTTGTGGCAATGAAGCTTTCTGCATGTTAATATGGTCGGTTGGGAGTCACTTTTTTGTGCGCATAAAAGAGTCCATACTTTTTCTCATTACAGATTTTCCCATAACAACAAAGTTTTGGGCATATTATGCCTGTCCTTTTTTAGAACCTTTTGTTCAAGAAAATACATATTAAAGAACCACGAGAGCCGCGAGGGAACTTTGCTAATTGGCTAGGCATGGTGATACTGTTTCAATACCATATTTCGAATTAATTAGTAGACTCTGACAAAATCAAAAATGCACAGTACACACCCTCCATTGTTTTCCAACTTCCAGCCAAACAGTAGCGTGGTTTTGTGCATTTCAGCATTTAATGCATTATATAAGGTTCTTCACAATTTCATTGGATGCTCCTGATATAAGCGCATGCAGCGCATGGCAACTTTGTCAGGCAGAAATAAAGATGTCCACATGAATGATTCTTAAAAAAGTACCAGCACTAAGCTCCAAACTCATGTGGACTACGTTGGGAAAAAATGACTCCACTTCCCTATACAATCTTCACACTGCACTAGCCTTAAGGAAAAAAGATAGTATTAATATTAGCAACATTTCACGTGCTGTGATGCATTAGTTGGTCTCCAAGACCAACCAAGCTCGCCCGCTTCGATGTAAGGTTCTCTTTTTTCAGATCTCAAGAATGAAAATTACCCCTTTCTAATGTTGGTTCTGGAGATTTGGTCTTCACTCTCCTTTTTGAGCTCATATTCAATTATTGACACACAGCCTTTCATTTGACGGGCAAACTTAGATTGAGAATCCTGCACCTTGGTGGCTGTTTGAATTCTTGCCCAACATGTTCATATTACCAGAAAATCAATGCACTTAATAGGTACTTCAGTTGTGCTTGCGAGCAAGTGTGAGTATTAAAGTGATGGAATGTTATTGGAAGGTTAAGCTAGAGGATGGACCGAGGCTAGCAAAATAACCTTTCCAATGACCAGGACCATATTGATTTTCCCAAGGAGAAAATGCCAATGTGTTCACATTTGATATAGCACGGTGTTCGACCACACAAAAATAAAAAGAAGAAGGGATATAGCACGGTGAATGTGGTGAATGTGTTTCAATCTTATAGGTACCAATATTTATTTGTCAGTAATGTACCAACATCAGAACTGTCAAGTATATGCGATCAAATTTGTGTATTCGTATACTATTGATATTGATGGTTATTTGTTTTGATGGAAATTTCTACATGTTAATATGGTCGATTGTGAGTCACTTTCTTGGTGCATGTAATTAGGAGTCCATACTTCTTCTTTTTTTTCATTTACAGGGTTTTCCCATATTAACAAAGTCTTGGGGACACTGTGCCTGTCTATTTTTAAAACCTTTTGTTTGAGAAAATATGTATATGTAAGAACCATGAGAGCCACAGAGGGACCATGCTAGTTTGCTAGACATGGTGATACTGTCATCATACAACATTGCAACGTAATTAGACTCTGACAAAGTCAAGTATGCACAGTACACACTATCCTTTATTTTTCAATGTACAGCTAAATAGTTGGGTTGTTTTGTGTGTTTCAGCATCTGATGCCTTATATAAGGTTCATCAGCAATTTCTTTGGATGCTTCCAATATAATTTTTTTCTCAAAAATTTAATCACGGTGGGTAACATGTCAACCTTGTCAGGCATCTTCACATGGAATGATTCTTAAAAGTGTAACTAATCTATGTGGGGAAGAATGGACACGAAATCAGCTTGCCGTGTAATCAATCTATGAAATTGGATCATGCACATGCCGACATTGTCAGGCATCTCAGAAATAAAGATGTCCATGTGAAATGATTCTTAAAAAAGTATTAGCACTAAAGCTCTAAACTCATGTGAACTACGGTTAGGAAAAAAATGGCTCCACTTCCCTAAACGATTATCACACTGCACTAGCTTTGAGGAAAAAATACGGTAATAATTTTAGCAACATTTCACGTGCTGTGATGCATTAGTTGGTCTCCAAGACCGACCAAGCTCATCCGATTCGATAAAAGTTTGTCTCTTCTCAGACCTCAAAAATTACCCCTTTCAAAGGTTGGTTCTGGAGATTTGGCCCTTCACTCTCCTTTTTGAGTTCATGTTTGATTATTGACACACAACTTTCTATTTAATGGGGAAAATTAGAATAAGATTCTGCACTTCGATTGCCATTTGAATTCTTGCCAAAGGTTTTCATATTACAAGAAAATCAATGTACTTAGTAGGTGCTTTAGCTGTGCTTGCTAGCAAGTGTCAATATTAAAGTGACAGAATGTTATTGAAGGGCTAAGCCAGTGGATGGACCAAGACTTGTAAAATACTTCTCCAAGAGCTGGGACCATATTGATTTTTTTCAGGGGGAGAACGTGAATATGGTCACATCAGATATAGCAGGGTGCATAGTTTTCTTTACAAACGCAAGTCCAACTTTTCTCAGAACATGAATAGGTCCGCATTCTACATAGCACAGTGCAAATTTTTCTTTTTTATAAAGAGAAGTTAGAAGACTCTTATTAGATCTCGAGAACAAAAATTATTTCCTAGGAGTTTTGAATCTAAAGGAGAGAAGGTGAATGTGTTCGCATTTTACATTGCACAATGCATAGATTTCTTATTAAAAAGAAAGGTTTGACTCTTCTCATATCTCAAGAACATAAATAATTCTCTAGGAGTGTTAAATCTCAACGGAAAAAAATGAACGCATTCATATTTGACATAGTACAATGCAGAGTCTTTGAATTAGAATCTTTTCAAATCTCGAGAATACAAATGATTTCTTCCTAATGTCACTTCTGGAGATATGGACATCCACTCTGTCAAGCCTCGGACCTTATTCTCGCCCACAGGAACGCGACAACTGCTTCGTTGGGATTAATTTGGGATGTCCTACGGGGCGTTGCCGTCCCATTGATTTTTATCTTTCCATTACACACATGCGGAAGTGTACACCTCAATCACCCAATCAACAACATATAATGGATAGTACGGAAAAACATATAGCACATTTCCTTAGGGCCATTCCGTTCTTTCATCCCCACACAAAATATATATATATATATATATAAGGGGTTTAGTTCTAGCTTGTTCTACTAGGACGGCTATCAAAAATGGTTCCCATCAAAAGCCGGTGTCCTCACGATTAGGGCTTGAGCTTTGGGCCATAGTCGGGGTTAGACTCGAGGTCATCCATGGTGCCACTAGAAGGGGGTAACATCAATCTATCAGCGTCACCGAGTGAACCGTCGAACTGACACAGAGGACCATAAAAGTCCTCATTGACCCAATCGAACCGGGCCACATAGAGATGGGAAACCAGGTATTTCACACCCTTGTCCACCCACACCATTGGGGTGTGGCGTTGGAAGGGGATGTCGGTTGTAGCGTTCTCTATGTTAAGCACCATGACTTCCACATGTATAGGGAGACCAAAATGAGATGGAGGAAGACTCATACCTATGAGCTTGAAAAAGGTTAAATAACAACAAATGAGTTGAAAACTCAATAAGTAAATAACCTAAACCTTGTATAGGCGAATGCCTCACATTAGAACTTTACAATTATCCAACCCAAACATGTTGATGGCAGATCAATAACAAAACTTCCGCTTTGCCTTAACTATATACATGAGGGATACCCATCCTCTACCTAAACATCCATCGTAACAAGAATCTATGAAGTATCTCATGCTCATAAAAATTCTAAATGTGTCGATTGATAACTTCAACATCATACATAAGTCCATCAAATCCTAAATAAAGGCATAAATATTCACACGTGCTACAAATAGTGTAATCAATAGCCAATAATATTACCACGTATCAAATATTAACATCTAAAATGTTATTATGGTCTTCGAGACGCAATTAACGACCTTCGAAACATCCCGTGCATCTCACATCACAAGTAACAACAATTATAGCATGTGCATGCCTTCCAAGTCACTAAAAATGACAATTAAATTATGCACGTTGTTGCGACCTGACCCCTCGGGATGCCTCTCAATGGAGGCAAGAAAATGTTGAGTTTATAGGTACTTGACCATGAGAGTTCCCTCACAGTTCATATTCCAAAGGACGTCATCCCCTTGATTTTTGGGATGAACCATTGTGAGTTCCCTCATACATGGTCATGAGCTCTCCCAAGCTCATACCTTATATGACAACGGAAAGTGTCGTGATTCATACTCACACAGGTGACACACCTTGAAGGATGAGGTCGGGTGTGAATATTGAATTTTGAGGTACCTTTACAATGGTAGCCCTCCCATTAGATTGCTCCCCATGGATGGCATCACTCCATCCATTAGAAACTTTCCATAGCGGGTATGCTAGACCACAGTGAGCCTTGTTAAGGCCTATACAATGACGACCAGAGCTATGACGTCTCAGCAGCGTCACATACTAAGTGCAAGCAAAAATTCTACGGATTATCATCATGACAAGACCTGTTGGTTTCAATTATCGCACTATAGCATCGAAAACTAATTGGTTAGCATGTATAACATGAATATTTTATGATCTAAAGCTTTATAACAGATGATCACCCTGTAATAGTCCTGTCACCTACATTAGACAATCCAACTAAGAACATATATAATGTCACGCCCCCAACTGTGACATCCTGAATTTCAGGTTCTATTTTCGATTGGATAAGTTGGGTTTTTCATCGACGCACCTTTAGTTCTTTTCTCTGAGTTCGCCACTCATGAGATAACTAGCCCATCAGGTGAAGCCATTAAAGGATTTTAACGCAATAGACTTGAGAATTCGACCAGGAATCGACTACTCGATCGTGCTAGTCTGCAAGGGTCATTACAGCATTGTCAAAATTGATTGGAGATCAGAGATAGGTCGATTCGACTGAGATATGTGATCAAAGTGTGGGTGATTCCATCTTATTACAAAATTCTGGTCGATCGACACTAGACCGATTTTTCTGTCGTTTTGGGTACCATGTGTCCGTATTTAAAACCTTGAGATTTTCATGACAACCGAGAGTCACCAATGTGTCGAAGATGTACATTGTGACTCGAAATAAATTGATCACGGGTCAATTGCACCAAAAATTCCAGAAACCTACCCGGTAGGTTAGGTCACGCTAAAATCGTGCCAAATTGAAATTAACCGCGAATTTGAATCCGATTTCAAAAATTGAAAGTTCTGTCATGTCACGATTTATTTTAGGACCATCGACTCATCCTCCGAAAATTTTTCTACAAATCGAGATTTTTGGCGGAAATTCAAATTAGGGCCGTTTTTGCACGGAAAATTCAGAGGACCATTTTGTATCGTGTTTTTGGGATGCAAGTTGATTCCATTGGTGAGGAAAAATGTCAATTTGGTTGAGGACACCTTGGTGGGATTTGTGGACTCCAATTTGGCCTCAATTGGGAAGGAATTGGTTCAATTTGGGGAATTTAGTGTCCAAATTCGTAAGTCCCTTGGTCCACCACCTTTTGGACCATTTCATTAGCTTGCATGGGAAGCTTGATGGTTACAAAAGAGCCATGGAAGATAGCCAATGCCTGGTGCGGCCTCTTCAAGGGACAAGAGGATAGGATGGAGGCTTGAGGGACCCTCCAAGCCTTTGTTGTCCCCTTCTCCTTCAACAAGCTTTGCTTTCTCCATGGGTGGACACTTGAAGCTCCAAAAATCACATAGAGAAACCAGAGAGTGACTGGCAGCCTCCCCCTAGCCCGTCGCATGCCCTCCTGAGTCACTGGACCATCGCACATCAGCCGCTCACTCGCCCGGAGCTGCTTGACCTCGTTAGCCCCACCTTGTGCCTCCTCGCTGTCCCGAGCAACTCCTGGCCACAGTCAAAGTCCAGTCAAAGCTCCGCCATCACCGTTCCATTGACGTCCACCTCCGTCGTCCACCGCTGCAGCCTCATTTGCCTGTTCCTTACTGTTTTGGCCTCAATCATCACCCACAGCAACCTCGTCAGCAGCAAGCAGAGACTAAAGGCCTAGCCCAGCCGTGAGCTTCGGGGCTAATTTTAGGCCGCTTCTAGGCCTCGTAATAAGTCGCCACTTTGGAGTTTGTCGCCCGTCTTTGCGTTGCCGACGCCATGGACTCATTGGATTTCAAAACCAGTGAGTTTACTCACTAAACTCTGCTTAGGGAGTTAATTATGCTTAAGGATTGATTAGTTTAGGCTAAATATGGTTTAGGTAGTTAGTTAGAATGGATTAGCGATTTAATTACTCGTTTATGCATGTTAGGTGGTTAGATTGGCTTAATTAGTAACTAGATAGGTTGTATTATTTATCTCGATAGGTTTAGAATTTTTCCGAGCCTATTTCGGTATTTAGTCAGGCTTTTCTGGCCTAAGTTTGCATTTATGGCATTTATTTGTATTTATTTAATTAATCTTTGTATTTATTTAATTATTTATTATTTTCTGAAAATTATATCGGGATAGCCGATGACCTGAATTTCGTGCTGATTACAATGGTGTGATTGGTTTATTTAATTGAGTGTTGATTTGTGCAAATTGAGTAAGATTTGTAATTTTGGGTATTTATCCCAAAATTGAGTAATTTCGGTATTTAATTAGAAAGTACCGGGCGTCGGTTTACAATGCCAAAATTGTGTTTATGGACTATTATAATTAGTGAGATTTTATAAAAGAAAGATATTGTGTTTTTGGCTCAAGCCGATCGTGTATCCACACACGACTATTTTTATCGGGTATTTTTAACTTGGTAATTTATCAGTTTGTGAGAGTATATATGCATGTCAGCTTGTGCGAGCATATTTCTCGTCAGCTTTTGGGGCCATTTGCACGTCAGCTTGTGAGAGCAACATACTGTATCAGCCTATGGGCTTTGATACGTCTACTTGTGAGAGCAGTATACATTTTATCCGCTTTTAGGCCCCTTTGCACGTCACCTTGTGAGAGCAGTATATTGTATTAGCCTTTGTGCTTGATTCTTCAACTTGTGAGAGCAGTATGCCTTATCAGTTTGTGTAAGCTAAGATCGTTATATTAGCTTGTGAGAGCACGATCTATATTATCAGCTTGTGCGAGCTACTATCTATCTATATCAGCTTGTGAAAGTTATGACCATATATTGCAGCTTGTGAGAGCATTGAATGACTACTTCAGCTTGTGTGAGCATTGGTCATAATGAATGGATATATAGTACTGATGGCATCGACTGATCATTGATTGGATTGATTTGAATTGAGTGGATTGGTTGAGATCATGAACTGTACTGACTTGCAGGAAGGAACTGAGGCAAAGGTAAGTCCTCTCTCTTGTGTATGCATAGGTAGGCTTTAAGTGTATTTCCTTCCTAGTCGGAGTTTAGGGGGTGAACTTACTGAGACTTTATCTCACCCCGTCGTATGTTAACATTTTCAGGTCCGTAGATGGCTACTCCTCCTGAGCATTACAGTCAGCAGATGAGGGTCACTAAGCGAGTTTATAACTATCCCGATCCCGGAAGTCATTGGGTCTATGAATTTGTAGTAACCATTATCCGGGTCGAAAAGACTCCACGTCATGTGTCGCCTCATTGACTCAGAGCGTGGTTCCACTACGGACCCAATGGTTTCAGGGTGGGTCCCCTCAGGTGTTTTGAAATCCCCACTGGGATAATCGATGCCACTCTAGGGGAGAGTGCAGTTAACCCTCCAGATGGTGTGATGGAGAACCCGACGCACCCGGTGTCTATGGAGACTGAAGAATCGGCGAATAAGTCTGATTAGCTGGTCATAGGACAGCTTTGTTTTGAGGACCTCTCTTGTGTAGACTTGTAAATGTAGACTAGTATTGTAAATAGCCTAGTCTGGTGTATAAAGGTTTGTAGTGGTTTTCAAAAAGGTAACCCTGCTTTTCTATCACATCTTTGTGTTGTTTGGGGATTTATTTATCCGCTTCCGCATGTGCATAAAAAATTGAATGGGTCGGCGACGCATCTTGGGACGTCGCAAATTTAATCGACCACCGAGGGATGGGCACGTGCTCGGGAATCGGGGCATTACACAAACCATGGGCACGCGCACATCCCTTGGTGGTCGACTAAATTGCGACATTCCCAGGACATGTCGCCAACCCAATCGGTTCATGCACATGCAAAAGCAAAACATCAAACAAACATGGGATAAAAAAGCAGGGCAACCAATTTATACAAAACCCATTTTATAAACAAGCCAGGTTAGCTATACAAGGTCATACACGAAAAGGGCTAGTCCAAAAAGCTACCAAGCTAATCCTACCCCAGATCCTATCTACTTAGGATCCGGGTCTACCACGATACTGTCAAGGATGTCGATGTCTAATGGGTCAGCTATCTCAGCTGTGGGCTCTTCACCCTCTAGCAACTGGTTCGCCGTGATATCTGCCAAAATATCGGCGTTGAACACTGGGTCAAGTATCTCCTCCAACTCGGCACCTTCGACAGGTCTATCAAAACCATCCAAGGGGACCTCTCGAACCCCGTTAGGCTCGTGGCGAAACCACGCCTTAAAGCAATAAGGTACCAATTGAGGTAGGCCCTCATCGACCCAAATAGTGGTCACTACGAGCTCATGGGTCCAAGTGGTCCTGGGGATGGGGTAGACGGTACGCTCGGTCTCGGCCTCTCTTGGCCACCCAAAACAGACTGGGCACACCTCCATCTAAGGAATTGTAAAATTTTAAACCACAATGGAGTGAGACAATGTATCAGCGAGTCTATGCCTTAAACCCCAATTAGGAAGATAATTCACCTAGAGGCAGCCTATACACACATCATATAAGACTTACCTCACCTCAGTACATTCCTGCACATTAGTACAGTTCATAAACATATGCATATAGCAAACATCTTTAACAACTGGAACACTACACATCAATCATCAAATACTTACAGGGATCCCGATTATAAGGCCAAATCGTTATGATACGTCACATTCCGTACTACACAATTTTGTCTCATAATCAGGTGCAGTTATTTCACTTATTCAAGCGTTCTGGTTAATTACGGCCCAACGGCCACAACCAACTCAACAGTCGGCGGTCATCTGGCATAACCGAGCATTATCATCCCCATCGAGCATGGCAATGTCTACATCAAGACGGCATTCCCGAAGAAGCATCGGTCCGGACTCTACCGCGATTCGGCATCCATTGACGTGGGGCATTCCATATAGGAGCATCACCCACCCGACTTTCATCGGGTGATGGGTTCTTATAGCAATCACACGCACATCCAATCTCAACCAAGAACATCATGCTTTGCACTCAAATGCCTTAATTTCAAATAATGTACTTGGCTTATTTTCTTCATATTAAAAACACCCGGTAAAATAATTGGGCATGGTCCCACAATCAGATTGCACCATAAAATGTGATATACTCTCTTTTAAAAATCCCACGATTTTATATAGTACTTAAAATAATTTTAGCATCAAAAACCCGACACTAGGTATTTTTCTAATTAAATACCAAAATTCCATACTTTTGAAATGATAATTCAAAAATCATCACTCAACATCTAATTGCATAATTTAATACTCAATTGCACAAACCAACTGCACCACAATGATTAGCACAAAATTCTAGCAACCGGCTATCTCGATATAATTTTCGCTAATTAATAAATAATTAAATAAATTACAAAATAATTAAATTAAACTACTAATTAATCTACCTAAGCTAATCTAACCACCTAATTGATCTAATTAAATTAATCTAATCAATCTAGCTACATTTAATCTAACCAAACTAACTAATTAAATTAACTAACAACCTAATTGGCCTATCTAACTATTCTAATTAACTAAATAAGCTAACTAAATTGCACTAACCTCTCTTAGCCTAATCTAACCCACTAATTAGCCACTAATCCACCTTTAAGTGTAATTAGCATCATAATTAGAGTTTAGGATGTAAACTCACCGATTTAACGAGCTGACAAGTTCACGGCGACAGTGACGCGAACGCGAGTAAGACTCGGGCCTATGACAATGCCAAGGGAGGTCCAAAATGGGCTAAAAACGGCCCAACAGCTCAATGCTTGTAGCTGGCCTTCAATTCTGGACTGGGCTGGACCGAAGGGTTGGATCGGGCTGGTTGGTCCGGCGGAACGAGTTGGAGATGGGCTAACGAAGATGAGAGGTGGGCGGACCAACTAGGACGGACAGGGCCAAGCGGACGACGACGACTTGCAGGCGGACGCGAGGAGCTGGCAGCTCGCGGGGGACGGACGGGCGGTCAAGCTTGGGTGCGAGGATGGCTGCTCGGACAATGCAAGGGCTAGTTGGCGAGCAATTCGGGCGGCGGCTTGGGCGACGGCATGAGGCTGGCGGACGAAGCAACAGGGATGGAGGGCTATACTGATTTAAAAGCTATGAAAATGGAGGTTACAAGATGTGAAAATGAAGAAGAAGCTGAAGAAGAAGCTAAAGAAGAAGAAAAAGATGGAGTTACTGCTGAGAAGGAGGGGACAAGAAGCCTTAGAAGTCAAGGAAAAATATCCAAGACACTCAAGTGTAGCCCTTAAAATCTTCAGCCATGACCAGCTGCCCTTTTTCCCCTCCCAATCTTCTCAAACAAGCCAAGTTTGATGGCCAAATGTTGCAGTCCCCACAGCCCTACAAATTTTGCACCCATTCACTCAAGTTCTTCCCAAATCTCTCTAAACAACTTAAATTCAATGGTCACACATGCCAAGGTAGTAGCCCACACAATTTCCTTGCATCCTCTTCACTAATTAGCTCATTTTGGAGGCCAAAAAACCACTTAATTTGGCCCCTCCGAATTCTTGAATTTAACTTACCCAACTTTGATTTTTCGCCAAAAATTCAAGCTCGCTGATTTCTTCAAAGAATAAGTCGACGTCCCAAAAATAAATCGTGACACGCTGGAACTTTCGATTATTGAAGCCAGGTTCAATTTCGTGGTTAATTTCGATCGGACGCGATTTTAACGTGACCCAATTTGCCGAGTAGTTTTTAGGAATTTCATCGCGTTTGACCCGTGGTTGATAATTTTCAATCCACGTTTGTGCATCTTCGACTCATTGGCGACTCTCGGTGGTCATAAAAATCTTAAGGTTTCAATTACAGGTACATGGTACAAAATCAATAGAAAAATCGATTTAGTGCCGTTCGACATGAATTTTGCAATCAGGTGGAATCACCCATAACTTAATTACATGCTTCTATTGAATTGGCCTATCTCTAGTCTCTAATCGATTATAATAGTGCCGTATTGATCATTGCAGATTAGCACGGTTGAGTTGCCGATAGTCGATGCAAAGACGCAACGAACCATCCTTCTTCTTTACGAACAGGACTGGTGCTCCCCAAGGTGATACACTAGGACATATGAATCCCTTATCCAACAATTCCTGCATCTGCACCTTTAGTTCCTTCAACTCTGACAACGCCATACTGTAAGGAGCCTTAGAGATTGGCTCCGTCCCAGGGGCCAACTCAATCACGAACTCAATCTCCCTTCCTAGGGGCAGACCAAGTAATTCCTTCAGAAACACATCAGCAAACTCCTATACCACTGCAATGTCTTCCATCTTTGGCTCCTCAATTGTCATATCCACGACAGTCGCCAAGTAACCTTGGCAACCCCCGTCTAACAAACGGGTTGCCTCAAGCAACGAGATTAAGGTAATGAAGGGTCCTCCTCGACTTCTAATAAACTCGAAACTTTCACCCACTAATGGGATGAACTGAATCGCTTTACGATAATAGTCCATAGTAGCTCTTTGCTTAGTGAGTTAGTCCATGCCAATTATCACATCAAAATCATGCATGACTAGGTCTATCAAATCTATCATTCCCTCTCGCTCACCAATAACTAACTTGCAATCAGGACAGCCTACTGCAAACAACACCTTATCTTTTAACGGGGTAGATATACTAACAACTGACCCCAACAATTCAAGACTCAACCTTACCAACTTAACGTACTACTTAGCTATAAATGAATGCGTAGCTCCAGGATCAAATAAAGTATAAGTAGCATGGTCGTTCAGCGAGACCGTACCTGTGACCACGTTAAGTGAATCCTCTGCCTATCATCAAGTGATGGCATACACCCTTCCCTGGGTTGGAGGCCGGCTCAAACCACCTTACGATTCATTCTGTGGCGCATATCCCCTGTTCTGTCCCATCGGTGGCGGCGGCGGCGGCGGCAACGGCAGCTATGATCCCATTGGCCTTCGGGGACAGTTTCTAGCCAAGTGACTCTACTGGCCACATTCGTAGCAAACACCTATCATAGAATGGCATGGGGCTGATCCGTGTCGCCTTCCGCAGAAATGACACACACTATTCTAATTTGGCGCTGACTTTCCTATTCCACCCTTCCTGTTGGGCGGAACAGGGTACCTTCCTCCAATCATATGCTTCTTTCCAAACCGACTTCCATGCCTGTTTGACCCTAACCTTGACCTAGATGCGGCAGCTTATTCGTTCAGGTTCCTCTCTATCAGCTAGGCCCGTTCATACAAATCATTGTAGTCCTTCAAATTGAACGGTACTAGCGGATTCTTCAACTTTGGTCTGAGTCTATCCCGGAATCTTCTCACTCGGTTTACCGGATCCTCGATTAGTTTAGGGGCATACTGAGACAGCTCAGCGAACTTCGCCTTGTACTAATCTACCGACATTAGTCCCTAGCGAAGGCACTAAAATTCCGCCATCTTATATTCCCTGGCACTATCAGAGAAGTACTTGTTGTTGAAGACTTCAACGAAGGCGTTCCACTCTAGAACCACACCTTGAGGGAACACTCTACCTCTGGTGGCCCTCCACCAATTACTTGCATTACCCTGTAGCTGATAGAGTGCAACGACCACCTTTTCTTCCTCTGTACACCTCAGCAGTGCGAAAGCTTTTTCCAAATCTTGGATCCGAAGGGTTGTAGCCTCGGGATCTCTTGCACCTGTGAACCTCGGCGGGTTCAACTTTAGGAACTGCTCAACTAGCTTGTGCATCGGTCTCTCCTCGACCACAATCCTAGGCTGAACTTCAACAGGTGTGGTTGCAACAGTGACAACAACATTAGTGGCAGTAGTAGCGGCGGCTGTGGTGGTAGCTTGATTCTGGGTCTGCTGCCTTATCAGATTCCCTAGGGTCTCGAGCACTTGTACGATCCCATCGATTCTAGGATTGCTAGGTGATGCTACACCAGCACTGACCTACAGCGATACTATCCTACTAGCGCTGGCTTGAGTCGGCATTCTTCCTCGAGTATCGACCCCTATCGGTGTCTTACCCCGAGTGACAGACGTCACTGACCTCTTCCTAGGAATTCTCTGCTCCTAGTCACTCATGATGCAGACTCTCTACAAAACCTGCTTTCCAATTCCACACAAAATTAGAAATTGAGCGACCCACACAAAACAATCTACCAATCGGCTATTAATCACATGCATTTGCAAAAAAAAAAAAAAAAAAAAAAAGGTCTTTCCTACTAACTATCCCAAGACCCATCACACCTTATCACTCTAAACACTAACTAGCTATGATACCACTTTCGGCAGGGATGTCACACCTCGAACCCCGGGCATGTGCACATTCCTCGGTGGTCGACCAAATTGCGACGTTCCCAGGACGCGTTGCCGACCCAATCGATTCATGCACATGCGAAAGCGAAATAACAATCTCTAAACATCAAACAAACATAGGATAGAAAAGCAGGACAACCAATTTACACAAAACATATTTTATAAACAAGCTAGGTTAGCTATACAAGGTCATACATGAAAGGGGCCAGTCCAAAAAGCTACCAAGCTAACCCTGCCCCGGACCCTATCTACTTGGGATTCGGGTCTACCACAACACCATTAGGGATGTCAATGTCTAATGGGTCAGCTATCTCGGCTGCGGGCTCTTTACCCTCTGGCAATTGGTTTGCCGCAATATTTGCTAAAATATCGGCGTCGAACACTAGGTCGAGTATCTCCTCCAACTCGGCACCTTCTGTTAGAGAAAACACCTATGTTGTTTTGAAGCTGACAAAACTTATACAAGTTATATTCTGAAGATCGCCAGACTTCTATGTCAAAGTCTATCTTACATCAAAAGTCTGCCCACTCTGACAAGTTCCAGATTGAACGCAAGTGAAAAATGAAGACTTATCCAAATGCGGGATTATCTTTCTTTCTTCAAGGGTTCGGTTTGATAGGATATATATGGCCTTCTGGTTGGAAATATCACCTACGAGATTGGTTATTCTTATTGGAATCAATTTAGATATATTAAATCATTTCGGAAGGCAAGTTATTTTGGAAAGAATTTACTTATGGAAACTAAGATCTCGATTGTATGGGCGAACAGGATTGACGAGTTTTCATCACAATTTTCAAAC
This sequence comes from Eucalyptus polyanthemos subsp. polyanthemos, assembly GCA_017140185.1. Classification (NCBI taxonomy): domain Eukaryota; kingdom Viridiplantae; phylum Streptophyta; class Magnoliopsida; order Myrtales; family Myrtaceae; genus Eucalyptus; species Eucalyptus polyanthemos. Next base: position 28,061,628 of record CM029464.1, on the reverse strand, counting down.
GGCTTGAGATCTCCTTGATTGATTCTATCCAACGGGTTGATTGGAATAATTCATTTTGGAAGTGCCAACAGTCGAGAAGGCATGAAGGAGTATTTAAGGAGGCCTCTCCAGTTGTTCGACAGAGTGCGTGAAAGAAGAATTCCAAAGTCTGAAGCTTCCCACTTACTTGTTATTCCTTACACTGTGCTCAAATTTGTACTCAAAAAAGAGAGAAACTCAAAGAGAGACTTTGTGAGAGTAGTAGAGACTCTTTACTGTGAAGTTAAGATCACAAGATTGTAAATTCTCTTTTGATTCTTAGTGGAAACCAGCCAGAAGGCCATCAGCGTGGGAGAGTGGACGTAAGCTTGATTTAACCCGAAGCACTATAAATTATGTGTTCCTTTTCTTGTCCCTAAACTCCTTTACTTTATTTGTACTTCAATTTTGCAGTTAAAGTCTAAACTCTTTTAAAGTCTGCTGATCATCAGACTTAGTTTCAAAAGCAAAACATTTTTACTGCTCTTTCCGAAAATTATCTTCCCACCTATTCACCCTCCTCTAGGTGTTCATACTAGCACTTTCACCTTCGATAGGTCCGTGAAAACAGTCCAAAGGGCCCTCCCAAACCTCGTTAGGCTTGTGGCAAAACCACGTCTTGAAGCGATGAGGTACCAATTAAGGTAGGCCCTCATCGACCCAGATAGTGGTCACTATAAGCTCATGGGTTCGGGTGTTCCCGAGGATGGGGTAGACGGTACGCTCGGTCTCGGCCTCTCGCGGCCACCCAAAACGAACTTGGTGCACCTCCATCTAATGACCTGTAAAATTTTAAACCATGACGGGGTAAGACAATGTCTCAGCGAGTCTATACCCTAAACCCCGATTAGGAAGATAACTCACCTAGAGGCAACCTATACACACATCATATAAGACTTACCTCGCCTCAGTACTGTGACATCCTGATTTTTAGGTTCTGATTTCGATTGGATAAGTTGGGCCTTTCATCGATGCGAATATAGTGCTTCTCTTTGAGATAGCCACTCATGAGATAACTAACCTATCAGGTGAAGCCGTTAAGGGATTTTAAACGCAATAGACTTGAGAATTCGACTACGAATCTATTGCTCGACCGTGCTAGTCTGCATGGGTCATTACGGCACAACCAAAAACTACCAGAGATCGGAGATAGGTCGGCTCGACTAAGATGTGTCGCTAAACGTGGGTGATTCCACTAATTTGCAAAATTCTCGTCGATTAACACTAGATCGATTTTTCTGTCGTTTTGGCACCTTGTGTTCATATTTGAAACCTTGAGGTTTTCACGACAACCGAGAGTCGCCAATGTGTCGAAGACGTACGTGTGGCTCAAAGAAAATCGACCACAGGTCAATCGCACCAAAAATTCCTAAAAGCTACCCGGTAGATTAAGTTACGCTAAAATCGCGTCAGATTGAAATTAACCATGAATTTGAACCCGATTTTAGAAATTGAAAGTTCTATCATATCACGAGTTATTTTAGGAACATCGACTCACCTTTCGAGAAATTTTCGACGAGTTCGGGATTTTTACAGAAAATCGATATGGATAATTCGGAAAACGAACAGAAATTCGGATTGGCCGATTTGAAGGGATTTTTGGCCTCCTATGTGAACTAATTGGCGAAAGGAAGCTATGCGGGCTTTTTCTTCAACAAAATTAGATGCCAATCGAAGAGGTTTGTTCAAAAATCGGATTCTGAGAAAAAGGGAAATGAAATTAGGAATTGAAGGAAATGGCCATTTTTGCCACCCAAGACTTGTTATTTGGGGGAAATAAGGTGCAAGGAAGCAAGTGAGGATCAAGTATTTTAGATTGAGAATTTTTGGGGCCAAGATTGGATAATTGTGGAATATTTTGTTTAGTTTTCTTATTTCTTTTCTTCCTCCGCGGTTGACTCCAGCAACCAACAATCTTTTTTCTTCGTTGTCTACACATCCGCGACTCCACCTGCAACAGTCCTCGAGCCGAGCAACCCATCCCGCGTCCAACGTGGATCAGCCGTGCCAAAGCCCCCCGTCTTCATGTTGCACCTGCACCACTCGTGGCCACCAAAACCAGCCCGAGTCGCGCCTGTTCAGCCACCATTCTTGTCTCCATAGAACCGAAGCTGCAAGACCAGCTCAACCGCGAAGCTTTGCGAGCCGATTTCAGCCCCGGTTTGGCCCCCCTTGGTGCTGCCGCTTCGGGATTTATCGGCCGCCGTCGTGTCCCCATCATTTTGATCCGAGCGGATCATTAATCATGTGATTTTAACTCACTATCCTTGCTTAGTAAGTTAATGACGCTTAAGGGTTGATTAGTTTATTCTAAGTATGGATTAAGTGGATAGTTAGATTAGATTAGCCATTTAATTAATTGTTATTGCATGTTAGGTGGTTAGTTTAGTGCAACTAGGGCCTAGACAAGTTCTAGTATTTATCTAGAGTGGTTTGGAATTTTTTCGAGCCCATCTCGGCTTTTAATTAGGCTTTACGGGCCTAATTCTATTTATTGGCATTTATTTATTATTATTTGTAATTATTTAATTATTTATTTATTTTCCAAAAAATTAGACCGGAATAGTCGATTTAACGACCGGAATTTTATGCTGATTTCAATGGTGTAATCTGTTTATTTGATTGAGTTCTAATTTATGATGATTGTGTGTGAATTGTGCTTTTGGGAATTTATTCATAAATTTATTTAATTTCAATAATTGATTGGAAAATAATCGAGCATCGGTTTACAGCGCCAAAAATATGTTTTGAACTACGGGAAATTGGTGGGATTTTCAAAAGTGAAAATATTATATTTTGGTTAAAGTCGGCCGGGTACCACACACGATTATTTTTATCATAAAAGATAAAAAAAATGGTGGCATTCTCGAGATGGTGATAATAGTATACTATATCAACCTATGGGCTCTGATATGTCAGCTTAGCGAGAGCAGTATACCGGTATACTATATTAGCCCGATGGTTTGATATGTTAACTTAGCGAGAGTAGTATACCTTAATAGCTTCTAGTGAGCCTTGACCAGTGTATTATATCAGCTTACGGGATTGGATATATCAGTTTAGCGAGAGCAGTACACCTTGGCAGCTTTTGGAGAGCATTATTAGTGTGCTATATCAACCCGATGGTTCGATATGTTAGCTTAGCGAGAGCAATACACTATTTATCAACTTAGCACGAGCTATACTATCTATTTATCAGCTTAAAGCGAGCAGTCCTGATATGGTTGGACTTTATAGATAGTATTGAATGGGCCGACCAAGGAAAGGTCGTGATGATATGTAATCGACTAAGTTGATTGATCGATGATTCGATCTGAATTATGGATTTGATGTGATGATGTGATTTGATGATTGTATTAATTGAATTGACTTGCAGGAAGGAACTGAGGCCAAAGTAAGTCCTCTGACTCATGATTGTGCTTAGGTAGCCCTTGGGGCGTATTTTCTTCATAGTCGGGTCTTAAGGGGTTGAACTTGCTGAGACATCATCTTAACTGGTTGTGAGATAACATTTTCAAGACCCTAGGGTGAAGAATCCTGGAGCTTGAGGCGGAAGGGTCAGGAGCATGGATTGCTCAGAAGTTCTTTTTGAAGATAGATTCCCTATACCTAAACCCTAGAGTTGGCCTCTCTTTGTAAACCAAATTGTGGTCTTTATTAAAGTGTTGATTTGAAAATTGTGGCCCTACTTTTTTATCCCATCTTGTTGTTATCTGGGGATTTATTAATTGCTTCTGCATGCATATTAAAATGAATGAGTCAGCGATGCGTCCTAGGACGTCGCTATTAATCGACCAAGAAGAAATGAGCACGTGTTCGGAGGATCGAGACGTGACAAGTACTTTCCTACACGTTAGTACAGCTCATAAACATATGCATATAGCAAACATCTTTAACAATTAGAATACTGCACATCAATCGTCAAATACTCATAGGGGTCCCGATTATAAGGTCAAATCGTTATGACACGTCCCATTCCGGACCACACAATTTTGTCCCATAATCAGGCGCGGCTATTTCACTCATTCAAGCGTTCCAGTTAATTACGACCCAACGATCACGGCCAACTCAACAGTCGGCAGTCATCCGACATAACTGGGCATCGTCTCGCCCCATCGAGCACGGCAACGTCTACATTCGGATGGCATTCCTGAAGGAGCATCGGTCCAGCCTCTATTGCGATTCGGCATCCATTGACGTGGGGCATTCCATATAGGAGCATCGCCCACCTAACTTTCATCGGGTGACGGGTTCCCATTGCAATCACACGCATATCCAATCTCGGCCAAGGACATCGTGCTTTGCACTCAAATGCCTTAATTTTAAATAATGTACTTAGCCTATTTTCTTCATATTAAAAACACCTGGTAAAATAATTGGGTGTGGTCCCACGATCATATTACACCACAAAACGTGATATACTCTCTTTTAAAAATCCAACGATTTTATATAGTACTTAAAATATTTTTGGAGTAAAAAATCCGACACCCGGTATTTTTCTAATTAAATACCAAAATTTTGATTTTTGAAATGATAATTCAAAAATCATCACTCAAGCATCCAATTGCATAATTTAACACTCAATTGCACAAACCAACAAACACCACGACGATCGGCACAAAATTCTAGCAACCGACTATCCCAAGTATAATTTCCGCTAAATAATAAATAATTAAATAAATTGCATTTAATTAAATAAATTGCAAAAAAATTAAATTAAACCACTAATTAATCTATCTACCTAAGCTAATCTAACCATCTAATTGAACTAATTAAATTCATCTAACCAATCTAGCTACATTTAATCTAACCAAATTAACTAATTAAATTAACTAACCACCTAATTGGCCTATCTAACTAATCTAATTAACTAAATAAGCTAACTAAATTACACTAACCTCACTTAGCCTAATCTAACCCACTAATTAGCCACTAATCCACCTTTAAGTGTAATTAGCATCCTAATTAGAGTTTAAGACGTAAACTCACTAGTTTAACGAGCTGACGAGTTTACGGCGATAGCGACGCGAAGGCGAGTAAGACTCAGGCCTACGGCGACACAAAGGGAGGTTAGGAATGGGCTAAAAATGGCCCAACAGCTCACGGCTTGGAGCTAGCCTTCGGTTCTGGACTGGGCTAGACCGAAGGGCTGGATCGGGCTAGCTAGTCTGGCGGAACGAGCTATAGAAGGGCTAGTGAAGATGAGAGGCAGGCATACCAGCTTGGACAAACAAGGCCAAGTGGACGATAGTGGCTTGCAGGCAGACGTGAAGAGCTAGCAGCTCGCGGGGGACGGTCGGGCTGTCGAGCTCGAGTGCTGGGATGGCTGCTCGGACGGTGCAAGGGCGGGCTGACAGGCGGTTCAAGCGACGGCTTGGGTGACGGCATGAGGCTGGTGGACAAAGCAACAGGGATGGAGGGCTATGCTAGTTTGAAAGCTCTGGAAATGGAGGTTACATGATGTGAAAATGAAGAAGAAGCTGAAGAAGAAGAAGATGGAGTTGCTGCTGGGAAGGAGGGGACAAGAAGCCTTAGAAGTCAAGGAAAAATATCCAAGACACTCAAGTGCAATCCCTAAAGTCTTTAGCCATGACCAGCTGCCCTTTTCCCCTCCCAATCTTCTCAAACAAGCCAAGTTTGATGGCCAAATGTTGCAGCCCCCACAGCCCTACGAATTTTGCACCCATTCACTCAATTTCTTCCTAAATCTCTCCAAAAAACTTCAATTCAATGGCCATACATTCCAAGGCAGCAGCCCACACAATTTCCTTGCATCCCCTTCACCAATTAGCTCACTTTGGAGGCCAAAATCCCACTCAATTTGGCCCCTCCGAATTTCTTGAATTTGACTTGCCCAACTTTGATTTTTCGCCAAAAATCCGGGCTCGCCGAAAATTCTTCAAAGGATGAGCCAACGTTCCAAAAATAAATCGTAACACACTGGAACTTTCGATTCCTGAAACTGGGTTCAATTTCGTGGTTAATTTCGATCAGACGCGATTTTAACGTGACCTAACCTATTTGGTAGCTTTTAGGAATTTTATTGTGTTTGACCCATGATTGATAATTTTCAATCCACATTTGTGCATCTTCGACTCATTGGCGACTCTCGGTGGTTGTAAAAATCTCAAGGTTTCAATTACGGGCATAGGGTACAGAATCGACAGAAAAATCGATTTAGTGCCGTTCAATATGAATTTTGCAATTAGGTTGAATCACCCACAACTTAATTACATGCTTCTATCGAATCGGCCTATCTCCGGTCTCTAATCGATTATAACAGTACCGTATTGACCATTGCAGATTAGCACAGTTGAGCAGTCGATTTCTAATCGAATTCTCAAGTCTGTCGCGTTTATATCCCTTAACGGCTTCACCTGATAAATTAGTTATCTCATGAGTGATCAACTCAAAGAAAAAGACTATAAGCACATCGATGAAAAGCCAATTTCATTTAATCGAAATAGGGTTGAAAAATCAAGATGTCACATATAAGGATCATGAGAAGCTTCAATAACTTTCCTTTTAAAAACCATTTGGGCTTACATATGTTGACCTGGATTACTTACAAGTTCTTCACCTATTTACAACATATATTTACATGTTCATAACAAAAGTGTAAGTAATCAGTCAGGAAATAGGGTGAGAGGGGTTCTTAACTTCACTACCCCCACACTAGCCCACGTCCATATAAAAAAAAAAAGACGTCTTCTCAGGCTTCATCATGATCTGGGTGCCTAAGCACCTCCTACCCCGACTCTAGGTCCTCCAGCACCGAACTGAAGAGGGCCAAACAGCTCCCCTTCGTGATTTATGAACCAAGCAACGAACCTCATAGGAATCCAGTCTACCTTGCCATCATCCATCCAAAGTGTAGCCTTATATCTCGTGTAGGTCAACTCAATATCGAGGTCATATAAGTCGTGGAAAGAAACATCAATGTACGTTATCACCCCATAATGAGCAATCGGTGGTACGTCCATACTAATGATCTGAAAATAGAAAGGAATGAGGATTGCCCAGTAAAGAAATCATAAGACCCTAAGCTAGACAATCCATAGTTGCCAAAGAAAGCAAGAAAACACAACCAAATAGCTCAACATACTAAGGCAAAATTGTCACAAGTATAACTAAATGAATACTAAAATGTCACATGAATGATCACTCCATAATAAACATGCTAAATGCACATGTATACCTCATGCTCCTAATTTGAACTAAGATGAAATGCGATAGCAACAGGCGAACTCATACGCCAAGTGGAATTTAGATTATAGTGTGTATATCAAGGTCCACCCTCGATCAATTTACCCATCGGAATGCAAGCCGGCCCGATCGAGTCACTTCCGGAATCCCACATCCGGACTTCCACGATATTGTTATCATGGGCATCTCACTCCGAGGCATCCCAGTATCACACAACATAGACATCCCAAGATCACTCAACATGGGGCACCTCACTCTGAGGCATCCCGGTATCCCACAACCAAGGCATCCCTGATCACATACAGGGGCATCTCAACTCTGAGGCATCCCGGTATCTCACTCAACCGAGGCATCCAAGATCACACAGCATGGGCATCCCACTCCCCGGGGCATCACCGGCATCTTAGTACTGATGGAAATCTCTTACTCATTTAATTCACACATTCCACACATCACATGTCTGAATTATATCACATCACGGCATGCACAAGACCTCAAGAGTGCACAATTGCTTCAAGCAGGACTCATGCTCACACAACATTTCATTCATGTTGCACTCATTGCACACACATGCCACAATTGGTAACCATACAATGACCACACTTCAAATTTTGGAAGAGGCATGCTCATGCTATCACGCTCCGAACCTCGAGCACATGCGCATCCCTCTGCGGTCGATACAAATGCGATGTTCCCAGGACACGTCGCTAACCCATTCATTTTAATGCACATGCGGAAGCAAAACAAATACCCCTGACAACAAACAACATGGGATATGAAAGCAATGCACATTTCACAAAAGTCAACTTTTATAAACAACAAGTTTATATACAAAACAAGTTTAGACAAAAACCTACAAAAGATCGGTTCTCAAAAAGAAGTTGTCCACGACATACTAGTCGAACACACACGCCGATCCTTCAGACTCCACCTCCACAGACTCCGGGGCTTCGGGTCCCCCACAACCACCAGCTAAGGACCTGAAAAGTAAAACCACGACCAGGTGAGATAATGTCTTAGCAAGTCCACCCCCTAAACCCTTATTAGAAAGGAAATACACCTCAAGGCACTCTAGCCACACAGCCACACAATTAGAATAGAGGACTTACCTCGCCTCAGTTCCTTCCTGCACGTCAGCACAGTTCATATACACATTGCATATAATTAATGCACATAACAATTGAAACACCTCAACAACTCAATCAATCACAGGGGGTCCCGATTATAAGGTCAAATCGTTATGACACGTCCCATACCATGCCACACAGTTTTGTCTCATAATTAGGCACATCAAACTCAAACAATCATGTGTTCCAATTGCTAATTAAGCCCCTCAAGGGCACTGCCGACTCTCATGTTCGGCGGTCCACTAATGTAACCAGCCATCGTCTCTTCCCTATTGAGCATGGCTACGTCTTTCAAAGACGGCTTTCTCGAAGGAGCGTAAGTCTAGAATCTACTGCGACCTAATACCCTAATGCATGGGTAACACGAAAAGGGATTTAGTAGCGTTCGGCATAAATGCTCGAGACGGGTTCTCTTTAACCAACACATGATCAATCAATCTCGGTCTAGGATACTGTGCATTGCACACAAATGCCTCAATTAAAATAGTGCTTTTGGCCTATTTTCTTCATATTAAAAACATCCCATAAAATAGTCATGTGTGGGAACATGGTCAATTCGAACCATAAAAATTGATACATTTTCTTTTCAAACCCCACTATTTGATATAGTACTTAAAAACTCTTTTTCAATGTCAAAACCCGACACCCGAGATTTTCAGAATAAATACCATAATTTTCTCAATCACCACTTAATTTCATAATCCAATAATCAATTTCATAATCCAATCACACCACAAGAATCGACGAAATTTCGGTCACCAATTTTATTTCGGTCTAATTTCCGGAAAATAATAAATAATTAAACATATTCCGAAATTAATTAAATAATATAAACTAATTAAATATAATATAATATAATATAATTTAAATCATGCAAATAATTAATTAAATGCCTAATTAAGCTTACACTAATCTAACTTCCTAATTAGCATTAATTAATTAACCACTGAACTAATGAAATCTCATAATCTAATTAACTTCTATTTATACTAATCTAACCACCTAAACGTGCTTAGCCTAATTTAAACACCCCTTAAGCATAATTAACCTTCTAAGTAAGGTTTAATGAGTAAACTCACCGGTTTAGCGTTCCGATGAGTCCACGGCGACGGCAATGCCAAGGCGGGCGACAAACCTCCTAGTGGTGACACTAACCAAGGCTGGGAAGAGCTTGAAAACGAGCCACGAAGCTTGAAGGCCCCTGCTGGTTCGGTTTCTACTCTTGCTAGAACAAGAAGGAACCCACAGCAGGTCGAGGCAGGTGGAGTAGAAGCGGCTTCAGCAAGTCTAGGCGATGGTTTCGGCGGCTTGGAAGGACGGCGGAGGAAGCTCAGGTGGCAGACGACAGTGGCTGCACTCAAGAACCTCTACCATAACAATCCAAGGCAGTCCCAAGCTCATAACAGCAACAACTCGGATTCCCACTGAAACTCCCAAACACTAGACTGCCGGAGGAGAAACGGAGTTGGGCGGCTTGGCCAGAGCTCCAGTGAGCAGGTGGCTAGCAACCGGTGGCACCTGGGAGTCAAGGGAGACTTATTAGTGGTTGGGCCAGGCAGAGGAAGGGTCTGAAGGGGAGGAAAATCGCAAAACAGGCAAAACTAGGCAGGTCCAAGCGGGATGGCCGATGGTGGCTTCTGGCCGGCAGGCGAGTTAGCCAGCGGCTCCATTCGGCAAGCGGCGACCATCGTCCATAGGGACTGGGTCTCTTGGTCACGGTGGTGGGTGGCACGGAGGTTGATTCTAATGGGAAAGCAACTTTTAACTCAGGTTTTCGCAAGAAGGTCAGCTAGAGCAGAACAGGGCCAGGCAGTCAGATTGCCGCTGGCTTCTGGCCGGCCGGCGGGTTAGCTGGCGGTTCCGACCAACGAACGATCAAGTCAGGGCGGACGGTCTGGATGTCCTGAGCACAGTAGTGGGTGGCACGGGAGCTGATTCCTTCGGGAAGGCAACAATCAACTCAGCTTTTCACAAGAAAGTCTGTTGGAGCAAAAGGAAGAAGAAAGGAGAAATGAGGGGAGAGAGAGTCCAGTCGAGAGAGGGCTGGAGGGGAGAGAGAGAGTGATGTGAGGGCTACTGCACTCTTCTCCAAGGCCATTCAATGCTTGCCCCAAGTCCCCATGTAAGATGACCTCACATTCTCTCTCTTCTCTTGCCTTATCGACATGCTTTTGGGGGCAAAATGGTCATTTCCACCTTGCACAAATTACCGATATGTCCTTGGGCTCAAAATGATGGGTGGGCCTAATAATTGGGCTTGGAAATGAATAGGAATGGGCTTGGGAATTGATTGGGCTTGATTGGGCTCAAATGGGCTTAAGGTTTACTGGTGGGCTTGGAAGAAGAAATGGTGGGTTGGGCCCAATGGGCTCACTTGCTTGCCTTGGGCCTCCATGGTGGCTATCCCACCTTAGGCTTGAGGCCCACACCGGCTTGGCCCAACCCACATCCTCATGGGCTCGCTTCCTCGGTCCGAAAATCCCTTTTCAAATACTCGGCTTAACTTTGATTTTTTACTAAAAATCTCGGTTTGCAGAAAAATCTTTTGAGGATGAGTCAACATTTCTAAAATGACTTATGACATGGCAGAACTTTCAATTTTTGAATTCAGGTTCAATTTCGCAGTTAATTTCAATGTGGCGCGATTTTAGCGCGTCCTAATCTACCGGGTAGCTTTTAGGAACTTTTAATGCTTTTGACCCGTGGTTGATTATTTTCGAGCCACAAAGTGCATCTTCGATACATTGGCGACTCTCAGTTGTCGTGAAATCTCGAGGTTTCAAATACGGACACAAGATATAGAAAAGACAGAAAAATCGGTCTAGTGCCATTCGACAAGAATTTTGCAATTAGATGGAATCACTTACATTTAATCACATACCTCTGTTGAGTCGACCTATCTCTAGTCTCTGATCGATTTTGATCGTGCCGTAATGACCCTTGTAGATTAGCACAATCAAGCAATCGATTCCTGGTCGAATTCTCAAGTCTATTGTGTTAAAATCTCTTAACGGCTTCACCCGATAGACTAGTTATCCCGTGAGTGATCAGCTCAAGGAAAAGAACTATAGGTGCGTCGATGAAAAGCCCAACTTATTCAATCAAAACTACTTGAAATTCAGGATGTCACACTTGCACAAACTAACTATTATTATAAGACCATTAGACTTCCTATATGCCATAAGAATCAGGTACAAGAGGCACAGCATCCATTGCACAGTCTCAGATCAAGGCAGGATACAAGTTGACACAGGCAATTTCAATCATAGAAGCAGAAACTCATCAAAATGCTACGAAATTTTAGTATGTTATAGAAGAGACATAGATTAACATTTTTTGTGAAGAAATCTAAGCCTATATCTCATTGTATAAAGAGCAGTAATTTGCTATCTTTATCCCTAAATTCTGCAACAACTTCCAAATTAAGTGCCTGCTGAAGAAGGATTGTTTCACTACCCAAATTAGTTAGTACACTCTTAAGAAAATTAGTTCTTTCCTTTAACTACACCTTTAAAACCCCAAGCGACACATAAACTAGTAAGTTTTCCATTTCTGTCTTTCCTAAACAGAACATCCTAAGCCACTATCTCCATCTACAGCTTAATCAGATTATTTAGTTCATCTACAACCTCTTTTAGTACCTTGACACCTCTCCGACAGTACCCAAAAGTGATCGCATTAGCTCTTCACCTACACACAACAACCCACAGCTCAACTCAAGGCTAGTATTCGCGTCTCGACTCCTCAACAGCAACATGCAACGCCCATCTATCACTCAGCAATCGTCCACCCACCAACTCGACCAAACTCAGCTCCCTTGCACTCGGTTCTTTAACCATCCAAACCCCTATCATGACATGCAAAGACCAACAGCGTCATTTGAGTGCCCATCTAACCTATTCCAACTCAAACCAGAAACATCAAACTTAATCCCCACCATTCAGCATACTCCACAAGTTCACTCGACAAACAATGGATAAATTCTAGTTTAGGACCTCATCATTTCTTTACCGGTTGCTTGGCTTCGCTGGTGGCTCAATGCTCTCCGAGAATCTACTCTCAAGCTCACGCAAGAAGAAAAAAGAGTCGCTGGAGCTGCTAGGCTTCGCTTTTGCTCGAGCTACGAAAGGAAGGAAAAGAGAGAGAGAATTTTGGGTCTATTTTAGGGAGGAGAGAATGGCGTGTTTTCTGAGGGAGTTTAGCTTGAGTGTGCAGATATTTTTTTTAAATCCCAAGAAGAGAAGTAATCATTAGAAAGGATTAATAATGATGTCTCCTCTGAAGCTTCGGGTTGGAGAGAAAACTGAAAGGGAAGAAATGGGTGTCGTGGCTCCCATGCATACCTTATTCTTCATGGTCGACACTTGGCGCTTGAGAATGGTTAACTTCTAATCCATGTCGTCAGTTAGTCTATTAGTTTCTAATGTCTTTTACTTAGTTTCGTTTCGAATCCACAAATTTTCGATCCTCTCATAACTATACAAATCTATGAGTTCGCGAATCGAATTGACGAGTTAACATCACGTCACTAACCTACAAAGAAGAATTTATCGCAAGAAATTACTAAAGTTAGTGGTCGACAATAGAATTACAATCGCTTATAAGTTTTTAATAATTTCTAATTAAATCCCTCATAATGGTAATCTATAATCTTAATTGAAAATTAAAGCGCTCGGACCTAAATACCCGCCTCTGGCCCACCGAGCTCATCCCACGACATTTCACGGCCCACTAGACTTAATTCACAATTTTATTGAACCCGACTCTTGGCTGGCTCCAAGCCAAGCCCAAGTCCATATCCTATCCTTTGGCTGATCGAGCACATGCTTGATTTCTTCGTGCGGCCCGTTAACTACTTAAGCCCATACTTTCGTCATGGCCCATCAGGCTTGTCATTTGGCCTGCTTTAAAATAATCCAAGTCCTTAACAGTTTGATTACACTTATAGGGTTGATAAAATTAAGGATGTCACATATACCCCTCACGACGGGTTTATTTTTATTATCTAGTTGTTTAACTAAGTTTCTTGAGAATAACTTGATCAGTGGGAATGATCAATTCAATGACCTTGTTCCCGAAGAAGATCATTTAGATACTCAACATTCCACTTCAAGTACTAAGTTGGTTGTTATTTACAACGCCTCATCAGTTTAACAGACCGTTGAACAACTAATCTGTGAAGATCCACAAGTTGCTGAAATTGATTCGGTAGGCCCAACTATTCAACAATTACTTGATACTATTGAGCTTCCAGTTGACCAACAAACTCCTCAGAAGAATATTGATGCAACATTAAGAAGGTCTATTAGGATGAAGAAATCTACAATCCTTGGTGACTACATTGCGTATCTAAAAGAATCCGACTGTAATGTTGGAGCTGAAAATGATCCTGAGACATTTTCACAAGTCATGAGTTGTAATAAATCCAATTTGTGATACAATGCCATGAAAGAAGAGATGAATTCTATGGCATCTAATGGAGTCCGAGGTTTAGTTGAGTTGCTTGATGGTGTGAAGGCCATTGGTTGTAAATAGGTCTTCAAAACTAAAAAGATTTATTATGCAATATTGAGAGATACAAAGCCAGACTCATTGTCAAGGGATTAACTCAAAAGGAATGAATTGATTATACGAAGAATTTTTCTCCTGTATCTAAGAAATATTCTCTTCGTATTATTTTGGCATTGGTAACTCATTATGATATGGAGTAACATCAAATGAATGTGAAAATGACATTCCTCAATGGTAAACTAGAAGAAGTGGTTTACATGAAACAACCAGAAGGAATCTTCTTTAGTGCTAGTAAGCATTTGGTGTGCAAGCTTAAGGAGTCTCTATATGGCCTGAAACATGCATCCCACCAATGGTACTTAAGGTTCGATGAGGTCATCTCTTTATTCGGTTTTGTAGAGAATGTCATGGATCAATGTATATATCAGAAGGTTAATAGGAGCAAAATTTGTTTCCTTGTACTATATATGGATAACATTTTACTTGCAATCAATGATAATGAATTGTTATATAAGGTATAACAAATCCTTTCTAAGAGCTTTGATATGAAAGATATGGGTGAGGCATCTTATGTCATTGGCATTAAGATCCATAGAGATAGATCTCCAGATATATTAGGACTATTTCAAGAAACCTATATCAATAAAGCCTTAGAGAGATTTTGGATGAAAGATTATTCACCAAGTATAGCACCCATTGTCAAGGGTGATAGGTTTAATTTAAGCTAGTGCCTGAAGAACGATTTTGAAAGGAAACAAGTGAAGAACATCCCATATGCTTCTGTTGTTGGAAGCTTGATGTATATTCAGGTCTAAACTTGACCTAACATTACTTTCACTATGGAAATGTTAGAAAGATATCAGAGTAATTCAAATATGGACCACTGGAGAGCTACAAATAAAGTGATGAGGTAGCTTCAAGAAACAAAGAGACACGTGCTTATGTATAGACGAACGAACAGCTTGGAGGTAGTTGGTTACTCGGATTCAGACTTTACTAGCTGCATTGATTGCCATAAATCAACATTGGGATATATTTTTATATTTGCTTGTGGAGCTGTATCCCGTAGAAGTGCGAAATAGACCTTGGTTGTCACTTCCTCTATGGAGACAAAGTTTGTTTCCTGTCTCGAGGCCACCTCACATGGTGTGTGGTTGAAAAGTTTCGTATCGAGGCTTAGAGTTATGGATTCCATTGCTAGGCCATTGAGAATGTTTTCCAACAATTCAGCTACAGCCTTCATGACTAAGAACCACAAAAGTGGTAGTTGAAGAAAGCACATCGACAACACGTATTTAGCCATCAGGGAACGCATTAAAGAGAATAAAGTGATCATAGAACACATAAGCATTGGATTGATGATAGCTAATTCTTTAACTAAAGGCATGCCACCAATGAGTTATAAGGATCATGTATTCAAAATGGGCCTTAGTCAAATCCTGTAAATTTTTCTTTGTATGAAAGAATTTGTGAGACTTTTGTTTATTTGCAATGTTTTTCTCAATACAATTGTAAGAAAAAAATTACGTTTGACTTGGAGTAAACATAAAGTTTACTCATTAAGTTATTTTATCACATATGTGCTGATGAAATGCATAGTGATACACAAAAGATAACACTCGCTCTAAGAGGACTCATCGCTATGATTCATGTGTTTTATTTCAGTATGAAATTTATGTGGATTTGGGTTGATATTTCATTTGATGGAATATTGGGATTAAGTGAGAGAATGTTATAATATTTATTATTTCAAATGTGATCCCAATATTGTATTTCCCAATTAATTCAGATTTATTGTCCAATTTATTACCTACGTTTATTAAGTGATATTTGCCCGTTAATATGTTACTATAACTATCTTGATGAAAGACTTCGGTAACATAAGAAACGGAATAAAACATGAAGTCGTTTAGTCCAAACCCCAATCACTATAGAAAACACATCATCACATTTGGAGGGGTATTAGCTAGTGGAACAGGACGTATAGATTTGGTGATTCTATATTTGCAAGTCGATCACGCTCCGCGCATCCAGACAAACATTTGGGATTTTCTGTATTTGCAGATTTTTATCAATGGCTGGAGGCATGTCGATCATTATGTTTCCGCAAATCGATCTCAAATTATATACGTAGTTGTTTGTGAATGATAGATCGGGATCATTAGGTTTTATTTAGATTTGGTCTTACAGCCCTTGCACCAAAACTCCCCTAAGATGAAGCCCATGTCCATGACGCCCATGTCCTCCGAGACCATGCACAAAGAGAAGTCCTACTACGTGGTGACCATGCCCGCCATGATGCCTATCTCCACCTCCGTTAGCCTTCCGTGATGATGCCTTCCCTCATTAGCCATTCTCATTTTCATCTTCTGTTTTGTATATCCCCCAACTCTATTTCAGTTTTGACACTAGAACAACTGCCTGGATTATGAGAGATGAGAGGAAGAGAGGCCCTTATTTATAGAGGTTCACGAGGCAGTGGTTTAGCTGTAGTATTTTGTCAACTTTGGCCATCTTTTCACTTATGTTGCACCAATACAGATATGGGACACGCAACACGACACGACACGTCAACAAGTCATTTCTCAAAAACTAAAGAATTTTGACATGTTATATGTTAAATATATTTTTATATATAAATGCATAAATAAATAAACAAATAAATAATAAAAAGTGCTAGAATTAATTTACACTAAAAACATTAATCCAACATTTGTCAATATCATTCATTATTTTAATTTGACAAATTCAACTATATCACATTGCAATAGTCCACAAAACTTGGAGAAAAATATAAGTAATCCACATTCTACTATCAAATTTAGGGATACATGTACTACAGATCCTAAAACTTATTACGAAAATGCAATTGAGCTCTAAAACTTATTAAATTTGTGCAATCGAGTCCTTGTTAACATTGTTAATTTGTTTGATGGAAAATGCTGAAGTAGTATTTTTAAATTAATTTATTTATCCTAACTGGTTAATTTTTATTACTTTTTAAAAATCTTATTTAAAAATAGTAAAAAACTAAAATAACTCTAAAAAAATGGAAAAAAAAGGTAAGGTTGTGAAAAAAAAAAAAAAGGCAGATGGGTGGCTGGGAATAATTCTAAAAAAAGTGGAAAAAAAAAGAAAAAGAAAAGGCAAGGTCATTAAAAAAAAAAAGGCACGATCATGGGTGGTGGACATGCCGCTACCATCGTTGGAGGGGGCGGATGAGGTTGCCGGCCCTAGGTGGCGAAGGCTGGCCAATGAGCCTCCCTAGCCCTAGGCGAGGCGTCGCTAGCCCTAGGCGAGGGCCAGTGACCCTCGCTAGGCCCGAGTGAGGGCACGGCGTTGCCCAGATCTAGGTGAGTCTCGCCGATCCTTGCCTAGTTGGCGATGGCCTCACTTGGGCCGATGAAGGCTGCTCCTCCACTGCCACCTACAGCTGGTGAGGTCGCTGGCCCCCTCCAACGGTGGCAACGGCACCCAAATCCCTACTTCTTTTTTCTTCTTTTTCATATATTTACATTCTAACCCCTTAAGTATTGAAAATTTTTTAAAATTGGCCCCATCCGTGTTGGAATCGCGTGTTGGAATTTCGAACTCACGTGTCGAAGCATGTCAGTTGACTACATGTCGGATTTTCCGACACTCGTTGATCGCGTGTCGGAGCGTATTGAACACATATCGAAGTGTCAGACACGACACGAAGGTCCCGGAGAACGTCAGTGCTACATAGCTTTTCACACGCCTCTTAGCTATTAAGTATTCAAGCAATGCGCGTCAATGTTCTTGAAAACTAGGAACGATGGGAAAATGCCGTCGGATGTTGTTTTGGGGAGCAAGTTCCCGCCTGAATAAAAGTAAGGGAGGTCTCCGTTGGTGTCGACACGTTCTGATTTGCGGCTCCACATTTCGGGCTTGGCGTGCACGTTAGATGAGCGGATACTTTTGCTACTTTGGGCCAGAAAAAGACAACTGACTGAATTGGAGACCACCTATGTGCATCTCATTTCTTTTTGTGGTTATTTTATTGACCATATGTTTGATTTTATTAGGTGTATTCTTCAATGCAGTTAAAATAATTATCAACTGGTTAGAACTTAGAGCTACCAATAATAATAATAATAATAATAATAATAATAATAATAATAATAATAATAATAATAATAATAAGCAATATATTTGTTTCTTGAAAACATTTTAAAGAGAAACTATGCTTATGTTTACAATGTAACTGTTTTTTGCCAAAACGACACTATGACACAATTATTGGTTTAATTAAGAAGATTTTAATTATTATAACACTAATTACAATTTTTTTACTGAAAAATCCACGTCATATTTTCCTCCTATAATAAGAAATCAAAGATAAACTCATTTTTCTATATAAAATTTTGCTTTGTTTCAAAATTATGAATTATGTTACTTTCTGTTTTGGTAATAACTATTCATATTGTCGAGCTAAATGTTACTATTCAATGCATTGACACCTTACTATTTTGCTGGAATTTATCCCATTATCATATACCTTTCACCAAAAGTCGTTCTTTGATATTCATTAAAAGGGGACAAGTTGGGCCGACTCTGAATGGGAAATATCACATGTAACTAGGATCAACAACTTTACTTCAAATAAAACTATATGAACACAAATCGTGCCAGAATTTATTCTATTACAAGCCCTAGAAAATATTGACTCCATAATGAAATCGAATGTAAACAAATTATGTTGAAATTTGATTGATGACAAAACTTGAGAATGCAAAAATGTTAACGTTAGAATGTAAACGATGTCGTGACACCTATGATAAAGATATACACCAGAATTTGATCGATGATGTGGATCTAAGAACTACAGCTAAGAACATGTTGGAATTTAATTGACACTTTGAATCTGAAAGATAAGTAAAGTGCATAAAAGTAAAGATAACTAAAAGAAAGTAAAGTTGTTTGATTTATGGGAGGGCTCTTCAGCAGAATAATGATGGTATTTATAGTGGTTGTGCCATAACCGTCTCTGAGCAATTCTCCTGTAGTTGTGCCACATTCCTTTCCTTGCAAAAACTTTGTGCTCATACTCTTGTGATACCACAATCTTGCCTTTAGGCAGTTGTTCCTACAAAACACATGCAAGTTGCTCCACGACCTTCATTACTTTGTTCTTAGTGGTTTCAAACTTGTAACAGTGCCTTGCGACCCTTTCTGTGTTTAGCTTTTTTCTGGTACCTTGACAATTTTATTGATCTTGCTATCCATTGTTTGTCATTGATAATTACAAGTTGTCATATATCAATAACTGATTGATAACAATCATCAATGGTTGTCAATATCAACACCAATCTTGATTGTCGATGATGAATCACGTGTTTGATAATAGCACTTCACTTGCATGTCTACTCATATCGTCAACCTATCCAATTTTTGGTGCAAACACTGACTAATTCATTGGATTAAGTTTCACAAACTTTATCCCCTTCAAATGCTAAAACGACCATTAGTAATACAATATTGTACTACTTATTGTATTTCATACGATGGTAACATTTGTGTAGGAACTTCGGTTGTGAAAATCGAATTATTCGTTGGTGAGCTTCAATGGTTTGGCTTTTGTTCTGGTCTTTTGAGAGAGCCTCGGTACTAAATTACTTTAACTATGCCAAGGCACCCGACACACAGACAGATTACTTGACGACGGTTTAGTATCTAACCGTAAATAAACTTTTATGAAATGCAAAAATCACCAGATTTTTATAACCTTACTCGCTTGGCTTAGGCTAGGGAAGGAGAGGAGAACTAAAATATAAGATTGCAGGACAGTTCGAAGCAACCAATAGCTTACTTTATTTTATTTTATTTTTGCATAATCAATCAGCATGATAATGATCGAGTAATATTGCGTCTTTGGCCCAAATCAAGAAATTTCTTAGATACGATGTAAAATGGTTCTTGTTTTATTGTTGATAAGAGATTTCTCTTACCCTTGTATAGTAAGGGCTCTTGGAGATTTTGACATGATCGGTTAATGAGTAC
Source organism: Eucalyptus polyanthemos subsp. polyanthemos (assembly GCA_017140185.1). NCBI lineage: Eukaryota > Viridiplantae > Streptophyta > Magnoliopsida > Myrtales > Myrtaceae > Eucalyptus > Eucalyptus polyanthemos. The sequence goes on along the minus strand of CM029464.1, from coordinate 28,041,745 downwards.
CACGTCTCTGTCACTCAATTGGTCCACTAATCCATCATTCTCTATACTGTGTGATGATCGCTCATAGTAGCAATCCCTTCTAGCTGAAAGAAATACTAAGAGCGCGCATGATAAAATTTATGTTTCTCGATTTCTCTGTTTCTCTGTTCCTCGAAACAGGTTTGGAACAAAGATCTGTTTGGTAATGCAATTTAATTTCTCTATTTCTGAAACAAATTTTTATTTAAAAAATAGAGAAATAGAAAAAATCAGAAGCTGAAATTTTTAGCTTCTCAGTTTCTGACATAGAAACAGAAAATATTTCTTCTTTTCTCCAATTTGGGCATCCTTCTTCATTCACCATATGGGCTTTTGTATTTGGACGTTCCTTCTCCTCAACGCTTCAACCAAAAACCCTAGCGCCGTCGACTCCAACTCCGTCCGTCCTCGCCGTCGACTCCAACTCCGTCCTCTCGCCGATGACATCGTCGCTCACCTCGCCGTCGACTCTGACTTCGTCCTCCCTGTAGCCGATGACTCCGCCGGATCTGATCGCGTCGAACCCATCTCAGGTTCGTCTCTGAGATCGGAACCTGTGGCCCTTCCTGTGAATCTCCAAACCCGTGCATCGTTCTCTAACACCGTTAGCAATTCGCTGTCGGCTGCGCCTCTCCTCCCGAAATAACAGCAAAGCTTCGTCAAGGAGGATCGGGTCGGCCGCTTTCATTTGATCTGGCAGCATCGACCTCGTCAAGGTCAAACCTCCGCCACCAACTCGTCGATCGGGGGCCTTTCGATCGAGTCCTCCGCAAGTTCCGCAAGGAGGACTATCAAGCCATTGTCTGGGTCCGAGCTTAATTCGAAGATTCCTGACAAGGGGATCGTGGACTCGCCGGAGGATAATCGACAGGTGCCACAATCGGATCTCAGTGCTCTAGGTAATTTTCGAATTTGGAATTGAATATCCCGATGGTTCGTCATTTTAGAATCCTCAATCGGATAGTGGGTTACGGTAGTAAGAAGGTTGTTGAATGAATAATCGTATGATTGCGTGTCCTGTTTGGGCGGAACGGCAAATGTTAGTTGTTTTGCCCTAACGAAACATGTTTCATGTTCTTATTAAATCATGGGGGGTTAGCCTTTGATTTCTTGAAGATCTTGCAAACTACACATAGTCTTGGTTATGTGCTTGGGAGGTATTGGATTTTCATTACCTTGTCGTATCATGATCTAGAAGTTTCATTTTCATCTATATTGGTTCTTGGCATGCCGTGATCTGAAAGCTTTATTTGTTATGCTGCTGCATACTCTGCCCCTTCTCTTCATCTTTTGAGAAAGGGTCTCCATTTCAATGTGATCAGCTTTTTGTAAGTCTAACGTGAAAGCTTATTCGTGTATCATTTGAATGTGGTCCCATTGCTTCTTTTGATGTAGAGCAGGGTATATTATATTCATGGAGTACCAACGCATTCAACATCATAAATCTCTTGAAAGTTTATTGAAATGGATTTCTTAAATCAATCATGTGTGGGTTTCATGGCCTTATTTGAAATTTTGGCTACTTGACATGTGGGATACTTTCTTCAAATTCGTCTGATTTTAGGGTCAATATTAACTAGCATGAAAAGAGTAGGTGATTTTTCTTTACACATATACCATCTCTATGTTATTGAGGGGAGCAGAAAGTGCCTCGATACATGCATGTTTGTATTTTTGTTAGATGAAAAGGAATGGACAGAGGAAAATACGTGAACATGTTAAATACTAACACGTTCCGTGCTTCTTTAGTAGGAAATAATTCGAAATGTGCTTTTCTTCTGTCGGACTAGCATGACGAAATCCCGCCAAGTATGGGGAACTATGATGGATGCTTAGATACTTGAAGGAGCAAAAGAGGCTGTAATATCCACCTTACAAAAAATGGTTTCCCTCTTCTTTTGCAGTCCTCTATATGACGAAATCATCTCACTGTGTCTTGACCTTGGAGAATTGGATGCTGCAGTAGCCATTGGTGCAAACATGGAGACCGCTGGAATCACGGTGCCTGATCAGACCCTGGACAGGGTCATTTCTGCACGGCAAGGCATTGATAGTGTCACCGATGATGTGCCTAAATAGATCCTTGCATTCAAGGGTTATCAGAGTTTGTATCAGGGTATCAACGAGTACTCCAGATACCTGAATGTGGGGCTTGAGATTATCAACAAAGCTGATTGCAAGGACGAAGCCGATTTTTGTCACGATGAAGATGATTGCGAGTGAGATCCCAAGGTATGTTTACATTCAAGGACTTTGCCAAAAAGAAAGGGAACTCGACATACCGATGAGACGCATCAGAGATGAAATCTGAATTGTACATACCTTAGTCTTATAGTTGAATGGGGCCGTTTTGGTAGTAGATTTATACGTTTATTATTTATTGGATCGAGAGTCGCTTCTTGTATGCCCCGGAAAACGAGCGAGATTCTCGTATTTTCTGCGTACATCTTAAATATGTCATTGAGGGGAGCTTTTCCAATAGTAGACGAAAATACAAGAGGCCTCTCATGCTTGTTTGTCATTGTAGAGATGGTTTTTCAGAAGACTCGACTCACAAATTTATTATGTTATACCGCTTGAAGCACCCCTCGGCGCGGCTGTGCCTTGTTTTGATTGGAACTCGCTAAAATCCCGAAGTGTCGATCTGGTCTCGTTTGACCAAACCGTCCGGAGTCCGTGGGGAAGTAACCTTTCAAAATGACATATCATTGTCTCAGCTTCATGCCGAAGCAATCGCATGTGGAATATTTATTAGTTTTCTATAAAGTTCATATGATTCGATTGACTTGTCTTTGAAGCAAAGAGCAAGCAAAATTTGTCTTGCCTTCCATCTCAATTTTCCACTAATTTCGCATGCAAACTGACTTATTAGGTTCTTTTATTTTTGAAAAGTCTAGAAAAAAAAAAACTCATTTTTTTCTTTTTGTAAAATGTTTTATGCTATACAGCGTTCCTTGTGCATGATGCCAATGTTAAAGAAGTTAATTCTTTTTAGTTTTAGAAATAGATATGCACTGTTGAAACGCCTTGTTGTAATGTATTAGTATTATTTCGACTATTATTTTGTATTTGAGGATTTCCTATGTTATTATCTAATCAATTTCTATTCCTAGAAATAGAAATTTTATTCTGTTATCAAACGGAATTCTGTTTCAGAAATAGAAATTTTGAGTTATTATCAAACGGGTTTCTTTGCTCAGAAACTTGTCCGGGGAATAGAAATTGAGAAATCAATTTCTGGCTAGAAATCAATTTCTGTTTCAGAAATTTTGTCATGCACACCCTAAGTGACGCGAATGCATAAACCCCTACTGCTCCTTGATGAGTTCCATAGACCAGCACTTCGTTGGTAAGTTTGCCCCTAGTTTGCCTCCAAGGGGTTGGTGGAGTGGTAAGGGCTGGGCTGTAGGTGATTGATCCCAAGTTCGAGTCCCTCTGCCCTCCATCTTACAATATCGACTTACATGTAGGCTAGTCTATAGGGCCAGGCTAGTTCTCGTCCAGTTGGTGCCTAACTGGTCGGACCCTTATAGTGCGGCCGGTGTAGGAGTCCAGGTCATCGGGGAAAAAAAAGTTTGCTCCTAGTTTGGTTTGGTTAGTTAAATGGCTATTTGATCCGATCAACTTCATAAGCCATAGATAGCATGCTAGTGCGCATGCTCTTTCCCTATATATGAGTGAGTCTTCATCCAAACCTATTGTTGGTTGGGCGAGGCCGCCTTCTTTTCTGGCTTAAGCCGTAAATTCTATCGTAATTGAAAAAAAGCTTAATCGTTGGGAGATGTTTTGTTTTCTTGATCGCCAATTTGGGTTGCTGCAGTTACTTGAATGAGAAAGAAAGCATATGCCATTGTCGGCGATGGGTGCTGTCAATGCCCTTTATCTCTAAATTGGATCAGGTCAAATTGTTCATGCATGCCGATGGTGCCCTCGATGTGCTCAGTAATATATATCATTTTTGGTTTAAAACCTTCGGATCTGAATAACACATACGGAAATCATCTGTCGGATCTGACGCCTCAGCGCACACAAACAGTACAAAGAAACTTTCTTTAACCTCTGCAACACATCAGCCACTGCTGATCATCCAAGGAAATTACCCAAAAAGATAAAACTGGTAGGATCCAATAAATAGAAATCCCCAAGACACAATATTGCGGACACGGCGTCGTTATTGTTCAAGCCCCAATTTCAAGCGTCCTCTCTAGTCTGCAGTCAGAGCGAGAGTGCCAAGTTGCTCAGTTATCGGAGTGGGGAACGCAGCCGCGACTTCCTGCTCCTGTTCTGGTTGCACCATACTAGGATGACGCCTCCCGCATCCGCCATGCGCATGGTGCCTCCCTTTGTGACCATGACCGTGACCATGGCGATGACCATGGTGATGTAGTATTTTATTATTACGTCCATGATGGAGTGTGATTGGAACACGCCGTTTCGTCTTGATATGCTGCGATGGAAAGACACCCTTTTGAAAGGGTATGAAGGGAGTTGTATAAAAGTCTTCGGAAGATAACCATTGGCATAGTTGGCACAACGTATGCTCAAAAAGAAATAGTTTTTCCTTTCTCTCCCCTTTCCATCAAAAGGAAGGAAGGCGTTTCATTTCTTCTTTACAAGAACAATCGGCATTTACGCTGTGGAAATCGGGTGCTTTCCTCATGATTGCATTCAGACCAACGTGAAGTATTTTTGTTCGTGATTCATCCGCAATTCAACATTCAATCCAACGTTAATTGTTGTTTGCGCATCGGAAATAGGTAAGTCGTCTTCCGCCGACTTGAATTCTAACATTGGTATCAGAGCCCGATCGTGATTTCTGCTTTTTTTTTATCGAATTTTCCTATTTACCTTTTGATATCAAGATCAAGAGTATGAAATCTACATTGTTTGGATGGTTATTGCACGGAAATGCAATCTGAATTGTCGAAAACGAACCGAAGTGAAGAACGGGTTTGGGGTCGTGTACGTCCGTACGGTTTTGGCCATTTTTCAGAATAACTTTTCGGCCAAAATCAAGTTGTAAATATAAAAGGTGAAAGTACTCGTCGAGACGAGTCCGACAATGGGTCGAACGCCACCGGAAGATGCCGGATGTGCCCACACGCACGGCCAGAAGCCGCTGCGTGTGCGCACCACGTGCCTGACGCGTTGTGAACACCAATGCGTGCGCAACACGCGCTGGTCGGCGAATCGACACGTGCTGACATCAACGTGACGACATCCAATTGTCGGTAACCGTTGGTATGATGTCATCGATGACGTCACCGCCGGCAGCAGTTGGCCGATCGGTCATCGGCTAGCAATCCGACCCGAGGCTGACCCGTGACCCGACCCGAACCCGACCATTGACTGGTCAACAGGTCAGACTAGTTGGACCGGTCAAACCGGTCACCAATCGGCGGACCGGTCACACCAATCGGATCAGCCAGGATCCTTTGAGGATTACTGGCACGTGCGCCACACGCTCTGTGCACTCAAGCGACACGTGTGGGCGCATGAGAGCTCCAATTGGAGCGTGGTCGGTGGCGTTTGGTTCGTATGGATATGCTCTACACTGTGGTATATTTATTTTATATTTTTGAGTTTTATAAATATATGAAAATGTGTAGGAAACCCTGAGTATGCGTATTTTTGGGGTTTAAATATGTTGTTTATTCATTTTTTTAGCTTGTATTTCTTATGGTTTTGGAAATACAGTAGCTTGCCTATATGAAAATGTATCATATATGTTGTGTAGAACTTGGTTCGATGATAGCATGTATATAGTTTAATATACTTGCAATTTTCTAGTTCCAAGAAAATTTGAACAATGGTAGGAAATCCTTATTTTTCCGTTACATGTTGAATTGCGGTTTTAATTGTAATTGCAGCATGATTGTTTTTTGTACGTTGATTCACATCATGCTATGCCTTTTGTGTGAATGAAAAATGTAGAAATTATAAGAGGTCATGTAATTATTTTTTTCTAGTGAGAGTTCATAGATTAGTTAAATTCGAAGGAGTTCTCACCTAGAACTTAAAATTTGCACAAATTAAACTAATTAATGATAATAGAACAATCGTACATAGGAGCTGATTGGGAACATAGTGAACTTTCGTTTCTATGTCTTTTGTTGAATTATCATTGATTTAGTTTGTCTTTACTGCAAATTAAATATGTGTTACTCTAAAAAGTGTGCTAGTATTGATTCTGCGTTTATTATGTCAATGTGTTAGAGCAATTGATTATGGCTTCGGCATCCAAAACCATTGTTGCTGACCTCAATAAGGGTGAGAAGCTGAATGGTGACAATTATGATATTTGGCATCGAAAGGTTCAGTACATCCTTAAGAAGCAAGAGGTTTTGAAAACCCTCAACCACACTATGGATGAACCTGAGCATGGAACTTCAGCTCAACACAAGAGAGATCTAAAAGCTTATCAAGCTTGAAAAAAGAAAAATAGCATTGCTCGCATCATGTTGCTGAGTTGTATGCAAAATGATCTCATGTGTGAGTTTGAAAGTTATGATAAAGCTCAAGTTATGTGGGTTGCCTTGAAAAATAAGTTTAGGGGTACATCTGCCACTAAGTTGAGGAGACTTGTTATCAAGCTTGACACATACCGAAAGCGCCAAAATGTAACGATGAGGCAGCATTTTCGGGAGATATCAAACATGATTCGTGAGCTGAAGTCGGCAGGTCACTCTCTTACTGATGAACAGCAAGTTCAAGCTGTTATAAGGTCTCTTCCTGATAATTGGGAGAATATGAAGATCAATATAATGCATAATGAGAGTATTGTCACTTTTGATGATATTGTGCATCATTGGAATTAGAGGATGAGCGCCTAGAGGCTTTGAGATCCTCTACCCATGTTTATGTTGTTGAATCGAGTTCACGCAAAGCTTCAGGCTTTAAGCGCAAAAGGAATCATCAATTCAACAACAAAGGGAAAAAGACTGATCAGGCACCTAAGAGGGCTAAGACCTTCCGATGCAAGAAGCGTGGTAGGAAGAAGGAGAAGGCCAAGATGAAGTGCTACAATTGTGGCAAGATAGGTTACTTTACTCATGAATGCACTGAGGCAAAAGAGGTACCATATTACTTCATTACTTTAAGTGATGCTTTTGTTTCTAGCACTATAATGCTTGATGAATCTCATTCAATGTGGACTGTAGACTCAGGAGCAACAAACCATGTAGCTAGAGATCGAGAAGCATTTGTGGAGTATCGTCGAATATAACCTGGAAGAAGATGCATATATGTTGGGAATAACTCAAGAATTAAAATGAATGGTATCGGCACATGTAAATTAATTTTACGTAGTGGTCGAAACTTATTCCTACGTGATATCCTCTATACTTTAGATATTCGACGAAACTTGATCTATGTAGTTGTTCTTCTTAGCCTAGGTTATGTATTGAATTTCTATAGTGATTGTGTTGACATTTTGTTTGGAACAGTTCATTATGGTTCAGGTCATGTATTGAATGATTTTATGGTGTTAGACATTAACTATAATCTATACAATGTTAATGTTGATGGTTGTTTTTCTTTAACTACATCTTCTAGTAATGTTGAGATTGATGCAAATACTTGGCATGCTAGATTAGGTCACATTGGGTTGCAAAGAATGCAAAGAATAGCTAGAGAAAGCTTTTTAGGGTTACTCACTAATATTAATCTACCCGCATGTGAACATTGTCTAGCCGGAAAAGCAACTAGAAAACCATTTGGTAAAGAGACTCGAGCCAAATTCCCATTGCAACTCATACATTCTGACATTTGTGGTCTTTTGAATGTGAGGGCGAGATATGGAGTCTCATATTTCATCACTTTCATAGATGACTTCACGCATTTTGGTTCTGATCTCTCATAAGTCAGAAGCATTAAACGGCTTTAGACGATATATAACGATAGTAGAGAATCAGTTAAACAAAACAATAAAGGTATTGAGAACCGATCGTGGACGTGAGTATCTATTGGAGCGATTCAAGGATCTTTGTGATGAAAATGAAATTGTACGACAATTGACTATTCCCGGTACTCCACAATAAAATGGGGTAGCTGAGAGAAGGAATAGAACCCTATTAGAAATTGTTAGGTCTATGATGGCGCAAGCATTTATGATTGCTCAGAAAGACGATATCGAGCCTAAGATTGTTCAAGAGGCTCTCTCATCCTTTTATAAGGAAGAATAGAGAAAAGTTTTGGAAGATGAAATTGAGTTAATGAGGGCAAATTACGTCTGGGACTTGGTTGATCTACCACCACATCACAAGGCCATTGGAAACAAATGGGTCTTTAAGATTAAGCGAAGGGCAGATGGATCCATTGAAAAGTATTTTTCCTTATAAAGGTTATACTCAACAAGAGAGTATAAACTATGAGGAAACATCTTATCTTTATAAGATTTGCTTCAAACACTTTATTCTAGCCATCGTTGCACATTTGGATGAATTACATCAAATGGATGTAAATGGAATCTCAATGGAGAACTAGATAAGGAAATCTATATGAAAGAACCAATTTTCATAGCTAAAGGTTAATGGAGAAAGTATGCAAGCTTCATTGCTCAATGTATGGCCTTAAACAATCATCTAAACAGTGGTATCTTCGTTTTCATCGAGCCATAATGACTTTTCGTTTCACGATGATCGAAAAAGATCACTATGTATATGTCAAGCAGTCCAAAGATAAATTTATAATTGTATCACTTTATGTGAACGATATTCTATTGGCTGGAAATGACAAGATTTTGGTTATCACCATAAAAAAATGGTTGTCCTCCAATTTTGAAATGAATGACATGGGAGAAGTTGCTTATATATTGGGAGTTAAGATCGAAAGAGATCGATCAAAGAAACTCCTTACTTTATCATAAGAGTCTTATATAATGAAGATTCGTGAACGCTTCAATATGCAACACTGTAATCCCATTGATACTCCTGTCATGCAAGTTGAAGGCCTAAGTACTGAAATGTGTCCTAAGACTCCAGAAGAAATTAAAGTGATAGAAACAATTCTTGACACTAATGCGGTCAAAAGTTTGATATATGCTATGATGTGTACTCAACCCGACATATGTTATGTCGTGAAACTGGTGAGCCGATATCAATCAAATCCTGGTCAAGCACATTGGAAAGCAGTGAAAAGGATCTTGAGATACTTGAAAGGTAAAATGGACTATCGACTTTGTTACCAAGGGAATGATTTACGCCTATTAAGCTATTCATATGCTAATTGGGGTGGAGACCTGGATGAGCATAAATCGACTTCTAGATATGCTCTCTTGCTCAATGGAGGTGCAATTTCTTGGAATAGCAAGAAACAGACATACACGACCTTGTCTAAGAAGGAGGCAGAATTTATTGCATGCTCTACCGCAATACAAGAAGCGGTATGGCTAAAATGTTTCTTGGAAAATTTAGCTACTGTCACTAAGGTTCTAAGACCGATGATAGTTTATTGCAATAGTCAAGCAGCCATTGCCTATGTGAAGGATCCCAAGTATCATGGAAAGATAAGCACATTGACATAAAGAACAACTTCATAAGAGATATAATAGCGCAGAAAGAAGTGATCCTATAATACATTCCAACAAATAAAGTGGTTGCTTATCCATTTACGAAAGCTATTCCTAGCGACATATTCTTGACCTATAGGATGTCACTAGGATTGCGTAAAATGTGATATGTGTTATTGTAGAGGATCATTGGTTTATGTATATATGGACATATGTACTGTACTTATTTGTTTATTAGTAATTTGATGTTCTATCAATAAGTATATATCCATTATGAGACTAGCACATACACATATATATTATTGAAAAGTATGTCAGCAGGCAATGATAGGCTCACTTACACAAGTAATCTCCTCAACTGTTATAGTTAGCACGTTGAGATAAGACTTTATGTACAAATAAATGCTGAAGAGCAAGTTTAGTACATAAAATAATATGTCGCCTTGATTGGAGTCAAGATGAGGTCTGTGATTTGTTATAATAAGACCGAACATGATAATCCCACAATCATGTATGCGTGAATGATACCGGATGCGAGTACTTAATTAGGCGGTATAGAAAGCGAGCTGGTATAGTACTCGAGCTAAACATGAGTACGTGAGAAGCACGTGACTATATTTAGGCTAAGATTCGTATAGTGAATATATTTGATAAATGACATATGCTCTTATAGAAAAAGAAATCCACTATAGCATGTAATTCATACTACATATGCATTATATGACCGATAAGGGAAGGTGAGTGAAATTATCCCTATTTACTCAACGTGTAAGACCTTGATGTAATTTATAATTTACCTCATTTTGTGCCCTATGTTACTTTTGACTGTGTTCTCGAATTGAAAGATCAATGTTGCTACTTTAGCATGTTACCGGCGGTCATGAATAAATATGGCCTTATGGGACGTGTCTAGGAAAGCAGTTGTTCTGAAGTGGAGAGAGACATGAGTGCGAAGGAAAACTATTGTTGTTTTACATCTATCACATGTATTTACTGGTCGACCAATTATATCGCCTTATGTGGTTGCGGATATAATTATAAATACATGGTGTTTGTGAGAATAGTCAAGTATAGCCTTTAAGGGATAGGTATACTTGGATTGATGTAACAAAATATGTCTGGGGTATTGTGAGACATCGATTGATTATTTCTTTTCGGGGTTGTAACCATTATGTCATCCCTAATAGGTGCATGGTTTGAGCTCCCAAGTGCAGGTGTACTCACTGGTCGCATGGCTTACTTGCCAGTATGAATTGTTTTGTAAAGTTGATGAATGTTGAATGATTTATATTCTTGATAGAGTGCTATCAAGCCCATCATGTCCGAGTGGGAGATGTAGTATTTTATTATTACGTCCATGATGGGGTGCGATTGGAACACGTCGTTTCGTCTTGATATGCTACGATGGAAATACACCCTTTTGAAAGGGTATGAAGGGAGTTGTATAAAAGTCTTCTGAAGATAACCATTGGTATGGTTGGCAGAACGTATGCTCAGAAAAAAAAAATATTCCTTTCTCTCCCCTTTCCATCAAAAGGAAGAAAGGCGTTTCATTTCTTCTTTACAAGAACAATCGGCATTTATACTGTGGAAATCGGGTGCTTTCCTTATGATTACATTCAGACGAACGTGAAGTATTTTTGTTCGTGATTCATCCACAATTCAACGTTCGTTCCGAGATTAATTGTTGTTTGCGCATTGGAAATAGGTAAGTCGTCTTTCACCGACTTGAATTCCAACAGTGACCATGTATGGCAGGTCCATGCCCATGTCCTAAAAGACCCCTCAGATGATGCCCACGTCCGTGTCTATGTCCATGTCCCCCATGGACTAAAAGACCCCTCAGATGATGCCCATGTCCGTGTCCATGACCATGACCCCCATGTCCTAACACACCCCTCAGATGAGGCCCATGTCCATGACCCCTTTCTCCTCCAAGACCATTCCCGCAGAGAAGTTCTCCTACTTGGCGACCATGGCCGCCATGATGCCCGTGTTGGCCTCTGTTACCCATCCCATGATGTTGGTGTCGACCGTGATGATGCCTTCCCTCGTGAGCCATTCCCATTTTCATCCTCTGTTTAGTCTATCCCCCAACTCCGTTTCAATCTTGACAGAGGAATCGTTCTCTGGTTGATGGAGATGAAAGGAAGAGAGGGCCTTACTTATATAGAGGTTTAGAGGCGGTGGTTTTAACCGTAGCACTAATGATTTCGGCAATCTTTTCACACGCCTCTTCTCTGCCAAATTTCTTGGCTTCGCTAACAATCCGTGTGAACGCGGTGGATGAATACTTTTCAACCATGAACGACGGAAAATTTCGTCATGTGTTGCCTTGGGGAGCAAGTTCACGCGTGAATGAATTAATGGAGGTCGCTCTCTCTGCGTGGAGATATAGGACCAGAGATGGGGACGGGGGATGTCGGCACCTCCTCATTTTGCGGCTGGACGGTTCTGGCTTGCTCCTTTGGGCCACAAAAAGAGAAGTGATTGAAGTGGTGGAGACTTGCTCCTCTGGATCTGATTTCTTTTTGTGCTTATTTTATTGACCCTTTATTTGATTTTATTAGGCGTACCCTTCAATGCAATTAAAATGATTATAAACTGATTAGAAGTTAGAGCTACGAAGTGTTGTAACTTCATATTGTTGAGCTAAATGTCTCTCTATTCAATGCATTAACGCCTTATGATTTCATTGGAGTAAACTTCACAATCTCATCTCCTTCGAATGCGAATACTACAATTATTAGTACAAATGAGTGCCTCTAGCTCTCGAAGACGGTATGAAGTGTAACCATGCCATATTGTCAAGGAGAGTCTCTCATCCTTTCTAAAATCCATCCTTCCTTGGATGAACTTGTTTTGGGCTACTTTGATACTTGTTCACATGACTCTTGATGGCGATGCAGAATCGTTAATTTGGTAAGGATTGGAATTGATCAAACTAGCTATTGCAATTTAAAATCAAAGAACTCCTTATCCTTTCCAATTCGATCCTTCTAGTATGTGCTATGTGGGAATCTCAACCAACCTTCCCGCTTGCTGCTTTGGTTGTCCGTCTTGGCATTTCAGTCAATTAATTCTCTCCATAAGGGCATGGCATGCTAGATATGATAGAATGAAAGGGCCGGCATGAAATGGTGATCCACGGCGGAGAGAGAGGTAGCCTCATGAGCAAAGGCATTCAAGTATACCTCAGTGGAGTTTTAAAATGGCGATCAACTTGCCTTTCCTTGCCGGCTAGCCTTGACCTTATTTTTGCTTCCTTCGCCACCCACAACCCTTCTTCTAAGCATATATAGTTAGTCATGGTGCTAGACGTCTTCACATGAAGACTTTTACACGAGCTGCTTTAAACGACTTGACTAAGACGAACTGCCTTAGGTTCCATTCCTACTGGTGCAATAATTCATCGCATCTTAGTGAAGTCAGTTTGTAAATGCACCGTAGTTTTCCACTTGTTGAAATGATTATGAAGATCTAATCAAAGAAAGTCGACTTTAGGTGGCAAACTTGGTAGGCGAAAATTTCTTACTTTACTTGAGGGATTTGAATTAGGCCCCTGCAATTGTATTTTACCTTAGATGAAACGAGTTTCTTTTATTGAGCTTTACTAGCATACTAGTCCTCGGCGCATCTTACTGTGAGAATAATGGGTATTTATCATGTAGCCACAAATTTTGAAAAAGTGAGTCCCACAACAATTTATAATTATTTGTGATTTGATTTTTTGTGGTACAAAATAAACTGTTATTCTCACGGTAAATTAAAGACTATCAATCATTTATCTATTTCTGTTTTATTATTGCTATTGCCTCACTTAAAAAAAAATAGTCCCATGATTACCATTGCTCAAGACCTTTAATTTCTACCGAGACACTAAAATTATGAAACACATAAACCCCCATTGCCCTTTGATGAGTAAGCTTCATAATTCAGATCTTCGTTGGTCGGTTTGCCAAGATATGGTTGATTTCCTGAAAGTAATCTAATCCGGTCACCATTCATTAGCGAGGCCTTCTTTTCTCTCAAAAGACATCACCGGTAAATGAGGAACTTCGCTAGCCTTCACCTCTGACTCTACCAAGAGAGGACTCAGGATCAAGCCACCCTTTACTGGGCAGAATTACACCCCAAGTGCCAAAACATGGCACAGAGGGACACTTAAGTGCCAAAACTTTGAAAATATACACTTAAGTGCCAAAATCGAATTAAAATTGATCACTTAAGTGCCACTCCGACCAAAATCTAGCCAAATTGCTGACGTGGCAATTTTCCGGCAGGGTAAGTGCAAAACGGCGTCGTTTTGCACGCTAACATGGCGAGAAAATACAAAAATAATGTCATTTTGTCTCGATGTGTAAATAATTAATATAAAAATTAATTAAATTAAATTTAAAACTAAATTTATTTAAAATTTTATAAAAAAATAAAAAACTTAAAATTAAGAAAAGGGGGGGTCGAAGGGAGGTGGCCGAGGGCTGAGCCCTCACCGCCGCCGCCTCCTCGCTGCAGCCAGGAAGGGGTGGCGACGGCCCTCGCCCAGATCCGGCAAGGGCTCGCAACCCGCGCCGGTCGCCTAGGAGTCGGTGACCTCGACCGACCCTCCCCCTTTGTCGCCGACCCTTCCCGACGGTGACGGTGAGGGCTCAACCCTCCCGCCTCCCCTTGATCCCCACCCCCCTTTTTGTTTTTTATTTTTTACAATATTTTAAATAAATTTAGTTTTAAATTTAAGTTAATTAATTTTTATATTAATTATTTACACATCGAGACAAAACGACGTTATTTTTGCATTTTCTCGCCATGTCGCGTGCAAAACGACACCGTTTTGCACTCACCTCGCCGGAAAATTGACACGTCAGCAATTTGACCAAATTTTGGCCGGAGTGGCACTTAAGTAATCCATTTTACTCCGATTTTGGCACTTAAGTGTACATTTTCAAAGTTTTGGCACTTAACTATCCCTCCATGCCAAGTTTTGGCACTCTAGGTGCCGTACCTCCCCTTTACTTAGTGACTATAGTTTTTACTTCATCTATGAATCTTTTTCCTTTTTCTTATTGGACTGATCAAAATGATACATTTGCAAAAGATTTTGTAATAATAACTGGATCGCCAATTTGGATAGCCATAGTTACTTGAAGGACAAAGATGGGAAGCATATGCGATTGTCTGTGACGGGTGCTCTTAGAGCTCTTAATCTCTCAATTTAATATCGTCAATTTGTTCATGAACACATACCGATGGTGATCTCAATGAGCTCAGCAACATATCGTTTCTAATTTAGAACCTTCAAATCTTACGCACAAAACATATGGAAACATTTGATCCAATGCGGCAGATGACCAATATCATCATGTTAATATTTAGTGTGCCATCATATAATGTTGGTACACAATCAGCACAAAGAAACTTCCTTTAAAAGACTACGCAGATGTTTAGACCAAATGACTACGCAATATCCAAGGTGTAATTCAGTGGAAAGAAGTTCACAATGTTCTGTTATGACAAACAACACCAGTCATCCTAAAAGATCAGTAGTTGATAATTTTTATGTTGAAGTTGTAAAGATCAAGTCGATGGTGATATAACAACCAAGTATATCTAATGATGTCATTGGGTTAGCTAAGTAGCCATTGAAAGACTTGGATTCACACAGCAGTAGAACCTAGATAAAGCATGTAATGGGGCAATTAGGTCGTGTAATTGATCAGTCAGAGACTATAATAAGAAGACAACAATAGTTGTTATTTTTGGTTAATCTGCAGAGGTTCAAGGAAAGAAACTATATGGGCAGTACTTTCCTTGGACAACAGTTCTATGGAAACTCTCCAACAGTTATCTACTTCTCTAATTCATCTTTAATGAATAGATTGAGGAAGAATATAAAAAAGAAGATCACCAAAAACTAAAGAGAGTGTGTGACATAAAAAATCGAGAAGCTTACCTCCTGTTGTTCTTAGCTATAAGCTCTTTGTCATATTGTTTTAATATTCATGATGTTTAACAAGCAATAGATTAAGCGTACAAGTGTAAGAGTAGCAGTTGAGTCCAAATAGTGGTATTTATCATGTAAAGGATTAGCGCTAGCCGCTTGTAACTTTCCAAGCAAATTGTTAGTAGACTCCAGCACATCTTAAGGCTATTAGTCTGAAGAATGGACGTAAGCTTGTAGATAAAGCCGAACCACTATAACTTTTTGTGCCCCACTGTTTTCATTACATTTACATATATTGGCATATAGCTAGTTAACGTTTTCTCAAACATTAAATTGAGCTGATCTTTATTTAGTGATTAATTAATTTCCACAAAAGATCACCAAAGTTCAAAATCAACCTATTATTGTTAGCCACCAATAGAGGGGACCCAAATCGCGAGGGAACTCCAGATTGTCGAACATGATTTGGGGCTTAGGGTACAGAGGGAGATTGAGTTTGAATTTCGTTCAGAGAGAGAGAGAGAGAGAGAGAGAGAGAGAGAGAGAACGATAACTTTGGGCTTAGGGTTCAAAGGATATCGATTTGGGAAGAAGAAAAAGACATGTTTCAGCAAAATTTGGGGCTTACGGTTCAAAGAAGGAAGAAGCAACGACACTTTGTGGGGCGGGGGCAAGGAGGGAAGAGGCAACAATCAAGAAGGAAGAGGGACGCCCAAAATGATGTTGTTTGTGGACGTGGATATTTTTCCTTAAACTATTTACCACGTAGGAGAGAAAATTGATTAAAAGACACCATGTTAGCGCCACGTCAATGTTTTCCATTAATAAATTTGACAAGTTTTAGGACTTCATTGTACATTTTGCAAGTTTTAGAACTCAATCGCACTTTCTTGACAAATTTTAGGACTTCAATTGCCCTTACTCCTTTAACTTTTTGCCAAAACAACATGATGACATTATACTTGATTTGATTAAGGTAATTTTGATAATTAAAACACTATCGACAATTTTTATTCACAAGAGGATTGGGCCATGTTTTCGTCCTATAGTCCTATAGTAAGTACTTAAAGAAAACAAATGCTTTTATGAAAACCAAAATAAATTCGTTTTGAGCATGGATGACTAGAACATGTCGTAATGTACCACTAATTGTATTTTAGAGGATTGTAAGATTTGTGTGTAAACATGCCATAATGCCGTGCAGGGTCTCTCATCCTTTCTTTCTCATCCTTTCTTGGATGAACTTGTTCGAGGCTACTTTGATAATTGTTAACATAGCTCCTTATCACGATGCATAGACTTTGCTTTTCAAGGATTGAATTCGATTGAACTAACTCATACAATTTGAAAGCGGAGAACTCCTTATCGTTTCCAATCTAGTCACGCAAAAATGTGATTTGTGGGAATCTCAACCAACCCAGTCCGGTACCTTGATTTGGTGTCTCTCTTGCCATTTCAATTAATTAAATCTCTCTATTAAAGGCATGGCATGCCAGCTATGATTGAATGCAAGGACAAATATGAACAGGTGATCTGCGGAGGTATGGCCGCAAGGCATCTAATTAAACTCAGCTGGAGCTTTGACACATGATCAACTCGCTTTTTTCTTGCGCACGGGCCTTGGCCTTATTTTTGCTTCCTTGACCATCCATAACCCTCTATTTTTTTTCTTCCAAGCATATAATTAGTCATAGCGCTATACGGCTTCATAAGAAGAATGCTTTTACACGAGCTGCTTTAAACGACTTTCCCTAGATGAACTGCCTTTATAGGGCTTTGGGCTTCCATTCCAAGGGGTGCTATAATTCTTCACGTTGTAGTGAACATAGTTTGCGAATACTCTACAGTTCTCCACTTCTTGAAATGGTTTTGATGATCTAATAAGAAGAAATAAGCAAAGAAAGTTCGACTTCGAGTGGTGAGAACGTAGGGAAAATGTTTCTTAGTTTACTTTTGATATCGCTTGCTCAAGACCTTTATTCTCCATCAAGACCCGATGAAAAATGCGAAATGAATGACCCCTCCATGCCCCTTGATGGGTAAGCTTCGTAGTTCAGCTCTGTTGGAGTTCAACACCTAATATAATAATAAGAAGCCAAAGAGAAGTGTGCTGCAGCGTCACTTCGTAAACCGCCGAAGAAGAGAGTTCTTGAAGAAGCCACAAGCTAATAAAAAAAGAATGGGCACATATTAAAATAATAGTATAATTGTTACCGGAGCCTTCAAGGAGCAAGAAGCAAAGTTCAACTTTGCTAGTACTTGGACGTGAAGGAAAAGAAGACAACCCACAATGTTTGACTCCTTAGCCAAGAAGAAAAGTTCAGGCGGTGGAATCCAGGCGGTGGAAGATGTCTATAAATAGGGCTTGGGAGTGCAAACGTAAAATAGGCCAAAGTGCCTCAAAAGGAGCTCAGGCCGGAAGGCCTCACGTAGAGGCACTGCAGCCTCAAGTCAACAGGCCAAAAGGCCTCAAGGTGAAGAAGCAGGCCGAAAGGCCTCGAAGAGAGGCTTAACAGCCTCAAGCCACCGCAGGCAGAGTAGGGAGGCTTAGAGCCTCAGGTCAACAGGCCAGGGAGAGGGCCTCACGCCACACGCAGGCGGAGAACTTCAGGCCAGCAAGGAAGCCACACGTATGTGAGCTTCAGGGAAAGCCTCCAGGAGTGAGAGCTTCGGAACAGGGAGTCACCAGGTGCAGCGGTGAACTTCAAGTGAGAGGCACTGCAGCCTCAGTAGCTCTGTGTGAGCGAGTTATCCCTCCGTGATCGAAGCTCTCCGTTAGTGGTCTGCGCAGGTTTGATTGGCTGTTTGAAGGGCTATCAGATCCCATCAAGTTAAAATCTGCCCTTCATTGGCGAGGCCTACCAGTGAAAACCGGTGAATGATGAACTTTGCCGGTCTTTGCCTCCATTTTCGATCAGGAGAAGACTCAAGGTGAAGCCACACTTTATTGTGTAACTACTACAAACAATTTAGTTGATACTTCATCTGTGAATCTTGTTCCTTTTTCTTACAGACTGATCAGATTGGTAAATTAGCATAAAATTTCATAATAATAAGTTTATGGGCTTTAAGTAGTAGAAGATGTTCGATTTCTTGATCGCCAATTTGGCTTCCCGGAGTTCCCAAATCTTTTGCCGGAGTTACTTAATTGACAGAGATGGAAAGCACATGCCATTGTCTGCCATGTTTGGTGTTAAAGCCCTTATCTCTTAATTAATTCTGGTCAATTTGTTCATGCATGCCAGTGGTGTGCAGCATAATATTTCTAATTCAGAACCTTCAAATCTTCTGCATAAAATATGTGGAATCATTCGATCCGAAGCCTCAAACGACAGATACCATCACACTAATTTTTAGTGTACCATTGCATAATATTGGTACACAAGCAATACAGAGAAACTTCCGTGAACCTCCACATCACCCATCGACCTTTACAACACTTCAAACAGCCGAATCTGATCATCCAGCGAAACCACCCAAAAAGACAACTGACATTAATTATTGGTAGGAGCCACAACACGAAATCCCCAAGACATTTATTGCCGACATGTCGTCGCTAGTATTCAAGACCCAACTCCAAGCGTCCTCTCTAGTCAGCAGTCAGAGCAAGAATACCGAGTTGCTCGGCTATCGGAGTCGGCGTCACAGCCGTGATTTCCTGTTCCTGTTGCTGCTCTTGTTCCTGTTCCGATTCCAGTTCTGGTTGCTCCATACACATGTGATGCTTCCCGCAGTGGCCATGCGCATGGCGCCTCCCTTTGTGACCATGACCGCGACCTTTGCAATGACCATGATGACCATGTTTGAAAAGTCCGTGCCCATGGACTAAAAGAACCCTCACATGATGCCCATGTCCATGTCCATGACCCCCATGCCCCAAAACACCCCTCGGATGAAGCCCATGTCCAAGACACCCATGCCCTCCGAGACCATGCCCAAAGACAAGTCCTCCTACGTGGGGACCATGCCCGCCATGATGCCCGGGTCTGCCTCCCTTACCCATCCCATGATGACGATGTCGACCGTGATGATGCCCTCCCTCGTGAGCCATTCTCATCTTCATCCTCTGTTTAGTGTATCCACCCGGCTCTGATTCAGTCTTGGTACAGGAATAGCGGTCTAAATGATGAGAGATGACAGGAAGAGAGGCCTTTATTTATAGAGGTTCAGTAGGCGGTGGTTCGGCTGTAGCAGCCTATCAAATACGGCGATCTTTTCACACGCCTCTTCTCTGCCAAACTGCTTGGCTTAGCTACTAAGTAGTTAAGCAATCCGTGTGAACGCTGTGGAAACCTACTAAAACTGCGAGCGATTGGAAAATGTCGTCATGTGTTGTCTTGGGGAGCAAGTTCAGGCGTGAACGTGTCAATGGAGGTCGCTGTCGGCACGTTCTGATTTGCGGC
Source organism: Eucalyptus polyanthemos subsp. polyanthemos (assembly GCA_017140185.1). NCBI lineage: Eukaryota > Viridiplantae > Streptophyta > Magnoliopsida > Myrtales > Myrtaceae > Eucalyptus > Eucalyptus polyanthemos. The sequence continues at coordinate 28,021,875 of CM029464.1, read as the reverse complement.
TCCACGCGTCTCGCTTGGAGTGCACGTTAGGTGAGGAGATGGTGCTGCCTTTGGACCACAATAATTTATTTCTTGATTACGTTTTAAATAGAAAGAAATTATACTTTAAGGATGCCTTTGTTGCGCTGGTTCTAAAAAATATTTTTTTAAAGTAATCATTTATATTATTGATTAGGCAAACAAAAAAAAATCATGATAAATTATTATATAATGAAACATTTTTTATTGACTAATTATTCAAACTATGACTCTTAGGAATGTATTTTCCAAAACATTCATCTTTTGCAAAATAAATGGAACTTAAAAGCGTAATTTTTTTGCCTGATGATGTTATTGTTAATTTAATTAAGAGGGTTTTAATCAATAAAAAACTAATGATAATTTTTTATCGGGGGAGGGTTGGCGCCTGTTTTCCTACTATAATAGGAAATCAAAGATAAGACACATTTCTTTCCATAAAATTAAATATATATATATCCAAAATAATGGATTATGTTATTTTTTGTTTATAAAATAAATAATTTTACTACTAAGGTGAATATCACTATTTGATACATTAGCACATTACGATTTCATTGGACTAAGTTCCATGATCTCATCTCCTTGAAATGCTAAAACGACACAATTACCAGCACTAGATTGTACTACTAGTCCTATTTCATAGGATTGTAACATTTCAGTATGAACTTCGGTTGTGAAAATCACATAATTTGTCAGTGAATTTCATTCAATGGTTTGGCTTTTGTTTCAGTCTTCTGAGGGAGCCTTAATACTAAATTACTTTTGACTATGTCAATGCATTTTAAACACGGATAGATTATTTGACCATGGCTTAGTATATAACTCTAAATATAGTTTTATCAAATGTGAAAAGCCACAGTAATCGCTACATTGATGACCATAATCTATGTATATACATAACGCAAGGTGATTAGAAAGCTAATTGCAATTATGCCAACTAAGCAAAAAAAAAAAGTGCCACATTATGCTCTCTTAAGTTCTACTTAGTTTGTTTTACTTGAAATGCATTAATTAATTCCAACGTAAATAAGAGGGTTTGCTTAATGCCATTAAAGAGAAACTCTCCTTCTATATTGTATTCCTTTAGGGAATTATGACTAATATTAAGAAGCATCCCTATCTTTGTAATAATTAGTTATTTGGGCTTAGGCCCCTGTTGTTCCAAAAGAAAAATTAATAATACAAGCATCCCAATCTATGCAAAAATAAATGCGAAAATTGAGTTGAGATTAGGCTGAATTTAAGCAAAATCATACATCTTGCGACACCAGTCGTACATACAATTGTATTATAAGTAAATATGACTTCACTATAAACAATATATCATGTGATGGATGTATATCTTTACCTTTAGAAACCCAAGTCTACTTCATAATACCGATTTTAAAATTAGTGTCTTTTTGTTTTACAATATAACATGTAATGAAATATAATTTTTTTAATGATAACTTGTTGGATGGTCTTGCGCTTCTCTCACCTCAAAAGCTAATTTAAAGGGTGAAACTTTCCTTCACACTTGTAAACCAACCACTAACCTCTTTCATAATTGATGTGGGATAAATTTGAATGTGAGTAAAGGAATGACAATTGCTTAAAGAATGGCAATAAAGCAATCGTGTTGAATTATATGTAAAAATAAGTCAACGGAAAATTCAATATCATATTTATACATATAATCTAATAGGAACATAAACTCGATCTAATGAGTAAAAAGTGAATTTATAAGCAAGCGACTTCAATGTAGGCTGACTCTATTTCCGCAGCTGTACAATTGAGATCTCCATAAAGTCCCCCATCCATTAGGGAAGTTTGGACCGTGGCCTCTACTTGTCTTCACATATCCAACATCTTGTCTTCCGTTTGTACTCTAATAGATTAAGCTATTGAAGTAAACGGTGGTGCATTCAATTTGAAATTGGTGTTGGAGTTAGAGATCTCGAGCTTAATTCCTCACATCCCCATTTCGCCCATCTAAGGGTTCCCCTTTCATTTTTAGGCGTTCCAAAAATTCTTTTGCTCGAATGCATCGGATCGGCATCCCTTGATAGTACCAAGTTAAAACTTCATGAAAAATGTGCCATTTTCGAAAATTATTTTTTAAGAAGCTATTTTCTAGGAAAATAACTATATTTTTTAGTGTTCAACTAAAATATGAAAATGAAACAGAAAATATTTTATGCAGTTCGCTAAGGAAAATCTTTCCCTACATACACTTACTTTCAATAATTTTTTTTTTAATTTTTAAATCCTTTCCTTTTTCTTCTTCTTCCTTGACCTTTTTTTTTTTTTTTTTTTTTGTTCCAATTCTTCTTCTTCCTTGGCCTTGACTGGTCGCCGGCTACAGTGACGGCCGGTAACTGACCATTGGCGAGCTCCGGCCTATGGTGAGGCTCAAGCTTGCTAACTTTGCCAAATCAGGCAAGGCAGAGCCTCGTCGGCCTGTGGTAAGGCCGGAACTTGCCAATGGCAAGTTGCTGGCTGTTGCCATGGTTGACCACCAACCAAAGAAGAAGAAGAAAAAAATAAAAATAAAAACTCTTTTTTAAAGAAAATAAAATAAAATGAAAATGTGTTTAGTGAAAGAAAGTAAGCGGGAAGAAGTTATGGAAAATATTTTCCACTTTTCAAAAATAGAAAAAAATTTCCCCACTTTTGAAAATGTTTTTAATAGCGGAAAATATTTTCTTTAACTAGTTCATTTTTTGTGAAATGAAAATGAATGGAGCTTAGACTAAAAATGTTTGCTTTCAACAAAACTTAAGTATGTGCTTTGCCCCTATGCACTCTGACTTTGTGAGATTAAGATGAAAAGGATCAAAACTAAAACGAAAATGGAGAGAGTGAGGAAGGATGGGATAAGGGAAAAGAAAACAGAGACCTAAGGGGTGCATGGTAACATTTGTAGTTCTTGGTTTTTTTGTTTTTTTATAAGCACGTTTGGTAACATTTCGTTTAAAAATTGTTCCAAGAAAACGAGAAATAGAAAAAAGTGTTTTTGTTCCGGGGAACAATTTTTGAACAAAAAAATGCGTTTGGTAAATTTGTTTGGAAATAAAAAATGAACAGAAACACGTTTGGTAAATTTGTATAATTTTTTATTTCTTTTATTTTTTAATATTTTTATTTTATTTTTTCTATTTCCTTATTTATTTTCTTATTTATTTTTCCTTTTTTTTTCTTTTTTTCTTCTTTTGGCCGATCGCCAACCTCGGCCATGGCCGACGACCGGCCTACAAGGGCCGATCGCCTTGCCCGGCCACGACAAGGCTCGCCGGCCCTCGGCAAGGCCGAGCCTTGCCGTAGCTAGGTGAGGCTTGGCCTCGCCTTGGCTGGGCGAGCTCGAGCTCGCCCAAATCCGGCGAGGCCGAGCTCGCCCAGCGGCTAGCGAGGTTCGGCGTCGCCGGGCCACCACCAGGCAAAGCCGACCTGGCGGTGGCCTGGCGAGGCCGAGCCTCGCTGGCCGCTGGGCGAGCTCAGCCTCGCCGGATCTGGGTGAGATCGAGCTCGCCCAGCCCGGCGCGAGGTCAGCCTCGCCTTGGTTGGGCGAGCTCGAGCTCACCCAAATTCAGCGAGGCCGAGCTTACCCAGTGGCTGGCGACGCTTGGCCTCACCGGATCTAAGCAAGCTCGAGCTCGCCTAGCCAAGGCAAGGCCGAGCTTCGCCAGGGGCCGATGACGCTCAGCCTCACCGGGGGCCAGCGACGCTCCAGCGAGGTCGCCGGCCCTGGCCGAGGCCGGCGACCGGCCAAAGAAAAAAGAAAAAGAAAAGAAGAAGAGAAAAGAAAATGAAAAGTGTTTCTAAATTTTGTTCTAGATATGTTTTTGGGAACAAAAAAATAATTTTGGAACAAAAACACAAACAAACGCGTTTGTTCCTTTTTGTTAAAGGAACAAAAAAACAAAAAAAGTGTTTAGAAATAGAAAAAAAGAACAAAAACAAACGCAGCTTTATTCGCCAAAATAGAAAAAGAACCAAAATCTATTTGGCAATGTCAACTAATTTTGACTCCCAAAATAGAAAAGTAGCCAAGGAATAAATTTGGAATAGAAATAATAAGTAAAAAAAAATGTAGCCTTTTGTTTTTGGGAACAATTTCTAGAAATAAGTCATTTTCTTTTCTTCTTCCTCTCCCGCCGTTTGCCACCCCCACTCACGGCTCATACCTCAATCAACCAGCCATTGCCGATCGCTTCACCAGTTGCTGGCTGCCGTCCACCACCTGCCACCCCTACCAACGCCTGCTAAAGGAGGAGCAAGAAGAAGAAGCAAAAGAAAGAGAAAAAAAAAGATCTAAAAAAATATTAAAAAATTGAAAGAAATTCTATGTTATAAAAGAAATTATGGGTCACACCAAACACATTCTTAGTATTTTTTTATTCTAAGAATAAAAATTTTGTATAGTTACAAAACACATCTTTTACTTAATTTTTTTTTTAGGAAATAGAAATAGAAAAAGATTGGAAAAAAAAAATATTACCAAATGCACACCTAATGTTCTTTCCTTTAATATGGAGGGGCAAATTAGGCAAGTTCATCACAAATTTGAGTGAGGCTGTGTTCCCCGTGATGTTCTTTCTTTAATTTTTTTTTCTTTTTTTTTTTTGTCTCGTGTATCGACTTTCATTATAATTGTACCCACTATAGCTCCAAAACTACAAATTTAAAGAAGAATTTTGGGTAGATACAAATTCTCAAAAAAATTAGAAGACAAAAGCCCATTTGAAGCGTGGGCACATGCACTAGTCAATCATTATTCTCAAAATATAAGCACTCTAATAGATTAAACTTTTGGAGTAAACGGTTGGGTATACGATTTGAATTAGTATTAGAATAAAAAATCTCGAGTTTGATTCCTCGCGTTCCACTTCACCCATTTTTGGTTTCCCCTTTTATAATGAACAATGAGTTAAAAAAAAAAAAATCGGTACATACATCAAATTTGCATGTCTAGAGCCTTCCTCATTGAAACGTGAGTGAGAGTGCTAAGAGATAAAGTATATATGATACCGCTCTTTATGGCATAAACTTTCGAAGAAAACAGTTGGGCAATGAACTTCTAACTCAAACCATCGTATCGAAGCACGAATTAAGGATTCAAATCTTGACGCTTCCTCCCAAGCTCTCTGCTCATATTATTGGGTTCCCTCCTTGCCCGTACAAAAGAGGAGCCTTATCCTTCCTCTCCTAGATGAGTCCTTCGCAGAGTTTGCGCGTGAATGAATCAATGGAGGTCGGTGGACATTGACCAGAGATGTGGATGTCGACACGTTCTGATGTGCGGCTCCACGTTTCTGGCTTGGTGTGCACGTAGGATGGGGAGATAACTTTGCTTCTTTAGGCCACAGATTGAGTTGGAGAGACTTGCTCTGTTTATCCAATTTCCTTTTGTCCTTATTGTATTAACTACATGTTTGATTTTATTAGGCATGCCCTTCAATGCGGTTAAGATAACTATCAACCTCCCCAAGAAAAGGCGACGCCTTCGCTTCTTGATGACATTTGAGGAAGAAATTATACTTTTAACTTTATTGCCAAAACAACACGATGACATTGTAATTGATTTGATTAATCTAATTTTGATTATTAAAAGACTAATGACAATTTTAATCACTAGAGGATTGGGGCCATGTTTTCCTCCTGTAATATGTACTTAAAGATAAACATGCGTTTTTATGAAAACCAAAAAAAAAAATTCGTTTGGAGCATGGATGACTAGAACATATCGTAGGGTACTACTAATTGTTTTTCAAAGGATTGTAAGATTTGTGTGTAAATATGCCATGCCATCAGGCAGGATCTTTCATCCTTTCTTGGATGAACTTGTTGGAGGCTACTTTGACAGTTGTTAACGTGACTCCTTATCACAATGAGTAGACTTTGTTTTTCTAATAATTGAAATCGATTGAACTAGCTCATAAAATTTAAGCGGTGAACTACTTATCGTTTCCTATCCAATGATGAAAATACGTGATTTATGGGAATCTCAACCAACCTGGTCTGGTACCTTGATCTGGTCTCCCTATTGCCATTTCAATTAATTAAATCTCTCCATTAAAGGCATGGCACGCCAGATATGATTGAATGCTTGGAGAGATACGGACAGGTGATTCACGGAGCTATGGCCGCACGAGCAAAGGCATCTAATTAAACTCGGCCAAAGCTTTGACACATGATCAACTCACTTTTCCTCGCACATTGGCCTTGGCCTTATTTTTGCTTCCTTAACCACCATAACCCTCTGTTTTTTTCTTCTGAGCATATAGTTAGTCATATGACTATTCGGCTTCATAAGAAGATTGCTTTACATGAGCTGCTTTTAATAAATTGCCTCAGACAAACTGCCTTTATAGGGCATTGGGCTTCCATTCCAAGTGGAGCGATAATTCATCAAGCCGTAGTCAAGTTAGTTGGTGAATCCTTCATAGTTCTCCACTTCTTGATATGGTTCTGATGATCTAATAAGAGGAAATAACCAAAGAAAGATCAACTTACGGCGATGAATATGTAGGCAAAATGTTCCTTAGTTTACTAGTGATAACAATTACTCAAGACCTTTGATCTCTATCGAGACTCAACGAAAAATGTGAAATGAATAACCCCTCCTTACCCCCTTGATGAGTAAGTTTCGTAATTCAACTCTTGGTTAGTAGTGTCTGCCCAGGTTTGACTGGTTGCTTAAAGGGCTACCTGATCTGATCAAATTAAAATCTGCCATTCATTGGTTTGGCCTCCTTTTCTGTGAAAACTGGTAAAAGATGAACTTTGCCGGTCTTCGCCTCCAGCCCGATCAGGAGAGGATTCAAGGTCAAGCCACACTTTACTATGTAATTACTACGAACAATTCAGCTTATACTTCATCTGTGAATCTTGTTCCTTTTTCTTACGGACTGATCAAATTGGTACATTAGCAAAAGATTTCATAATAATAAGATTTATGGGCTTCAAGTAGTAGAAGAAGTTCGATTTCTTGATCGCCAATTTGGGTTGCCGGGTTCCCAAATCTTTTGCCGGAGTTACTTGAATGACAAGATGGAAAGCATATGCCATTGTCCGCGCTGTTTGCTGTTAAAACCTTACCTATCAATTAATTCTGGTCAATTTGCTCATGCATGCCAACGATGCTCTCGAAGAGCTCAGCAACACATCATTTCTAATTCAGAACATAATTCAGAACCTTCATATCTTCTGCATAAAATATATGGAACCATTTGATCCGAAACCTCAAATGACCGATACCATCACACTAATTTTTAGTGTACCATTGCATAATATTGGTACACAAGCTGTATAGAGAAACTTCCATTGACCTCCACAACACCCATCAACCTCCACAACACTTCAAACCGTTGAATCTGATCATCCAACGAAACAACCCAAAAAGATAAAACTGGTACTGATTATTGGTAGGAGCCAAGACACGAAATCTCCAAAACATATTTATCGCTAACACGGGCGTCGCTGATATTTAAGACCCAGCTCCAAGTGGCCTCCTCCCTAATCAGCAGTCAGAGCGAGAGTACCGAGTTGCTCGGTTATCGGAGTCGGCGTCGCAGCTGCGACTTCCTGTTCCTGTTGCTGTTCTTGTTCCTGTTCCGGTTGCTCCATACAGATATGACGCCCCCCGCAGCGCCCATGCGCATGGCGCCCTTTGTGACCATGACCGTGACCTTTGCAATGACCATGATGACCATGTTTGAAAAGTCCATGTCCGTGGAATAAAGACCCCTCACATGATGCCCATGTCCATGTCCACAACCCCCATGCCCCAAAACACCGCTCAGGTGAAGCCCCTGTCCATGTCCACGACACCCATGTCCTCCGAGACCATGCCCAAAGAGCAGTCCTCCGTGGGGACCATGCCCCCCATGATGCCCGTGTCCGCCCCCGTTACCCATCCCATGACGACGATGTCGACCCTGATGATGCCTTCCCTCGTGAACCACTCTCATCTTCATCCTCTGTTTAGTATATCCCCTTGGCTCTGATTCAATCTTGATACAGGAATAGCCGTCTAAATTATGAGAGATGAGGGGAAGAGGGGCCTTCTATTTATAGAGGTTCAGTAAGCGGTGGTTTGGCTGCAGCAGCCTATCAAATACAACGATCTCTTCACACGCCTCTTCTCTGCCAAATTTCTTAGCTTAGCTATTAAGTACTTAAGCGATCAGTGGGAACGCTATGGAAACTTGTCAAACTGCGAACGATGGAAATTGTCGCCATGCGTAGCCTTGGGGAGCAAGTTCAAGCGTGTGAATGCGTCGTGTCGATGGAGGTCGCTTTCTATCTGCGTAGGGAAATGGGACCAGAGATGGGGATGGGGACGGGGGATGTTGGCACGTTCTGATTTGCGCTTCCACGCGTCTCGCTTGGAGTGCACGTTCGGTGAGAAGATAATGTTGCTCCTTTGGGCCACAATAATTTATTTCGTGATAACATTTTAAATAGAAATTATACTATAAGGTTGCCTGTTTTCCTTTCGTTCTGAAAAATATATGTTTTTAAATAATTATTTATATCACTTAATAGAATAAATAAATTTAGAAAATTATCATCTAAAAAAATAATTAGACATAATTTTTTATCGATAATAAAATATAATTAATTAATTATTTCAAATGGCTATTTTAAATAAAATATTTATAAAATATTCATTTTTTGCGAAATAAATTGAGTTTAAAAGTGAATTTTTTTGCCAAATGACATTATTGCTAATTTAATTAAGATAGTTTTAACCAATAAAGAACTAATGACAGTTTTAATCGGAGGGTTGGCGCCATGTTTTCCTCCTATAACAAGAAATCAAAATAAAGATGTTTTTTCAAGGATAAACGAAAAAAAAAATTTTTTTCCTCCAAAATAATGAATTATGTCAATTTTTGTTTTCCCAAAAAAAAAAACTAATAATATTATTGAGGTGAAATTTCACTATTTGATGCATCAGCACCTTATGAGTTCATTGGATTAAGTTTCACAATCTCATCTCCTTTGAATGCTAAAACTACATTTGCAAGTCCAAGATTGTAGTACTAAGTGTATTTCATAGGATTTTAAATTTGGGTATAAACTTCGTTGAGAATATCGAATTATTAGTCAGTGAATTTTAGTGTTATGGCTTTTGTTCTAGTCTTTTGACGATGGTTTAGTATCTACTAATTATGTCAATGCATCGTACCTACAAATAGATTACTTGACAGATTACTTGGCAATGGTTTAGTATCTTGTCTCCATACATTAGGCAAGTTTTGACTATGGTCTCTACTCATCTTCACATCTCCAATATCTTATCTCCAGTTTACAATAATATATAAAACTTTTGAAATAAACGGTTGCACATTCAATTTCTAATTGGTATTGGAGCTTGAAATCTCGATGTTAATTCCTCTGTCCTCATCTCACCCATCTATGGATTCCCCTTTCATTATAGCCTTTTTAGGCAACGAGTTTTGAAAATTCCTTGTGTTCGAATGCATCGGATCGGTACCAAAGTGTCTGCTTTCAACAAACTCAACAACAGGACATGCTTTGCCCCAATGCGCAATGGGTTTTTGAGATTAAGAAAAAAAGGATAAAAGCTCAAAAGAATATGGAGGGAGTGAGGAAGAAGGATGGGAGGATGTAAAAGAAAGCACAGACCTAATGTTCTTTCTTTTAATGTGGAGGGGCAATTTAGTCGAATTTCATCATAAATGAGCAAGAACAGTGTTCCGCTTGATACTCTTTTTTTAACATTTTTTTTTTTATCTCAAGTATCAACTTTCATTATTATTGTCCCCACTATAGCTCCACAACTACAAAATTAAAGAAGAATTTTGGGTAGATATGAATTCTTAAAAAAATTAAAAGACAAAAAGCCCATATGAAGCGTGGGCGCATACAGTAGTTGATCATTATATTCAAAAAAAAAAAAAAATCTTCCACTCTTTACTCTAATAGATTAAGCTTTTGAAGTAAATGATAGCACATTCAATTTTGAATGAGTATTAGAGTCTGAAAATCTCAAGTTTGATTCCTCACATCTCCAGTTCACCAATTTATGGGTTCCCTTTTATAATGGGCAAAGGGTTTAAAAAAATTCTTCCGCTACATACATCGAATTTACACGTCTAGGGCCTTCATCATTGAATTGGTATTCCTGTGGCAAGAGCGTTAAGAGATAAATTATATGCGGTACCGCACTTTGATAACTTAAATTTTGGAGTAAATAATTATGCAATCAATTTATAACTTAAACCATCCTATCCACATTAAATATTCAAATCTCCACACTTCCTCTCATGCTCTTTGCTCATGTTACTGTTCCCACCTTGCCCATACAAAAGACTAAGAGGAGCCTGATCCATCATCTCCCACGGTTGAGTCCTCCGAAGAAATAAGGAGGCGTAATTTTTAAAAAAATTTATTTTGACAAGAGAATCGAAGAACGAAGTTGTACACGAATCCAGTATAAGCAACACTAAAAAAAAAGAAAAAAAAAAAGCCAACGTTACAATAACAAAGCCCCAAGATTCGATCTAAGTCGACCAGGCCACAAACCGGCATGATATCGACAAGTCGAAACACTAATCAAACAAGTCATCGACATCAACCATGGTGATGATGGTGATGTCCTCCTCCAAGGCCATGTAGATTATGTCCCCATCCATGAACTGGAACAGAAAGACCTCCGTTCATGTGTCCAAAAAGACCATGCCCATGATGATGGCCATGATGGTGATGAGGATGCAAATTCCCTAGAAGCCCATTTATGGCGTGCCCAAGCCCGTGCCTGTGCCCGTGCCCGTGCCCGTGGATGACCCCCGGACCAAACCCGCCAAAATATCCTCCCCCGTGATGGCCATGTCCCAGGAACCCATGCCCATGATGTCCTCCAGGACCAAACCCGCTATAATATCCTCCCCCGTGATGGCCATGGCCGGGACCCATCTGTACTCCATGGCCATGATGTCCCTCACCATGGTACATGTAGTGATACTGCTGCTGATGATGTCCATGATGAGACATCTTTCTGCTCTGGTAGACGCTCGCTTTGAATTTCAAGTTGCTGTAAGTTTGAAGTAATGGATTGGAAGATCGATCGGATGATGCGAAATTAAGAAGGGATTGGACCTATTTATAGGGATGATAAGGTCAACCAAGCGAGGCCATAGTTTCGCTCGGCCGCCAGATCCTACACACGGCATTTCACGGACAAGACGCGATCCCTTGATCCTGCGTGCTTAGTTTTCTCTGCTTAGTCATTAAGCATCCGCGTGGATCTGGTGAAATGTTTTGAAAATTACAAAAATTTGAAGTTGCGTGTTTAAGGGCAACTCCGGGTGTTCGGGTGGAGACAGGAGAAAATAATTTAAAGGGATATGTTCAGCAGAAGTCCTAAAACCTATAAGGAAAGTATAATTGAGTTCTAAAACTTACAAAAATTACAATCAATCTTAAAACTTGTCAAGTTTGTTCAATTGAATCATAAAATTAACACCGTTAGATTTGCTAATAGAAATTGCTAACATGACGCTGACGTCATATTTTAAATAAATTTTTTATTTTACATATGTCTTTTTAAAATTATTTTTATTCAAAATCTTTAAAAATTAGATTAAAAACTAAAAAGGAAAAGCTAAATTTATTTGAAAAAACAAAACTGTTCAAAAAAAGAAAAGAAAAAAAAAGGCACCAATGGAGCTTCCGCCGTTGCCCATCTCTAGAGGGGCCGGTGACAATCGCCGGCCCTGGGTGGGGTGGGCGGCCCTCACGCGGGTAAGGCCTCGCCGGCCACTAGTGAGGGCCGGCCACCCCCAAGTCGGGCGAGGATGCCTAGATTTGGGTATGCCGGACCTCATAGGGGACCGGTGACCATCGCTCGCCTTGAGCGAGACCTCGCCGACCCTCACCTAGGGTTAGCAATGCTTGCCTAGATCTAGGCGAACCTCATGGTCCTCCTCCTCCTCGACCTCGCCATTCTTGTCGATGCGTTGTCAACGGCGGGGGCGGCGTTGTCCTCATCGACAAAGCTAGTGGAGCAGGCAACGGCCCCAAGCTCCTCCTCATGTCCTCCTTGACCAGCTTGTCGAGCTGCGGTTGCTCCTCCCCCTTAGACCCGTCTGACATGGCCTTGTTGGATGAAACCTGCTTGCCTAGATTTGGGCAAGCATCGCTGACCCCAAGCGAGGGCTGGCGAAGTCTCGCCCAGGGCAAGCGATGGTCGCTAGCCCCCGTGAGGGCCGACGTGCCTAGATCTAAGTGTCCTCGCCCAACCTGGCGAGGGTAGCCGGCCCTCACCTGGGGCCGACGAGGCCTTGCCCAGGTGAGGGCCAGCCACCCCACCCAAGGTTGGCGACCGTCATCGGCCCCTCCAACAATGGGCAGCAGTGGAAGCTCCATCGATGACGTTTTTTTTTTTAATATTTTTGTTTTTTAAAAATAAATTTAGCTTTTCCTTTTTAGTTTTTAATCTAATTTTTAAAGATTTTGAATAAAAAATAATTTAAAAAATTCATGTGTAAAATAAAAAATTCATTTAAAATATGACATTAGCGCCATGTCAGCATTTTCCGTTAGAATCTGACGATGTTAACTTTAGAGCTCAATTGAACCAACTTGACAAGTTTTAAGACTTGATTGCACTTTTTGTAAGTTTTAGGATTCAATTGCACTTTCTTGACAAATTTTAGGACTTCTACTAAACATATCTCTAATTTAAATTTAGCTAAAGACAATTTGTTGGAGATAAAAGAGAATCAATTTGTGATTGAAAATGATTGTGTGAATCGATCTAGAATTAGCTTTGAGTCTATATAGTCCTCCTTATTATTTCCTTTATTAGCCATACATGGTATTATAAATAGAGACTTATACACGTAAAGTAAAACAAGTTGAATCAACACAATATACAAAATTACCACAATTTCTCTTCTTTTTCACTTAGTGTCACAATTCTTAATAAGAAGAGGATTGGTGCCATGAAAGATAAACACATTCTTTTAAAAAGAATAATTTTTTTAATTGAAAACAAGGGATTGTCTTAATTTTTGTTTCTGAAATAACTATCCATACCTCTTCAGCTAACTCTCACTGTCAAAGGCATTAACAACTTACGATGTCATTTGGATAAAGTTTATAAACCTCATCTTCGTTGAATAGTAAAACTGATCAATCATCTCCCAGAGATGAGTCATTCGGAGAAATAAGGAGGCGTAATTTTTTTAAAAAAATTATTTTGACAAGAGAATCGAACAACGAACTGTACACGAATCATGTATAAGCAACACTAAGAAGAAAAAAAAGCCAACGTTACAGTAACAAAGCCCCAAGATTCGACCCGAGTCGACCAGGCCACAAACCGGCGTGATATCGACATGTCGAAACACTAATCAAACAAGTCATCGACATCAACCATGGTGATGATGGTGATGTCCTCCTACAAGGCCATGAGGATTATGTCCCCATCCATGAACTGGAACAGCATGACCTCCGTTCATGTGTCCAAAAAGACCATGCCCATGATGATAGGCATGATGGTGATGAGGATGCAAAGTCCCTAGAAGCCCATTTATGGCGTGCCCGTGCCCGTGCCCGTGCCCATAGATGACTCCCGGGCCAAACCCGCCATAATGTCCTCCCCCGTGATGGCCATGTCCCAGGAACCCATGCCCATGATGTCCTCCAGGACCAAACCCGCGATAATATCCTCCCCCGTGATGGCCATGGCCGGGACCCATCTGTACTCCATGGCCATGATGTCCCTCACCAGGGTACATGTAGTGATACTGCTGCTGATGATGTCCATGATGAGACATCTTTCTGCTCTGGTAGACGCTCGCTTTGAATTTCAAGTTGCTGTAAGTTTGAAGTAATATATTGGAAGATCGATCGGATGATGCGAAATTAAGAAGGGATTGGACCTATTTATAGGGATGATAAGGTCAACAAAGCGAGGCCATAGTTTCGCTCGGCCGCCAGAGTCTACACACGGCATTTCACGGACAAGACGCGTCCCTTGATCTCTGCGCGCTTAGTTATCTCTGCTTAGTCATTAAGCATCCGCGTGGATCTGGCGAAATGTTTTAAAAATTACAAAAATTCGAAGTTGCGTGTTTGTTTAAGGAACGGCAACTCCAGGCGTTCGAGTGAAGACAGGAGAAAATAATTTAAATTTACTTATTGAAAAGCTAAAGACAATTTGTTGGAGATAAGATAAAATCAATTTGTGATTGAAAATGATCGCGTGAATCGATCTAGAATTAGAATTGATTCTATATAGTCCTCTTTATTATTTCCTTTATTAACCCTACGTTGTATTATAAATAGAGACTTGTGCATGTAAATTAAAACAAGTTGAATCAATACAATATACAGAATTCCCGCAACTTCTCTTCTTTTTCACTTCGTGTCACAATTCTTAATGAGAAGCGGATTGGTGCCATATTTTCCTCCCATAAGAAGAAATGAAAGATAAACAATTTTTTTAAAATAATTCTTTTTTTTATTGAAAACAAGGGATTATCTTAATTTTTGTTTCTGAAATAACCATTTATAACTCTTGAGCTAAATGTCATTGTCAAAGGCATTAACACCTTACGGTGTCATTTAGATTAAGTTTCCCAACCTCATCTCGTTCAAATGATACAACTACAATTACTAGTATGAGATTGTACTGCTAATTGCATTTCCTAGTATTGTGACATCTATGATAACTATTTTCTAACAATTTATGATGGATGACTGATAGAGGTGAGCATGGTTCGGGTTGGGCCGATCCACCCTCTAACCCTAGGACCAACCCACACAGTGCTAGTCTTCAATTTTTTAGGACCAAAGACCAACCTTATTGAACTTAAGACCAATGACCAAACCGACCCAATGGGCTCAGTCCGATTCCAGGGTTAACCTGAGACCAACCGATAATTTTTTTTTTTTTTTGTATTCCTTAAAAAAAACGATTGAGAACCAAACTAACCCAATGGGTTTTATCTGGTTTCAATGTCAACCTAGGACTAACCAATAATTTTTTTATTTCATTTTTTGTACTCCTTGAAATGGCAACCGATAACCATACCGACTCAATGGGTTTGATAATGAACAAGGCCAGCTAAAAAAGGCAAGTGGTGAGGGTCAAGTGGGATGAGCATTGAACAGAATGAGCATCGAATATCAAGCGATGAGTAATAAGCCAAGCGAGCATCGAGCGGCAAGCAGCACAAGTGACCCAAAGCGAGTGAGGCGAGTGTCGAGTGGCAAGCAGAGAAGTTGTCTCTTTTAATTTTGGCAAATTGAAGACTAAGATGACAAATCAGACAAAAGAAAACAAATATTAGAGGAGGATGTAATAAGGAGTTGTTTATATCTTTTTGGACGCCATGACGACTCCTTCCAAAACATTTTCCAATTATGACTATTAACATCATAAAAAACATTAAAAATCTAAGTTATTAAATATAAAATTATATGCTCACTCGTTTAAGTTGGCGTTGTTTATTTTAAGGTCTTCTCTATATAAAAAAATCATAAATAATATATTAGATATATATTTCGAGTTGGCTCGGATTGGACTGATCTGGAACTATCAAGATCACAGACCGACCCGCACAATACTGGTCCAAGAATTCGAGGATCAAGGACCAACCCAGTCTCCCTGGGAACCGGACCAAGATCGGCAGAGTTGGGCTAGTCCAAGGTCGGTCCAAGGTGATGCTTATCGCCATAATAGTTTATGATGGATGACTGGCGATATTCATAATGGCTTATGATAACCGCCTTCTAACGATTCCTAGTGGTTACGATTCCTTAAGTAACTTCTATTGATTACCTCCACGTTTCTACGCTTCATCAAGTCTCACATCCATATTTTCAAATCATTACCCTTGCTGTTGCGTAAACCATTCCATGATGTGGTCTCTTGTAACAATGGGTGTCCAACAATCTTGCTTTCAGGTGGTAAATGGTCCCTCAAAAAATGTGTGCATTTGGTCTCAATTGTTTCATCGATTTAAACTTCAAAGCAACTTGTTAATATCCCTTCAATAAATATTCGTCACTAATGTTTACATTAGCAGCTACCAACAATCCGACATTATATTTCTACAACCAAACACGTGGCATTAATGAATACCAATATCAATCAACATAAGTCGATTCCTGTACGTGTCAATGAGTTGACACAATTATAGTGATACCCATGATGTGCGTGATCGTTGATATTCATGTGCTATCGACGTGTTTGTTCTCATTCGCATGCCAAGTAGACTATTTATGGTGCCAACGGTTGTATTAATTCCACCACCTTCTGTTATTTTCTGTTCGTTCTTATACAAACTTCATTTCCTCTCTTATACTTAACAATGTGCTTAAGCTGAATTCTATGAGAGATTTTTTGCAATGAGTTTGAAACGTGTTGGCTATTTTATTAATTAACAATCTCAAGTCTAAGTTATAACGATAAAGAGTTCAAAATTTTAGCCAAAGAATTCCACTCAAAAAAGAATCTGAACTAGAAAATTGGTTATAATAGGGAGTATAGATTAAACTTTAAACAAAAATTGTAAATAAATGTTTCAGACAACATAACTGTATGTATTATCCTTTTAAAATAGAGCTACAATCATTAAGTTTATCAAAATAATTTCAAAGATTTTTCTAAGAAAGGTAATGAATTTGTAAACTTATCTTATTTGAAACAAAAGAACAAGAAACAACGCTTAAGGAAAGGCGGAAGAAAAGTCTGAGATTGACTAATTCATTATAGGAATGTTTTGCCTCTTCCATCAATCTTACCATTCTGAGATTGACAATATGGAAGAAAAAGTGCAAAAATCCAAACCAACCGGTCCAGTGTCAAGCCTCCACACAAAATATCGAAATTGAATTGACCTAATCCGTTTGTTAGAGACGCCTAAGCAAAAATGATAATGTCAGAACATTAACCAGTCGTTTAACTTCTTTGAGTTTCGATAATACAGCGCTAAGACAATAAATTCAATGAAGAGTTAACTCTGCAAATGTCAAAGATCTTTTCCACAAACTGAGTATAATCTTGCCGCAGTGAGCACTGAATTTTTTTAGATTAATATGAAATGGATCAGGCGCTAAAAGACAAAAGCCATGTGAGGCGGAGGCCCGCAGTCACTATTCTTTTGATATAGAATATATTCCCTGCTACATTTCTATAGATTAAGCTTTTGAAGTTGCACGTTCAATTTCAAATTTGTATTAGAACCATAAATGAGTTTTATATTTGTATTAGAACCAGATTATATTACCACTACGCTTTTATTGATTCTTTACATCCCTAATCCATCCCATATATGGTTCCCTTTCATTAGGGCAATTGGTTTCATTTTTTTTTCCTACATACATTGAATTTGCACGCCTAAGGCCTTCATCATTGAATTAGAATGCACATGAGCAAAAGTGATAGGAGATAAAATATATATAGTACCATGATATAATAGTTTTAACTTTTAGAAGAAAAGGTTAAGTAAATAATTTCTAACTTAATCCATGGTATCCAATCACATGTTAAAGATTCAAATCTTGACAATTCCTCTCAAGCTCTTTGCTCAAGTTTTTGGGTTCCCACCTTGCCCGTACAAAAGAGGAGCCTTGTCCATCGTCTCATAGAGTTGAGTCTTATGGGAAATAGGAAGGCTTGATTCTGTTTTTTTCACTTTATTTTGAAAAGAGAATAAAAGAACGAATGAACAAATACAGTACAAGCAACACTAATATTCCCAGGAAAAAAAGAAAAAGAACGAACTAAACAAGGACAAAAGCCCTAAGATTCGATCCAGGTCGATCGGCCACAAACCGGCGCGATATCGACAAGTTCAGACACTAATTGGAAAAGTCAGTGGTATCAACCATGGTGATGATGATGATGATGGTGATGATGTCCTCCTCCAAGGCCATGTGGATGATGTCCCCATCCATGAACCGGAACAGCATGACCTCCGTTCATGTGTCCAAAAAGACCATGCCCATGAGAATGGGGATATTGATGATGCTGCAATTTCCCTACAAGCCCATGTATGCTGTGCCCAAGCCCATGCCCCTGCATGAACCCATGATGGCCATGTCCCAGAAGTCCTCCTCCCAGACCATACCCGCCGTGATATCCTCCCCCATGATGGCCATGGCCATGACCGAAATGCGCTTCATTGCCATGATGTCCCTCGCCATGGTATAGGTGGTGATGCTGCTGCTGCTGCTGATGATGTCCTGGGTGAGACATTTTTCTGCGCTGGATTTAGACGCGTGCTTTCGATATTTCAAGTTCTGGAAATTTGAAGTATTCGACTGGAAGACTGATTAGATGATGCGAAATGAAGATGGGATCGGAGGTATTTATAGGAATGACCGCGGTGAGAAGGGGGACCTCAACGAAGCAAAGGCCCCAAATTTCACTCGGCCGCCAAATCCTACACACGGATTCTACAGAGAGACGCGTTCCTTATCTCTAGGTGCTTAGTTTTCTCTGCTTAGCCGTTAAGCATCCGCGTGAATATGGGGAAATGCTTCGAAAACCACAAAAGTCAAATTTAACGTGCTTGTTTGAAAAACAACTACTCTTGGGTGGAGAAAGGAGAAGATGATCATCCAGTATCCTCAGCTGGGGTCGTAGATAATGGAGTGGACAAGTCTTTGATGTACTTATCCATTTGTTCGGCAAATACTGACAGTATTTTTTGGTACTTAGCTGAAACTCAAAAATGAATTAGAAAATATTTTTCATTATTTGATATGTAAAATGTGATTTGATTTTCTTAAATAGACATATACTATTCAAGTATTAGTAACCAATACATGGACAAATGGAGAATCGAATATGGGCACAGAGTCTCGGGTTTAGCCTTGATGGACCTCGATTCGAGTGGCCTAGATCAAGGCATGGGCACCTCAATCTTGGGCCCAGCCTTTATGGACTGTGGTGTGAGCAAAATAGTTCATTACTATAAAAATATTATAGCATCACCATAGTGTTGTAGCAAAAGCGAAAATTGTGGGATAATGTCGAACGATAAACCCAAGCATGGGCAATAGAGTTTTGGGCCTTGACCTCAATAGACCCTGGCTCGGGCACTAGGGACCCAAGCCCGAGCATTAAGGAGCCTGAGCATGGCATTTGTGGACCCAAGCTTGAGTGCGGCGCATTAGAGCTCGTGTGTTGCCGACTTGAGCATGGTTTTTGTGGACCAAGGTGTCGAGGCCTCGATCCGACCCCGGCCTCGATGGACCTGGGGCCAGGCATTGAGGATTTGCACTAGCACTAGGGTCCTAAGCACGAGCACCAGGGTTATGAGTCTGGCCTTGATAGACCCGTACTTGGGCGATGCAAATCTGGTCCTAAACACCGAGGACCGAGGAATTAGTATTTAGGTTTTTGTGGCCAAACATAGAGTTTTAAGTATAAGGGCCGATATTTAGTCATATTTTCGAAAATAGATTTTGATTTTTTTAATAAGAAAATCATTTTTCCTAATTTTAAGTATTGGTTTTCCGTTGACTTATTTTCTTAAGCGAACCTAATGCCAAAAAATGAGGAAAATATATTTCCGAAAAATTTTTTTCACAATATAAATTGAGCCTTAATATTTTCAGGTAAGCTTTTCCAAGAATTCTTGCTAAATTAAGATTAGATTCCATGTTTGCTTTTCGATGGAATATATTAGTTCTAAGTACACATAAACATATAAGTTGGTACCACTTGGACGCATTTTCTCACAACTTTCGAGTAGGGAATAAAAACCACGATCTGACACTATTTTCCATTTGTACCCTACCGTCATAATTGATAGAAAAAAAAAATGCAGGACCAACTACACAGAGGGAAGAAGAGTAGGAAACACAATATATACTATACTCCATTACTTCTAGAGGCCCAATACCCTAAAAAAAACCTTAAATTTTATCTCATAAAAGAAAAAAAAAACTCTAATTTTAGGTCATGTTTTAACTTTATCCTAAATTTTTTTGCCCCATAAAAAACCCAAAATTTAGGTACAATCTCAAATTTACCTTAAACCTTTTTTTGTATCATTAAAAACCTTAACTTTAGGTCAAGTACCATTTCTACCCTAAAATTTTTTGGTTTTTAAATCCAAGCTTTAGATCGATTTCAATTTCACTCCAATTTTTTGTCTCATAAAAAAATCACCAACTTTTCCATAAGTCTCAAATTTGCTCTCCATTAACCTTTTGTCAAAATAGCTCTAGGGATGCTACGCTTGTTATGCTTAATCTAGTCTTTATTGTCAAGTACTATATGTTAAAATATTTCATTGGGAGGCTAATATGAGCCTTTAAAAATTCGAAATTAGGACTTCTTGCTCTAATACAATATGAGATTTAGTGGGACTATTATCGATTATTCTTAAAATTCAAACCATTAAATGAAATTATTTCTTAATAATTAAATATTTTATATTAAGTCTTGTAATTTATGATTATCACCGAAGTCATATAAGTGCTATGAGATTAAAAGGTGTGTCAGCGCAGAAGACTCGGCACCTTTTTTCCCAGCGAAGACACAAATATCACTTGTAGTGTGAATTAAATAAGCAATTCTCGTTTGAACACTTCATCATGCTTTGAATTGTGTTATTTTTTTTGTCAATTTATTTTGCAAGGGAATAGAACAAATAATAGAAAAATTCAGTAAAAGCAACAGTAATATTCTCAAGATTTAAAAAAAAAAAAAAAAAAGAACGAACGAAACAAGAACAAAAGCCCTGCGATCAATGCGGTGGCGATCAGCCACAAAACGGCGCAAAATCGACTTGTTGAAGCACTAATTCACAAAGTCAGTGACATCAGCCATGGTGATGATGGTGGTGGTGGCGGTGGTGGTGATGTCCTCCTCCAAGGCCATGTGGATGATGTCCCCATCCGTGAACCGGAACAGCATGACTTCGGTTCATGTGTCCAAAAAGACCATGCCCATGAGAATGGGGATATGGATGATGCCGCAATTTCCGTACAAGCCCATGTATGGCGTGCCCAAGCCCATGCCCTTGCATGACTTCATGATGGCCGTGTCCCAGAAGCCCATGCCCATGATGTCCTCCCCCATGATGACCATGGCCGTGACCAATATGCGCTCCATGGCCATGATGCCCCTCGCCATGGCACAGGTTGTGATGCTGCTGCTGCTGCTGATGTCCTCGGTGAGACATTTTTCTGCTCTGGGTTTAGACGCGCGTTTCCGATATTTCAAGTTCTGGAAATTCGAAGTACTCGACTGAAAGACTGATTGGATGATGCGAAATGAAGATGGGATTGGAGGTATTTATTAGAATGGCCGTGGCGAGAGGGCGGACCTCAACGAAGCAACGGCCCCAGATTTCACTCGGCCGCCAAATCCTACACACGGATTCTACATATGGACACGTTCCTTGCCTCTGGGTGCTTAG
Source organism: Eucalyptus polyanthemos subsp. polyanthemos (assembly GCA_017140185.1). NCBI lineage: Eukaryota > Viridiplantae > Streptophyta > Magnoliopsida > Myrtales > Myrtaceae > Eucalyptus > Eucalyptus polyanthemos. Next base: position 28,000,456 of record CM029464.1, on the reverse strand, counting down.
CCGTGAAGCGTCCGCGTGAATCTGGTGAAATGTTTCGAGGACCACAAGATTCAAATGTAACGTGCTTGTTTGAGGGACAACAACTCCAATTGTACGGGTGGAGAAGGAGAAGATAATCATCCAGTATCTTCTGCTGGGGGGTCGTAGATGATGGAGCAGACAAGTCCATAAAATAATTAGCCTCCGTCTATTTCACAAAAATGAAAAATTTTAAAAATATTTTCTGGGAAATCATTCTTTAAGGAGAATGACAATATTTTTTTTTTTGTATTTGTCTAAAACCCGAAAATGAGCTAGAAAATATTTTCAATCGTTTCAAATGGATAATTTTATTTAATTTTCCTAGATAAAGATATGCTATTCGGATATTTCTAACTTATGAATGAGAAATCAAAGAATTTGATATGGGTACCAAAGTCCTATGGCCGGCCTCTGATGGACCCTGACTTGAACACATGGGATCAAGGCATGGGTACTTGGCTCCTAGGCTCGGCCTTTATGGATTATGGCACAAGCACCAAGGTACCAAGCCAGCATCAATGGACCCCAAGCATAGGCACCGAAGTCTTGGCTTTGCCTTTGATGGACCAAGGCACGAGCACTATGGTCCAATTTGTACCCTGCCGTCATAACTGATCAAAAGAAAACAAAAAAACGTGGGACCAGCGAGGGAGGAAGACTGGGAAACACAGAGTGTATTACACTCCCTTTTCTCTAGAACGATACGTATCTCCAGGGGTTGGTAAGGCGAAATGGGGCCACTTTAGCCCAGTTCTAAACCTTCAATTGACAGATGAAAAGTCCGCCGAGGAAAAGTCATAAGAGGTCTTTCTCCTGAGAGGTACTTATTCCTCTTTCTCCCCGAAAAGTCGACGGACTTTCGTCATCATACCTAATTCTACGAGGCCGAGGACGTAGTGCATAGTTTTCTTCAAAAGGGCAATTTTACCTCTCTGCTGTTCACAGCCTTAAATATTTACAGAATTTGCTACTTAGGCTATATTTTCTTAGAAGGGATGAGTTCACAATTGTTTACATAGTTCTATGGATGCATTGTTTAACCAGGGATCAAATATAACAGCCATAATCAAATAATCATTTTGATGAAGGTGTTTTTTAATATTTAAATATTCAATCGCTTGTCCTCACTAGTCTTTTTTCTCGGTGAAACAAAATTGGTTGGCTTGTTCTTACTAGAAAACATGGTAAATTGAGGTGCCTCAAGTAACCACTCTCGACTTCTAGGACAAAATGTGGTCCAAATGTTCCCTACATCTCCCAGTATAAGTTTAGACGGTGTTATCTCGCAAAGGAGGCTTATGTAACTTAATTTCACAGCTCAGAAAAGTGCTAGAGCTATCATCTTTTCAAATATTACGGTTGTCCCACCCAGCATTATTTCTTCTACTGTTCTAATTTCAAGATCTGCAGATGCATCATTTCTAGCCAGACATTTTGATTGTCCTGTCTGCTTCCCGTCTAAGCACGCATGATTTGAAAACAAACAAAAGAAATGATTGTGTGATAAAGATTCAAACAAATGAAATCATGCATTCACCGAGTCAAAAGGCAGCCACAGATTTTGGTGAATTGTCTATTCTTTCTCGTCCAGTTTTGCTATAGTTACCTTATTTTCTACGTTTCAAGTTGATTTGACGAGTCTCTCAAATAATCTCTCCAGAAATTTTCGCTCGAACGTCTTCCTGTTTTTGTGGAAATCCACTAGGGATTTCAGTATTTTGAACTTTACAAATTTGTTTGTAAATAATTTTTTTTTCTCAGCCCCTTACATGTTTGTGATAAGCGGAGCCAACAATATGAGCTACTATTTTGCAAGAAATTGCTTCTTCCTTGTCAAGCACTTCTGGTTGAAACAGTAATCTTTTTGAGAGAAACAGACTTCTATGCTGTAAATTGAGGATGTTGTTGTACTCTAGAGAATCAGAACATAATCGGAATCTAATCAGAAACTGTAGATCAACCCAATAAACTTTGTATGAGGAGATCATTTCGAAGCAGTTCATGAAGTATGTTACCAGAACTAATCAAGAGCGTTTGTGTTTCCATCATTTACTTAGCAAGAAACTCACAGACCATCACGATCCAGACCTGCACTGGTAGTACTTGGTGCAACCTCGGGTATGGGGATTTGACTGAGGAGGTAGACATCCGCTGTTGGTGTAGGCATTGCCGCTCCCTCCCCCATTGCAGACTGGCTGGTCTCTCTTGAGCGCACCGGGAGATATATACTTCTTCTGCTGGAGTAGCCTCCGGTTGATTTCAGAGTCCATCTGGAACTCCGCTTCCTCGCTGCACTCAGCTATCGAGCCATTGCACGCTGGATCACGAGCATCGACCTTGTGAGGAGTAATTCCGCCTGTGCTGAGAAGACAGAGGACCAATAGGAACGCGAATGAGAGAAGCTTGATGGGAGAAGTGGCCTCCATGTTTCCAATAGTTTATGTGAAGTCCACTTCAGAAGGGTGAATTATAGGAGCATCTGAATCCGACTCTCTTTCCTGTGCAAAAGACGGTAGTGGAAGCTGCACTCCGTCGACAGAGTGGACCGCACTTCACCAAACTCATAGACCTCTCTTCACACCAATTTCCTCTTTTTCGGCATGGGAAGCAGGAAAGGCTTGACCTTTCCCCGAATGCGACTGGATGAGTGGGTGGCACGTGTGCGACTTGAACGGGGTTTGGTTTGCTCTTCTTCTGTCTCGATCATGTACATGCTCCTCTTGTCTAAAGCTATTTAAGGTTTGAATACTCTCTAGGACCATAAGAAAATGTGGTGTCTTGTAGACTTTATCTAGTATGCTTGAGAGGTTGAGGAGACGTAACTAGCATAGACCCTTTGGATTTTATCATAAAAGTCTCACACTCGTTATGAAATATTCACATTCAAATATTCGGATTGAACCATACCTACTTGGTATAATTGTAGAAATCATAAACTCTCCCCAAATGTGGTAGCAAATACTCAAGGTACAAGTTGGCTAGATTTTTGCTCATTATATAGCTCATTGTAACATCATGAAAGTCATATGTTTCATTTACCACTAGGCTACTATGCTAAGTGGTGTCTCTTGTAGACTTGTGTCACGGTCCGTGAATTCTCCCGTACTCATGACACTGTGAGTAGCGCTTGGAGTTATCTGGTGAAGAGTATGAGGCAGAAAAGTAGAACACAACTGGTTCGTGGGAGTGGCATCAGAACGGTTGGTGTTAGAAGTTCTAGGATAGAAGGATTATATTACTTAAGAGCTCTGAAGACGGGGTAGGTCTCCCGTGCACAAACTGGTCGGGAGCTGATGCCGCTCTCCTGACGAGGCCATAGCAAGCCGAAACCAGTTGTTGTGCCTAAAGAGAACTGCTGCCTTACTCGATGGACTAGATGCCCGAGCGAAGCTTGGCGTGGTAGGATCTCACACGAAGAATCATTCACCGTACCATTCGTGGAACAGCTAAAGAAAGGGCTGGCCTAGCAAATTCCACTCGCTAGGTGCCCGTGGGTCGTTCCAAGGCCAAGGAAACTCTCGACCCGTAACACTTGCACAAGTCACACTGTTTAATTAGTATGGCAGGCCAATCACTCTCAAAATGCTCACATATACTCAACTAAAATTTGAATCTACATCAGCCACTAGGTAGCAACTCTAGTTTGGTTATTCAAGTTCATGATAACATTCGCACCCTAGGATTATCATAATCTAAAATTTGGGAAAAATTTAGGAAGTGAGGTGTTACTAGTCAGCGACTCTAAATTGCGAAATTTAAAGTGCTACGCTATTCTTAGATGAAATGAGGACATAAACATGCACATGTGGGGCTTTCAAGATTCTATTGTTTATTATTGAACTGGTTCACTTAGAGAAAAATACTTCAGCGTGGATTGAGGATACAATTGAATTTTTAAATTCAGTACATGGGGCATCGTTCGTAGCTCAATCTCTTCATGTACATTCTATTAGTCCGAAAAAGGAAACTACGGGACAGACTGCAGAGATGGCAGTCGGAGTGGCAGTCGGGGTAAATGAATATTTCTTAGGGTCTGTCATGCCTCTTTTGGGTCGAACTATATACCCTTTAAACTAACAAAGATGCCCTCATATTAGGAGATTGGATCAACTGATAACGACTTATGTCTTCTTTCTGATGCATAAATTATTAGAGGTTATAGGTTTGAGAAAAAAGAAGCGGTTACTTGAAGTATTATATCAAAAGACATTAAGTTTGAAATGCTCAATAGTATTACCTCTAGTGTAGAGAAATCCTAGAGTTTTTATATGAAAGTTATTGGGCTCTGGCCATATTGATGCAAATAACCATGCTTTCACCTATTGGAGTTGTATGTAAACATATTATTTTTTACTATATTAATAATATATCCAACATAAATCTTATGCAGCATGACTTTTATATTTGAGAAATGACACAAATGGTCTTTGAACTTTGGTCAATGTATAATATTGTCCTTAAATGCTAATTTGTTCAATGCGATATCTAAACCTCGACACCTGTTCAATTTGGCTTATGAGACCATAAGAAAATTGCTCAATGTTATCATACCATTTAGGGACTATATTGAACATTGACCAAAAGTCTAAGGACCACATTAAACAAATTAAAAATTCAGGGACGACAATGCACATTTGGCCAAAATTTAGGTAATTATCTTTAAAAGTTCAAGGATGACATTACATAATGGCTATTTTTCTGTAATTATGCCTAAACATTCTTAAATGGATAAATGTCATTAAAAAAGAAAAAAATTCTGAACGTTTGGCGTTTCCTGCTATATAAACTTATATTTAATAAATTTTACCGTTGAAGTAGTTTAGTCAATCTATTTGACTAGTAGTAGATCGCTAGCTAATCTGTTTGTTTTCACAACTGGTAATCACGGTAAGAGAGCATGTCCCTACATGGATATGCACAGTCCTCTACAAGTTGTGCAAGAATATATTGAATGATATAGTAAATTGGCAATTATGGAACAACCCCCATACAATTAATAAGGCATATTTCGAATGACTTCTATTTTATTCGAGATTTTACCATCACTTAACGTCGAGCACATTCAACTTATCAAAGAATACAAATGCTAGAATTCAAAGTTAATGCGGAATTTCATCTGTAAATGATTTCAAACTTTTTATGAAGTCATTTTAGTACTTCAACTTCTATACAAGCTTCGCACGAATTAATTGTTTCGGATAGGGTTTACTTAAGTTCTCCAGAGAAGGTCTGTCTTAAGTCTTCAACAGAAAGAAATCATAGCACTCCAAATTCGATTTAACTTGACAATTACTCGTGTAAATGTACAAGGAATTAAATGATTTCATGCTCTTAGTGTAGCTTCCTCTAGTCACTGTACCATTTTTACCTCTTTTGGCAATGAAGGATGCGTTTCTTTTTTTTTTTTTTGGGTGCAGAAAATGAATGATTTAAAAAATAATTTTAAAGATATTGATTATATCACTTACAAAAAAAAAATAGCAAAAATTACTGTTAATGTTCACAAAAATATTTAGATTTACATTGTTGTCGTAATGAAATATTTTTCATTTGTTAAATTATTTCAAGTGATACAATCTATCCTTTTTTGAAAATATTTTCCATGAAACAAACGGAGTCTAAAATAATTATGAATGTATTTGGTGGAAGTTAAATTTGGAGGGCATTTAAGTTTAAAATAATTCCCATTGATAGAACTTGATGGAAGGTAAATATCTCACACATTTTTAAACTCGAGATGTTTTATGCCACAAAAAAGAAGATTAAGGTAAATGTATCATAGTTAGCATAATTCAGAATTTTGGTGGGTTTTGCCCTTTTCCTTTTAATTTAGCCAAAGTAGCCCTCTTTTTGCCATAATAAAATATTGTTAAGATGTTATCAATAAGGGTTAATACCCTAAAAAAAAACCCTAAACTGGTACACTTGTAACAAATTTACCTAAAACTATTTTTTTGACCACAAAAAACCTCAAACTGGTATACCTTTGACAAATTTACCTCAAACCGGTACACTTGTGACAAATTTACCCTTTATTAGTTTTTGTTAAATTTTAATTAAGTTAAATGACACGTGACAATTGACTGGTATACTAATTTGAGATTTTACACTTCGTTTGTCATAATTTACAATTTTTGTGATTTTTGGTGGTATTAATCCAATTTAGCGAAGGGTATAATTGCCACAAATTTACCAGTTTGGGGTTTTTTGTGGTCGAATAAATTAGTTTGGGGTAAATTTGTCATAAATGTACAAGTTTAGGGTTTTTTATGGTCAGTCGGGGTAAATTTGTCACAGGTATACCAGTTTGGGGTTTTTTATGGTCAAAAAAATAGTTTAGGATAAATTTGTCACATGTGTACCAGTTTAGGGTTTTTCAAAGTATTAACCCTATTAATAAATACCTGGCAATGATAGTTAAATTAATTAAAATTTTGAAATAACACTTTTCAAAACACTTTGAAATCGGAAGAATTGCATGTTTTAATAAAAGTCACTTGGTTCAAATAGTAAATCTTAAATTTACCAAAGCACATTTATTAAGATTTAACAATTGCTTAAGTGACACCCTTTAACATTTTTTCATAATGCTAATATATATCTGAGTTTATTAGGTGATGCAGTAGAAGGTTATTGAAAAATTACCAAGTAAAACGGCAAGTTTTAAGTGTGTGTGAAATTGAATGAATATGTAAAGTACATCAAGAGTTATTTCGAAAAAAAGAAAAAGATAGTAATCTTTCCAATGGAGAAACGAATGAATTTAATTATTGTTTTGGTGGCGGAAGTGGGTGTCTGGGTGGTGAGTGGATAGTTAACTCTTCCTCGTTATTTCATACAGGGTACTTTTAGAAGGGATAAGAAGCGAGATTAAAATAAGATTTCCAGTAATACATTAGATTAGATATCATTTGATAATTTAAATATATAAAATTGTCTTAGTGTTTATGGGCCAACACAACACAAAAAAGCATGGCCCAATATACGGAGATGAGCATCATTCTCTGAGACCTTCGCACTCGTCGACGGGTCGACTGCTGCTGGAGGCGGCACCAAAGACTTCAAAAATGATGAATGATAGGGTGGGACCCGCTCTCAAATCAAAATCTAGGGAATGTAACATAATTAATCCTTACACTTCAACCCAATATGTAATATAATCCCTTAACTTTTAATTCATTTAATATAATCATCAAACTATAACGTGATTTGAGCTTTTAACTCAGTCCTTAACCACTAGGATTCGCCCCAATGGCCACCCTTCCAATATGGAAGGAGGATGTGAGGGGTTCAAATTCCCACATTCTCAAGGGGGTGGGGTGGGAACGCGCAAGTTTCAGGAGTGGGTTTCGACTCTCACGTCCTGCAAGAGGCAGGACAAAAGTTTAAAAGTGAGTAGAAAGTAGAAATAGAGTAGGACTGACAAAAAAAAAAAAAAACTCAGTCCTTAAATTATATGGAAATGATTAATATTTTCCTTCATCAATTCAAGTTTATGGATATCATTAAATATTTTAATTTAGTTCAAGGATTAAGTTGAATATGTATTAAAAGCCCAACAAATATATTGAGCAAATTAAAATTTTATAGACCATATTGCATATTTGGCTACTGTTTAGGGATTATATTAAGCAAATTAAAAGTTAAGGGACCACATTGCACATTGAGTCGAAGTTCAAAGATTATTTATACCATTTTACTTAAATCTATTGATTAACCAGAACCATTCAAGTAATTATATTTGTTTTTAACATATTGGTTATATAAAAAGACAATTTTTTTTTTTTTTTTTTAAAAATACTATCGAAAAATCAACCTTCTTTAATTTGATGTTTGTCATATATAGCACTGTCGAGGTGGAGCAAGTAGAAGCGGACATCATTTTGGGGGGGGGGGGGTGGGTGGGGGTGTTTGTTCTCGCTTCTCTCTTTTATCTGCGTTTGGCGGTCGGGATAAAATTTGGGATATGATATAATTTATCCTATCCTACGTTTGGTGCTTCACTCGGGATAGGATAAAGTCGGATATAAGGAGGATATAGACGGGATAAAATTATCCCATGAGGGGGTGGGATAAAGGTGGATAGGATTTCTAACGTCCATAATAGGAAAGTTATTTTTTTTAATAACAAATTTATTAAATTAACAAAATTGAAATTATATTTCAATATAAATAATATTTGAATTCTAATTTAAGAAAATAAAAATAAAAATTTATTTTTAATTAATCTTATTTTAATTCTATTTTATAATAAACATTCAATCTATAAATTAAATATTTATATTTATTATATATTTTAGGTATTTTTGTATTTTAAATATGTTAGTACAGTTTACTATTTGATAAATTTTTATTAAAGAATGATGAAAGGGAAAAAAGAAATAATAATGAAAATAATATAAAAAAAGAGGAAAAATATAATAAATAATAAATAATAAATAAATTAAGGAATAGTGTTACGAGATATTTTCACCATCTTCATTTATGAACATTTATGTTCATTTATAATGATATGTCATTTATATATAAAAAAAAAAATATATATATATATATATATATATACATATATATATAATGATGTGAACATATCCGACTTTTGTGATTCACCAAACACGGACGGGACATAAAAAAATCATAAAATTTCATATCCTATCCTATCCAATCCTATCCGGATTAGAAATCCGGACGACCAAACGTAAGTGTCACTGAGATCAACTCCAATCGGGACATCTTTATGTTGAGGAGATGATCAAAGAGAAAATTCCAAATCAAATTCAGTAATCTAATATTTGTTTCTACGTTCATTTTAAAATCTGAAAATAAGTTACATATGAATCCCTTAGGATATATAAACTACTCCGTGTCCTATAAATTCGGGTGTGAAACTTTACATAATACCCTTTAATTTCTCAATTAATTGAATGCTAACAGTGATAAGAGAAGATAAAATCATAAAACTTAGGGGGCGTTTTGAAAAAAAAAAAAAAACAAACAAACAAAAGAGGAACCTTACAAGCTTTCGAAAAACGACAACCAGATTATATTATTAAAGTTCATACTAATATTTTATATCATCTTTAGATGTGCAACACCCCCCCCCCCGGTTGCAAGAATTAGGTGTTTTGTATTTACTCCATAGAGTAGCGGAAAACGTTAAAAAAAAAAAAAAATACTAATTTATAGTATCTTATGCTTGTCATTCTCTCTATTCGTTATTTTACTACTTAGTTGGAGCGAAACGTATAAGTACTTAAGAAATATTCTTTCAATTTTAGTATAATAACGTAATCCAAAGTTATTCCTATTTTAGTTAGGAGACAGAAACTTTTATTGTTACACACATTTCAGAGAGAGTCTTATAGCCACTATATTATACAAAATATTGTGTTCGTGAATCTTTGTTTTTATACTAATTAATTACTTTGTACTTCGATAGTTCCTTTTATGCATGGCTCTTACAACTAAGAAGACGCTAAAATAATGTTGTATATAAGTTAAAATTATCCGTACTCAATTTCAATAATTTTGCTTCTTATCGATAAGTCGCACAATGCGGAGACAAATGTATAGGTATTGATAAAAAAAAGACAACTTTTTCCATCATCTTCTACGTAGGGCGTAGGTGATTTTGCTTTGAAACCATGCATCGATCCTAATGAGCGAAGATATTCAGGGCGCATTTGGTAACGATTTGTTCCCGAGAGTAGATTCTGATAAAAAAATGATTCTTTTTTATTTTGTTCCCGAGAACTGATTCTAATTATTTTAAGCCGTTTAGTAAGCGTCCAAAATTTCTGATCTTGGAATAGAATTACGTTTGGATACTGTGCTTTCATTAATTTCGTTTCAAATCAATTTCTTTTAGTTTTGAAATATTTTTTTTTACTTTTTTTCTTTTAATTTTTCCTTTTTATTTTTTATTTTTTATTTTTTCCTTTTTCTCCTCTTTTTCTTCTTCTTGTGGCCGATCGCCAGACCAGTGACCTGCCAGACGAGGCTAACGACCTCACCGAAGCGTCACCGGCCCTCGTCGGCCTAGCCTCGCCGAGGCTAGGCAAGACCTGCCTGGCCATCGGCGGGGCTGGGCGTCGTGAGGCTTGCCCAGCCCCGGCGAGGCTCGTCCTCGCCAGATCTAGGGAGGCCAAGCCTCGCCGATGGCTGGGCTTGCCTCCGGCGAGCTCACTAGACCAGTGGCCGACGACTGGTGGCAGCAGCGGACAATAGCGGGCGGTGGTGGACGGCGGTTGCGAGATGGCTGAAGGAAAGAAGAAGAGTTGTTGGTTTTCATTCTCAAATTTGTTCTCGGAACAAGAATCAACTTTTTTTTTTTTATTCTTGATTCCAGTTCCAATCTGTTCCCAGGAACAAAAATTTTACCAAACGAGATTCTAGGCCCAAACTAATTCTAGGAACAAAGAATCAGAATTTAGCCTTATTTGGATGGTTACCAAATAGGGCCTCAATGGCGGCTACTGTTACACAATCAACATTTGGAGTAAATATCTCCATCTTGAACTTTATGTTATGTGGAAGCGACGGCATATTCACTGAATTCTTCAATAATGGAATAATCATCTCGTTCTTGTCCAAATGTGCAACGCCAGCGTAAAAAGTTTATTCTAGAAAAATATTCGAGTTTCGAGGAGCATTATGTACGTGTAGACTCTTATTAACAGGCGGCGACGTGCTTGATGAGGAATTTCTGAATCTCACGAAGCAATAGTTACACACAGCACGGACAAAGCAGGATGTATGGAAAAATTGCCTAAACAACTTGCAAGAACTTTGTCGTGTCTCCCATTCTCATTTATCGAATTTACTGATGCGATTCCGAAAACTCTCAACTATAAACTAATTTTAAATCTAATACAAGTTATGCAAGTGCCTCGAGATTTTTATCGATTACTAGCATAGTGAAAAAAAGGGCTAATACTTTGAAAATTAAAGATAAGATATGTAAGGATATTTTAGACCATGCACATTTACTTTTAGGGTTTTTTTTTAAGGGAATCTATAAAAGAAATGTGTTTAATAACATATCTCTAATCATAATCTCCATGGTATTTCCTGTTTTATTTTTTTTTCTTATCTTCTGGCTAGATTTTTGGATCTCATCAAGTGGTTTTTGAGCTTTTGTATTGTACTCTTATACTTTTTGTTGAAAATAGTAAAATCTATTTCTCTTCGTGATTTTTTTTGTTTTGGATTTTTCACATAAATCTTGCATCTCATGTGATTTTGATTTTCCTTTCATCTTTTGCTACTTGTGTTTCGATTGGTGTATCTTTTGGCATTTTTCCGTACCTAGAGTTAATACTTTGAAAATTAAAAATTCTCTAATCGACTATATATTAAGCATCCCACATGAGAACTTGGCATCTCCTCCGTCCAAATGTGGACTGAGTCGCTACAGGTACGTGGCACGTGCCATGTCAAAATAAAAAGTAAAGGAAAAATTATGATTATTTGCCGGATCGAGGGGGAAAGGCCGGTCAAGGAGTGGTTAACACAAGCAAAAAGCTTTTCAAAATTAAGACCAGTGCATTCGCTAAGAAGACAATGATGGGCGCCCGCAGAGCGTGGACCACAGCATGAAGTTTGGGCTCATACGTGGCAGTCTCGCAGAATACTTGTGGATTTCGTTGGACAATTGGCGCCAATCTGGGCGCCTAACATAAATTCAAGGAATCCCCACTCTCCATTTCATTCCCAGCGCGTTCGCCAGACCGTCCAAATTAAGAAAGTCCAATCGAATAAACTAGTCTATAATACAATGATGGCAATATTAATTCAATTTTTTTTTTTTATCAATCCTAATCCATTCCTAGTGTCGTGACCGGTTAGAATTGATTGATTTTGTCGGCAAAGCTGCCAATTTCGCCTCATGCCCTTTTGAATTATGTTGAAATCCTACATTTATTCATTATCCTTTTCCTATTGATTTTGAACCAACCTCATCTCACCAGACAAAGTCAAAGTTTGGCCCTTGAGTACACCCCCGGTGTCTACCAATTTCACCATATCCCCTTTTATTTATGTTGAAATTCTACATTCATTCACATTAACCTTTTTCTATTGATTTTGAACCAACCTCACCTTGCCACCCCGCTAAATGGAGTAAGGAAGGTGATGGACTTTTGTCATGCCTCATTGTAGGGCATGAGAGTCAAAATTTACACTTCAAACTAAATTGCTTTCATCTTAATCACTCAGGAATGTGTAAATTCAAACCGTCTCCCTCCTCCTTCTCATGTGGGAAGAGTGATCACGGGGACAAATCATAATGATTTATTAATTCAATGCTCAAATAATTAGTTAAAAATGAAGAAAATTCTAAAATAAATTTAGACCCAATAAGCCTATAGGGTCAATCGAGTAATTATTAAGTCGACACAATACATAAATGAGTCGATATTAAATCATACTAGTTAAATTCCTCATTTATGAATTACATCAACCAAGTCAACAAAGCATCAGTTACAATTTTCCTAATCGAAACTCTTTTGCCTCATGTACAATGGCATTTTTTTTTTTTTCATTTTACATTCGAAACTCCTAAACTTTCATAGTATTCGAATATCAACGAGTAGATACGCATAATTTCTTTTATGATGTTATGAATTCGAATAACTCTTTTAGATTTTGATAGATGTATTCGTGTCGGATCGGAATTTAGCATATCCTCGTCTAGGACGTTTGACGTTTTCTATTAAACCTTAAATGCCTTTCTAAATAAAACAGCTGAAAAAGCAAGAGATTTATTTTCCTTTCTTTTTTTCTTTTTGGGTTCAGAAAGAAAGCACGAGATTTGAACGGCTCAGCAATTACTTCGTATAAGGCGAACGAACCTTCTTCCTCAAAAAATTTTGTCTTCTGACAAAACGCCGTCTGGAATAAGAGAATCAGCTTCATGCCGACTTTGTTCATAGCATTTATATTTGACGAATAAGCCTATCTGGGAATAAACCTCCTGCACCGGAAACACAGTTGAAATCAGGCTACCAAAGCATCTCAACAGGCTTAGCTCCGATTGATGATGTGCCATTTCGGTGAGTCGCAGTAGTGAAGGGGAGTAACGTCCACCGAACATGGTCAAGGACAATAGGCGGGAGAAGTTCTAAATTGATTACAGGTTCCATATATGTCATGCCCCGATCCTCAGGCACGCACACATCCGTCTCACTTGGTCGATTTTATAATGCGATATCCCAGGACAATGTATCGCCGACCCTTTATATTTTTAAGCACATGCGGAAGCAGTTAAAATCCCCGAACAATAAAACGATGGGATAGAAAAGCAGGGTCATATTTTTCATATTGAAATTTATAACCAAACTTTTGTACATGATATCAACTAGAGAACTTCATAACTATTCACATCAATTGGAGTTCACAAAAGAAGATGGAATCTCAATCCCTTCAGGTCATACTCAAAATCTCTCTCGGTATTATCTTCTTCTTCCAAAAATCCTTCTACTCAGGTTTCACCTCCGAGTTCTCCTTCTCAGATTCCTCCTCAGCTCCTCAACGGGGTCCTGAAATGTTTTTCCCCAAACTGGGATGAGACTACGTCTCAGCGAGTTCTACCCCACTAAGCCCAATTAGTAAACTATTATACTATAGGCTGCCTATACACGCATAGGGCAGAAGACGTACCTTGGCCTCATATCCCACCTGCAAGTCAGTACAATTCATAATAGGCACCCAAGCAATCATATCACATATCAAAGCATCGATTAAATCGACCTAATCGATTAAATGCCAACAAGACCACTCACGGTCATTTCTAATCAGTCAATCAATTCACGACATCAAATCAAAGCAATGATCAATCGACCTAGTCGATTACATGTCAGCCTGACCATTTCCCGGTCATTCAAGCTATTGCTATTTAGAGTCCCACTTGACAACATTCAATACTCAATGGCTTTACGATCCCACTCGACCAATTTCGAAATTCAATGGCTTTACGGTCCCACTCGACCACTTTCGAAATTCAATGGCTTTACTGGCCCCATTTCGACCACTTTCGATATTCAATGGCTTTACGGTCCCACTCGAAAGCACTTTCGAAATTCAATGGCTTTACGGTCCCACTCGACCACTTTCGATATTCAACGCTGCACGGCCCCATTTCACCACTTTCGAAATTCAATGGCTTTACGGCCCCACTCGACCACTTTCGATATTCAATTTGAATCGAGCCCACGTGCATTCTCCGAGCGCGATGCATCAAGTCACCGAGCACCACGTGTCTCTTCAAGATGCCAAATGTACTTTCATTGGGACCACGTCATTCTCCGAGGTAATGCGATCAAATTATCCAAGCCCCGCGTGTCTTTTAGATGCTAAACTTAATCACCGAGCCACATGCATTCTCCAAGGCGACATACTTCGTCAAGAGCCACGTGCATTCTCCGAGTGATATATCTAATCATCAAGCCTCGTGCATTTCATGATGATTCATCCCATTTCTAAAGTAATTATCCACAATTAAATCAATTCAGTCAATTTAAAACTTAATTAAATAAACGGACTGCGCCACGACGATCAGCACGAGATTTCAATCGTCGGCCATCTCAAACTTAATTTCCGAAAATAAATAAATAATTAATTAATTTCGAAAAATATTATTTAATATTAAAAATTCTGTTTAGCTCAAAATAAGGTCCAATTAAATAAACGGACTTCACCACGGTCATCAGCATAATTTTCCGGTCACGGGCCATCCCAGTTGAATTTTCAGGAAATAAATAATTAATTAATTAATTTCGAAAATTAAATAATTAATATTAAAAATTCAATTTAGCTCAAAATAAAGCCCGATTAAATAAACAGACTTCACCACAGTCATCAGCATAATTTTCCGGTCATGGGCCATCTCCCTTGAATTTTCGGAAAATAAATAATTATTTAATTTAATTCCGAAAATTAATATTTAAATGCCCAAAAATCTCACTTAGGCCCGAATTGCCAAATTGAAGCCCAATTAGGGGTCGGAAAATTCCCGAGATACTTCCAATAAATAGTAGACCACGTCTACTTGCTAATTGCGCAATCAATTTATTTAAATCACATCACAATTGATTAATAATTACTAATTAATTCTAATCTAACAACCTAAGTATAATTAATTAAAACTAAATCAACCTTAAAGCATAATTAGTCAACTAATCCGAGATTAGTGAGATTACTCACCAAATCGCGCGCAAATCGGATCAATCCGACGGCGGCGACGCGAGGAACGATTCTTTCCAAAGCACGGCTCGGGTTCGGGGCCCGGAAACGGCCCAAAACGAGCTCGAACCAGCTGGATACCCACTCGGCGGGGTGGCTGGAATGGCTGGAAAAACACACAAAACAGCAACCTACAACCACAGCAAGGGCGGCAAGGCGCGGGGGAAGGCCGGTGGAGGTCCGGCGAGGTCAAACGGCGGCCGGTGGTGGCCGGATGGGGCGGAATGAGGGCTGAGCAGAGGCGAACAAGGCTGGGTCACGCGAGGAAGGGGCGGCAGGCGCAATCGACGCACGGGCGGCGAACGGCGGACGCGCGGCGTGCGCGAGCGCGGGGGTGCGGCGCGGCGGCGGGACGGTGGCGAGCGGCGAGCTGCTGCCTTCGTCTTCCGCTTCTGTCTTCAGCTTCTGGTTTTTCACGAACCAGAGGGGAAGAAGAAAGGTTTGGTTCGGTCACGTGGGGGAAAATGGGGGAGAAGAGAGAGGAGAGAGAAGAAGAGAGAAAGAAGGGATAAGAAGAAGGGGTTTGACTAGTCAAACTAGAGAGAGGAAAGAGTGAGCGTGGGGAAGGGGCATCCGCACGAAAGGGGAGGGGAGAGGAGAGAGAGAGAGAGAGAAAAAGAGAGAAAATGATTTAAATAATGATCTTATTCTTTTTCTTTTCTTTTCTCTTTTCCTTTCCTTTTTTATTTTCTTTTTGGTCTTCAATCTTTTTCTTCCGATAATTTCTTTCTTGAAGTTTCGGACTCGTTAATAAATTGACGAGCGATGAGACAAAGATCCTAAAAATAAGAATTATGACGCCGCTTAAAATTCGATTAAATCGAGTTCAATTTCGTGGTTAAAAATCAATCGACGTGATTTTAGTCCAATCCAACAAATTGAGCAGCTTTTAAGGATTTTACTGCAGATACATCCCTTAACGGCTTCACCCAATAGGTTAGTTAACTCGTGAGTGATCAGCTCAGAGAAAAAGGACCGTAAACACGTCGACGAAATGACCATTTCACTTTATCGAAACGGAGTCGAATTTCAGGATGTCACAATATAAGTTCCACTTGCAACTTAGAATCTATCCGCTGGAGGAGGTTCTTTATTTTTTTGGAATTTAAAACCCACTTTATATATCTTAAAACCTGAAAATTACCCTATCATAGGTTTCAAAATCACTTCATATTTTACTCAGGTTCCATCTGTATTATTAATCAAACAATTACAATAATCATCACCTTTGATGACTCACATTAATTGTAATAATTAACTGATCATAACTTATATTTAGACATACTAAGAATGAGAAATATTAACAAAGTAAAAGTCACAATCTTAAAATGGAAGTTTAAATCGATGGTTCCAAATTGTTATAGTGAAACTAGATCTGGGATGGTATTGAGCATTAGATACCTTCCTGTTAGCTTGAATTTGTTTTGAAGAGTGAACATTTTCTACAGAATTCCCTCAAAGAAGGTAATGCATTGTACTAATTCTATTTTCTCCTCTTCTATAAAAAATAAAATAATATAGAAAAACATGATGATTACCAAACACGTCCAAAATGTGACCCCCTATTAACATTTATTCGGGTTGCGATTGTAGGTAAAGTGATGAGTGTTAACATCAGTCCGGATTTAAAGTACATTGCAATTGGATCGATGGATCACAATTTGGCAAATCTTTGGCATGCCGTGAAGTGTTGGAATTGCATCAAGGAGGTAGAATGAGCTTTTGTGAGAGACAGCAAAGTAGAGTTTGAGTTTCATTATGCTTGGATTGGAAAACTCGTGCGCTTAAGCTTTGCGCCGGCTGAATTGGAGTACGAACGATCTTGTCATTGCTGCAGTTAACATTCAGCGGCTCTCTGTCTAACGCGATTGCAATTCTTTGTTTTTCTTTTCGAATTTGCGCTTGTTGAACACTAAGTCGTGCGTATTATTATTGGACAAGATTTCGGGAATGACCCATCCTGTCTTTGGGCTACTCTCCAATGACATGAGAAACGTGCTATTGACACCAAAGCGGATTTGTAGTTTCTCCAATTAAAGGATATTGCCATTTTGTAATTGATTGTCAAATAAATTATCAAAGTCCACGTCCGAAGGCGTGCTACATTGCACAAGATGCAAAAGATTTAGCTTGGATGATCTCCTTTTGCCACATTTTCTATAGAACAAATATACATTCATTGTGACGTTGTTGACCTCGTGGGTTTTACCTTGGTTCTGTTCCTCGTTGTGATACTTCCTTGAAATACTTTGCTATCACATATCGAGTGAAGATCCCTTATAATTAAATTGCTAATTCCACTTGCTATCGCTGTCAAGTGCTCTGTAGTCTATGGTCTTGAAGTCCCAGCTAAGTGGCACCGCACACAATATGCAACAGGACACAACATAACAATTACCATGTCGTTTCTTAATAAATAGATAATTCCAATACATAAGGACACATCGCATATTAAATATATTATTTTATATATACATGATAAATTATCATTTTTATGATTATTTTAATCAAATTAATTTGATTTAAATTTACGAACAAACAAATAATAATAAAAAAGCCTAGAATGAATTTACACTAAAAATATTAATCCATCATTTGTTAATATTATTTATTGTTTCAACTCCATTCCAATTATCCATAAAACTTGAAAGAAAAAAAAAATAAGCAATCTATATTATGGACTCGCATTTAAGAGTATGTTGGAAAAGAATAGAAAAAAACAAACTAGGGGCTACGTAAAGAGTCAGAAAACAAATGAAAACTATCTTTTTCTTCTTTTCTCATTTATTATTTTTTTACATATTTACATTTTGACCTCTCATTTATTGAAAATTTTTAAAATTGATCCCATATGTGTTAAAATTTCGAACTTGTATGTCAAAATCTTGAATTCATGTGTTGGATATTGTCAAGAATCGATTATCGACACCTATCGACCGAGTGTCAAAAAGTGTTGGAGATTGTCAAACATGTGTCCAAGTATTCAACACGACATGAAAAATTTCGGAGAATATTGGTGCTTTCTAAGGGCCTAGAGCTTACAGATCTATCAAACCCACACCATCATGCTCTTAATGATTGTTCCCTTGATTTCTTCAGCTTGGTTCAAGGCATAATCGAACTTGAAAAATTGCAAGCTACGCATCACCACGACAAATCATCAAGCGTATTTTTCAATAATGTATAGATTAGGAAAGTTTTCTAACTTGAGCCAGGTATCTTATGGATTACATTATTTAAATAAATTTCTAACATAATATTCTAGTATCCAACACAATATCTCTAATATCTAACAGAATATATCAGAATATACCAAATAGCTCAAATAAGGTAGTAAAAATATGTGAAATTTTTAAAAGATATGTACCTTATCTAATTTGAGGATATTCTTAATGGCTTGCAGGTTTGCACGGGAACGACAGTGGGCAACTCGCGGACTAGCATAGTGATGGTGGTACTCGTCGCCGTGGCTTAGCAAGACCGAATAAATGGACAACGATTGTGGCGGCACGCCAAAGGAGATCGTAGTGTATCAATATTTGGTCTTTTAGTCGGACCAAATAATCTCCACCGAGAACTCTGAAGTCACGATCCTTTTTGTCTTCAATCTCACTTAATGCTTCTTTCTCAAAAACTCACGATCAAGTCTTCAGAATTCACCATGCAATAAGAGACAAATTCTACCGCTTTGACCAAAAACCAAAACATCCCACAACTTTTGAAGATGTGCTCGTACGCTCGCTGGATTCAGCTACATGAATAACCGGGCATGCCAGAAATTCCCCAAGGAACCAGGAATTCCCTAAACTCGTAAAAATTATGAGAGGACAAGTCAGAAAAATACGAATATTTGGTCTGCCTTTAAAGAAATTGAGTCAATATCGTATGGTCCAACGGGGAAAAAACAAATTTTGAATGATCCTTTTGTCCATTCACAGTTCCATGTCTTCTAATGTCTAGAGTTTCCAACAGCTTCTCCTATCACTAAGCTTTAAATCCACCGCAGAGTGCACAAAACGAAGAAAGAAACAAAATATATGTGTGTGTAAGAGGTTATATTTGTTGATAAGTGCAAAATCATATATATATATCAGGGCTCCTAGAATTCAACCTCACACTCCGCCTCTCTTTCTGTGTCTCTTCCCTCCGCCTTGCCTCCTCCGCCTTTGCCCCTGCAAGCGGCTCCGGCAACGGCCTTGGGAGCTCTCGACAAAGCCGCCAACTGCCATTGCGGACCCAATCGACCTCATCCAAGATCCCCTGAGTAAGCGCTTCTTCGACTCTTGAATTATCGTTGTTGTTGCGTGGCTTTTACCGAACACTTGTTTATATGGAGCCTTGCTCACTCAAAACCTTGCCGATGAACACAGGCTGCTGGCTATTTGCCGAAACTAATGGCCGAAAGTTTACCCGAGGATATACTCATTGACATACTCTTGAGGGTTCCAGCCGAGTCGTTGGCGCGATTCAAATTCGTCTGCAAACGGTGGCGGTCTCTAATCTCCGACCCGGGCTTTGCTAAGTCGCATCTGCAGAGGCTCAAGGCAGGGGATTTAATTCCTAGCCAGAGAATTTTCATTGGCAGACTCTACGGATTCCACGAAGCCATAGACTACGCAGCGCTCGGCGGCAGTGAGGGTCGCGTGGTGGTACCACATAGGATCGAAACGATCAGACCTCTCTGCAATTGCCAGGTCGTTGGGTCCTGTGATGGCCTGGTGTGTCTTCTTCTCAAAGGCAATTTTCACTATGATTACCCGACAACTTTTCTCATATATAACCCAGCCACCAGGGAGTGTAATGAGTTGCGCTGTCCCGAATTTGTTCAAGATTGGGAGTTTAGGGAGCATCGTCTAAATGAGTCATTTCATGGACTCGGATATGACCCTCGATCTGATGACTACAAAATAGTAGAGGGCATCCACGAATTTGATGTCGTCAAATTTGAATTGTTTTGGGAGGCAGCAATATTTTCGGTTAAGTCCGGTTCTTGGAGAAGGATAGATTTCCCTATCGAGGAAGGAAGCGGTTTATTGGTTTCCGACAATGGAGTTTATTGGAACGGGGCCTTACACTGGTATGTCCATGACTTGCGCACACAGGCGATTTTCTCACTTGATTTGTCGGAAGAGAAATTCAACCAGGTGCTTTCGGTCCCTGAAGTCAATGGGGTTAGATTTCTCAGCGGACTCGGGATTCATGGGACCAGTCTGTTCATATATAGCATTCACTGTGATAACCACATCGAGGCATGGATAACGGATGAGTATGGGAGAGGAGGATCATGGACAAAATGGTTCAGTGTTGATCACCTACCTACCTTTAGGAATGCTGCCCCCCTTGCGTACACAAGGAGCGGACAAATTGTTCTTCTGATAAATGCAGAACGGGTGATTCTATTCAATCTGGAGGATAATACTTACAAGGATTATCCCATAGGGATGGATGATTGTTCTTTATGAATATGCTATCTACTTGGAAACTCTTGTTTCTCCCTATCTTGGCGGTTAGCCATCAAGTGCATCATGTGATGCAAGGATTTTCTTAATAGGCACAGGTTTTAGTATTAGTATACATTGATATTGATATGTACAATGCTATGTCAACATGTCACATCATACAAATTTTTACATATTCAGGAAATTCTTGCATTGATGGGTACTTTACCGACTTCTTCACAATTATCATACTTATCTTTAAGATTTTCATGTGCCTCGTGTATCTGCATGTTGGTTGTAGGTCTGTTGCTGTGTTGGATGATCATTGGTTTATTGTAATGATGGAATCCATTTCAAATTTGCTTATCTCAATGTTGCTTCACTAGAGCTAATATTAAAGAAGTGATTCTTGATTGTAGAAGCGGATGGAACTATCTAATTATGTTGCTGGCGTCATGTAGTTAGTAGGGATCAACTTCAAATTATTGCAAGTTTGGACCGTGGATGCTGGTTGGATGTTAATTTAGTGTCTGATGATATCGTAATTAACCAGAAAATGCTGCATATATAATAAGAGATTCTTTTACCCTAGCCCAACCATGTCTTAAAAGAATTTGCTTGAAAAATTCATGGTTGAGAGGATTATTATGGCGTAAACCCTATTTGTGGTTAATGAATGATGCAATTATTCATCTTTCGAGGTGCAAGCAATCACAGTTCATGCCACAAATAACTACTTCACAACAGCATATCTCAATAACACATCATGCTTTCATAAGTTTTCAAATGGTTTATGTTACTCAGGTTTCGGAACACTCTCTCTCTGACAAGGCGCGAGTGCATGCAATTTTGCACGAAAAAGCATTCAACTGGTTTATGTTACTCAGGTTTTGGAACACTCTCTCTCTGACAAGGCGTGAGTGCATGCAATTTTGCACAAGCGTCGACACCAGACATAAATTAGTTGTATTATTTGTTATGGTTGTTCAGGCCAAAAAAAAAAAAAAAAATTGCATGTAATGATTGAGCAGAAAAAGTGGCAGGCTCCTGCAAAAACTGCATTTGCTTTGCACTTACAGCACTTTTTCAACTCATATATACATATTAACACATATTATAGTTCAAAAAAAGGCTGATGACTTCTGGTTACATCAGGATGTTTCTCGCTTAAATAGTCTAAAAACAACTTCCCTTAACTTTTAAAATTCATTACCCGAGTATATATGATATTATGAGAACATTGCTTGAAGCTTTAAGATAGTTTTACTGTTGCTGCAATTTTTATTAGGTCATAATGCTGAATTGCTTTTGATTATGAATGATTTAATTCAGACTAGGCAGATTGCTGATACGGTAATCTTGTGTAGTTATTCTGATTGGGAAAAAAAAAATCTTGTGTAGTTACATGGGTAGCACAGCTTGTTTTAAGCATTCTGGAAAGGAGGAAGGCCGAGTTTCTCTTCCATTGTTTTTATATGTTGTGAGAAACTTAGATGGAGCCTCCGTTCCTGGTGGATATTAGTGCAACTGCTTAATAATAACCTCTGACTAAGACATTGGCGTTTCTTTTGTTGGAAAAGAGGAACTAACCAATTGTGGTATCAGTACAACATTAATTCAGTCGGCTACCCCTCTGGTTGGAGTTTGACTGCTGATGTTTAGTGTACTGTAGACAAGAAGAATTGTGTGAGTTATTCGTCTTTCTTCCTGATATCTTGCATTTAGTCATTGATGATAAAGTAGAGATGTAAGCGAGTGTCACTTCTCTCTAAGCAGGTCTCCTACATGGATCTAGTCACTCCATTTTGTTTGACCTGAACTGTATCTCCTATATTTAATACTAAATATCTTTCTTCATATATTCACCACATCTCGTGCCTTTTATCTCATGTCTTCATCACATCTTCTCACCGACGCGTCTACACAGGTCCAAACTGTGCCAAAATTTTTTTCACCCCCATTGTATTCTCTCATCGCATCCTCAAATGAAGTCACCCCAACTCCTCTCTAGGAATTCACTAAATTCTAATTATTACTTCACCTGAGTATCCGCACATCAACAAGAGCATTTTCATTTTTGCCAAACTTATTTTCAACTATTGTTCCCGTATGAATATAAAACTTATTTTTGTTCTACTCAGTGAAAAGACGTTGCTGCTGCTGGAAGATATTGTTTATTTTATCTTCAGTGATATTTTGTGACTGTAAAAGATGCCATATGTTGGCTTGTCTGCTGCATGTATTCTCTTGTATGATTGGTGACATTCCCCCTTCTCCTCTTTTTGAGAAATGGTCACAGGATCGCAAAAACAATCAGCTCCTTAAGTACTGTTGGTCTCCAATTTTAGCTTTTTCCTTTACTAAATCTGCCTTCCATGAATTGTGCCACTGAACTAGTTTAAATTCTGAAGTTTCTCTCTATGTTGCACGATCATACTTGTGCATCGTCATGAGTTTCATCCATTAGCACAGAATCATCTAGCAGAAGCCTATGCTGGGGAATATTTTTTTGAATATTCTAGGTTAGCTTGTTTTTTTCCAAGCTAAGATGTAAGGACTTGAAGCTAAGCATTGATGTAAGGCTATTGCTACTGGGAAATCCTTTGTTCCTCTCAGTGTTCTAATTGAAGTCACCACCATTCTATCATTGCTACCCTTTATTGCTTGTATGGAGGGGGAAACAAAAAAACAACCCTTTCCCTTTAGAGACCTCCGAAAACTTATGTATGAACCATTTCCTTAGCCTTTTCCTGATGTATGAAAATTTTGGGCAAATCCTATCATATTTTTGCTTTCATTGATCCGTCATCAATAAGAAAAAGATTAAAAACTGAATATGAGGGCCATTGGAAAATGTCCTAGTTCAGTGGACCTGGCATCAGAAAAAGACTCCTGACTTATCTGTCTCATTCTTCTATCATCTTAGCATGCCGCCAATTAAAAAGGGTCCTTTTCATTTGGCCTAATTTGTATTCAAGAATGCAACCGTACAACTTTTTGACCTAGTTTACCAAGATCCAGGGGGCCTTATGTTTGCTTACTATTTTGCTCCTCCCTACCCATCCTCCAAATCAAAAGAGGTGTTTCCGCTAGGGGTGTGCATGATCCGGGCGGGCGGTTCCCAACCTAGAACCGAGAACCGCCCGCTAAGGACCGGTTCCAAAAAATGGGAACCGGGATCCACCCATTTGTTACGTGGATCCATCCGAGAACCGGACTGCCGGTCCGATCTGGTTCCCGGGCGGATCCATGGAACTGATTTTGACGCGAAATAATTTTGGTTTTCAACATAGAACGGTCGGGTCTATGAGTTGAGAAGGAGGGGAGGAGGTCTATGGTTGGGTTTTCAACATAGAACGGTCACGGAACAATTTTCCGTGGCTGTGGCGGGTGGCGGCCAACGCGAGGGGGCGAACAATAGCGGCGGAGGAGCAGTGACAGCGGCGTCGATGTTCGAGGAGGAATCGAAATGGCGATAGGATTAGGAGGAACTGAGGAAGAAACAAAGAGAGAGAGAATCGAAGACGAAAGGGGTGGGTGGATCCACCCATGGAACCGGGAATCGGATCGGTACCCATCGGTTCCGAAAAATTGGAACCGGGAACTGGACCGGTTCCCTCAAGAACCGCCGGTTCCGGGCGGTTCCGATCTGGTTCCGGGCAGTCCGGGCGGTTCCCGGGTATTTTGCACACCCCTAATTTCCGCTAGAGTTACAGTGTGTTGGTTATATATTTGCTTAAAGAAGTTGAGTAACGTATTATTCCTGAATTCATGTGATTTTTGCTGACGTGTATCTAGTGATGGTAATGCACATCAGTGTTTTGAGCACCTAACCGAACTGAATGATTCAACTAGGTATTGGAAGCTGGTCCAATTCAGTCTCATTGTGTAAAATGTCCAGGTCAAGAGCCAGAGTTGACTTGGTTCGACCAGGTTAAGTTGGTTCTACTTGGTAAACCAGCAAGTAGGTCAACGTAGGCCTTTGAAAATGGGTTCTTGCTGGGGAGGGATTTGAGCCCCCGACCTTGAGTAACTTCATGATGCTTAACCCTTAGGGGACCTCTTTTCCTATCTTGAAAGCTTTATTAAATGGGCTTAAGGCCCGTCCGCCCATGCTGGGCCCAAAAGGCTCGGCCCACGGGAATAGGGCCCGTGGGAAGGGAGAGGTATAAAAGGGAGGAGAGAGAGAGAGAGAGAGAGAGAGAGAGAGAGAGAGAGAGAGAGAGAGAGAGAGAGAAGACGATGGTTGAAATCAGAATTCACGTCTTCTCTCTCCCGCGCGTATTCTCTCTCAAAAGGAAAAAGAAATAACAGTAACGCATACGGCTTCTTCTTCCTCCCTTCAACGCTTCATCGGATCAAATTGCTCAGTTTCACTTCCTCCATCAACGTCGGTGTTTAATCTGTGGCTAAAAGGTACGCTCGAATCCGTGGTGTGCTTTAGGATCAGTGATGCGTGTTGTTTTCTTGAGCTTCGTCTTCCGCATTGGTTTAGGGGTTCGATTCGTTGTCGAATCCGGTTTTCGGGGATTCGTTATTCCCAACATTGGTATCAGAGCCCTAGTTCATGCTTTTCCCGATCAATTATGATGTTTTTGATTGATTTTTCATGAAAGAACTTCGGCCGTATGGATCGGGGCAAAAATCCCGACACCCGAGAGCTTTTCGGCCATTTTTCCGAGTTTTCGTAAGTCAAAATAAAATTGTAATGGCATAGGAAGAAATGCGACATCGAGACGAGTCCAACGATACGTCGAGCGTCGCCGGGTGACGCCGCATGTGCCCAAACGCGCGGCTGGAAGGCGCTGCGCGTGGGCGCGACGTGCTCGGAGACACTGGATCGCCAAGCGCGTGCGTCGCACGCGCCGGTCGGCGAACCGGCGCGTGCACGCCGCTGGCGGGCGAACCGGCACGCGCCGGTCCGCGGACCGACGCATGCTGACGTCATCCAACGGACGGTAACTGTTCGGATGACATCACCAATGACGTCATCGTGATGACGTTTCGTCGGGCGGTCACCGGCCAGCGACCTGACCGGAGACCCGATGCGACTCACTGATGCAGGCACGTGCCCGGCACGTGCGGATGACGTATGCGTGACGTCATCCCCCGCACGTGCGCGGCACGTGCGTCAATCCGTGCGAGCGGTCCGACCGGCCCGATCATTCCGTTCGATCCGACGATCGACAGCCGTTGACCTTTGACTCTCTGACCGTTGACAAAAAAAAAAAAGGAGGAGGAAAAGAATGTGTTTCTTTTTCAATTAAGTCTATGTGGATTATAATGTGATCCCTTATTTGTTCTGCATTTGTTGCATGAACTATGCCTCCCCTGAGGTTGTGCACACATATTCGCGCAGTTACCGATGTACAAAAGGATAGGCTGTCTAAGTTGATAGCTGATCTGACTGATCATCGATGGGAGAGAGGCGACTTAATTGATCATGTCCTTGAAGTCAACGGGAAAATTCAACAGGTCTTATGGAATGGTCGTCCTATGTCACAGTCAGAGATTGTGCGATTTTTCATAAACACTCTTTCACCTAAATGGCAAGATATGTTGAATCGCATATGGGATGTCAATGGAGCTGCTTCCTATAAGAATATAGTGATGGACTTTGTAAATGAATATTATTGTATTGTTTCAAGGGAAAATATTAAGAAATTGAACAAAAGAGGATCTTTCCCAGTTCGTGTGCTGACTTGGTATTAGTTGTATTAACTGATATATATTAAGTGTGCTTTGTGGATAACTTTATGTAATGATTACTACCTAATTATGTTAATTAAAAGTATTATTGTTTTTTTAATTGTATGTCAATTATCTGTTGCTTTCTGTTATTGCTGGTTGCTGTGGGTAATTAGCTGTGGGTAGTTTTAGAAGTTTTTGTAGCTTCATAGAATTGATTTTGCATATGACAATTATATTAATGATAGTTTTAAGTTAGGATTTTGGAGGATGATTGGAAACGTAGTGACCTTTTGATTCTGAAGCCTTACTTGAAATTATTCATTGATATGATGGGTATATGTATAAAGGGATGCATAAATGATAGGCATTAATAATTCGTGCATATTTTTCTGATTTGTTCAGATCAATGACTTCAGCCACAAAGAGCATAGTTGCCGAGCTGAACAAAGGTGAAAAGCTCAATGGAGACAACTATGAAATTTGGCAAATGAAAATCCAGTATGTGCTGGAAGAGCAAGAAGCACTTGAGGCTCTTGTCATGACCATGGTAGAACTTGAAGATGGAACCACTGCACAACACAAAAGAGACAAAGAAGCTTTTTCTGTGTGGAAAAGAATGAACTCTTTAGCTCGCATCACATTGCTGAGCAGCATGGAAAATGATGTCATGCGAGAGTTTCGGCGTTTTGACAATGCCAAGGAAATGTGGGAGGCATTGGCAACTAGATTTGGTCATACTTCGGTGACTAGACTGAGGCAGCTCACTATTAGGTTTAACTATTATAAGAAGCCTCATAGTCAGACCATGAAGCAACATCTTAGAAAGATGTCAAACACGATAACTGAGCTGAGAGATGATGGCCATGTTCTCACAGATGAGTAGCAAGTGCAAGCAGTGATTTGTTCCTTGCCTCAGAGTTGGGAGCATATGAAGGTGCACTTGACTCATAATGAAAATATCAAAACCTTTGAGGATGCAATGCGTCATCTTGAGCTGGAAGAGGACCGCCTGTTGGCGGCTAAGCCAGATGCTGAACTCTATTATGCTGGTTCTAGCTCAAATGGAGCTTCGAGCTCCAAGCACAAGCGCCCTAACTAGTTTGATAAAGGGGAAAGGCAAGGAAGAAGCAGGTCCTTCGGGGAAGAAACCCAAATTTAACCAACATGGAAGAGGGAAGCGAAAAAGGTTGTAAGGGTGAAATGCTCCATCTGTGACAAGAAAGGTCACTATGCTCGCGACTGTCGTGAGCCAAAGAAGGTATGCACCCCTTGTACTTTTCAGAACTTTGCTTATGTGTCAAGTTCTGTGTTCTTAACTGAGTCTAATCCTTTGTGGACTGTGGATTCAGGAGCGACAGACCATGTAGCGAAGGATAAAGGATCCTTCGTGGAATTCCGACGAGTATCAACTGGAACTAAGTGGATCTATGTGGAAAACAACTCCAAAGTTGAAGTGAAAGGAATTGGCACATGCCAACTCAATATGCGTGGTGGACGCACTTTGTTTCTTCATGATGTGTTGTATGCTCCGGAGATTCGTCGGAATTTAGTGTACGTATTAGTGTTGGTTAAATTAGGTTTTAATATGAACTTCTATAGTAAAGGCGTGAATTTGTTTTTGGAGACAAATTACTATGGTTGTGGTTATTTTCTAGATGGTTTTATTGTATTAGATATTGATTATGTTAATGTTAATGTTTGTTATTCCTTTCTCACGTCTCCTAATAAATATGATAATGATGTGAATGTGTGGCATGCTAGACTTGGTCACATTAGCCAACAGCGTATAAATAGACTAGCCAAAGAGGGCTTGTTGGGCAATATTGAAAAAGTCGATTTGTCCATATGTAAGCATTGTCTAGAAGGGAAAACGACAAGGAAACCATTTGGAAAAGGAAAAAGAGTTGAATTTCCTGGACATTTAATCCATTCCGATGTCTATGGTCCAATGAATGTGAAAGGAAGGCATGTGGCTGTTTATTTCATCACTTTTATTGATGATTATACTCGATTCGGATATGTCTATTTGATTACTCATAAGTCTGAAGCAATAAGTTGTTTCAAAAGGTTTATGAACCTGGTAGAGAATCAATTAGATAAGAAAATAAAAGCATTGAGATCCGATCGAGGTCGAGAATATTTATCTGATGAGTTCAGAAAATTATGTGATAAAAAAGGAATAGAAAGACAGTTGTCTATTCCGTATACTCCTCAACAAAATGGTGTTGCGGAAAGAAGAAATAGAACCCTACTGGAAATGGTTAGGTCCATGATGGCGTATGTTAACTTGCTTATCACCTTTTGGAGTGATGCATTGTTAACTGCTGCGTATATACTTAACCGGGTGCCTTCCAAATCAGTTACTTCCACTCCATATGAGTTATGGACAGGTAGAAAACCGGACTTGAGTTTTCTTAAGCCATGGGGTTGTGCTGCCTATACACATGAGTCCTCTCACAAGTTTGGGAAATTAGGTCCCAGAGGAAAGAAGAGTATTTTTATAAGATATTCGGAACACTCAAAAGGGTATGTGTTCATTGGTGAGCAAGAAAGTGGGAGTGTAACTGAATTTGAATCACGAAATGTTACATTCTTAGAGTATGAGTTTCCTAAGAAGGGCGAAATAGGGGAAGATCACTCCATATTTAAGACCTTGGATTAAGACAATGATATTAGTGGAGTTCATCCAAGTGGAAGCATAATAGGGAATGGTGTGCAAAGTGTACAATCTCCCATACGGCGAACAAGTCGCCAAAGTATTCCCCGTCGACGTTTTGACATTGAAGGAGAAACTTTTATGATTGCTTCACAAGATGAGGATGAGCCAAGAAATATCAATGAGACTCTGAATTGCCCTAGTAAGGAAAAGTGGATTCATGCAATGGAAGAGGAAATGGAGTCAATGAAATCAAACCAAGTCTAAGAGTTGGTTGATCTTCCAAAAGGATGCAGAGCTATTGGGAACAAATGGGTTCTCAAAATAAAGCGAAAGGCTGATGGCTCGATTGAAAGGCATAAGGCTCGCCTTGTGGCGAAAGGGTATAATCAACCGGAAGGAATTGATTATGAAGATACGTTTTCTCCTGTAGTGAGATTTGCCTCGATTCGCATAAATCTGGCAATAGTGGCAAGTCTGGATCTTGAGTTACATCAAATGGATGTAAAGACTGCTTTCCTCAATGGAGAATTAGAGGAAGAAATATATATGGAACAACCTACTGGTTTCATAGTGAAAGGCCAAGAAGAAAAAGTATGTCGACTTTTGAGGTCGATATATGGTCTTAACAGTCATCAAGACAATGGTATATATGTTTTCATAATGCCATTGTGGCATATGAGTTTACAATGATTGATGAGGATCATTGTGTATATATCAAAAGATCCAAGGATCATTTTATGATCATATCATTATATGTTGATGATATACAGATTGCCGGAAGCAATAAGGAGTTGGTTAATACTGTCAAGAGATGGTTATCTTCTAACTTTGAGATGAAGGATATGGGTGAGGCTGCATACATTCTTGGAGTTAAGATTTCGAGAGATCGTTCGAAGAGATCGTTGTCTCTTTCGCAAGAAACCTATATAAATAAGGTTCTTGAACGATTTCGTATTCAAGACTGTAAACCCATAGACACTCCTATTGCAAAAGGTGAAGGATTTAGCCATAGACTGTGTCTAGGGACTCCACAAGAGAAGGAACAAATGAAACATGTTCCTTATGCTAGTGCTGTTGGGAGCTTGATGTATGCTATGATGTGTACAAGACCTGACATATGCTTTGCAGTTGGAATGGTGAGTAGATACAAATCCAATCCAGGTCTAGCACATTGGAAAGCCGTCAAGAGAATACTGAGGTATCTGAAGGGAACTGCTGATTTCAAGTTGAATTACCAAGGAAAGGATCTGCGACTTGAAGGCTATTCAGATGCTGATTGGGGAGGAGATTTAGATGAAAGAAAATCTACCTCCGGATTTGCTTTCTTATCGAACAATGGCGCCATATCATGGAGCAAGAAGAAGCAAACGTGCATAGCCTTGTTCACGATGGAAGCTGAGTTCGTGGCGTTATCAGCAGCGGTACAAGAATGAGTTTGGCTTAAGAGATTTTTGGATCATT
This sequence comes from Eucalyptus polyanthemos subsp. polyanthemos, assembly GCA_017140185.1. Classification (NCBI taxonomy): domain Eukaryota; kingdom Viridiplantae; phylum Streptophyta; class Magnoliopsida; order Myrtales; family Myrtaceae; genus Eucalyptus; species Eucalyptus polyanthemos. The sequence goes on along the minus strand of CM029464.1, from coordinate 27,969,949 downwards.
TAGGTGTTATTGAGAAAGCTGCAAATCCATTGTTGGTTAACTGTGATAGCCAAGCAGCTATAGTGTACACCAAAGATCCAAAGTATTATGGCAAGACCAAACATATAGATACCAAGTATAACTTTGTAAAAGATATGGTTGCACGAAAGGATGTGAACTTACAGTACATATCTACGCATAGAATGGTAGCAGATCCTATGACAAAGCCAATACCTAGAGATGTGTTTTGTGGTCATGTAAAATCTCTAGGATTGCGTAGAGTCTGATGTACTGAATTGTAATTTCCCTAAGTTGTTCACATTTATGAAATTTTGTTTTTCATTGATTAATGCCTATGAATCTTTATATGATCTTTATGCATCTTAATACTCAGTGTATTACTTTAAGTTAAGAGAAGTATGTCTGACAGATATAAGATTAGCCTACTCACACGGGTAATCGCCTCTATTTACTGTGTGATAAATAGAGATGAGACGGTATTTAAACTTATTATCTAGGTGATAATTGAGAGCTCAAGCTTAAAATACGCATATTGCCTTAACTAAGTGTTAAGATGATGACATAATACTTGTGATGTCCGAAAGTAAAATACCCCACACATTTTACTTTATCTGTCTAAGATGCCAGATGTGAGTTCTGATAAATTTTTGTGAATGAGTAGATAGGTGAACTCAAGTTAGACATTGGGTATGTCTGAACTATCATCTGTACGATATTGTAAGGTGTAGACATACGCTCCATGGGAAAGGAGTTAATATCGTAATACGTATTTCATACTACGTATGCATGAGACGACCAATAAGAGTGGCAAAAAGTTTGATATCAACTTTTATGACGTGTGAGACTTTTGAGGAAAAGAGTTCCTCAATTTTTAGTCCCCTTAGGACTCTTGCTTATTCTCAAGATTTCTATTTAGTGTTTGCTATCTTAGGGTGTTGCCAATGGTTATGAGATGATTCAATCTAATGGAGCATTTCTAGAAAAGCAAGCTGGACTGAAATTGAGAGTTTGAAGGAAAGAGGAAGATCGATTTTGGAGAATCACATTGTGGTTTTGTATTCACTGGTCGACCAATTATAACTGTCTTTGTGATAATTATAATTGTGAATGCAATATATATTATTGTTTAAAAGAGATCAAGAGAGATATAAAATGTGATCGATCGATCTAGGGTACTGCATACTAAATCTACTCGGAGTGTGACGCCCATTATGAGCTGCTATATATTCCTAACAAATGTATAGCAACGAGCTCTCAAAGTATGCTGGTCGCACGGATTATTCACTAGTATGAATGTTGAAGAGAGGTAAAGAGAATCATGTTCGGCCCACCATGTGCGAGTGGGACATGAAAGCTTTATTAGATGGGCTTAAGGCCCGTCCGCCCATGCTGGGCCCAAAAGGCTCGGCCCACGGGAATAGGGCCCGTGGGAAGGGAGAGGTATAAAAGGGAGGAGAGAGAGAGAGAGAAGACGATGGTTGAAATCAGAATTCACGTCTTCTCTCTCCCGTGCGTATTCTCTCTCAAAAGGAAAAAGAAAGAACAGTAACGCATACGGCTTGTTCTTCCTCCCTTCAAGGCTTCATCGGATCGAATTGCTCAGTTTCTCTTCCTCCATCAACGTCGGTGTTTAATCGGTGGCTAAAAGGTACGCTCGAATCCGTGATGTGCTTTAGGATCAGTGATGCGTGTTGTTTCTCGGGCTTCGTCTTCCGCATTGGTTTAGGGGTTCGATTCGGTGTCGAATCCGGTTTTCGGGGATCCGTTATTCCCAACATATCTAAATATTGCCAAAGAAGCTATCATTGGAAAACAATAGATATATTTAACTCGGTGTTGAGGGGACTCGAGCCCACAAGCCATGACCTCAATCAGCTGTGATGTTTGTACTGTATCACCTTACACACTTATACTAAATCGGCTAGCTGAACTGGTTGAAACACTGACTACCAAGAGCTTCTTTGTTTCTGACACCCGTTTTTCTTACCAACATTAGTGAATACCACAATTGCCCCTGCTGTATAATACAAGGCATTTGCACTGAAGGATACTATGTTGCTGGTTTAAATCAAATGGTCAATTATTCAACTTTTTTGGTGGCTGTCAATTATTCACTTTTTTGGTGGCTTTGCGTTGTCTATTTTTTTTTTTTAACTACTTGCTTTGTCAACTCTGTTGTGGAGGTGGTAACTTAAGATTAATAGAAAATAACTCGATTCAGGCCCAGGCCATATTTTGCCCATTTTGTAAGGTCTAATCCCTATAAGAGTATTTAGGTCTAGTTCACACCATCTTGCCCATTTTGAAAAATGGAAAAATATAACACGAAACTAGTGAAGGATTAAAAGTTCATCTATTATATAAACTACATGGGACTCCAATAATTTAGCATGCTACGATTGCAAACAACAGATCTCTACTGATCACTAAGCAGCTCTCCATAAACCCAGCTGCACTTTGAAGGGACAAGGTTCGAGTTCTTTTTCTCTCCCTTTCCTTTATCATAAGATCGCTTTTTTTGGCCCACTTTCCAGCTCCGCCATTTGCTTAAATGGATACTACTGCCACAAAAGCTGCAGCCACAAGGGGAGAGAAGAAAAGCAAAATTAAACCCAATCTTTTCACCTCGGTTGAAGATTTATATAAGATATGACAAATAAACAAGCATCAACATTTGAGATCATGTTGGAACCTAAAAAGGGTTCAAATCACCAAAAGCTCTTACATTGAGCATCAAGGCACACATGCGAAGCCTTATTCCATCTGACTTTTGTCAATTCGTGAAAATCTTAGACCCAACGGTGCAGGAAACATCTTTATGGAAAGTGAACAAAGATCAAAACAAATAAGAACAGGCAAGCAGCGGGTATGGCTGAAGGCAAATAATTCAGTCCACATGTGTTGCAAAAGCATTGCAAGTGCAAAGCAGATGTAGTTTTTGGAGGAGCCTGGCACTTTTTCTGCTCAATCATTATATATATTTGCTTTTTCGCATGAGCATCCATTACAGATAGTACAAATAATACAAATTTTTCTGTCGATTACGAGTAAAATTGCACACGCACGCCCTCAGAGAGAGAGAGAGAGAGAGAGAGAGAGAGAGAGAGAGAGAGTTTTGAAACCTGAGTGAGACATAAACCAATTGAAAACGCATAAAAGCACCATGTACTATTGATAGATGCTATTGCAAAGTAATTATTTGTGGCATGAACTGTGATTGCTTGCACCTGGAAAGATGAATAATTACATCATACATTAATCACAAATAGGGGTTATGCCATGATAATCTGCCAATGAATTTTTCAAGCAAAACTTTTTTAGGACATAGTCGTGCTATCTAGGGAGAAAGAATTCTTATTCCAAATAGTTTCTTTTAACACTTGCTAATGATATCCCTAGAATTTTCTCAGTAAGTATGACTATCATCAAAGACCAAATTAACATCCACTAGCATCCACAGTCAAAACTTGCAGTAATTTGAAGTTGACCGCTATTAACTACATGATGCCAGCAATGTAATTAGATGGTTCCATCCCTAGATGATAACGGAAAAATTGTTAAAAAATAAGAAAGCCACTTCTACAATCAAGAATTACTTCTTTAATATGAGCTCAAACGAAACAATAATGAGATGAGCAAATTTGAAAAGCAAACCAACATTACACTAAATCAACCATCATGCAATATATTCTCTACCAGATGGTAGTCACTCTCTACCCCAGGGTAGTTTTTGGTTCCCAAATCCCGTATAAACCTAATCCACCCCACCCAATCGCCTTAAATCCTCTACTACAAGATGATTTCAGATAGTTCCAACCTTCCCGTTCCCATACCCAGTTGATTTTCCATTTACCCAGACATTCCTGAACCCTAAATTGCTGAATACCACCCCATGAATTGCAGGCCCATCCTTGGTTTCCTTTGACTCCTCTGAAATGCAGATTATGTGATAAGAATCTGGCGAAATCAGCTGTTTTCTAGGTATGTTTAGAGCTCCCTTCATCCAAGAGACACACTGAATGGGCATCACTGGCACTTTAGGGTTAGCCAATTCTCTCCCCCAAATTTTTTCTAGTAAGCTGTCCAAGTGTCTAGTTGTGGGGGTTGCTTTCTCTTTTATTCCCCCATGACTTCTGTATCTGCTGCAAAATTAAAATGGAAGGTCAAAATCTAGAAGATAGAAGGTTAGTGGCTCTATGTAAAAGTCTATAGCAGAGGATGATGTGATACATGTCAAAGAAAGCATTTCTAAAGATAGATTAGCATAATGCAGATTAACATTATTCGGTAAACTCTACTCCAGACCGAATGTGAATTTTCAAGTGTTTTAAACACGATGAAAAGGGCATGGAAGACTGAAACTATTACTTGCACCTTATTAGAACCTGGTATCTCTTTTTTTCCTTTTCCTTCAAATCAAAGGCTGAAAAATAGAAAGTGCTAGATTTAGGGTCTTGGTCATTCTCAAGCAATCTCTTAGTGTTGCAATAATGTGACCTAGACACTCCAGAAATGTGTTATGACTTCACACACTGTCCATTTTGGGTGCATCTGTACGGACTCCCATTTGGGAGAGTATCAAATGAAATAGTGAAAGAGATAGCCTCTAAACTCATAAAGGTAATAGAAGTCAAGTTGGAAGTAAAGGGGAATAACAACTACAAAGTCGGCAAAGCTAGAGTAGCTTTGAATCTAGCTAATCCTCTCAAGACAGGCATTGTTATCAATCTAGGAACAAAAAATCTCTAGATAGAATTTAAATATGAGCGACTCCCTCATTATTGCTACTTGTGTGGAAAGATTAGGCACTATGCCATGGCCTATAAAGAAATCCCATACAAGCAGTCAAGGCTGGAGGAAAACTTACCAGGAATTTTTTGGCAATGGCTTCGAGCGGAGGTGAAAGAACTAGTCCTTATGGGAAGATATTCTATGAAAAACAAGTTGACACCAAAATAGCACAAGAAAGGGTTCCGAAAACTTCTAATTTTGTTGCTACTAAAGAAACTCAGAAACTGAAGAATAGAGTTGACAAGCCAACCAAACAGGGGATGGACAACAACTCACTGTAGAAGCTGCTGAAAAGGAGGGTGAGAACTCCTCCCCTTCATTAGCAATTATGTTAGTTGATGACAAAGGCACACAAAAAAGAGGAAGCAGTTGCTTAGATGAGGAGTCTACCTTAGTGTTATACAAAGAACAAATGAAGGAAATAGAATCCAAGATGTTGGAAGTCCCAGAAACCTATCATAACCTAGTAAGATGTAAAGCAAAAGGCACTAAACTTACCATAGCAAAGAAGGGCAAGAGATTATGCCCTTATGGCGCAAACTCTTCCAAATCAATTTCTCTCGATACATCACAGCTGGTGGATAACCCTATCACATTGGAGGAGAAGGAAATGAAATGGGCTTTGGTGGTTAGCCCTAATAAGCCATCAGGTAAACCGTGAAGTTTCTGAGTTGGAATTGTTAGGGGTTGGGCTCACCCCTGACAATTCAAGCACTACGAGTTTTAGTAACTCGGGAAAAGCCTTGTTTAATTTTTTTTTTTAATGGAAATAGAAAATCAAGAACAAAATGTGCTAAAGTTAAGGAGAAGGCTCAAATTTCAGAACAGCTTTCTTGTAAACCCTATAGGAATTGGTGGGAGCATGGCGATTTTCTGGAATGACCAAGTAGAAATTTCAGTTTAATCATCTACATATCACAGTTTATAAATATTATTTGCCAACTACATGAGAGCGGACAACTCATGAGAATTACACTCTTGCATGCCTTTAATGATTTTAAAAAAGAGTACTATTATGGGAGGAGATATAAAAAGCTTGTGTTGTAAATATTCTACCATGGTTAGGTATGGGCGATTTTAATGAAATCTTTACCCTTGGGAAGAAAGTGGATAAGAAGAAGGCAGAACATTTTGGCTAATGACATTTAGAGATTTTCTTCATGCTTGTTTTTTGATGGACTTGGAATCCAAGGGTTGTGCTTTTACTTGGACTAATAGAAGAGAAGGGGAGGATTTTGTAAAGAAGAGGCCGGATAGGGCTTTATGTTCAATGGAGTGGAGGGTTGCTTATCCAAATGCTGAAGTAAGTAACCCTACTAGCTATTGGTTCTAACCATAGCCCATTGATTTTGTCAATTATTTTGAAGAGGAAAAGTAGGAGGAAGGAGTTTAGATATGAGACCTTTTGGGCTGAAGATGAGGAGTGTAAAAACATTGTAAAAAGAGCTTGTTTTATTTTAGCATCCCCTGGAGAAAGTATAGTGTGGAAACTAAACCTAGTGGCTAAACAACTTGCTGAATGGAGCAAAAATTGCTTCCCCAATGCACATAAAAGAGTACTATGGCTGAAAAATGAACTCCAAATTATGCAAAATAGGCCTAAATACATGAGGATAATCAAAGAGTTTAGCAAATGAAAAAAGAGATAGAAGCTTTGTGGAGACAAGAGGAGATGTTCTAGGGAATGAGATTGAGAGTTAACTAGCTGAAATGGGGTGACGGAAACACTAAGTTCTTTCATGCAACAACTATTCAAAGGAGAACCCGAAATCAAATCTCTATGCTTAAGGATGCAAAAGGGGAATGGGTCAGAAATGTGGATACTCTTAAGAAAATGACATGTTCTTTCTTCACTAATCTTTCTACAACAATGGGTTCTCAAAATTTCCAGCTTATCCTAAGGAAAATTCTTATCTTGGTTGATGCATCTATGAATCAAAAGCTAATAGAACTTGTTACTATGGAGGAAATTACAGCAGCTACTTATAAATTAGGAGCCACTAAAGCGCCTAGGCCGGATGGATTAAATGAGATATTTTTTCAGAATCATTGGCAAGACATTAACCATGATATATTTAAGGAGGTGCAGCAATTCTTCAAGATTGGACAACTAAACCCTAACCTAAACAAAACCGCTATCATCCTCATCCCCAAAATCTCAAACCCAAAAAGCTAGAACAATTCCGCCCAATCAGCCTATGCAATTTCACATACAAAATCATTTCCAAAATACTTACAAATAGGCTAAAACCTTTGCTTCCAGATCTAATCACAGCAGAACAAAGTCCTTTTGTAGGGGGTAGGTAGATTCAAGATAACATTATGATTGTACAGGAACTTCTACACAAATTAAGAACTCGAGAGAGGAAGAAGAAATTCCAAGCTGTTTTAAAGTTAGATATGCAGAAGGCCTATGACAGAATAAAGTGGGACTTTCTCCAAGAATGCCTTACTAAGATGGGCTTCTGTGGGAAGTGGGTGTAGTGGATTATACAATGTGTCTCTACGGTCTCCTTTAGCATTAAATTCAATAGGGATCCTATACCATATTTCAAGCCAACTTGAGGTATTCACCAAGGGGACCTGCTCTCCCCCTATCTCTTCATTATAGTGATTAATGTCTTATCCTCCATGATGAAAGAAGCCATAGAAGCATGCACACTAAGGGGAATTACACTCAATAGAAATTGCCCTATCCTCTCCCATTTACTATTTGTGGATGATTCCATTTTTTTTCCTAGATGGTACAATATTAGAATGTCAAAATTTGGCATCTATCTTGCATCAATATTGCTTTGCATCAGGACAGGCCATAAATTTAAATAAATCAAGAATTACTTTAGCAAAGGCTATCCAAAAGGCTTAAAAAAGAAATGGTCTCAGAGTTGAGAGTTCAGAAATTTTTAAAACAGGAAAATACCTGGGAATTCCGTCAGATTGGGGTGCCACCAAGAAGGACATGTTTGCATGGATTCTTGTAAGGGTCAACATGAAATTGAAAAGTTGGAAAGAAAGTTTGTTATCAAAAGCAGGAAAGGAAATACTTATTAAATCCGTGGTACAGACAATTCCTCAATATGCGATGTCTGTGTTTAAAATCCTAGTTTCCATTTGTAAAGCTATTGAAAAACAAGTAGCTAATTTCTGGTGGAGGAATAGCAATAAGTCAGTTGGCCTACATTGGAAAAGATGAGAAGTTTTGAAGCTTCGCAAGGATGAAGGGGGACTTGGCTTTAAGGATCTTATAGCTTTCAATAAAGCTATGCTAGGAAAACAAGCATGGCAACTTTCCCAGCTTCTAAACACTCTATGGAGTCGCATTTTGAAGGGGTTATACTTTTCAAATTGTGAGTTTTGGCAAGCAGGTAAAGGCTCTAGTCCATTGTGGGGATGGCAAAGCCTCTTAACAGGAAGAGATGCTATTGCCTCACAAGTCATGTGGGCGGTTGGAAACGGAAAAAGAATCTCTATTTGAGAGGACAAGTGGCTAAAGAACGGACCTATAGGTGGTCAAGCGACCGGAGATGAGCCACTCAAAGTGATTGAGCTTATTGATATGGAAATTGCACAATGGAATGAAAATTTGTTGAGGTCCATGTTTGATGATCAGCTAGTATCGGAAATAAAAAAATATCCCTATAGGTCTCCCATCCACTGAAGACAAACTAGTTTGGATAGACAACAAGTTGGGGAACTATACAATGAAAAGTGGATACCATTGCAACCAAATTACTACAGCCAACCCACACTCACAATTGATAAAGAAAAAAACCCACACTCACTAACTCCAACTACTTCCTATAAAGATAAACCAGAACTTTGGAAGCTCATTTGGAAATTAGTAATAACCCCTAAAATCAAATTCTTTCTATGGAATGCATGTCAAAACACCTTACCAACCATGGAGAATCTATACAAGAGAAAAGTAGTATCTACACCCATATGACCAATTTGCAAACTTGAACCAGAAATGGTGGAGCATACCCTATTACTTTGCCCTTGGACTTCTCAAATTTGGAACGCCCATACCCTGCAAGTAAAAATTTCAAGAGTGGGTTTAACCCACTTTGACGACCGGTTGGATAGAGTAAAAGAAGACCCACGGAGTTTACCAAAATTTGCTCAAATTGCTACGGTGTTATGGTGTATTTGGAAGGACAAAAATCACTTTATATTCAGAAAAAGCCCCTTAAACCCGTATAGAACCTTGTTCAAAGCCTCAACATCACATGACAGCTTTATGAACTAGAATGTTAAACCAAAAGAACAACCAAAACAGGGTACCTCCTCTCAGAAGTGGCAATCCCCAATCCTCATAATGATCCTGATCAACATAGATGCCTCCTTTAGTAACATCCTCAACAACTACCTAGCCACTGAAGCATCTCAAGGTGGGAGTTTTTTCAACACAGAAACATCTCCATTTTCATATCTAACAAGAAGTTCCTCTTCCTCCCAACCCGATGAACCCCAAGATGTTGTAATAAACTCTTAACCGGATCCTATGCAACTTAGGGGCTTTGATTACCTCAGATCTAACCATACGGATTGGATACCAACACAACAATAACCCCTGGAACTCTATTCCCATCGATGGACTTACCTCTAGAAGTGGTTCATCACACTTAGTAGCTGATCTGGTCTAGAGAGGCCTTGATTCACTCAAAGAAGCAGCCCTCAGCAACCAACGGGGACTACGCACACCAATTGCAGGGGAAGCTCACCTAGCAACTGATGCATACAGGGGAGTAGACTCATGCGATTATGCCTCCTCCTTGGCGGTGAATCAAACCAAACAGAAGAACACCCCAGCTTCGGGGCAAAAAAAGGAGCGGTCCCCTACTCTATGAGTAGTCTTTCTGCTGATATTCGGAAGAGCTACACAACCTCCTCGACAGTGAACCAAATCTAGGCTAAAGCACACTCCATCTTGAGGTAAACAGAGGAGCCGTCCCCTGCGTCGTGAGCCACATTCATGCCGATGTTCTGAACAACAGGGATGATGAGAACTAGAATCACACCTTTCCAGCCACCGGTCCAACTCAAGGAGCACCTCTAGGTCCATCACGGCACGCCCAAGCCCCACCCCAAGCTAAGGAGCTATTGCTTGCACATGTCGAGACTCCATGGGTAGAATAGTGGACGGTTTCACCAAATCAATGGAAGCCAATTTGGCGGAACAAACAGAGGCTATAGCACTTGTAGAAACCTTAGATTTTCTTCTCCTCACGTTTCTCATTAACAGAACTCAACTTACACTAGAAGTACCCTCTGATTGCTTGAGTCTCATGCGAAGCATCCACAATCCGGATAACTACAATTGGGACGTACAACCACTGGTGGACCGGGCTAAGGTAAAGATGCAAGACTTACTAGGCCTAACACTGGCCCATTGCCACAGAGAGACCAACAAAGTTGCGGATTGGCTAGCGAAAGCCCATCATTTAATTTTCTTCCTACAAATTAAGTTTCCCAACCCCCTTTTGCTATATTAGATCTAATTTGCGCAAATGGTCTTGATGTAATTACCAAGCAATCAGCTAAGTAATATATCTCATCCATACTTTTGACCAAAAAAAAAAAAAAAAAACATCATGCAATATAGCGTTCATGCCTACAACCATCCTGATGTTGATATGTGATTTTCACCACCATAATCAGGAGTTTGAAGGAAGATGATGTTGGAAAAGGACAAGAAAAAGATCACATGCATCCTTATAGAAAAGAGTAAAACATAGTTTGTAGTTAAACTCATGTTTGAATTAATAAAAGACATATGCATAAAACGAAATTGCTCAAAATACATCATCACTCAATTTAGTTATTACAATTTTCACAAGATTTATCATCCAAAGAACACATATGATATTGACAAGGAGATTCATTATTCAATAAAGGTTTTGCAGTCCAATTGTAAGTCCTACAACAAAGCTCTAATTGAGAAGGCATGGCACATTTTTGCTCAATCCCAAATATTTGTAGTTCTCAATAATTTAACATAATCCATTCCACGCAAAGAAGATTTGTCCCGATCCAACAAAGTATCAGTCCCATTGAAAGGATAATAGGGGGTAGATTATCTCATGAGTTGTGTTTTGTTTTCCTATGTGGGATGTGAGCATTATCAATTACTTGTGAAGGCGACTTTCCATTAGCAACCAATGAGGTGCCCGGCATCACAATGCAAAAGGGGCCAGCTTGTAATAATATATCTTTATTTGTCATTTGTGGATCTTAGTTTCTTTTATTTCTCGTGAATTGATTTCCATAACAAATATTTTTTGAATATTTGAATTTTGAATCCAAAGAAATAAAAAATTGCTAATCTAATTTAACTATCCACCTAATCTATACTTAGTCTAAACTAAATAACATTAAGCGTCATTAACATATTAAGAAAGGATTAGTGAGTTAAACTCACTTGATTGATGAACCGCTCGATTCAAAATGACGAGAATACGATGGGGGGCAAGAAAATCTAAAGGAGGACTGCCTTTTGGGATTGGGAATGCCTCCAAAATGGGCCAAATAGCTGCCTTGAGACCCACTTGAACTGGCTCTGATCTAGGCCGAAAAGAGGGTTGATCGGTGCCAGTTGAGGCGACAACGGGCTAAGACTGATCGAGGAGGTTGAATCGGGTCTAGGCAGTGGTGGTGAGAGCTCTGGCGATAGTAAGGTGAACTCAAACAGCTCCGGAGGTGGACTAGGCTTATGGCTAAGGCTGAACAACGGTGAGGCGCAACGGGCTGGCTAGCGTGTGGGGGCAGCGAGCGGCGAGGGGATGGCATGCGGTTGCTCCAACGGCTCGCTGGCTTTGCTCTTGGTTTCTGGACTTCGAACAGTAGCTACAATGGAGGGGAGGAGGGCTTTGATGGGTGAGAGAAGAGAGAGGAAGGAGGGAACTAGTTGTTGCTAGAGGGGGACCACTTCACCCTCTCTCTTATCCTTTGTCTCTCAACATTGGCCCACCAAGCTCAACTGGCTTGCATAGCACATTTCCAGCACAAAACTCTTCTAGAAGCCTTTTGAAATGGTCCATAGGTCATGGGCAAGGAGGAGCTATGAATTTGAAATGTTTTCTCTCAAATTGGAGATCGAATCCTCCTTGAATCCATCCAATTCAACTTCTATAAATTCAATTATCGACTCAACAATCAAATTGGTATTTTTCCTCACCAATTGAACTACCTCGCATCTCAATTCCACAATAAAAAAATAGTCCTCGGACTTTCCTGGGCAAAAACGGTCATAGCTCGACTTTTTCCCAAAAAGTCTCGTCTGCAGAAAAATCTTTGGAGACTGAGTCAATGTTCCTAAAATGACCTGTGATATGGCTGAACATTTAATTTCTGAAATCGGATTTAAATTTGTGGTTGATTTCACTCTAGTGCATTTTTAGTATGACATAGGCTACCAAGTAGCTTTCAGAAATTTTTAGTGTAAATGACTCGTAGTCAATTTTCTTTAAGCCCTAGTGAACCTCTTCGATACACGTTGATGACTTTCGATTGTTGTGAAAATCTCAAAAATTCAAATACAAATACAAGGTACCAAAATGATAGAAAAATTAATTTAGTATCGGGCGATGAAAATTTTGTAATTTAATGGAATCGCCTCACGTTTAGCCACATATCTCAATCGAATCAACCTATCTTTGATTTTTACTCGATCTAACCGTGCTGAAATAATCTCTACATATGAGTATGGTCAAATAATCGATTCCTAGTCGAAACCTTAAGTCCATTTAATTAAAATCTCTTAATGACTTCCCAAGATAATCTAGTTATCTTACGAGTGATCGGCTCTAAGAATAGCACTATAGACGTGTCGATGAAATGCCCAATTTAATTTAATTGAAAACAGCATTGAAAATTCGGGATATCACAAAGTAAGTATTTCGTTGGGTTGCGCGTGCACGCACACACACACACACATACACACACATAAATGATTGTTTAGGGTGTTGTACAGCAATAGGATTTTACGGATCTCAATTTGATCTAACGATTTGCCCGAAATAAAATTTCTAATTTAGTTATGTGTGTTGGTCAGGTTTTGAAGAGTAATCTTCAAGGCCGAATTTCAGCCGTTTCTAGCAAGGTGTTGGGATGGCTAAATTGGATTCTTGAAGTATATCGAAAGTGCTTTCTAAAGACTATACACCCACTTAAAACAGAGTTCTGTGGAGGAATTTATAGCGTGAAGAAATTTAGTGCGTTTGTCACGCATAGTAAACAACAATAGGGGTTTTCATTAAGGCAAACTTTTCGTTGGTGCGTATGTTTTATTGACAAATAGGCATAGGGCATTTGAGTCGTTCATTAAAAAACTGTTCTACTCAATATTTGATATCCTTATTTGATCAATTTTTGAGAATTTAAGTGTGCTGGCTTGAGTAATCACCATTGTTTGGTTTGCGTGTTAAGGATTATATGTACTTGAATTCTTAATAATTAATCAAATAACGATGTCAAAAGATAGAGTAAAGTGATTATTTAATGGATGACTCAATACATTATGCCTTTGGTCAATAAAACAACTCTTCCGTGCCAATGAAAAACTTGTCTTAGTGAAAATATATGGTTGTTTGCTATGCGCAACAAATGCGCTAAACTTCTTCATGTCATATATTTCTCCATAGAACTCCATTTCAGGCAAACACATAGTCCTTAAAAAGCCCTTTTAATATATTTCAAGTATCCAATTTAGCCACCCCAATACCTAATTGAAAGTAGTTAAAATTCAGCCTCAAATGTTACTGTTCGAAACTTGACTAGTATGCACAACTAACTTAGAAGTTTCTTTTTGGGCAAACCATGAGATCACACAACATCATAAACTATCATTTTTATGTATATTCGCAGCTCAACAAAAGATTTACTTGGTGGTGGGGAGAGGCATTCAAATGAAATTAAAAAAAAAAAAAATCATGTTTTTATTTTTATTTTTTCAGGTTCGAAATTCGAATATTGAAAAAATACGAAATGAGAATCAATTCTTGAGAAACAAAAGGAACTAGGGACAACAAATGGTAACAACAAATGAAAGATTTCCTTGGTGGTGGGAAGAAGAATTCAAACGAAATCTAAAAAAAAAAATTGCATTTTTTTAGATTTCTTGGGATTCAAAATTCAAATATTAAAAAAATATTCGAAATGGAAATCAATTCTTGAGAAACAAAAGAATCTAAGGACAGCAAAAGACAAACGGCAAATAAAAGACTTATTTAATGACGGGGAAAATGATTCTAATGGAAGAATAAAAAATCATATATTTTTTTTATTTCTTTGATTTAAAATTCAAATATTCAAAAAATATTAGAATTGGAAATCGATTACCAAGAAACAATAGAAACTAAGAATAGCAAATGGCAAACAACAAACAAAAGACTTGATGGTTGGGAGAGGAATTTAACCGAACTGAAAAAACTCGCATTTTTTTTTATTTCTTCGAATTCAAAATTCAAATATTCAGAAAATATTCAAGAGCACTCTCTCTATACCCTCTGTGTCTTTGATAGGAAAATTGGACATTAGCCGTTTCTTTGTGCTCTTTCTCTTTCAATGTTCTCACTTTCTTTGTCTATGTTGGGAATAACGGATCCCCGAAAACCGGATTCGACACTGAATCGAACCCCTAAATCAATGCGGAAGCGAAGCCCGGGAATAACACGTATCACCGATCGTAAAGCACACCACGGATTCGAGCGTACCTTGTTAGCCACAGATTAAACACCGACGCCGAAAAGAAGAAGAAAATCTGGCCCCGTTCGATCCGATGACGCCTTGAAGGGAAGAAGGAAAGTACCGTTTGCTTACTGTTTCCTTTTGGAAGGGAGAGAGCGCGCGGGAGAAGAGAAGACATACGTTGAAAAACAAAACGTTGTCTTCTCTCTCTCTCTCTCTCCTCCCTTTTATACCTTCCCCATCCACGGGCCCTATTCTCGTGGGCTGGCCTTTTGGGCCCAGCATGGGCGGACGGGCCTTAAGCCCAATACCAATAAAGCCTTCATCTCCCACTCACACATGGTGGGCCGAACAGTATTCTCTTTACCTCTCTTCAACATTCATACTGGTAAATAATCCGTGCGACCAGCATACTTTGAGAGCTCGTTGCTATACATCTGTTAGGAATATATAGCAGCTCATAATGGGCGTCACACTCCGAGTAGATTTAGTATGCAGTACCCTAGATCGATTGATCACATTTTATATATCTCTTGATCTCTTTTAAACATGATATATATATATATATATTGTATTCACAATTATAATTATCACAAAGACAGTTATAATTGGTCGACCAGTGAATACAAAACCACAATATGATTCTCCAAAATCGATCTTCCTCTTTCCTTCAAACTCTCAATTTCAGTTCAGCTTGCTTTTCTAGAAATGCCCCATTAGATTGAATCATCTCATAACCATTGGCAACACCCTTAGATAGCAAACACTAAATAGAAATCTTGAGAATAAGTAAGAGTCCTGAGGGGACTAAAAAATTGAGGAACTCTTTTCCTCAAGAGTCTCACACGTCATAAAAGTTGAGATCAAACTTTTTGCCACTCTTATTGGTCGTCTCATGCATACGTAGTATGAAATACGTATTACGGTATTAACTCCTTTCCCATGGAGCGTATGTCTACACCTTTCAATACCGTACAGATGATAGTTCAGACATACCTAATGTCTAACTTGAGTTCACGTATCTACTCAATCACAAAATTCATCAAAACTCACATCTGGCATCATAGACAGATAAAGTAAAATATGTGAGTTATTTTACTTTCGGACATCTTTAGTATTATGTCTTCATCTTAACACTCAGTTAAGGCGACATACGTATTTTAAGCTTGGGCTCTCGATTATCACCTAGATAATAAGCTTTAAAAACAGTCTCATCTCTATTTATCACATAGTAAACAGAGGCGATTACCCGTGTGAGTGGGCTAATCTTATATCTGTCCGACATACTTCTCAATTTAAAATAATGCACTGAGCATTAAGATGCATAAAGATCATACAAAGATTCATAGGCATTAATAATGAAACAACACTAGTTCATAATTGTGAACAACTCAGGGAAATTACAATTCAGTACATTAGACTCTACGCAATCCTAGAGATTTTACATGACCACAAAACACATCTCTAGGTATTGGCTTTGTCGTAGGATCTGCTACCATTCTATGCGTAGATATGTACTGTAAGTTCACATCCTTTCGTGCAACCATATCTTTTACAAAGTTACTTGGTATCTATATGTTTGGTCTTAACATGATACTTTGAATCTTTGGTGTATGCTATAGCTGCTTGTCTATCACAGTTAACCAACAATGGATTTGCAGCTTTCTCATCAACACCTAAATGATCCAAAAATCTCTTAAGCCAAACTCCTTCTTGTACTGCTGTTGATAATGCCACGAACTCAACTTCTATCGTGGACAAGGCTATACACTTTTGTTTCTTACTGCTCCAACATATGGTGCCATTATTCGGTAAGAAAACAAACCCAGAGGTAGATTTCCTTTCATTTAAATCTCCTCTCCAATCAGCATCATAATAGCCTTTGAGTTGCAGATCCTTTTCTTAATAACTCAGCGTATAATCAGCAGTCCCCTTTAGATACCTCAGTATTCTCTTAACGGCTTTCCATTGTGCTGGACCTGGATTGGATTGGTATCTACTCACCATTCCAACTGTAAAACATACGCCAGGTCTTGTACACATCATAGCGTACATCAAGCTCCCAACAACACTAGTATAAGGAACATATTTCGTTTGTTCCTTCTCTTGTAGAGTCCTTGGACACAGTTTATGGCTCAATCATTCACCTTTTGCAATAGGAGTGTCTATGGGTTTACAGTCTTGCATACGAAATCGTTCAAGAACATTATTTATATATGTTTCTTGCGAAAGAGACAACGATCTCTTCAAACAATCTCTTGCAATCTTAACTTCAAGAATGTATGCAGCCTCACCCATATCCTTCATTTCAAAGTTAGAAGACAACCATCTCTTGACAGTATTGACAAACTCCATATTACTTCCGGCAATTAGTATATCATCAACATATAATGATATGATCACAAATTGATCATTGGATATTTTGATATATACACAATGATCATCATCTATCATTGTAAAGTCATATGCCATTATGGCATTATGAAAACGTATATATCATTGTCTTGACGACTGCTTAAGGCCATATATCGACTCCCAAAGTCGACATACCTTTTCTTCTTGGCCTTTCACTATGAAACCAGCAGGTTGTTCCATATATGTTCCTTCCTTTAATTCTCAATTGAGGAAAACAGTATTTACATCCATTTGATGTAACTCAAGATCCATACTAGTCACCATTGCCAGAATAATGCGAATCAAGGTAAATCTCACTACAGGAGAAAATGTATCTTCATCATCAATTCATTCCTGTTGATTATACCCCTTCGCCACAAGGCGAGCCTTATGCCTTTCTATTGAGCCATCAGCCTTTCGCTTTATTTTGAGAACCCACTTGTTCCCAATAGCTTTGCGTCCCTTTTGGAAGATCAACCAGTTCCTAGACTTGGTTTGACTTCATTGACTCCATCTCCTCTTTCATTGCATGAATCCATTTTTCCTTATTAGGGCAATTTAGAGCCTTATTAATATTTCTTGGCTCATCCTCATCTTGTGGAGCAACCATAAAAGTTTCCCTTTCAATGTCAAAACATCGACGGGGAATACTTTGGCGACTTGTTCACCGTATGGGAGATTGTACACTTAGCACATCATTTCCCATCATGCTCCCACTTGGATTAGGTAATGATGATGTCGTCACATCAGGTGGTTGTAATTGAGAATGAGTTGAGTTGAATTCAATTCATCACATCTCATATTACTCCCACTTGGACAAACTCCACTGACATCATTATCTTGATCCAAGGTTTCAAATAGGGAGTTATTTTCCCTTATTTCGCCATTCTTAGGAAATTCATCCACTAAGGATGTGACATCCCGTGATTCAAATTCAGTTATACTCCCACTTTCCTGCTCACCTATGAACACATACCCTTTTGAGCGTTCGGAGTATCTTATTAAAATACTCATCTTTCATTCGGGACCCAATTTCCCAAACTTGTGAGAGGACTCATGAGTATAGGCAGCACAACCCCATGGCTTAAGAAAACTTAAGTCCGGTTTTCTAACTGCCCATAACTCATATGAAGTGGAAATAACTGATTTGGAAGGCACCCGGTTAAATATAGAGGCAGCAGTTAACAACACATCACTCCAAAAAGTGATAGGTAAGTTAGCATGCGCCATCATGGACCTAACCATTCCAGTAGGGTTCTGTTTCTTCTCTCCGCAACACCATTTTGTTGAGGAGTATATGGAATAGACAACTATCTTTCTATTCCTTTTTCATCACATAATTTTCTGAACTTATCAGATAAATATTCTCAACCTCGATCGGATCTAAATACCTTTATTTTCTTGTTTAATTGATTTTCTGCCAGGTTCATAAATATTCTGAAACAACTTATGCTTCAGATTCATGAGAAATCAAATAGACATATCCGACTCGAGTATAATCATCTATAAAAAAAGTGATGAAATAAACAGCCCATTGCCTTCCTCTCATATTCATTGAACCACAAATGTCCAAATGGATTAAATGTAGAGGAAATTCAGCTCTTTTACCTTTTCTAAATAGTTTTCTTGTCATTTTCTCTACTAGGCAATGCTCACATATGGACAAATAGACTTTTTCAATATTGCCCAACAAGCCCTCTTTGGCTAGTCTATTCATATGTTGTTGGCCCATATAACCAAGTCTAGCATGCCACCATATCCACATCATTATAATATAAGGTAGAAGACATGAAATAATGGAATAACATATTGACATCATCACAGTCAACATTTAGTACAATAAAACCATTTAGTAAGTGACCACAACCATAGTAGTTTGTATCTAAATACAAATCTACATATTTATTATGGAAGTTCATACCTAAACCAAGCTTAACAAACACTAAGACATACACTAAATTTCGACGAATCTCCAGAGCATATAGAACATCAAGATGCGTCCACCATGCATGTTCAATTGGCAGGTGCCAATCCCTTTAACTTCAGTTCTGGAGTTATTTCCCTCATAGATCCACTTAGTTCCAGTTGATATCATCGAAATTCCACGAAAGATCCTCTATCCTTCGCTATATGGTCTGTCGCTCCTGAATCTACATTCCACAAAGGATTGGATTCAGCCTATAATGCAGAACTTGACACATAAGCAAAGTTCTCAAATGTACAAGAGGTGTATACCTTCTTTGGCTCACGACAGTTGCGAGCATAGTGATATCTCTTGTTACAATTGTAACATCTCACCCTTGACATTTTCTTCACTTGAGAACGTTTTCCTCTCTTGTGTTGGTTAACTCTTGATTTCTTGCAATAAGAGCTTGATCCTTTGCATTCCCACATATTGATCAAATCAATACGCTTGCGCTTAAAGCACAAAGCCCTTTTCTGAGCTAGAACCAGCATTGAAAATATCTATTTTTGGCTCACATGCCGTCAAGTGGTCCTCTACCAACTCAAGGTGGCGCACAGCTTCCTCAAGATTTTCCATAACATGGTCAAGAGCTTCTAATGCTTCTTGTTTTTTCAGCACATATTGAATCTTCATATTAAATATTTCACGATTGTTGCCGTTCATATCAGAATTACATTCTTAGTTGCTGAACCATCGTTCTGAACACATCAGACATATATACACAAATAATTAATGCATATCATCTATGCATCCCTATTTGCATAGACCCATCATATTAATGAATAATTTCAAGTAAGGCTTCGTAATCAAAATGTCACTATGTTTCCAATCATCCTCCAAAAATCCTAACTCAAAATTATTATTAATATAATTGTCTTATGCAAATAAATTCTATGAAGTTACAAAAACTTCTATTACTACCAACAGCTAATTACCCACAGCAACCAGCAATAGTAGAAAGCAAATAAAATCTTAACATCCAATAAAATAACAATGCTTTCACATGATACAACTAACATATCGGTTGCTACATCAACAACAATCAGGTAGTAAACATTACATAATTAATCAAAGAAATAAATATGGAATGTCCCTTCTAATCTATCAGCCATAATATCTGATAAATTTGAAGGTACATTTGCCAACTATGGAAAAACTTTTGGAGAGCTTTTATGTCGCCTCCAAGGCGCATTCACTCGGTGCCATGTGGCGCTCAATCTAAGGGTTGAAGTTTTGGCCAACTCAATCCTATAGTGCTCTCTTACAAAAGCTTCCACCAGCCTCCTACAACCCGGGACCACGTTGACCTCCCATAGCCGATCCAACATTGGTTGCCATTCAGGTGGAAGAGTGTTCATCAAAGCCGGCACCTTCTCAAAATCCGGCATAAGATAACCATTCCAGATGATTTCCTGTATCATCTGATTGACCATGACCACATGTGATACTAAATCACCATCATGCCACCGATAATTAGCTAATTCGACATCAGCCTTTTAAGTCTTGCATTTCCTCGTCCGTTTCGGGATTGCATGTATCCTTGCATAACGCATCATAGTTCCTGCAACAAATGCAGAACTAAAAATGGATCACTTATAATCCATAATAAATATAAGGGAAAATACATAATTTTTCAAAATTCATGCAATAAATGCAGAATTAAAAATGGATTACTTATAACCCACATAGACATGACTGAAAAAGAAACAAATTCTTTTTTTTTTTTTTTTTCTGGTCAACGGTCAAAGTCAACGGTCAACGGTCGGTCAACGATCAACGGGTCAACGGGTCGGGTTAATGGGCGCGTGGGTCCAAGGACCGGTCGGACGAATCGACCGCACGTGCCACACACGTGTGCTGGCTGACGCCACACAGACGTCAGCCGGCACGTGCCTCGCGGGTGAGCGTGTTGACGTCACACAGACGTCAGCCGCACGTGCGCGGCATGCACCAGGCTGATCGGGCCGGGTCAGTCGTCGTCGGGTCGGGTTGCCGGCCGGCCAACCGTCGTGGGCGCTGACGTCATCCCGACGGTTATCGACCGTTGGGTGACGTTAGCGGGTGACGTCAGCACGCGTCGGTTCGCCGACCGGCGCGTGCCATTTCGCCGGTCACTGGCGCGCACATGACGGTTCGTCACCGGCGCGTGTGGCGCACGCGCTGGCCATAGCCAGCGCTTCGGGCGCGTCGCGCCCACGCGCAGTGGCTTCTGGCCGCGCGTGTGGGCGCGTGCGGCGTCATACGGCGGCTTACGACATGTCGCCGGATTCGTCTCGACGTCGCCTTTCTCCCCATGTGTTCAGAAAATGATTTCGACTTACGCAAACTCAGAAAAATGGCCGAACAACGCTCGGATGTCGGGATTTCTCGCCCCGATCCATACGGCCGAAAAGCTTTTGCGAAAAATCAATCTAAAAACATCAAATTGATCGGGAAAACGTGAACTAGGGCTCTGATACCAATGTTGGGAATAACGGATCCCCAAAAACCGAATTCGACACTGAATCGAACCCCTAAATCAATGCGGAAGCGAAGCCCAGGAATAATACGTATCACCGATCGTAAAGCACACCACGGATTCGAGCGTACCTTGTTAGCCACATATTAAACACTGACGCCGACAAGAGGAAGAAAATCTGGCCCCGTTCGATCTGATGACACCTTGAAGGGAAGAAGGAAAGTGTCATTTGCTTACTGTTTCCTTTTGGAAGGGAGAGAGCGCGCGGGAGAAGAGAAGACGTACGTTGAAAAAAAAAACGTTGTCTTCTCTCTCTCTCTCTCCTCCCTTTTATACCTTCCCCCCTCCACGGGCCCTATTCCCGTGGGGCGGGCCTTTTGGGCCCAGCATGGGCGGACGGGCCTTAAGCCCAATACCAATAAAGCCTTCAGTCTATTTGACAAGAAGACTGGACATTAGCGCTCTTTCTCGACTCTGAGTGCCCTATCTCTCTCTTTTGAGTGCCTAGAAGAAATGATCAATCCTCATTTTCTCTCTTTCTTTCTATGCTAGGAAATGGGGATAAATGGTGTTTATATTTTCTTAGAAAAGGACTTAAACGACATCACCTTCAAGTCCATCCACTTCAAGAATTGAGGGGTGCACTGTGGTCATGAATGGCCATAAATAGCTCTACAAAGGCGCTAATATTGTACAGCAAAAAGCTTTGTGACAACGTCCCCACCACTAAGTAATTTTTTTGTTTGCCGTTTGTCATTTGTTGTTCTTAGTTTCTTTTGTTTCTCGTGAATTGATTTTCAATTTTTAATATTTTTTGAATATTCGAATTTTGAGTCCGAAAAATAAAAAAATTTGATTTTTTCTTTCTTTCATTTGAATTATTTTTCCCACCATCAAGTCTTTTTTTTTTTTTTTTTCGTTTGCTAATCTTGGTTTCTTTTGTTACTCAATAATCGATTTCCATTTCGAATATTTTTTGAATATTCAAATTTTAAATCTAAAGAAACAAAAAAAAATGCATTTTTTTTAAAAATTTATTTGAATTACTCTCTCCAGCTCTAGGTTAGTCTTTTGTTTGCCGTTTACCGTTCTTAGTTTCTTTTGTTTCTTAGTAATCAATTTTCATTTCAAATATTTTTTTAGCATTAGAATTTTAAATCCAAAGGAATAAAAGAAATACGATTGTTTTTTAAGTTTGAAGTCCTCTCCTCACCACTAAGTCTTTTGTTAAGCTGCCTACATATATTGAAATGATGGTTTAGTGTGCTGTGGAGCTATAGGATTTTACGGATCTCCATTTGATCTTATGGTTTACTTGAAATGAAATTTCTAAGTTAATTGTGTGTGCTGGTCAAGTTTGGAACAGTAACCTTCGAGGCTAAATTTCAGTTCTTTTCGACTAGGTATTGGGGTGGCTAAATAAATTCTTAAAATATATTGAAAGGACTTTCTAAAGACTATATGTTTGCTTAAAACATAGTTCCATGGAAGAAATTATGGCATAAAGAAGTCTAGTGCGTTTGTCACTCAAAGCGAACAACAATAGGTTTATGGTAAGGCCAACTTTTCGTTTGCGCGTAGCTATTGTTTTATTGATGAACGGGCATATTGTAGTTGAGTCATTCATTAAATAATCATTTTACTTGATTTTTTGATATTGTTATTTGATTAATTGTTAACAATTTGAGTATGTTGATTCGAGTAACCATCATTATTTGATTTATGTATTACTAGGTGAGTGGTCTTTTGATATCTCTTTAAATAATTTGTAAACTCATGCCTTCAAAATTATAAATATTTGACATATTATGAGTTATAAACAACCATGTTTGTTGCATCAAATTTGGATTGGACATTAACTATATTTTGGTATCTGTAAATGATGTAAGAATTGTTTGGTGGAAATATATATTTTGTTGGATGAAAGAAGTTGAGAAATATTTATGTAGTGATTTACAAAATACTTTATGACATGCATTTCATTTGATTTAGTTGTAAAACCGATTTATGAGACGAGTCTTGATGTGATTTGAGAATGTTTTACGAAAAGTATTTCAGTAGATGAGTTGAATTGCTAAAGGTTATGTAGTTGATTCAAGAAATGTATTGCGATATACAAAAGGATTTTTGGATTTGACTTTGTAAATTTTGTAGGATGATGTGGATTGGTATTAATAATCAATATCGTTGTTAGCCTATTGAGGGAGTTATGGGTATATGCATACTAGTCTAGGATATTTTTGTGAGCTAAGCCACGGCTAATAATTGGTGGAGACCTAATCACATACCTAGTATTGTCCAAACCAAACAGTGTTGGTTACTTGAGCCGACACACTTGAATTCTTAACAATTAATCAAGTGACGATATCAAAAGGCTAAGTAAAATGATTATTTAATGAACAACTCGACTACACTACACCTATTCGTCAATAAAATGACACCTACGCGCCAACAAAAAGCTTTCTTTAACATAAACCTATTGTTGTTTCCAATGCGCAACAAATGCGCTAAATTTCTTTGCACCATAACTTCCTTTGCACAACTCTGTTTTAAGCAAGGGTATAGTTCTTAGAAAGCTCTTTTGATATATTTCAAGAACCCTAATTTAGCTACCCCAACACCTAGCCGAAAACAGCTAAAATTTAGCCCCAAAGGTAATAAAAGTCAATAAGCTTATACATCATATAGACGTCTAAACTTCCCACATGTCCACAACCTATTTTTGCATGAGAACAAATCGCGTGCTAATCTAAGGAAATGGTCCTTTGAATCTTAAAAGGAAAAAAAAATCAAATTTTGACCAAACGGGTAAGAAGTACATTTCAAATGCCTACTTCTACTACCTGCTGCTACTGCTACTACTACCTACTGCTACTGCTACTGCTAGTAGGAGTAGCAGTAGTAGTAATAGTAGTAGTAGTAGTAATAGCCAAAAAGAAAAGGAGGAGGAAGAAAGCGGCTCAAGCCCCCTAGTTGACCCTCCTCCCACCTTTGTCGGCCCTTCTCAGCGATAATGGGGAGGTGGTGGTAGCGAGGGCTTAGCCCTCAGCCACCTTCTTCCTCCCTCCTCCTCCTCCTTTATATTAAAGTTTGAATTCGCACAAAAATGATACCGTTTTTGCATTTCTTTGCTAAGTTAGCTTTCCGGCAAGCCATATAGGCGAGAAAAATAATAAAAAATTTGCAATGTAGGATTTTTGGCAAGATTCACTAGATATGGCACTTAAATGTCTCTTCATGTCAAGTTTTGGCATTAGGGCACCCCATTGGGTAGTGGCTTGGCTCAGCTAGATGAGGGCTACCAACCCTCGCCGAATCTAGGGAGGGCCATAACCCTCGCCCTAAATTTAGGCGAGGGCTCACGGGCCCTCATCGCCAGTCAGCTGAGGTCGCTAACCCCTGGTCGAGGTCATCGGCCCTTGGCCGACCCTTGGCCGACCCTTCCCCCACCATTGTAGGCCCTTTCCAACAGTGGTGAGGAGGTGGCGGCGATGAGGGCTTAGCCCTCAGCCGCCTTCTTCCTCCCTTGGTTTTATTTATTTATTTATTTATTTATTTATAAATATTCATTTTTGCATTGTCTAGTCACGTTAGCGTGCAAAATGACGATGTTTTGCATTTATTTCGTCGGAAAATCGTCACATCAACATTTTGGCAAGATTTTTTTGCCATTGGTACTTAAGTGATCCATTTTGCTTTGATTTTGGCACTTAGGTGTCACTTTCCTAACTTTTGACATTTAAGTGTTATTTCGTGCCAAGTTTTGACACTCCAAGTGTCCGGCACTCCCAAAATGGCAATCACAGTAGCCCTACCCACCTAGTTCTCTGCCCTTATCCTCCCCCTCTTTTTTAATTAAGTTTTTTTTAATTCATTTTAGATAAAAACTTGTATTAAAAATCAAATTTTGACCAAAATGGTGTTGATTTACTCAATTTGCCAAGTTTTAATGCCCTTTTTTATTTTGAGTTTTATAACTCAATTATACTTTCATGAGGAGTTTTAAAAATTCCAATGCATTTATTCCTAATTAATATAAAGTAATTGTTGACGCATGTATGTAGAGAAAGAAAATGTAGTTTAAGATTCGAAAAAAAAAAATTGATGACATGTTTCATAAGATAGAATATTCAAACTTTAAAATTGGAGCACGTGAAAGATAAAATACATAATTAATTTACGCTTGTCCATTCAACTTTCTCCTTTCAGCTCTTGATGACCGCCCATTTGATGACATTCCTCCCCTTCTTCTTACTATGTTTTCAATCTCATCTATCCTTTTCTTTTTTGTTGTCTTTCTTTTAGGAAGATTAGAACTGGCCGCTCTCTTCTCCGGAGAAGAGCCAAAATGACATACATTTGAATTTGCAAAATGACCCTTCTTTAGCCGATGCCTGTTGTGAGGATGTCTCTTCACCATGTTTTCGGTTCTCTCAACCCTGTCGCAGTGAACTACCTCTGGAAAGGTTCATGTGCAGCATCAGTTTGTAGGAAGAGAAGCAGCTCGCGTCGTTGCAGCCTTCAATGACCCAATGTAGTGATTGATTGAGTATTCGGATCGCGGTCCCTAAAAATTCGTAAACCATTGGATTTGGGCTTCAAGGCCGAATGAAAAAATGCTGAGTTTGGCTGGCCCGTTAGGGCTGGGTCAAGGCCCAAAAAGGAGCACGGCCTAGCCCAACTCGAAATGATCCACGCTTGGGCATGAGCCCAATCATGCTCAGTACTGTCGGATTGAGGCGGCATCACCCATTTCTCCCTTGGCTATTTGAGAAATTACAAAGTCATGCAAGTTTAATACTTATAAGCAGGCGACCTCAAAAATCGTAAACACATGGGATCGAATTTGGGATCACCCAAAAAAATAAAAAAATTGCCTCATAGCTTACTCGGGGTGAATAGGTTATATTGCTTATTTATAATGGTATAGTAAATTTGTATTGAGGACTTGAGTAAGTCATTAAACTGCTTCATTTGAACTATGAGACATAAAACACAAGGATATTCCCACCTTGTTGGAGAAGAAAAATATACAACTTGAAACAAGAGGTGAGAGACCTACGGGCATCAGCACGTTACATAGAGTCTAGGAGGAATTTAATTTTTGGACTAATTGAGAAAAATATGTCTAGATGTACTTTAATTTAAAAGGGTTGAAAAGAGAAGTCTTTGAAAAAAACTTGTTATGTCACTTGTTGGTTTGTAAAAGAGATAATAGCACAATGGTCAATAAACTTTAATCTAATGTACAATATCGTCACTAAATTTTTTATTTATGCAATGTGGTCTCTAAATTTTGACTCAATGTGCAATACCATCTTAGATTTTTAATTTATTCAATATGATTCCTAAGTTATTGGTAAATGTTCAATGTAGTCTCTAGTTTATATAAAATGTTTAAAATTTTGGAACCAAATCAAACAAATTAAAAGTTTATAAATGTCATTAGACTAAAGTTCGTTAAATAAATTAAAAGTTTAGGGATAATAACATTGAATTCAAAATTTAGAGATCATTTGTGTCATTTTTCTTTAGTAAAAATTAAAGTTTGCTCAGGTAGCATATGAAACAATGATTTTACTCAAAGGAAAATTACTACAAGTGTTGAAGGGCGGTTAAGGCTTTTAGCTCCATCAAAATTTTGGCTGATTTTCCAAAATGATTGTGATTATCTAAAGTTAAGGAAATGTTTAAATCTCAAATTTATCACTTTAAATGATTGACACATTAGTCAATTTTAATGAACGGCTAATATGGGTTTTACCTACTCTCTTTTCAATTTTTTTTTTTTTTTTTTTTTGGTTCTTTCCTCTCTCTCTCTCTCTTTTCTTTCTTTTTCCCTAATTTCCCCTTGCCGTCTTCTCATTCTACTGTGATCTAACACATTTGTAGCACACATAAAACATAACCTTGCAGTAGCTAGCCATCCGTTCCGTCGCCTTGCCGCCTAGCCTCCATCTCCATCGCCCCTTTGTGAGCCTCGCAACGCTATTGCCTACAACAACCCAAGGTCATTAATCTGCACCACCTTTTCCAAGTGCCTTGCTATTCACTAATTCATCTCCACCTCTCTCTAGATCCATCTCACGGTCGGTGGGAACATAGGTCCATGGCCTTGAATTTGAGGCGAGGACCCCCATTTTCGCCGATTTTATTGGTTTAGAGGATGCAATAGTGGGGGAAGAGACTGGTGGGGAGCTCATGTCAGGTCGCGACACGAGGAGGCGAGCAACGGGCATCGATGGTGAAGAGCAATGACTGGTGATGAGCGTTAAGGTGTGGCTAAGAGGGCTACGTGCAATGGTGGCTGAATGGGAGGAAGGGAGAGTAGACGTGCTTTTTCTAATTTTGTGTAATTCCATGCGAAATTTGAGGATATTTTGGATTAAGGATTAACTTTAAAACATAAATATAAAATCCAATTTCAGAAGATATCAATCCATACCAAAAATGCTCAACGTGTGAACAAAAAGCTTGATCTCAACACATACTTAGTTGCACATCCCCGACATTAGTCAACATTCGCGTTAAATATTTTGAACCCTTAGTGTCCATTAGTAGGCAATAGGGTTAAAAAAAAAAAAACATAATTTGCTAGTTCTTGCTGGTCTTAATGGATATGGTTTTTTTTTTTTTTTTTACAGTGCGAGAAAAGACCTATCATAAGATCAAAGTGGAATGGCCCATGTGGCTTGAGCAAGGTTTAAAGCCCAAATGGCCTATTCTCATTACATTTGCCACATTTGAAGCTTAAAATTAACCATCGACAAATTAACCATCGCCGTCTAAATTGTCATGTCCAATTCTCGAGCAACCTCAAAAAAAAAAAAAAATGCTCATCTTCTCCGCTCATCTCACCATCTCCTCATCCATTCTTACTTAGCAGGCGATGAAAAAAAGAGAGGAGCTGAAGGCCGTTTCGAAAGAGACAAGATGCCCCAGTTAGCAAAGATCCAGGCTCAAATGGACGGACTTAGCTTTTGGGCCTGCCTTACTTGGGCCTGCGTTAATTGGGCCTGAACAGCGCAGGGCCTTTTCACGCGCTCTTCTCCTCGTTCTCCCTCGATTTTTTTTTTTAACCCTCTCCTCACACCCGCGTTCCCCCCACTTCTCCTCTCCTCTCTTGCCGTTGCCGCTGCTCTCGAAAATCTTCCACCAAAATCTCTTCTTCTTCAAAGAAGAAGCAGCAGCGGTCTCTCTCTCGCTTCCTCAAGCCGCGTGTGGCGGAACCGAAGCCCTAGCTCTCTCTCTCTCTCTCTCTTCGGCTCTTTTGCTCACTGTGTCGAAACATCTATACCTCGTGTCTTGCCCGTGTACTTGCTTCGGTGGGTTTTGGTGCTTGGTTGATCTGAGCTCTTGATGGGTTTTGCCTCCTTTTGTGCTTGTAGTATCCGGCGAGGTGCCAGAGGAGCCGGTCATCTCGACCAAGTCCGGCCACGTCTTTGAGAAGCGCCCGCCTAATCGAGCGATACGTTTCGGTCAAGAGGGTTAGCTTGGGCGTGCCTACTTCTCTCTTCCAGTTCTACCATTCAAAGTAGACCAAATTCCACTAATTATGTCAAGAGGATTAATGCCATCTTGTTACAAGTGTAAAACCAACTCTCGCGGAGCTCGACTTCCTTCTACAACCACCTTTGTAGACAAAGTAACTATTAGACCTCCTAATACTAGCTCTCACACCTAATACGCATAGTATAAGAAATATTCTCCCTAGGATATAAACCACACCAGGTATCTATAAAGAACCCCTTTCTCACTTTTTCTTTAACCTAGACAAACACTATCGCTTTAAATACAATCACTTCTCTCAAGTGCTTACCAAAGGATTTTTCACCCTTGTTGTCTCTGCGGAACAACACTCAAATAGGCATTACAAATTTACAGAAGAAACGGACTCCAAAAGCCTCCCAACAATGCTCAATTTCTCTTGTTTTTCACCCTTTCCAACTCCAACCAAGAGAGGTTTACCTTACCCACCAAAGAAGTGTTAACTCGTCAACTGCTGTTTTAGCGTTACCACCGTCACTTTTCCTAAAGGCATGAAATGTCCACAATTCATTTGATATATAAGTTCGGCAAAATACTGCTGTGACTCAGCTTGTAACAACAGAATAAACAGACCACTCGAACGAGCTTAGATACTGAGCAATGCCACAACAATAACACCTCAAGGACTAATCCACTGATTCTATATGTATCAGCTAAAGAGGTGTCTTCTAATTCCCCTTAAGATTCACTGGGAACTGAGACGAAGTAGATTTACTTTCTATTGCAGCTTAAATGCACAGCATAACATTGCTAAAGGAGGACATAATTACTTTCACAACAAAGCCTAAAGGGCCTTTCCCAACCATGTAGACATGAAATACTTCATTTTCTGCAAAGAGCATCGCGTCACCAGACTTGGGACTCACACATTCATTTTACTTCAAGCAAATGTAGTCAACATGGGACCTTATCATAGTATAAGTGCAAGAGCAAACATGTTTCCTCGTGCCAATGCAGAGGTTATCCATTATTTTTTTCAGTAGATGCAGCAGATCATGGCCATTGCTCCACTTGTCGCACCTCAAATGCTGAAGTCAAAAGCTGGCAGTGAATCACGCACTCCCTTCCTCCAATGTCTAGAAACCTATCCCCAGACACCTCATGAATCATAATGCAATGTAAAAGGGACCGCTCCAGCTTTTCATTTGACTGCATGTAAGTAGGTTATTAATCCTGCTCCAAAAGGGAAGGAGCTTGTTCACAGTGTCTGGTTCTTCGTCCATCGCCAGCATGTCTGCTTCTGTAAGAGAGACAATAACATAAGGCTGAGAAAACGAGCATATTGCAAACCTTGTCCAATTAAAAAAAAAAAGTGGAAAAAATAGGACACGCACGAAAACATTCTGAAGAATAACAACATATACCAACTTCCCCGACCAGCCTATGCTCATGGTAAAGTGGGCGGGCAGTCACCAATTCTCAGATGCTTATGATTTGAAGATAGATAATTGACCTGGTTTTCTTGATTAGGTGCCAATAGGTACTACTACATATGCATGAACGACTCACCTGCATTTGGCGGTGGAGGCAACTTTGCCTTGTCCTTAGATGGAGATCTGTAAGTTGTCATGTTTACAAATTTCCATTTCTATATTACAGGAGGAGGTCCATTTTAAATCATCTTTAATATCTCATGTTGAAAAGGTTAAGTGGAACAAGTGGATCCTGTGAAACATTCGGGAGCTTGTGTTTTGCTCACAACTGGGAGTTCCAAGTTGAAGAATTTTGAGGTAACAAGCTAAAATCTCCATGCCTGCCTTCAATAGCACTCACTTGATGTTGTCAGTTGAGGCTCCCTCAGATGAAGCGTTTAATTTGATGCACAACCTGCGATTTCCAAAGGCATTAAATTCATCTTTCAACTTGCGTTTTTCTGACAAGTTAGTTTTGTCTGAGGAGGTTGATGACCTTGGTGTATAAAGTTGCATGACTGATCTGTCCAACTGTGCGTGGAAAAAAAAAAGCGGATCAATGTGAATAAGACATCATGTTGATCCCGCTAATTAGATTGGCTGTCTGCATGGAATAATCTTGCCTTGCTTACTTTAGGTTTGACATTTCACGCAGGTCTTTTCATCTTAAAAAATGAGGCTTTAACTAAATTGCAAGTTCGGCTGTTGATTTTGGCCAAAAAAAAAAAAAAAGTTCGGCTGTTGATGTTCACATGTCATCTCTATCCGTGAAGAATAGCCTCAACATTTCGTATTGTCAATCACATTGTCTCGTTTGTGGTGCAGTTGTGGGGCTTCTCTCACTCATCACACTATACTACATGAGCTGAAGTTGTGACCAGGTCCGTTCGCGTCTGTTCTAGGCTAAAGTCAGTTCTTTATTGTTTCATTTTTGCCTTAATATATCCACATCTATCCTCAGACATATATGTAGCCATACTATCAATATCCCGCCAGATTGATCTATCTATATTAGTTGGAGGCACCCTTCCAAATTTGTGATGGGGCCAAATGGCTGATTGGGCCGGTTACTTAAGATTTATTCATGTTTAAACACATTTCGACTTCAAATGAAGCTTTGTTGCAATTCTTGTAAAACTTATGATTCAACCTCAACTTATACGAGCGTAGGGAATTTTTGCAGGTGCGCCTGGTTATTTCTGCTGTCTGTTTTCTTCATTGTGTGAACTAATAGAGAAGAAAAGATGCATAGTTCGATCACGTTGCAGAGTATTATACCTGAGTGATTCTCCTATTGGCCAGAGGGATTCCGCTAGGAATAAACAATTTGATCATGAAGTTAAATCATAGAAGAACAAGAGATCCATGATTACAGCGAGCTGGATTCGATAATTTATTCTATGGTCAATTAGGGAATAGCAATATCCCAGTTTCTATAATTGGAGACTACATTTTCCTTTGATGATAATAGAATGTTTCTCATGCTGTGCAAGGGCAGCTGGAATTATGACATCCCAAATTTTCAATTCTGCTTTCAATTAAATTAATCGGGCTTTTCATCGATGTGCCTATAGGGCTATTTTCAAAGCTGATCACTCGTGAGATAATTAGATTATTTGGGAAAGCTAGTAAGGAATTTTAATGCAATAGACTTGAGAATTCGACTAGGAATCGGCAACTCGATTATGCTTATCTTTAGAGGTTATTATGGCACAGTTAAAAATCAATCATGGATTAGAAATAGGTTGGCTTGACTGAGATGTGTGGCTAAACGTGAGTGATTCCACTAAATTACAAAATTCTCATCGGCCGACATTGAATTGATTTTTCTGTCGTTTTGGTACCCTATGTCCGTAATTAAAACCTCGAGATTTTCATGACAACCGGGAGTTGCTAATGTGTCGAATGGGTTCATGGTGGTTTGAAGAAAATTGACCACAAGTCATTTGCATAAAAAATTTCTGAAAGTTATCCGGTAGCCTATGTCACGCTAGAATCGCACCAAATTGAAATTAACCGCGAACTTGAATTCAATTTCAGAAATTGAAAGTTCTGTCATGTCACAAATCATTTTAGGAACATTGACTTAGTTTTTGAAGATTTTTAGCAAACCAAGACTTTTTGGGAAAAAATCGAGGTATAGTCGTTTTTGTCCATAAAATGTCAGGGACCATTTTTAATCGCGCGATTGGAAAGCAAGTGGGACCAATTGGTGAGGAAAAAATCAATTGGATCGATGAGGTATTGGTTGAATTTATAGAGGCCAATTTGTGTTGATTCAAGAAGGATTTGATGTCCCATTTGGAGGAAAATCAATGCAAATTCGTAGCCCCCCTTGCCATGACTTATGGACCACCTCAAAAGGCTTATAGAAGGTTGAGAATGACTAAAGATTGGCTGAGGATTACAGTTGGTGTGGTGGGCCAAGTAAGGGAACAAGAAGATGAGATAGAAGCCAAAGTGGCCCCCCTTGCCCCCTCCTTCTCCTTTACCATTGACTAGCCTTCCTCTCCTTCTCCATTGTGCTATTTGAAGTCCAAAAAACACATAGAAGATCGAACCACAAGCCAACAGCCCGCCAAGACCCGCCGATGCCGTTTGCTGCCCACCGAAGCCAAAGTGACGCCACCATCCACCCACGCGTGCCCCTACGCCTTAACTACGTCCCTAGCCATTCTAAAGCATCGTCTTGCCCATTTAGCCACCCAGCAAGCCGCTCGAGCCATGTGGAGGTCACGGGAGCCACCGTGGAGTCCCACCTGGACCCGGTTCGGCCTCCTTAGTCCATCTCGACCCATCTTTGTCTCAACTGAGCCTCCATCCACCCTTTTTAGCCACCGAACAGAGCTGAAGCTTGTGGGTTTTTCAGCTGCTGTTTAGGCCCGCTTCGGTACCTTTCGGACCTTAGTTGGTAGGCCGCTTTAGAGATAGTTGATCATTGCCACGTCCTCGTCGTTTCGAACCGAGTGGTTCGTTAATCAAGTGAATTTAACTCACTAATCCTCATTTAGTAGGTTAATGATACTTAAGGGTTGATTAGTTTATACTAAGATTGATTTAGTGGATAATTAAAATGGTTTAGTGAATTAGTTAATTACTGATGCATATTAGGTGGTTAGTCTTATGTAATTAGCGAGTAGATAGGCACTAATATTTATTTAACGAGTTTTGGAATTTTCCCGAGCCCGTTCTGGCCTCCAATTAGGCTTTACGGGTCTAAGTTGCATTTATTGGCATTATTTAATTATTTTCCGTAATTATTAATTATTTATTTATTTTCCGAAAATTAGACCGGGATAACCGGTGATTTGAATTTTATTCTAATTGTAGTGGTGTGATCTGTTTATTTAATTGAGCTTTAATTTGTGTAGATTTTGTATAATTTGTATTTTGGAAAATTATTCCAAAAATTAATTAATTTCAGTAATAAATTGGAAAATCATCGATCGTCAGTTTACAATGCCAAAAATGAGTTTATGGATCAGTGAAATTAGTGAGATTTTTAAGTGTGAAAATATTATATTTTGGTTAAGGCCGACCGTGTATCCATGCATGAGTATTTTTATCGGGAATGATAAAAATGAAGATTTGATTAGAAGATCATAATCTATAATTGCGGCGGCTTCTAGTGAGTATAATAGTATATTATAAAGTATCTGAGGCAGCTTCTGGTGAGCTATGTTATCTATTGCGGTAGCTTCTGGTGAACTATATTATATATTGTGGTAGCTTTTGGTGAGATATACTACCTATTATCAGCTTATAATAAGCAATCCTGGGTATGATTGGACTTATAGGTAGTATTGATTGAGATGACTGAAGAATGGTCCCGTTGACATGTAATCAACTGAGTTGATTAATCGATAGTTCAATTTGTCTTAATGTATTGAAGTGATTGGTTGATAATGTCAATTGTACTAATTTGTGGGAAAGAACAGAGGCAAAGATAAAACCTTTGACTCATGTTGTGCTAGGTAGCCTTAGAGTGTATTTTCTTCCTAATGGAGTTTTAAGGGGTAGAATTTGCTTAGACGTCATCTCACCCCGTTGTGGGATAACATTTCAGGTCCTTAGATAACAGCTCCTGAGTTTTTTGGAAGACCTAAGAGTGTTATAGAGAAGACATCCTACATTTTGATGAATTAGGGTCTTAGGAGTTGAAACTATGAGCTGGTAAGGCCCATAGCTTGGGTCGATGTAGGTCTCACCCACAAGGTGCCCCATCGATACAAATCATGGTATCGCTAGGCTCAAGATAGCCAGAGAGAGGGTCTTATTCCGGAATCTGAGATTCCTCTGTATGCTCTAGAGGTTACTTTTGGGAAGGGTATAACCGATCCTCCTCAAGGCTCTATCATAGACGTGGTGGACCCTGCCCTTGAAGTTCCAGAGTCCCGATACAATCTACTAAAGGCTCCAATTGGAGTGTAGAGAAAGATGAAATCAAAGATGACGGGGAGGATGAGGACCTATAGAGTTGTGAAACCCCACCCTGCTTTTAGATTTGTTTTCTTGAATTAGCTTGTATTATATGTGTGGTTTGTGTTTCAATTCGAAAAATTTATGGCCCTACTTTTCTATCCAATTGTATTATTGTTTGGGGATTATTTATCTGCTTTTGCATGTGTATTAAAACGAATGAGTCGGCGATGCATTTGGGATGTCGCTATTATTCAACCAAGGAGGGATTGTCACGTGCTCGAAGACCGGGACGTGATAGGAATAGAGAATGGATCATTCACTAAGTCTTGTACAACATTAGTATACAGAGTGTTCAAGAATGCAAAATTCAAAAAGAGAAGAAATAAAAGGAATGATAATCATGTTAGACATTAAGAGCCATAGATGTAAACTATAGTAGTACAAGACGGTTCATCCTCGAATTCAGCTACCATAAAGCTTCAAAACTCTACTTGTATGTATCCCGAAATTTGACCCATATTTTGAAATATATTAAATGGTTATTTTATTAATGCACTTATTGTTATTTTACTCTAAACTGAGCACTCATGAGTTAACTAATCTATTGAGTGGGTCATAAAGGGTTAAAACGTGAAAGAACAAAGAATTTACTTAGGGATCGATCACCAATCACAAGGATTGACAAGAATTAATATTAGTGTTATAAAATAATTAGCAAATGGATATAAATCCATTTGACAAAAGTACATAATTGGTCCGTGGGTGCTTCGACACGATTATGATATTTGTGTCGAATGACAATAAAACCGATTTTCTATTGATATTCTACACATGGTACGTGTTGACACCTAAATTTTGGCGACCCGCTTAGTCATTTATTGCATTAAAAAATTAGGGGTTAATTTTATTTCTGAAAAAATAGTTAATTGCATAGCATATAGTTTTAGGTGCATTTATTTCTTAATTTGCATTTACATTGGGCCGGTGACAAATGGGTTCAAATTGATGGTTCAAAATATTAATTTAGTGAATTGGACTAAGCCCACAAAGGGAGTAAATTGGCCCAAGCCCATATCCTCGGAAAGATTTTACGGATTGATTTATGCGAGATTTCAAATTTTAAAAGAATCCTCTTGCAATCCTAAATCGTATCAAAAGCAAATATTACATTTGGAAAAAGGAATTTCATGGATATGGATTTGGAAAAATTAAAACCCTAACTCACGGCCTATAAATAGATAAAATGCGTAGCGTTTGAGAAAAAGGCCACACAATTAAGAATACACGGCCACATGGAAAGAGGGAGGTCGGCAACATACACTGAGAGCAAAGAAGCTGAGAGGGAGAGAGAGACATAGGAAGCCTTCGTAGAAGACGAAAGGGGAGGCCGATCCATCAATAAGTAATAACGCCTTCATGAGTTGCCGTGCGGGTCTTTCGCAATATTGCCGCGCCAAGCGACTTCCTCCGAGCCCTGCCGCACCGCCTCAACAAGCTGTTGTCCCAACGAGAGCCTCCCGTTGACTTGATGCTGAGCCCGAGCTGTCGTCGAGTTGGTCCTGTTCCCTGCGAAGTTTATGTTTTGTAGCTCCATTGGCACGAACCGCTGTCACCACTCGCTGCCGTTGTTCACCGTTGCCCTGCCATGCTGAGCTGTGAAAATCCGACGGGAGCTACTCTGACGCCGTCCTTTGGCCCGATGCCAAGACAAGCTGCCGTCCTGTTGAGCTCGGTCAAAATTCAGCAAACATCCGAGTCACTAAAATCTGCGCAAGAGAAGGGCACACGTTCTTTGAGTAATGGAGGACGTAAACATTGAAAGGGGAGGATTTCACACACTTATTTTTATATAAATTTGGAGCCACTTGGCCATTCTATCACGTGTAGAGTTTTTTAGCAGGACTTTTGGTGAATCCGAAGCAGGTGGCAGCCCCTGGACGTTCCTCCCATATCAGCACCATGTCCTTGTAACAATCCAAGTGAATAGTCCAGGCGAACTTCACCAGCACGCTTGCGGATCCGACGATCCCTGTATTGTCGCCGGCCACCACCAAGACGAAAGTTATTGTTTTGCAGATCGCCTCTCGAAGTTTACGTGTAGATTGTTGAACCAACCACAATTTGTGACTACTCGCGGAGCTAGAACCTTTGTTGCGGATGATTTGAGTTGCAATCGCGAGCCTCATCGTGCTGATCAGTACAGCAGCAACCATCGAGCCAAGCATACGCAGGCTACCGCCATCCGTTGTTCGTCCGAACTCGACAACGTGGTCCACATGACACCAAATATTAGGTAAAAATATCTTTTAATTCGATTTTCATATATCTTTACTGCCGAATTTATGGGATTATCTCATATGAATATTTGAATGATACCATAATATCCACAAAATATCGATTAGCATTTTAAATTGGGAAATCTTCCTAATTTCGCAACATACATATGATTGACGGTCTGATTTTACGCTCGAAATACGACCCGCAATCGTACGGAAAAATCACCAATCTGATCTCAAGCTTGAGATATGATTCGTGACTTTATTTAAAAATTGGCCAATCCGATCTCATGCACGAGATACGATACGTCAATTTATTTTCCAAAATTAAGTGGACATGGATGATATCTTGCTTGATTTGGTGCCGTGCTATTTTTGATGCCTTTATTTGATTGCTCCTGTAAAAGAAAAAAAAAATAAAAACATTTGAGTTAGATTAGGTTCATGTTAGAATATTACTTATTTTAGGATTATTTTGCATGTTAGAATAGGAAATTTATTTATTTCGAATTCCTTAAATAAAAAAATGCAATCATTTAGGATGTTAGTTTTTTCTTTAATTTAAGTTGCACATTTAGTTATGTGGCAATTTTAAATTTCGAATTTTATAAAAATAAAATAAAAATATCATGCATATGTCATGTAGAATTAGGGCATTTTTTGCACGTCATTGCATGTTAGGATTGCTTATTATAGGTTTAGATAATTTCTCCTAAATAGATTGCATGCTTATTAGGAAAATAAAAATCATGTGCACGTCATATAGAATTAAGTTCATTCGATGCACCTCATTTAGTGATTTTTGTTAGGATCGTTTAATTAGAAATTGCCCGTCATTAGAATTAGGTCATTAGATTAATTTAGATTGCATATTTAAGTGTTGCATTTCCTTAATTTCGAATCTCATGGAAAATACAAAAAAATTATTTTTAGAATAAATCCATCTCATGCTTCATGATAGATTACATGCTTATTTATGTCATATTGCTTAGGTCTTATAGCTAAGCCATGTTGCCATGTCATATCATTTTATATTAAATTAGTGGCATCATTGCATAAAGCATGATTCTCATTAATTAAGTGAAAAAAAAATTGTGTGTTAATTAGAAATCATATCTAGGGTTGTTGATGTGAATTCTGATTTAACATTGCAGATGCTTTCGTTGTTATGAGGTAAGTTTTGCAATTTATTCATTACTTTTCTTGGATGTTAAATTGGTGGTTTGCGCACTCGCATGGTCGTCTCACATGTTAGGAAATAGCTTAAAATTAATTCAAACTGCTTGCCAAACATTTTTCAAAATAAAAGAGAAATGTACCGAAAGGGCGTTAGAGAAATCTAGCGTAACCAAGTCCCCGAACTCATAAATCTGTGGTTCGTAGGAGTAAAGTAAATCTCCCATTACTTTACTTGGATTTCTAATCAACCCACCAAAAATAGATTAGTGGCAACTCCTAATTGAAAATCAATTGCATGTTAAGAATTTAAACCTAAATCGCAAATTGGTATGAGCTTGGGAGAGCTCGAGTTAAGTCTAGGCTTAACAATCCATTAGCCAAACCTCAGGTGGTTCACACCCGAAAAAATGGGTCTTGACAGTACGTAATTGAATTCTCACGATTACATAACAATTGAGGGTTGTTTACAATTCGAAGAGATGCAAATGTGGATAAAAAATTATCAATCACAGGTTAACCGCGCAAGAACCCTTAAAAGCCTTCCAATAGTTTAGGTCTTATTAAAGTCCCAGTTGATCTATTCTTAACCGTGAAATCTAATTTGACTTCAGGTATCGAACTTTCGAGAATTTCAAGACTAATTTATTGAAGATCACTCATTGTCCATCAATTTATTGACAAGTTCAAAATCTTTCGGAAAAAGAGTTATCGGATGGAAATTGGTAGCCAAAAAGGAAACCAGACACAGTGGCAAAATTGTGATTTGTTGGCCAAAATCTTGGTTTTAAGGAAAAAAAAAAGATATTGTGGGGATATAATGCTAGGCCACAAGGGTAGTTCATGAGGAAATCATGGGATTTTCGAAGAAATCTTGGGGAAATCTTTTGTTATTGTGTTTTTTTTTTTTCTCTCCCCACCCCCTTCTTTTCTCTCACCCATTTCCCCTTGTTGCAGCGAGCAGCCCCTTTCTCCCATTTCCTCTTGCATTTTCTTTCACCCCCCACCTTCTTCTTTGTGTCCTACTTCATCCTTCATTCTTCTTCATCTCACCACCACTCATTGCCATTCACCGCCCATCCTCACCACCACAAGTCACCGCCAAAGTCGAGCACTTGCCTCACTACACCACCCACTCCACCACCAAGCCTACCAAGTCGCCCCCACTCGAGCCGCTCGTGCCACCATCGCTTGAGCCACCCTCGTTGTCACCGTGCTGCCACTGCTCATCGTCCCCTACATCACCGCTTGCCCATCTCACCGCCACTGAACCCTCAAGCAAGCAAGCCATGAGCTTGAGGAGCTGTCATTGCCGCGCCGTTCGTGCCACCATTTGAGCCGCAAGTGTCGCGTTCCTACCACCGTCGCACCACCGTCATTGCAAGTCTATTATTGCTAGAAAATCATGAGTTAACTCCTAATCCTTGATTAAGTAGTTAATTATGTTTAGAAGGTAGGTTAGTTTAAGGATAATGTCAGTTAGTATTAGTTAGCGCTAATTGTGATTAAAGATGGTTT
Organism: Eucalyptus polyanthemos subsp. polyanthemos; assembly: GCA_017140185.1. Classification (NCBI taxonomy): domain Eukaryota; kingdom Viridiplantae; phylum Streptophyta; class Magnoliopsida; order Myrtales; family Myrtaceae; genus Eucalyptus; species Eucalyptus polyanthemos. Next base: position 27,930,301 of record CM029464.1, on the reverse strand, counting down.
ATATTAAAGTTAAGTGCAATTAGCTAAAGTAATTACGGTTAGTCTTAATTAATCGTTGTTAAATTAATTAATCATTTTTATTTTAATTATCGCAATTATTTTTATTAATAAAGATTAATTTTTAATTAACTATAGTTAGATTAATTAATCGAGTTTAATCTAATTAATTGTGATTAGTGTAAATTAATGATGGATTAGCCATTAAGTAGAATTTTATTCTTGTTTTATTGGATGGATTTATGCGTAATTATGATTGATTGAACTTGTTATGCCATGTTATTGACATGTCCAATGTATGTGCCCTACTTACTATTTCCAAAGAAGGTTTTATGGACAAGAAAATAGCGAATTTTGAGGTGTTGAGTTTGGATGATGAATTTTACATGTTAAATTGGGCAATAGGATTTTAAAATGAAAGCGTTCAAAATTTGATGAGTTGATTTTAAGTAGGTGACCATGTACCAATATCTTACAGCAATTTTAAAAGTAAAAATATTCAAAACTTGTTGTTTCAGCATGCACTCTTTTACATCGAGTTGATTGATGGCAAATTAACATTGGTTTGAATGTTGGCATGCTTGAGTGGTTACCTAATTGAACCTATCACCCAATGGGGGTTTGGAGACGATACTCAATGTTTATTGGATGCCCGGCAAGGGATGCCGAATCACGATTAAGGTTGGACTGATACTTCTTGATGGAATGCCATCTAGATGGGAGCTCTAGATGATGCTTTGCCTGATAGTGCGGGACGATACCCGGTTATACTGGAAGATCGCCAACTCATGTGTTGGCCGTGGCCCTAGGGATCCTAATAATTAGAATACATGTAAATGATTGTGATGCATTGTGCCTAATTATAGGATAAAATTGTGATGCATGGTATGTGATGGGCTAAAATAGGTTTTACCTTATAATTGGGATAGTGTGAATGCTTGGTACATGAAAGTTATGTATTCTAATTATTGATTATGCTTTTGCATTAGTGTTGGCATATTTGATGTACTAATATGCAGAGATTTTCCAAGGCGAGATAAGATTGTAAGCCATTATGTGTTTAGGTTGCCTGTATATCTTAGCGAGTTGTTGTTTATTATTTTCATGTCCATAGAATGTAGAATCTTCATATTCGGTTCAAGGTTCCTGTGGAGACGAGGGGTTGGCCTCGTGTTAGAGAAGCTTAAGTTAACCCTTGACCCTTACTGATTTTTTTGTAATGGTTTGTGAATATAAAACTTCCTTATGTTAAAAAAATATAAAACAAAGTAGCATTTTGGAAGTGTTATTGTTGTACTGCTTTACTATTCCTATGTTTATGTTTAATGGGTGTTGGTTGATGTATTAAATGATTCCGATTGTGTTTAATTAAAAGAAAAAAAAGAAAAAAAATGGGTCGACAATGTATCCTAGGATGTCACAAGTTTATTGACCAATGTGGCATGTTTGCGTGCTTAGGGGTTCGGGGCGTGACAACTTGTCCCTCATAAAAGCTTATTTTACCTGCTTGATGCAATCCCAACACTCCATGCTTGCATAGCATTGCCCTCCAAAGGCAAGCTAAAGATTTCCGTGGATCCGAAAGCAATGTGCTTTGAATCCGGACCGAACTTAACACATGTCACTTTAACTGCAATCAAAACAAGAATATCATGGGGTCCTAGTTTAAAGAAATCCAAGATTTAAAAGAAGAAAAAGGAAGAAAGAGGAGGAGGAGGAGGAGAAGGAGGAGGAGGACAAATGACTCGTCCTCGATAGATCAGGGAAAGTCCACGGCTCACCTCAAGATAGGAAGGAACGAGAGTTTTGAAATAAATAACATATTCGATATTGCCGTTGCATCATATGGGATAATCATTGCAAGTCTTTATTGACCAAATTGAACGGAATCATTTAGTACATTTCAATATGAAAAACGACTTTTTTGCTCCTTGTGTCTGCGATAGGGATCTTCCATTTATGAAGCCACGTATGTGATTAGACAAGACACTAAAATTTTTGTTTATGATCATCCTCTCTCGTAGGGGTGAGCATCGATCTAAGGTCAACTCTGAACCGACCCTAGACCAGCCCAACCCTACCGATCCTGGTCCGGTTTCTAAGGAGACTGGGTCAGTCCTTGGTCCTAGAATTCCTGGACTAACACTATGCGGGTCGGTTCTTGGTCCTAAAAGTTTTAGGTTGGTCCAACCCAAAAACCAACCCTCTCTCTCTCTCTCTCTCTCTCTCTCTCTCTCTCTCTCTATATATATATATATATATATATATATATTATTTATAATTTTTTTATATAGAGAAAATCTTAAAATAAACGGTGTCAACAACATTAAACAACTATTTAGTAAGGAGTTCAAATAAATTTACATTATTCTTTAATAACTTAGGTTTTTAATGTCTTTTATGGCATCAATAGTCATAATTTACGAAAAAAATGTTTTTGTGGAGAGTTCTCATGGCGTCCAAAAAGGCACATTATGGTATCATTCTCTAGTATTCATTCTCTTTTATCTCATTTGTTCTCTTAGTCTTTAATTTGCTAAAAAAAAAAAAACAATTTCTCTGCTCTCACTTGACACTCGCCTCGCTCGCTTTAGGTCACTCATGCCGCTCGCCGCTTGATGCTCGCTTGGCTTGTTGCTTCTCGCTTGACATTCGATATTCATTCTGTTCGACACTCATCCCACTTGACCCTCACTATTTACCTTTCTTAGCTGACCTTGCTCATAATTGAACCCATTGGGTCGGTATGGTCCTTGGTTGCCCTTTCAAGAAGTACAAAAAATGAAATAAAAAATTATTGGTTAGTCCTTGGTTGACCTTGAAACTGGACCGAACCCATTGGGTCAGTTAAATTACTTACATTAGATTTCATTGAGGATCTATTATCTAAATCTAGTTGCTGATACCTATGAAGATTTGTCCATATTTACTAGGATTAGTCTTGATGGAAGACTATATCTATTAGGATTAGTATGAGCATATAAATAGGTCATCTAAGCCAAACCCTTTGATTATTCTTATTATTTTGATTATTTGATAGCCGGAGAACACACCATCAATATCAAGAGGGTAATTGGCTAGAAGTGCTTATTCATGATCATTCAAGCTTCGCATATCTATTCTTGATATCATAAATGGCTGGAGGTTAGTACAAAATTTACATGTTTCCACAATTGATCCTGCTTTTAGGATCATCGTTTTCTACAAATTTTCTAACAGTTGATATCAAAGCATGTTTATATCCTTGCCTTAATAATTTTCGCGGGGCCTTTTGATTGAATAAAAAAAAAATCGAACCGATGACTTTGGCAAAATTTGTGCGCAAGAATCATGGTGGTGGCGGTTAGGGTTTGTGTTTCAAGGAATTTTGCTTGATTTAAAGCAATTTTAAGCAATTTTTGGCTATTTTCACTGAATCTTGGACCTGTGTGGTCATGCCAATGTGGTCTCCAAAACCCATCCCTTATTTTGGTTCAAAGTGAGCTGCCGAAGGAGAACCGGATGGCAAAAGGCGTAGCTGATATGAAGAATGGCCAATCGTGTGAAGAAAAAAAAAACCTCAGGCACGTGCGACCATGCACTCGTGCAGGCTTGAGGCATGTGAGGGTTGTGCGTATGCGGGTTGGCATAGGCGCATGTGACCACGTGCCCACGCAATATCAAGCGCGTGAGATGCATGTGCATGTGCGGTGATAACTTAGCCCATGGGTAGTTTTTAATGTTATGTGATAAATATTTTATAACATGTTCTACATTGATAAAATATGATTTAAGTTTATTTGACTCAAATATATGATACATAAGTTTTCTTTAATCATAACATAGTTTTACCGCCTACGATTAGTTCTAGTATAATTGTTCTTGAGCTAAAAGGTGATAACTATAAAGAATGGAGAGAATTAATTATTCTTTAATTGAGTGGATTGATATTGATTATGCTATACAATCATACGAACTACCTGCTCCTATTGAGGCTAGCACTCATGCTGAAGTTACTCTTTATGCACAATGGAACCTCAATGTGATGTATCTAAAGACAAAACTTTCTACTAGCATTCATGGTTCAGCCATTCAGCATAACAATGCCAAAGAATTACTCAAGGTTATTGATGTGCAATTTGAATTTTTAGAGAAAGCGCATGTTATGACCCTGATTATAAAAGTCTCATCATTAAAGCTTACCAATGTAAAAGGTGTGCCTAAGCACATCATAAAGATGAGGGACATTGTAGCTCGGCTGAAAAATCCTAAAATTAGGATATCCAAATATTTTATTGTATAATATATTCTAAATATTTTCCCACAAAAGTATACCCCTTTTAAGATCTCTTACAATACAATTAATACTAAATGGTCAATCAATGAATTTATGACCATGTGTGTTCAAAAGGAATGGAGGTTGCTCATGGAAAGTGTGACATCCCATATTTCCAACCTTGTTTTCTACTGAATTAATAGGACATTTCACTGACATGCCTATAGGGCGGTTCTCAAAGCTGGTCACTCTCGAAATAACTAGACTAACTAAGGAAGCTACTAAAGACTTTAAGGCAAATAGACTTGAGAATTTGATCAAGAATCGACTTATCGACCGTGCTCATCTTTAGAGGCCATTACGACAAAGTATAAAATTGATTTGAGATTAGAGATAGGTCTGATCGACTGAGATGTGTGACCGATCATAGGTGATTCCACTAAATTAAAATTCTCCGTGAGGACATGCTGAGAGCATTTGTCATAGACTTCAAGGGAAGTTAGGAAGATCAGCTACACTTAATGGAGTTTGCCTACATCAACAGTTATCAGCAGAGCATCAAGATGGTCCTTTTGAAGTACTGTATGGCAAAGTGTATAGAACTCCAGTTTTCTGAGATGAGATTAGAGAAAGAAATATCACAGGCTCAAAGTTAGTTCAACGGTCAATTATTATAGTTGTTGTGATCAAAAAAAGATTAAAAATCGCTTAGAGCCGCCAGAAAAGTTGTATCATTGATCATTGAAGGCTCTTAGAGTTCCAAATTGGTAATTACATCTTTTTGAAGGTGTCACCAATGAGGAATACCTTGCACTTCAGCAAGGAGGGGAAAAAATTGAAACTGAGGTACTTAAGTTCCTTTGAGATTCTGAAAAGAATCGAGAACCTAACATATCGTCTTACGTTGCTGCCGAGATTGGCGCAAGTGCATAACGTTTTTCACGTGTCGAGGTCGAGGACATATGAGCCTAACCCGACCCACATGAGTCTTGAAGAATTAGACGTGGAGGATAGAGTGTCGTATGTGGAAAGCCCGGTTCAAACCGTGAATCAGAAAGATTAGATTCGATGAACCAAGATAGTCCCCTTGGTCAAAATGGTTTGACAACGCCACAGGATTGAAGAAGCAACTAAGGAAAGTGAGACTAGATGAGACGACGATACCCCTACCTTTTTGTTTAAGGATTGGTAAAGGTTTAAATTTCAAGAATGAAATTTTTATAAGGGGAAGAGTTGTGACATCCTAGATTTCCAACCATGTTTTCTATTGAATTAATCGGGCATTTCACTAATGCGCATATAGGGCTATTCTCAGAGCTAATCACTCTCAAAATAACTAGACTAGCTGGGGAAGCTACTAATGACTTTAAGACAAATAGACTTGAGAATTCGACCAAGAATCGACTTCTCAACCATGTTTATCTTTAGAGGCCATTATGGCACAGTATAAAATTGATTTGAGATTAGAGATAGGTCTGTTCGATAAAGATGTGTGGCCGATCATGTGTGATTCCACTAAATTGGAAAATTCCCGTTGACCTGCACCAATCTGATTTTACTGTCGTTTTGGTACCCTGTGTTGTCAATGAGTCGAGTGGATTCATAATGACTCGAAGAAAATCGACCACAAGTTATTTACCCTAAAAATTTTTGAAAACTACCTAGTAATCTAGATCATACTAAAAACACGCCTAATGGAAATTAACTACCAATTCAAGTCCGATTTCAGAAAATGAAGATTTTATCATGTTACAATAAATTTTAGGACCCACGACTTAGTCTTAGAAGATTTTTCTAACAACCGAGACTTTTTAGGAAAAAGTTGGTTTAGGACCGTTTTATGCAGAAAAGGCCGGGGATTATTTTTTATCACAAATTTAGGAAGCAAAATGGATATATGGGTGAAGAAAAATGCTAAAATGATCAATGAGGTATCTATTGATTCCATAGAAGTCATTTGAGGTTAAATTGAAGAGAAGTGAGTGGCAAATTGAAGCTAATGGAAGCCAAATTTATAGCTCCCTCTTCCCCCTAGCATTTTGGACCGTTTAAGATGTTGTGGGGGGTGTCTTGGTGGCCAATTTGTTGGAGAAATCTTTCCAGAATATTTTGAAGTTGACAAAACGTTTCTTTCAGTCTAAGTCTGGATGTTTGGAGATCGTCAATTTAAAGTCTGAAGACTTTGTACTCTCAAGACCCAAGACTCAAGACTCAAGACTTAAGACTCAAGACGTAAGTCTATTCTCACTGACAGTCTTTCTAATCCAGTGACGAAGGAAATCCAAAGCCAAGGTATATGGTTGAGGATTCGATCCTATCCTCTGGAATAGATTCTTTGGTTGGATAATCATTTCGGATTCTTTGATTCTTATCTAAGATCGATTGAAGATCCGATGGTCGACGAAATAATCTTAGAATGTTCTATTCTTGGAAACCAAGATCGATTGTATGGGCGAACAGATTGATGGGCTATCATCGAGATTCCTTAAATAGCTCGGATGATCTTCTTGATTGATTCCGTCAACGGGTAGATTGGAGGAATTCCTTTGGTAAGTGCCAACGGCTATGATGGCATAAAGGAGTATAAAAGGAAGACGTTCTAGTTGTTTTAAGTGTGTGATCGATAGAAAAATTCAGTCCGAAGAACCTTGATTGTTAGTCGAGACAGTTGGAGCTAAATTGTATACACAGAGAGTGTTTATATTTGGTGACACCTTGAGCGAGTGTGGTAGATCATCTACACCTAGAATTCAAGGAAGATCAACACTGTAACAGCTCTTTGATTATAGTGAAATCCAGCCAATCGGCTGTCAGTGCAGAAGAGTGGACGTAGGCTTGGATCAAGCCGAACCACTATAAACCGCGTGCTTAATTCTCTCTTTCCTTGCTCAATCTTACATTGATTATTACTCTTTGCAAATCCTTCAACTGTCTAAGTATTGCGCAAGTATACAGAAATTATCAAGAAAATCTTTGTATACCTATTCACCCCCTCTAGGTACTCATACTAGCAATATCAATTGGTATCAGAGCCCGTGTTCTTACTTTGTTTGAAGTGTTTTACTTCAGAGTAAAAGATCCATGGCTAGTATGCTAGCACCAGGGCTGATGGAAGGGCAAAGCAATACCAGACCACCCTACTTTGACGGAAAGGATTACAACATACGGAAGAACAAGATGAAAGCTTTCCTACGATCCAAGGATCCTCCGGAATGGGATGTTGTGGAAAGAGGAATCACTCCCGCTGTGGCATCGGTCTACGAAAGAGGGAAAGAAACCGTTGAAGCCGGCGGAATGCCTCGGAAGAAATAAACAAGAGACAAGCACTTGATGCAAAAGCAATTTACTCTTTATATTGTGCCTTGTCTCCAACCGAATATAACAGAATATCTTTTTGTGTTACAAAGCAAAAGAAGTATGGGATAGATTACATATCACCTATGAAGGAAGATCGAGTGAAGGAGACTAGAATCAATATTCTCCTTGGTCAATATGAAGCCTTCAAAATGAAACCAGGAGAATCAGAATCGACATGTTTAGTCGTTTTACGGATATTGTCAATGGTCTTGAGAACCAAGGACAAAAATTTCTGATCCCATGAAGGTGAACAAGCTTCGCGTGGACTCTCCAAGGATTGGAATCATATAAAGACTTCAATAAGAGAGACGCAAAGAATCATGCCATTATCGTAGACGAGCTAATTGGAACTCTTCGGTCTTACGAAGTGGAACGAATTAATGAAGACGAAGATCCAAGAGGTAAGAAATCTATTGCACTAAAATCAAATGATGATTCGATGATGCAGATTCTGAAGATGATATGGATGATGAGGAGCTCGCCCTCATGATAAGAAGATTCAAGAAACCGAATAGAAAAGGCAGAAGGTTCAACCCAAAGAAACAAAGTTTTCGAGACAGCGAGACCAAGTCTGTTGATGATGAGGAACCAAACGAGAGATGTAGTTTGCTTCGAATGTAAGAAGAAGTGACACATCGACCCAACTGTCCTCTTCGAAAAAGAAAAGAGGAAAAGGCGAGAAGTTTCGAAAGGCTCTCAAAGATTTAAAACACGGAGTGATACGAGAATGTGAAGAAAGTGATAATGAATATGCCAACATATGTTTGATGGCACATTCGACTCGACTCAGTTCTGGATCGACTTACAGTGAATTTGAGGTAAGTGATTTTAAAATTCCTGTCAAAGTCACTAAATATATTGATGAACTGTGTTTCGAGTCTTAAGACTTCTCTCAAAAGGATTTCCGAACTTAAAAGGAAAACTCAATTCTGAAACAAAAGGAAGTTACTTTAGAAGAGAGAGTTAAAAGTCTAGACCTAAATGTTTCTGCTCTTAAAGAAAAAGAAGATGATCTTTTGAAAGAAAATGTTTTCTTAAAAACGGACTTATCAAATATTTCAAAGAAGTTTTCGATAGGGTCGGAAAAACTTGAAAAAGTTCTTTCGGTCCAAAGACCTTACTTTAATAAGTCCGGGTCTAGGTATGACAGCGGAAACAATCCCCTTGATTGATTTTCCAAAAGTAAAAGAAAGAATTAAGAAAAGACCGTCAAAAGAGGCTTACAAAAATCATTTCAAGAAAGTCTTTGTAAAGTCGTAGGTCGAAATGCTCTAAGATGTTCAAAATGTAACGGTCAAGATCATTTTGAAAAAGACTGTCCTATGGTTTGGAAACTGTTAAGAAAGTATGGCCTAATAATGCTTATCCTACTAACATCAAAGGACCCAAGAAAATTTGGGTACCAAAGAAAGCTTGAGACTCTCTTTTGAATGCAGGTCTCCGTCAAGAAAAAGATAAAATGGTATCTTGATAGCGGATGCTCAAGACACATGACAGGAGACTCAAAATGCTTCGTAAAGCTTGTTCAAGTAAACGGCGGAAATGTTTCATTTGGAGGAAACGGCAAAGGAAGCATCGTGGGATTTGGAACTGTGAGAATTGGAAATCTCACAATAAGCAATGTTTCTCTAGTAGAAGGACTCAACTATAACCTTCTCAGCATTAGCCAACTGTGTCATACTGGTTTCAAGATCTCCTTTCAAGAAGGAATTTTCTATGGAATTAGTAAAGACTCTACTGAGTCTTTCATGGGTCGAAGACATGGAAACATCTACCTCTTAGACATGAAAATGAATGAATCTCAATGTCTAATTTCAATCCAAGATGAAGCAAGCTTATGGCACAAAAAGCTTGGCCATGTCAATATGAAGCAATTAGCCAAAATCTCATCAAAGCAGCTTGTTCGAGGTCTACCCAAATTACCATATCAAAAGTCCGATCCATGCACACCCTGTGTTCTGGGAAAACAGGTAAGAAATTCATTTAAACCAATAAATCATGTCTCTACTAATCATGTACTACAGTTGCTGCATATGGATCTCTTCGGACCAACCAGAACTCAGAGTATTGGAGGTAAGAAATATTGCCTAGTAATTGTGGATGATTTCTCTCGCTTTACTTGGGTATATTTTCTTGCAAATAAGTCAGAAACCTTTTCGTACTTTGAGAAGTTTGCTAAAAAGGTTCAAAATGAAAAAGGATGTGCTATTTCAAGTATAAGAACAGATCATGAAGGAGAATTTGAAAATCAAGATTTCACAAAATTGTGTGATGAATCTGGTTTTAAACATGTATTCTCTTCTCCATACACTCCTCAGCAAAATGGAGTTGTGGAAAGAAAGAATAGATCTCTTCAAGAAATGGCTAGAACACTTTTAATTGAAAGCAAAATTTCTTCACGGTTTTGGGTCAATTTGTTTCAACAGCATGCTATATTATAAATAGAGTCTTTCTAAGACCTATTCTTGAGAAAACCCCGTATGAATTATTCAAAGGTAAGAAGCCTATTGTTTCATACTTTCATGTGTTTGGTTGCAAATGCTTTATTTTGAAAAATGCAAATGATCGAGTTGGTAAGTTTGAAGAAAGATCAGATGAAGGCATCTTCCTTGGATACTCTACATCAAGCAAAGCCTACAGAGTCTATAACAAGAAAAGCCAGTCTGTGGAGGAATCAATGAATGTCAAATTCCAAGACTCCACACAAGATGAATCCAGCCAGATTCAGCATGAAGAGTCTGAACCTGCTCTAGACCTTCCAAAGTCTTCAACTCAAGAAGCATCTCAGACTCAGGAAGTCCAACATCAAGATGCTCATGAAGATTGAAATAAAGAAAGAGATCATCAACCAGGCAAATCAACTAGTAACTGGAAGCACAAATCCAGTCATCCTAAAGATCTCATTATCGGCGAAATTAATGAAGGAATTCGTACCAGATCCAAAAGACGTGAAGAGTCTAGTGCTGTCGCTCTCATCTCTGAAATTGAACCAAAAAGCATAGAAGAAGCTTTATCTGATGAAAGTTGGATCGAAGCTATGCAAGAGGAGATCAGACAATTCAACATTAACGATGTCTGGGAATTGACATCTAAACCAAAAGGTAAAACTGTTATTGGAGCCAAATGGGTGTTCAAAAACAAGATGAATGAAAAGGGAAAAGTCGTACGAAATAAAGCAAGACTCGTGGCCAAGGGATATACGCAAGAAGAAGGAATAGACTATGATGAGACTTACGCTCCTGTAGCAAGGTTAGAAGCTATTCGTCTATTACTTGCGTTTGCTTGTTACAAAAATTTCAGGTTATTCCAAATGGACGTCAAAAGTGCTTTCCTAAATGGATTTATCCAAGAGGAAGTTTATGTGGAACAACCGCCTGGATTTGAAGACCCAAAGAAGCCAGACTCAGTCTTCAGACTGAAAAAGGCTCTGTATGGTCTAAAGCAAGCACCTCGAGCTTGGTACGACAAACTAAGTAAGTTCTTATTACAGAACGGATTTGTCAAAGGTAAAGTAGACACTACTCTATTCATCAAAAAGGAAAACAAAAGCTTTTTACTCGTTCAAATATATGTTGATGACATTATTTTTGGATCCTCTAATGAAAGTCTTTGCAAGAAATTTTCTAAGTCTATGCGGGATGAGTTTGAAATGAGTATGATGGGAGAATTAACATTCTTTTTGGCCTTCAAATAAAGCAATTGAAGGAAGGAACTTTTATCTTCCAAGAAAAATATGCTAATGATCTTGTCAAAAGATTTGGATTGGAAAATTGCAAGAAGACTGACATACCAATGTCAAGTTCCTTGAAGATAGACAAAGATGAAGAAGGGAAGAAAGTTGATCAAAAGCTGTATAGAAGCATGATCGGTTCACTTCTTTATCTTACCGCTTCTAGACCGATATTTTGTTGAGTGTTTGCATCTGTGCTAGGTTTCAATCAGATCCTAGAGAATCACATCTCATTGCCGTGAAACGTATTATCAAATACGTTGCTTCATCTTCAAGCATCGGTCTTTGGTATCCAAAGAGGGGAGACTTTAATCTTCTAGGATACTCAGATGCAGATCCGGCGGTTCTTGCGAAGAGTCGATAGAAAGAGCACTTCCGGAACTTGTCGCTTGGAAATAGGACAAGTGTCTTGGTTCTCAAGGAAGCAAAGCACGTAGCTCTCTCAACGACGTAGCGAGTATGTAGCTCTTGGAAGTGCTGTTCGCAAATTCTATGGATAAAACAACAGCTACAAGACTTTGGCATTGAAGACTCATGCATGAAATCAAATGTGACAACACCCGCGATCAATCTCACCAAAAATCCAATCCTTCATTCAAGAGCAAAGCATATTGAGATTCGACATCACTTCATTAGAGATCATATTCAAAATGGAGAAATCTCGATTCAATTTGTTGATTCGAAGAGTCAACTAGCGGATATATTCACAAAGCCTTTGGAGAAAAATCAATTCGACTTTATCCGCTCAAGACTCAATATTTTGAAGCTTGAAGAAGTTAAAGTCTAGAGACTCACCAACTCTGAGACTCTGATCTCTCAGACTTTAAATCATGAGACTCAAACATTCTTGGCTAAAGACTGTAAGTTGTTATTTTATCTCGAAAAGACAAAGAAAGATGTCGTCTTCGAGGAAATCATCAAGAATCGCAAACAGGGGACCACAAAGAATGGAGAAGGGACCGACTCACTTCGATCTTACTGAGGAAGAAGACTTATCAAGTCGGGCGACAAAGTCCGATTCGCTCTCCTCCACGTCATTCATCGTCTCGCCCCACAAGGTGCAAGTCAAAATCGGGAAGAAGAGATAATCGAGGATGCCGACCCGAGTAAGAGTCCAAAAACCCTCTTTTATCTATAAGCTTTATCGTGCGTTGAAAAGCACCGGTACTTCGTTAAAATATATAGATGACTTCCTTAAGGACAAAAATTATGGGAATGAGTATCTTTTTCTGCGGAAAATGGAGGAATTGGGAGTTGCTCCTAAAGGAAGGGCAGAGGAGGCTCTTGCGAACATTCCAAGTAATCCTCGTATGCCAGGACAAAATCTGATTGACGGGAACGATGATGACAAAATGTTCCTTGAATTTAAACCTAGAATGGGTGTGGCAGCAAAGGTGAAAGGAAATCGGATGGATTTGTTTAAATCCAAGGATCAGGAAAAAGTGTATTTCAGGTTGTTGAAAAGAGGGGTGATAAACCCTAGAAGTGTCGATTTTGACTTCCTAGACACCATCAACGTGAACTTAAGAGAAAAGTTGAATTTACTTCAACTTGAGACTTTTTGCTCTGACTCTACGGATGGGTATGCTCAACTGACTGCTTATTTCTATTCAAATCTTAGCTTTTTGGATGCGAATAGAATTTCATTCAGTGTTCGAGACCAAGTCTACGTGGTAGATGTAAATATGTTGGCGGACATAGTTGGAGTTGAACGGGGACGCTATCTCCCAATCAAAGTCTCACCTGCTCATACTACTCTGGATCTTGTCAAAGATAGGGACATAGAGAAGAAAATTACATATTCCAGAATGAATGCCATCAACATTGTGCTTCATAAGATTGTGATCAACTGTCTCAGACCGAAGTCTACGTCAAAGACTTCTGTGTCTCTTTCTGAAGCAAAGTTGATGTACGCGATCAACTCAGGACGGAAGTTTTCTCTCCCGCACACTATTTTCTTCCATATGTACGAGCAATGTCAAAAGACAAAGGACAATTGCCTTATCCGGGTGCAGTGACCAAGATCTTGACATCCGAACATTGAACGCCACATACTTTTTGTGTTCGATCGTGTGATAAGATGGTGGTAAGGTTGAAAATGTTAATGAAGATGCGTACGCAAGAACTCTCCAAGGCAATGGAGAAATTCAAAGTGAAATCTCCGAGTCAGTCGGCTTCAAAAAGGAAAGGAAAGGAGGCCATTGGTGCCCCATCGAAAAAAAGAAAAGAACTCTTATCCGAAGGACGAAGATGAAGATGAAGATGATGAAGATCCCACTATCCAAGCTCGACAAGAACCAGACGTTCGTGTCTCATCCGAGAACTTCAGCGAAGCGAGAGAGAAGAAGAAAAGCGAACGAAGAAGAAGAAGAACGAGAGAGAAGGAGAAAGAAGATGAAGAAGAAGGAGAAGAAGAAAAAGAAAAGTCTACGCGATGAATGCGGAGAGAAAGGAAATCAAGAGCATGATCATCACTCTTCCCCTTTCAATGTCCTAGAGACGGGGGAGTTAGCGAGCAAGAGAGGTCTACACCTTATCCGCTTTGTCGGTGAAGATCTAAGACAATCTCGAAGACCCGGAAGAAGTTCGAGTCTCTCAATTGCACGAAGAAGGTGATACGTCGATTCCAAATCTGCCAGACCATACAGAAGCGCCATCGTCTGCATACACACCATCTGAGAAAGCCAATGCCAGTACACAGACGGATGATTCTGCAGATTTTCGTAGCATCATGAATATTCTTCTAGAAATGCGTAGCCAGATATATGTTCTGGACTGTGAAATCCAAGCTTTGAAGAATGCTGGACAAGCATCTTCAGTCTCTCTGGAGGATAAATTCAAAGACCTCGCTCTGCAACTTCAAGCCAATGCTAAGGGAGAAGAGGTAGCTCATCTGAGAGAAGACCTGAAGAAGCTCGAAGGAGTAGTCCAGTCCATTAGGGATTTCCAGATCGTGCGCATTCCCAAGCAGACATGACTCCTTTCTCACCCTTTTCAATGCCGACAAAAAGGGGGAGAACCAATTTGAACCAACATCTTTTAAAAACTTTGACTTTTGTGGTTATGTTTATTTTTGAGTATGACTTGAGAACTTGAACTTGGGTGTGAATTTGATCGAATTGACTGTGGATTATGATGCTTGACTGGTTGCATTTATTCAAGTGTTGTTATATGGTGTTTCTCATGAAAGACTAACCAATTTTTCGTGGATGCGAGTCTGGTTGTTTTATTAATCTTTATGAGTTAGCCATATTGCTTGAGAAATGTTTTGCGGAGTCAAAGTTGTTCAAATCTTCAAGAAAGTTTTGTCACCATCAAAAAGGGGGAGATTGTTAGAGAAATCTTTCCAGAATATTTTGAAGCTGACAAAACGTTTCTTTCAGTCTAAGTCTGGATGTTTGGAGATCGTCAATTTAAAGTCTGAAGACTTTGTACTCTCAAGACCCAAGACTCAAGACCCAAGACTCAAGACTCAAGACTCAAGACTTAAGACTCAAGACTCAAGACTTAAGTCTATTCTCACTGACAGTCTTTCTAATCCAGTGACGAAGGAAATCCAAAGCCAAGGTATATGGTTGAGGATTCGATCCTATCCTCTGGAATAGATTCTTTGGTTGGATAATCATTTCGGATTCTTTGATTCTTATCTAAGATCGATTGAAGATCCGATGGTCGACGAAATAATCTTAGAATGTTCTATTCTTGGAAACCAAGATCGATTGTATGGGCGAACGAGATTGATGGGCTATCATCGATTCCTTAAATAGCTCGGATGATCTTCTTGATTGATTCCGTCCAACGGGTAGATTGGAGGAATTCCTTTGGTAAGTGCCAACGGCTATGATGGCATAAAGGAGTATAAAAGGAAGACGTTCTAGTTGTTTTAAGTGTGTGATCGATAGAAAAATTCCAGAGTATGAAGAACCTTGATTGTTAGTCGAGACAGTTCGAGCTAAGTTGTATACACAGAGAGTGTTTATATTTGGTGACACCTTGAGCGAGTGTGGTAGATCATCTACACCTAGAATTCAAGGAAGATCAACAACGTAACAGCTCTTTGATTATAGTGAAATCCAGCCAATCGGCTGTCGGCGTTAAGAGTGGACGTAGGCTTGGATCAAGCCGAACCACTATAAACCGCGTGCTTAATTCTCTCTTTCCTTGCTCAATCTTACATTGATTATTACTCTTTGCAAATCCTTCAACTGTCTAAGTATTGCGCAAGTATACAGAAATTATCAAGAAAATCTTTGTATACCTATTCACCCCCCTCTAGGTACTCATACTAGCAATATCACAATTAATAGCCATGGAGGGCTGGCTTGATGGACAAGCTTGCCATGGAGGGCTGGCTTGATGGACAAGCTTGTAGGGGACAAAGGTATGGAAAAATTTGACCAAGGACCCCACCAAAGCCAACTTGTTCCTCACTCTTTCCTCTCCCTTCTCCCTTGTCGTGCATCCACCTCCATTCTCTCCCTCTCCAGCCTTATGCGACGCCAACAGTTGAAGAGGAGAACCGGGCAGCTTGCCACACGCCAAGCCATCACCACTGTCTTGCCGCTCCACCTCTACCCGTGCTAGGCCGCACTTGCCATCCACCTTGCTCGCCTCCCCTCGCCCTCCAGCTATTGTGATGTGACCTGAGGAGCTTAATCGGAGTTTCCCTTCACCGTTTCTTCACTAGTAAACCTCCGTCAAGGCCCGATTTGGCCTATTCTATCTTTCCCGAGCCTCACCGCGCTAAACCAAGTTTTTTTCTCTCCATTTCTAGCAGCAACTAGCAAGTCTTTTAGTGGGTTTCGCAACACATTTGAGGCTCAATTTGAGGTGTTTTCGAGCCCCGAACCTGAGGCCCGGTTTGGAGAAAAAGTCCCCCACAACGTTCCCGGCATTTCAATCCGAGCGGATTGTTAAGTGGGTGCGTTTAGTTTACTAATCCTTGTTTAGTAGACTAGGCCAATTGTGTACCCACACACGATATTTTATTGAGTATGATAAAAGATGAGAAGAAATGCAGTGTGACATGGCTCGGCGATTATTACATCACTTTGGTGTAGAGGAAACCTTAAAGAATGCATGTAAATTGTTGAATATATATATATATATATATCACCTGAAAAAACACATGGCTCTCGGACCCTATTATGGAATAGCATGGACTCTAAGGTTAGTCATCACTTTATTCAATGCGACTCCGCTAAAGAAGTTTGGGATAAGTGCGCATTACTCTATTTGGGGCAAAATAATATGACGCGAGTATGTGACACGTGGGAAAAGTTATTTGATATTCAGCATGGAGATCAATCGTTGTCTGATCATTATGCTCGGTTCACCACTCTCTACCAATGATTGGATACTTATCTTCCTGCCTCGACCGATCCAAATGTTCTGGCTAAACGCCAAGAGGATTTGAGGGTAATATTATATCTCAAGTCATTGGAGCCTAAGTATTCATCTCTTCGTCAGCATATTACATCTCAGAGTTCTCTTCCCACAGTAGATGAAGTCTTCTCCCAAGCTATCCATTCTACAATTCCTGAGAAGAGTTCTTCCATGCCAACGATGGAGATTGGTGCTATGCTTTATCATGGTTCTAGTGGATGTGGAGGTCAAGGTCGTGGTTATCAAGGTCGTGGACATGGTGTTGTTCATGGTGGAAGTCGTGGAGGCCGTGAAGGGGGAGTTAGGACTCGTGGTACAATCAATTCTGTGAATAATCGTGGTTCCTGCTATTGTCATCATTATCAAAGAGCCAAACATACAGAAGCTTATTGCTATACACTTCATCCAGAGCTCAAACCACCTCTTGCTGCTTATGCAGAGGTTGAGGATTCTCTTAGTCCTCCCTCAATGGCTCCACCAAGTTCAACTCAAGTTCTTAAGGCAGGTGACCCAATTACATTAACCCGTGCTGAATATGATACATTGGTTCGCTCCCAACAAGTGACGAGATCTTCAACTCCTACTGCAACTCCGGCACAAACCTCTAAAGGTAGTTCATCGTGTTTGTTGTCTACATCGCTTGATTCTTGGGTTGTAGACTCTGAAGCTACCAATCACATGACTGGTAACTCTAACCTATTGTCTTCTTTTCACTCTACATCTCCTTCATTATCAAATTCAGTTACATTAGCAAATGGTTCACAGTCTCAGGTTACTGGTATGGGAGTTGCTCATTTAAGTCCCTCTCTTTCTTTATCATATGTCCTTCACCTATCAAAATCTCCTTATAATTTGATTTCTGTTAGCTCATTGACCAAAGAACTAAATTGTTCTGTGACATTTTCATCTTCTCATTGTGTTTTTCAGGATCTGAGGACTGGACAGATGATTGGTGGGGGACATGAATCAAATGGCCTGTACTACCTTGATAAGAAGGTATTAGCTACCGCAGCTATGAAACAGACATCCACTGATGTATATCGGATGCATTGTCGTGCTGATCATCCACCACCAAACCTACTTCAACATCTATTTCCTAAGTCTAAGTCTATGAGTTCATTTCAGTGTGAGGCTTGTCAATTTGGTAAACATCATAGAGCTTCTTTTCCTTCCCGTATGGAGAGTCGTGTGTCTAGTCCATTTGAGTTGGTTCACTCAGATGTATGGGGTCCATGTCGTGTGTCTGATGTCTTTGGATTCAAATATTTTGTTACATTTGTGGATGATTTTTCCCGAATGACTTGGTTATTCTTAATAAAAGATCATACAGAGATTTTTCGTTGCTTTCAATTGTTCTATTTTGAGATGTTGAATTAATATAATATCTCTGTCAAACATTTACAGTCAAATAATGCTAGAGAATACATTGCTACAACTTCTGGTTTCTAGCCCTTTCCGAAATCTCATGGTATTATTCATCAAACGTCCTACTCATACACTCCACAAAAAAAAAAAATGGTGTAACTGAATGTAAAAATCGCCATCTTCTTGATGTCGCCTCATGTTTCATATGCATCTACCTAAACACTTTTGGGGTCATGCTGTTCTTATGGCGTGTTATTTAATTAACAGGTTTCCCACTTCAGTTCTTCAAGGGAAGACACCATTCTCACTTTTACATCCAAATTGTCCTCTCTTTTCCTTACCTCTTCTAGTTTTTGGGTGTATTTGTTTTGTACATAATCTTACTCCAGGTCTTGATAAACTGGATCCTCATGCTGAAAAATGTGTCTTTTTGGGATACTCTCGAACTCATAAGGGATACAAATGTTATTGTCCTAGTCGTCGTCATATGTTCGTCTACAGATGTGACATTCTTTGAAGATCAATCATATTTTCCTTCTCAAAATGTTCCACAGACACATGGTGATAGTGATGATAGTGTCCTACCAATGCTTTCACTGCCTTCTATCTCTCCAGCTACCTTCAGCAAATTTCAGTTTGCTGACCGCACCTATCATCGACGAAGTACCATTCCAACTATGACAGTACAGCCTTCATCAACACCTGATTCATCGGTTCCCCCATCAATTGTAGTGCCAGCCTCTGATCTCGATCTGCCCATTGCATCTCGAAAAGGTACACATTCTTTTGTTGGTCGTCCTATTGATCGTTATGCTCCATATTCTGGTTTTTCTGATTGTGTTCGTACGCGTCATCCTATTTCCAAGTTTTTGTCATATGATCGTTTATCTCCTCCCTTCTCTCGCCTTTGTCTCGTCGTTATCTTCTATTTTTGTGCCTAGCAGTATTGCTGAAGCTCTTACTCATCCGGGTTGGCATCATGCCATGGAAGATGAAATGGAGGCACTAATTCAGAACAAAACTTGGGAGCCTACTTCCTTACCTATTGATAAGCAACATGTTGGTTGTCGTTGGATTTTCACTGTTAAAGTTCACTCAGATGGTACTCTTGATCAATTGAAGGCACGGTTAGTTGTGAAGGGATATACTCAAACTTATGGTGTCGACTATAATGACACATTCTCTCCCGTGGCCAAAATTCCTTTTGTCCATGTTTTTATTTCATTGGCTGTGCAATTTGGCTGGATCCTTCATCAATTGGATGTGAAAAATGCATTTTTACATGATGATCTGGCTAAGGAGGTTTACATGGAGCAACCACTTGGGTTTATTGCTCAGGGGGAGAATGTGGTATGTCGTTTACACAAAGCTTTGTATGGACTTAAACGATCTCCTCGTGCTTGGTTTGGTAGATTTAGTGATACGGTTATCAAATTTGGATTAAAGCGGTGTCAGGTAGATCATTCAGTTTTCAGCTCCGTGTCTTCAACTGGCTGTATCCTTCTAGTTGTATATGTGGATGATATCATCATTACTAGCAGTGATTCAAGTGGTATTCAAAAACTTAATCAGTTTATGCGTAAAGAATTCAGTACTAAAGATCTGGGACGTCTTTGATACTTTCTTGGTATTGAAGTATCCTATTCACATGCTGGTATTAATTTATCTCAACGAAAGTATGTACTGGACATCCTTGGTGAAGTTGGATTTCTTGGAGTAAAGCCAGTCGATACCCCTATGGATCCCAATATGAAACTTGATGCAGAACATGGAGAATTACTACATGATCCAGCAAAGTATCGAAGGTTAGTTGGTAAGTTAAAATATCTTACTATCACGAGACCTAATATATCCTTTGCGGTTAGTGTAGTAAGTCAATTCATGAGTTCTCCCTGTACCACTCATTAGGATGTTGTACTTTGAATCGTCAAATATTTCAAGGGAGCGCCAGGTAAAGGACTACAGTTCAAGAATTATGGCTATCTAAACACTACAGGCTTTTTTTATGCTAACTAGGCTGGATTTTCAAGGGAGCGACAGGTAAAGGACTACAGTTCAAGAATTATGGCTATCTAAACAATGCAGGCTTTTCTGATGCTGACTGGGCTGGATGTCCTGTGGATAGGAGATCTACTTCAGGCTATTGTGTGTTTCTTGGGGGTAATTTAGTTGCATGGAAAAGCAAAAAACACTATGTAGTTTCCCGATCAAGTGCTGAAGCTTAATATCGTGCTATGGCACATGTAACAAGTGAATTACTATGGTTGAGAATGTTATTATTAGAGATTGGAAC
Source organism: Eucalyptus polyanthemos subsp. polyanthemos (assembly GCA_017140185.1). Taxonomy (NCBI): domain Eukaryota; kingdom Viridiplantae; phylum Streptophyta; class Magnoliopsida; order Myrtales; family Myrtaceae; genus Eucalyptus; species Eucalyptus polyanthemos. The sequence continues at coordinate 27,909,919 of CM029464.1, read as the reverse complement.
ATCACCGTCAAATCCATCAGTGCTATATTGTGATAATCAATCCGCTATTCATATTGCATCTAATCCAGTCTTCCATGAGCGAACTAAGCACATTGAGGTTGATTGTCATTTTGTGCGAGAAAAAGTTCAAAAAGGTGAGGTTATTCCACAACACACAAAGTCGGAGGATCAACTCGCGGACATTTTTACAAAATCTCTACAGGGGAATAGAGTGAGCTTCTTATGTAACAAGTTGGGTTTATTTGATATTTATATCCCAACTTGAAGGGGAGTGTTGAGAAATATTGTGAGTAATAAGGGTAAAATAGTAACTTAGTTATGATTAGGGTTAAGCACATATGAGCATATATTTTTGTAACCCTTTTCACTTTTTAATAATATAGAAAATAATTATCTCTTTCACACTCATAAAAGAGGAGAAGGTGATGGTTGGACTTTGGACCGGATTTGAGAAAATGTTGGAGGAGCTTGGCCACTTTAGCATCTGATGTTGACAAGTTTTTGCATAGAGAAGCAGCCATGAAGTTCTGGAGCTTTTAGTTCGGTTATCCTGAGAATAGGAGAGGAAAGATGCTATGTGTCGGTTGGAGACAAGGTTAAAGTTGTTTCCTTCTGTTTTATGCGCTTGTCCTGCTGCTTCCTATTCCTGATGCTGCGTGCTTCAACTCTAATAGTCTTGTAATTAGGGCCTGCTATGTTAAATTTAGATGTGTTCTTATCTAAAATCACCCTTGTTTTTCCAATGAAAAGTTATTTAATGGGGGCTCCCTCTTCCAAACAAGGAAAGGGAAGAATCAGCTGTCCCACCTTAGTTTATCTACAACTCTGTTATTTTGACGTACTCAAGTATGCACAAACAATGGTTACTATTTGATGTATATTATGGCTTGGAATCTTTTCCGTTGTAGATATCCAAGAGTTAATTTTGAAAGGTGATCTAAGTTTGGCTTTGTCGTCTCAAGTTATTCTCACTAGCATATCATACTGTTTCACAGTCTTATGCCTTGAACTTTCCCTTGTTTTATGTAAGAGCTGTAATGAGATTTGCTTATATAAGTCATACTGTATGAGATATATCTTCCTGTTCCTCAACCTCCTTACTAACTGAAAAGATGGTGAAGATCCCCATATAACCATACTCTCATCTCAGCTTCATGAAAAATTTGACATCATCAGTACGAATAGTTATCTGATCCATCGGCATCCACAAAACTATATGACTTACCAGATTTCCTGGTTCTATGATTCTGTTTCTTTTTCTAATCCTTGCTGCCACCACCCCGTCGTGAGGAGTCTCTACCACCTCCTCGTGTGGTTTCTTTGCCCTTCTGGCCTTCCATTTCATCTATCTCTTCTTTCTTGGGAAGCTTTTCCTGCTTTTCTTTAAAAATTACATCAGGAGCCCACGTCACTGTGAGCTTCCTTGGAGCTCCCCCTTGTTTCTCACGGTTACCTTTAACGGCAGATTTTAGCTCTAGAGGAGCCTGAAAAAAGTAATACACGGGGATTAAGATGGGAAACATCTGAGCATGAAAAATTAATGGTTTATCAGAGAAGATATTTGGGGGACTGGATAAAAGTCTGGCTGCAATTTTATACCATCCAACCCATTATAAGATTTACCACAGTTCCTGGTATAAAGCTCATTTAATTTTGCTGCAGCAGTATCCCTCCAATTTCACCATAATAAATACCAGGTCAAAGAAACAGCTATATGCCCAAGTATTGCAGATAGATACGCATGTGTGTCAAATGGCATACTAAAAGCTCCAATCTTAATAAAAAGGGACACAACTATTAAATATAATTAAGTATAACCACGTGATAAATCAAATGCATTTCATTTGGAAGAACAGTACCAATTTATGAGAGTGATGCTGAAGCTGGTCCAGGACCTGGTCACCGAAGCTGTCAACTTGATCTTCATATCGCTCGTACAGAACAGGTAATGTGTGAGCAGCAACATAAAAAATTTGACATCATCAGTACGAATAGTTATCTGATCCATCCTCATCCACAAAACTATATGACTTACCGGATTTCCCGGTTCTATGATTCTGTTTCTTTTTCTTATTCTTGCTGCCGCCACCCCCTCGTGAGGAGTCTCTACCTCGAGCACCTCCTCGTGTGGTTTCTTTGCCCTTCTGGCCTTCCTTTCCACCTATCTTTTCTTTCTTGGGAAGCTTTTTCTGCTTTGTCTCTCCAGTAATTATATCTAATAGTTGTGTCGGAGGCGCATAAACATCAGGAGCGTTCACTGTGAGTTTCCTTGGAGCTCCCCCTTGTTTCTCATGGTTACCTTTAAAGGCAGATTTTAGCTCTAGAGGAGCCTGAAAAAAGTGATACACGGGGATTAAGATGGGAAACATCTGAGCATGAAAAATTAATGGTTTATCAGAGAAGATATTTGGGGGACTGGATAAAAGTCTGGCTGCAATTTTATACCATCCAACCCATTATAAGATTTACCACAGTTCCTGGTATAAAGCTCATTTAATTTTGCTGCAGTAGTATCCCTCCAATTTCACCATAATAAATACCAGGTCAAAGAAACAGCTACATGCCCAAGTATTGCAGATAAACACGCATGTGTATCAAATGGCATACTAAAAGATCCAATCTTAATAAAAAGGGACACAACTATTAGATATAATTAAGTATAACCAAGTGATAAATCAAATGCATTTCATTTGGAAGAACAGTACCAATTTACGATAGTGATGCTGAAGCTGGTCCAGGACCTGGTCACTGAAGCTGTCGACTTGATCTTCATATCGCTCGTACAGAACAGGTAATGTGTGAGCAGCAACAAAACCTTCAGCAAGAAAAAACTTTTAGATTATACACTAAAAACTTGGTCTATTGCCGTGGAAGAAGAAAACAGCTCTCTTTCACTAATCCTTAACATGAAACACATTGTGTGTATTCCAAGATTTAGCTCATTGTCAGGGCAAGTGATGCTGATTTCACATGAAATTAAGGCAGCCATCAAGATAGACACAGGCACCATGCTATTGGACTCCAGAGTACTAGACTCATGTAAATATCTTCTCACCAATGTACAACACTGTTATAAAATTGCACAAGCCCCCTATTATAGCGGCTGCCCAAAGGCTCCCCACAACCTGCAAAGCATCTCATTGTCAGAGCAAACATTGCCAAGACAAGCTGACTTCTAAGGTTCTTGCAACTTACAAATATAATGAGTTTCTTACATCAGAAAAGCATTAGAAGCTGAGCACGAAATATCTTGTACTGCTTAACTATGGACAAATTGTTGAAGTAAAAACTATCAGTGTGCTACGAAAGGAATTAAAATGTCACAAAACATTTGGAATGGCAGCAACAACATGCTGACGACCAAATTAGGCTTGTAAGACATCACACAACAAATAAGGAAATAAAAAATTCACATCTAAAAAAGGGAGATTTTAAATGTGGCAAAGCCTGTTGTGGGAGGTTAAGCTATGCTGGTTCTGTTATTGCAACATCGTATCATATGAAGATTAGAGAAAGCTCTCTCATACCACAATTTGATTTTTGCACTGATGGCATATGATAGTCTAATCATCCACAGTCAGTGAACTAAGAATTTCCAAATAGTCATTGTGCAATTAGTGGTGATTTGATATATATGACGAGAAACACCCTTGATCCAAAACACACATGATACTGTCCATATACTGAAATTATCCAGCAGAGACATGACCCACCATCAAGAGATTCTCTACCAAGAATGATACATAAAACACTTGTATACGAGTACACCAAATTTAGAATGTTGATATAGTGTAGTCCATTTTAATATCTTCAACAAAGCCAATCAAATATCACAGCCACGGAAATAATAATGATGTTAATGCCATGTTCCTTTGGCCATCAGCTTCAAGCTACACAAATGATACATACAAACATGAGATGTTTGACAACCAACTGCCCTGCTGCATGCAACAATAAAAGAAGAAAAGGACTACTATCAAGGACATGATATTGTAGACATACAATACAACAACCAAATAGAGGAAGGAAACACTGAACTAACCATGAGGAATTGCTTCAAGTTTCCTCCCAGAGCAACATCCTGAAGGAATTTCAAAGCTTGGTTAACCTCAGCTACTACAGACTTCCCGATGTCAACAAAGACATCATTAGGCACCACAAGACGAGGAGGTTTGAATGCTGACCTGCTAGAAAAGAAAAAATTAATTTAGAACCTAGCAGTATTGAAAATTGAATTAAGAAAAGGGAAGAACACGTAGGAATTTGTTAACCTGCTCAGTAAGCCAAAAACATTTGACCACAGAAACAAAGTTAGCATGCCAAGGATGAGAGCGAAACAGACAAGCGTCAGAAAGTGGTAGTCAAGCCACTCAAGAAGCACCCATATAGCAGTTGCACCGGCTAAGACACCTGCTGAGATCTTTTTGTTCCTCCACAGTAACAAATCAGCAGCTGCACAATTTGGTCAAGAAGACATTAAAAAAAGCATCACAAATTTCACCAATTTGATAAAACTAATATGGATATCGTACATTTTCCACTCCCAAATAGACGGTGAATCAGCTTCTGCCGTCCAAAGAGCCTTTTAAATTGAGAAGTAACTGCATCGGCCATGTCCCCCTCAATGAATGAAACAGACTTCTGCTTAGGAACATTTTCAGCAATTGTTTCCACAATCTCGTTGAATAAATTCTCGGCTGTTATTTTCTCAGGCATTGTTCCTGGGATTCAATGGAGCAAACCTTTCAGACAATTAGGTCATGCAAGAGAATGCGTAAGTCTTAATCCTTACGAGATAGTTGGAAGCAAAATAATGCGAAAATGACACACAACTTTGTGAAGTCAAAAAAAAAAACAACAATTGAAATTCTTGACAAACAGCTGCACCATATCAATTCATGGTGCTGAAGAATTCCACCATGGATTTTGCTGCATTATTTTTCAGGCGTGGTTTATTATTTAAATTCTGGAATTCCCCACAGAACTTTTGAACCTTTAAACCTAGTCATCATGTGAGGATTCGTGGTTTATTATTTAAATATTCTAACAGAACCTTTAAACCTAGTCATCGGATTCACCATGTATAATCTGAAAAAAAAATAACCACGGCCATGAGCCGACACCAGAGCAGCTTAGATGGTCCTAGGGCTCCTAGAGGTTAATTAAATTCCACCATCATGCACGGCAGATATTGGCATCAACAAGCTGCAGAAGCCAACCATCAATAGCAAGAATCGACATGTTCTTGCCAAAATGCTTGCGGAAGGTGCCATCACCGTCCCCAAGGTCTGAATAGCAAATTTCTACACAAGCCATTGACATACACCATACTGGTCTCAGTTGAGCACTACTCCAAGGCAGCATTTCTCACGAAAATCATCTCATCTCTAAGGTTAATCCTGTCCCCCGAGAACAGCACTTTGTCGCACGTGCACAACAAAACCACCATGATCAGTGAGCTAGCCACAGCATCCATTCACTCCAACGCAGGGGTAAAAAAAAAAAAAACTGTCAGCAGAGCAAAATGCACAAACAAGGAAATCATACTGCTACTAGCTTGGATCCAAAAAGGAAAACAATGTATGACTACAAGATTCCGAAAAGCGAGAATCACCGACTTGCGAAGGACCAAAGATTACAAGAATAAGCCAACGCAATTTTCACTTCAGCAAGTGAAGAGAACCAGCCGCAATCAATGCGACACCGATCGAGCCGTGTCAACCAGCGGACGAATCAAAAATCGCCGAACAAACGGAAACGAGCCACGCGAAAGAACCGAGCGGCGAAATTGAAGAGGCGAGAGGGTCACGAACCGGACAGGAAGGAGCGCTGCTCTTCTTCTTCTTGTTGCTGCTGCTGCTGAGGTTGAAGATCAGGAGCTGAGGGAGGAGCAGCTCGAGAGCATCGAAGGCAGGGGAGCAATGGGAGGCTTTGGACTCGACAGGCTATGGAAAGATTCTTGATAAGACTGGCGGACTGTTATGTAGCACCGACATGGACATGCAACACGCGACATGACACGACACGACAACACATCATTTCTAAAAAAATAAAGAATTGTGACACGTTCCGACACGTTATAAATGCGTAAATAACTAAATAATAATAAATAAATAAAAAGAACCTAGAACATGAATAGTAAGCAACTAATTCAGATTGCTCTCTCCCCCCAACTATTTAATCATGTTTTCCTTTGCAAACAACAAATGTGAATGCCAGCGCACTCAACACAAACTAAGGACAAAAAGAAAGACCCCAGGACACAAGCAGCCGTTCAATTTTTTGTTTTTGATAGAACATGAATGTCCTTCAGTAATAGGACTAACTGGTTAGAAATGAAGCCTCGGTACAGATAGATGAAAAACTAAAACTCATAATGAGAACAGGGCTTCTTAACTTCTAAAATAAATTAGCACAGAAAAACCACCGATTGATCCATTTCCCCAAAAGACCGATGACGAAGGGCATCGGCAAATTTGTTTCAAACTCTGGGAACCCAAGCCAAAGGCCAAGAAGGGTTACTCCAGATGACACCACAACCAAAGAAAGAACAAAAATCTTCAACTAAAACCACCTAAACCACTAGCAGAAGAAGGGAGAGAACTCCCAACAACGCTTGACGCATTTCTCGAATTGACCCAAGATCCTCACAAACCTAATACATTCAATTGATCGCATCATCAGAGAGGAAATCAGCACCGATCCAAGCAAGCAAAAGAAAATCAAGCCGAGCTTCAATCAGCTCCAAAGGACAAAAATTCCCAAGCTGAGCTCACAAGTAGCACAATTAAGGAGCAGAAAACCATCAGGCGAACACATAGAAATTCAATAGTGGTTCTAGATTCTCGAAACCCTAAATTCGCAGACAAAACTAATCCCATTACCATCATTCTTGCACCAGAACCCAAAAGGCCCAAAACAAAAAAGTCTCTCCGAGGACTGAGCTCAGAGAGACGGAGAGAGCAGCATCCATGGCATTCATCTTGCTCTTCAAACTCTGAGCAGATAGACACTGAGCTCGGGAGCTCCACTGCAATCTGGATTCATCATGTAGAAGGCCTCGCAGTCTCTTGACCCCACGATCCTCTCGAACTTGGCCGTCATGTACATCATCTCACCCTCATCATCATCCATCAATTAAACGACCCAAATCCCCCTTTCCCCGAATTAAAGAAATCCAAGATGCTCAATCGAAAATGAAAATGGAATAACACAACTTGCTAACCTGAGATGAGCAAAAAGATGAATTCGCTGGTCGCTCAGTCGTGGCGACGGCCCGATGCTTGCGAGAGACGAAGGCGGGGTCGGAGGCGGCTGTGGCGACGGGTGGGGCTGAGGCGCGGGAGGCTACGGCGACCGGTGGGGTGGGCCGCGCGGCCGGCGAAGCAACACCGGCGAGAGACTCACGGCGAAAGAAGGGAACGACAGGTGCCTCAACCTCAAGTGCGTGCGACTGACAACTGAAAAGGAAGTATTGGAAATTTGTTTTAACTTTTATTTTTATTTTTTTATTTTTTTCAAATATTTATATTTAAATACTAAAGGTATTAAAAATTTGTAAAAATAATCATGTGCGTATCTAAGTTACCTGTCAGAATTTTTGATTCGTGTTTTGAAGACAATTAAGTGCGTGTCCAATTTTTCGACATGCATTAATCGTGTGTGAAGCGTGTCGGACTTGGAGAGTGTTGGTGCCTTTTAAGCGGATTGTCGTGTCCAGTTTTGTCATTTTCCGAACACCTCCTTTCTTACGTTGTCCTTGCTCTTGTGCACGAACATAATAATAATAAAAAAAAAGAATAAGAAAAGAAAGATATTTTGCCCGTGGAAGCCACTTGACTTGACTTGAATTGACTCTCGAAATTTATTTATTTGCCGGTTTTTTTCTTTTTTCGCTCTCTATCTCTCAAGAAAATTAAAGTGAGTTCACGAATTCTGGTTTTCCTTTTCGCCTTTTTCTTTTTTTCTTTTTTACTCGAATATTGAATAACTCTGAAATCTCTTGGAACGTGCATTTTTTTTTTTTTTTAATTTCTGGTAATGTTTCGAAAGCTTAAAAACACTTTTTCCCATTATTCTGCACGTTTGGAGAGTAAAAATAATGAGTGGTTTTTTTTTAGGAAAAATCGAAACGGACGGGAAGCTCAAAGGTGATATTGTTGTCCTTCGTGAGTTTTCTACAGTTTTAATTAAACGCTTCGCTCTGCGTCCAAGGGGAGCTATCCAGACATATGGTAATTTGATAAAAAAAATGACATTTATTTTAACAAATTAAGGGAACTTAAACTAGTACTTTCTTTGGTGACTATAGAATTCATTGAATATCCCAAAAAAATAAATTTTAGATTAAAATATCTTATTCATATTCTTGTTAAACCAACACCTTATGGGCATCCGAGAGCATCCATGCCTGCACCCGAGAACATCCATCACTGCTCAACAATATTCTTTTTTTTTTTTATCGGTTCTACTCTACTCATATTCTAATTCTCGCTCTCAAACTTTTGTCATACCTCCTTATAGGGCGTGGGAGTCAAAACCCACACCTAAAACTAATTTATCTCCACCCCAAACCCCCTAAAAGTGTGAGGATTTGAATTTCCCACATGCCCCTTCCAAGTTAGAAGGGTGGCCACTAGGCCAATGGTTCTCAACAATTTCATTCCATGTCAACACATTGGCCACATCGCCCAATCATTTTTCACGGAAGTGGCTTTTTTTCAACACAAGGATCAAGCCTCATCGCTTGGTAACTAATTTCAAAAAATAGACATATAGGTCAATTAATGCTACTGACACAATCCATATTAACTTTCTTGCTTAGTTACTGTTTTATTACTTTAGGTAGGAGATTGGACAGAGGTAAGAAAGGGTTGTGTTGGAAGTACGAAGGGTTAATGGGTCTTTACTACTTTTAAAGTTTATTTTGATGTATAATATTAAACTTCGAAATTAGTTTTTCCTCACACGGTATCAAAGCATAGGGCTTAACCCTAGATGATGGAGCAGCTATGACATATATTTAACTTAAGATTTTATGGATTTAAAATAACAAGATTTCAGTTTCGTTACATGCAAAACAAAATCTCGGTTTGTGTTGGAACCAGTGACCTTTTGGTGTTGAAGGGATTTTTATCAACTCTTAAAGTTCGATTTTCGAAAGAGTTCATCCACAAAAGTTTTTTTTATCACATCTTGTAGTTTAACATAGTCAAATTTCATATCAAACGGACAAGTTTTGATTCTCGAACTGAACTGGTTTTGGAAAATGTAATTTCTGGACACGGACACAATTTTGGTAACGGTTTGGGTGATTTACTGCTCTTATTCTAGAAATATTTGGGTCAAGGTGTCTTCATGAAAAGTGTTCTTTTAAGTGTCATTTATAATATATTCAAATTTGAGAATTTTTTGAACTCGTTTGGTTATGATTATGGAATTAATCCTAGTGATGCGAGTAGACCCTGTTTCTACCGGTTAGGGCTGATTGTGGTTTTGTGGTTGTTCTTAGTGTTTTACTTGTTGGAAATTGTATATTTTGTAATGTGGTTGACTTTTGGTTATACTGAGAACTTATGCGTGACATGATGAAATTGATTGCTCTATGTTGGTTATTTATTATTATTGCAAAAGGTGGCCTTATTGGCATTTAAATCGACAAACAATTAGATGTTGGGTTTGGACACCAAAACTTATTTGCTCAATAAAACAATGAGGTTTTAAACTAGGTGCGTACAAATTTTGACGGATTAATTTTAAGTATGTGAGCACCTATGAATTTCTTTCCAAAATTTTTAAAGTAAAAAAAAAAAAAGGGCTACTAAGGATTGTTTTCAAAAAAGGTGGTTGGACAAAGAATTAGAAATAAATATGGTGTCGAGTTTGGACACCAACTTTTATAAGCTTGTTAAAACCGTGAGGTTTCAAAGTAGATGCGTCCAAAGTTTGACAGATTGATTTCAAATACATGACCCCGTACGAATTTATTTCAGAAGGTTTTGAACTAAAAAAAAGGGGGTGTAAGGTTTATTATTTAAAAAGGGATTTTGATGTTCTTGGCTAATGAGGAAGATAACAATGGATTTGATTGATGGTGTGCTTGTGCAATCACCTAAATACCTTGATGCGTGTGAATATGTGGGGTAATGAACCCGTCCTGATGTGTTTGAATATACGGGGTAATAAACCCGTCCTAATGTGTATGAATATGTGGGACGATGTCTAATTAAGTTTGAATGCCCCACGTCAACGGATGCCGAGTCGCAATTGAGGCTGAACCGATGCTCCTTTATGGAATGCTATCTTGAGGCATATGCATACGCGAGATAATACTGTGTCCGATGGAGCGAGATGATACCTGGTTACACCGGATGACCAATGACTGTTGAATTGGATGTGGATGGGACAAAATTGTGTGGCATGGTATATGATGTGTCATGATGGTTTAGTCTTATAATTAGGACCCATGTGAATATTTGAAGAGTGAAGCATTTGTTTCGGTTATTAAATTATGCTTGCTGCATTGATAATAGCATATGTGATGAGCCAACATGTAATGATGCATTGAGGCAATGTGAGTTTTGTATAGTGCGTGTTTAGAACTATCTTCAAAGTGAATTTGCATCCTAATCAGGGTTTAGGGTTTTGACTTACTGATATTTATCTTACCCCGTCGTGGTTAACATTTTTCAGGGCCATAGCGTGAAGATCCGCCGAGTGCAGATGTAATGGGCGCAAGATGTGACACCTTTTTGGTTGGCCCTACCGTTAATGAAGTAGGTTGACCCTAATCCCTAAGGATTTTTGAGAGGGTCGATAAGAAGTGGCCAAGAAGAGCTTGTAACTATTGAACTTCCTAGAGGTAATAGTAAATAAATAAATAAGTTGTTTTCGGCAACTTTTGTTTCGATTGACTATCCCTATTGTTAACCACTAGGATTTGCCCTAGTGGCCATCCTTCCAACTTTGAAGGAAGGGTGGGGGGTTTAAATCCCCACATTTTCAGGAGGGATTGGAATGAGGACGATTTCATTTTAGTAGTGGGTTTCGACTTTCACACTACAAAGAGCAAGACAAAAGTCTGAAAGTGAGTGTTAGAGTAGGATTAGAGTAGGACCGACCAAAAAAAAAAACTATCCATATTATTTGTTTATTGGCTGGGTGTTTATTTAATTTGCTTCTACATGTACTTAATCGAAAGATAAAAAGAATGGGTTGGTGACACGTCTTGGGACATCTCATTTTTAATCCACTACAGAGGAATGTGCGCACGCTCAGAGTTAGGGGCATGACGTGTTGCCCAAACCAATTCCTTTGGCCAAGTTCAAGCATTGATTTGTGTTATTGAGTTGCCTAGGCGGAGTAAGTGGTGTTTCATCCCTTATTTCCTATACTTAGGAATGTCGGTCATTGGTTCCGCCTTTTAGGGTGTGGGCTTATATGGTCATTCTTTGTGGTGAGGGCAAGAGGTCTTGTAGCATTTGGCTAACACTCTTCTAAATATATGAAGGTGGAGATTTCTTGAGTTTGGACTTTCAAATTGGCAACAAAGGCTTTTTGGACCATGCACATTTATTTTATGGCTTAAAAGATACTATAAAAGGGATATGTTGAATAACATATTTAACTCTAGGCTCCAAATTCTCTCCCTTCTTTGTTATTCCTATTTTTGACTTTTTGAATTGTACTCTTATACTTGTTATCGAAGATAGTGAAACTCTTCTCTCCCTCCCCCTCCCCCCATGTTTTCCCATTTTTGATTTTTATGTATATCTTGCGTCTCATGTAGTTTTAAGTTTACTTTTATCCTTCCTATTTGCATTTCAATTTGTGCTTCTTTTGGTTTTGTTCAACAATATATCTTTTAGTTATGTTTTTTAGTTATATGAAATTGCAATTACTCCACTATGGTTGCAAGCTTTTTGAGTCAATTATTTTCAAATTTAAATTCAAATCGATCTAATAACTTAAGTTATTTAAAATTGAAAGAATGTAACTAAACTTGAATGATTGACTAGTTGAGCTTAATTGTGAATTATGAGACCCACTTCTCTTGGGTTGAGAGAGAGATCAAGAAGGCGACTTAGTATTACATATCAACTCTTGGATGCTCTCTGAATAATTATGTTGCGCTACACAATATCATACTAGACAATCTCTCTAATTACTAATATTAGTTTAACAGTAAAGTTACATGGATACTATTAGCATTAAAAGGCTTCTCTGTTTTAGAACTATTTTCCTCTATCACACTTCTCAACTCCTCCATTATCTTCCCATAATTTTTCTTATTGAACATGTGAGCAATAATATCAACGACATTGAATATGCGTGTAAAAGAGTACGAAATAAAAGAAAAGTTCCATAAACTTCAAGAAAAAGTCATTGACCTTTTTCATCGGCTAATGCGAAGTAAAGATAATTTGTGATCTTAGACAATAAAAGTCACACTACGTTTTTAAGAACACAGAGTGTGAAATTTCTATATTATTTTATTTTGGATTTAGCTCACTTAAATAAGAACTTCAGTGCATGGTTGGCCCCATGTTTGCCGTCTCTAACGAATTGTACACAAAACAAAGTTATGGAAATTAAATTTAGAGAAATTATTTTGAAGAGTAAAATGATCAATTTCACGAAAACCCATCTCCAGATCTATTCTTTTTATAGGCAATATAGATGAACCAATCCCTCATCTGCCTCAAGCCAAATTTATAAGCACAAAACAGTTTTATACATCCCTCAATTTTGTTTTTATTGGGCTTGGTGAGTCCATGATAAATGGATCACTGTGATTTTCATGAGTTCATAAGTTCGAGTCATGTTATGAGCAAACCTTCGACCGATTAATATCTTAGGTATTATTATCTTTTGTGAAAAGATTTCGAGATTTCTAACATGTCAGTGAGGTTATGATGATAGACTCACATTAACAGTTTTTTTATTTATTTTATCAATACACATTTACGATTAGACTAATTGACTAAGATTCAAATTGAATATTTTGTTAGAATGATAATCCCCTTGTACTCTTTTATTTATCAAAACAAAAATTTCACAAACCATCATGATTCGGGCGGTGAGGTCAAGTTGGACCACCCCGACCTCGAGTTAGGGGTCCATTTGGCACGTAAGCCAACAATGGCTTCAAATCTCGCGACAGGAGATGAAAGTATGCTATTTTTTTCCCGGAACGATGGGAAACTTTCACATCACTTGCATAAAACCAAAAGCAAAAAATAATAAAAATAAAACCAAAACCAAAAACGAAAATGAAAGCAGAAAACAATTTACAACAAAAATACCAAAAATGCGAACCCTCCCCTGCTTCCTTTGAACAAATAAAAACGCAAACTCTCGAAGCACCTTTGGATTATGAGGTTTCTAAGCAAAGGGTGGGTTTTCTTTTGATCAAAAAGTGAAAAGGTCGGTTGCAAATCGAGATTCCTTAGCAGGCTTCTGAATATTTTCCTCGAAAGCCATGTGCAAGTTATTGTAAAGAGACATGATAAAAGTAGAAAGAGACAAGGTAAAAGTTGAGAATTAGAATAAAATAAGACAATAAAAAAAAAATACATGCCACGTCAGTCGAATGGGCAAGATAAATGCGCGCCAAGCTGAAGCTGAAGCTAGTCTCCAAAACCAGAATCACGTCCATCATTTTCTATCCTCTCAAAGGCTTCCTCACACACCGACTGCTCAACCTTCGTTAGCTCACCCTTGGGACTGCAGGCCACGATCGATTCGCAGATGGAGGAATCATCGCCGTCATCGGCGAGGTCGGACACAGAGTTGGAGGAGATGCTAGACCGTATGCTGACTCGCTTGGCGCTATGCGACGACTCCAGGCTCCAGGCCCTGCTCTCCAAGCTCCTCCCTCTCGCCATCTCCTGCACCGTCCGAAAAAAGGTATGCATCCCCAATGCGCCTGTGATTTCACGCTCGTTCGAACTTCATTCAGTAGGTCTGGTTGATGTTAGCTTCACTTCGGTGCCGGGGGATTCTGTCATCCGTTTTTTTTTTTTTTTGGTCTTTTATTTGCCCAATTCGCGGTTCTTGCAAACTTCTCCGCGCGCGTGCTTGCGGGGTAATGGAAGTGCCAAGAGCTTGTCCTTAGATACCGAAAGTGGCCGATGTTCTTTTGTAAGGCCTAGGAATGGAGTGGCTCTATGGCGTTTAGCTTTGGTCAGTTGGCACAGAAAACATTTTAGAGTTGAACGTATCGATGAAGGCTTCTCCCATTAAGGGTTTTCAATCGCAAGTCGTAATTGCTCCGTTAGAGTACTTATGGAGTTGTTGCTCTACTCTTTCTTCGGATTAGGTTCCTTGTAGTCTTTAGAGATAAGTGTATAGGAAGTCTTAAAGTTTTTTATGAAAGTATAATCGAGTTCTAAAATTTTCAAAAAATGCAATCAACGAAAAAACTTAATTAAACCAATTTAATAAGTTTTAGGACTTGATTTTCACTTGATTGAATCAATTTGACAAATTTTAGGATTTGTTCTGTCTTGATTGAGCCAACTTGACAAACTTTAGGATTTGATTACATTTTTTGAAAATTTTAAGCCTTAATTATACTTTCGTAATAAGTCTTATAACTTAATTGCATTTTTTTTTGAAATTTTAGAACCTGCAATGCACTTATCCCTAGTTTTTATCAATTCTATTTGATCCTAATGTTGGAAGATACGCATCTTTATAGAATATCTGATTGATTCTAATCTAATTTGTACTGATCAATTAAGATTAGATTTAGAGTAGATTGATTTTTATGATCATTCATTTCCTTGTTCATTCTCTTTCTTGTATTATAACTACTGAAGATGTACATTGATTCTATTCATTGAAGAATACATAATACAAAATATTCTCTCCAAATCTCATGTTCTTCAGTCTCTCTATTTTCTCTGTTTTTCTTCATCTTCTTACATGGTATCAAAGCGGTTATGAAGTTCTGAATTGCTTCCGCTTTCTTTGTCTCATTGTCCTTCGAGAGCTCCAAATACCTCCTCATCTGTTCATCCTCTTAATCCTCAAATCTCTCTCTTTGTTCCTTCTACCAAGATCATCAACCCTACATGAAATTGAAACCTCAATTGTTTTATAATGACAAATCCCGTCAACAACTTACCTTCAGCCTCGAATGAGCGTCCGCAGGATGGAAATCCCGAAGGCCGAGACACTGTCCCCACTGAAGACGTCGCCAGATCTCACGAACCACCTGTTCAAACTCAAGAAGTTCATCATTCTTCGACTCAGTCAATTATGGGGCAACCCTACTCGGTTCAGCCCATTCCGGGCCAACCAATAGTGGGCCATCCTTACCAGTGGCCACTGTTTCAGATGCAATACAACCCATGGTTGTTTGGGCCTAGCCAGAACACATCATCGCCAGGAGTTCAAGGACCATGGCCCTCTGTCCAACCCGCCGGTAGCCCACCAACCACAAGCGGGGCAAGCGCGACCGACAGGTCGGGTGGAGCAAATTCGGGACCAATAAATGCAGGTTATGGAGCCAGTTCGAATCCGGGTATGGGAGCGAATCCCTACCCGAATTTTTCACCCAGGTTTTTGCCGTTTCCAGGATCAATTTTCACCGGACAACCAGAATCCGACGACCCCCTGTTCGTTTCCACCACCGACAGACCTGAACTGAAGTTAATCAGCCAGCAAATTATAGGGCATGAAAATTACTCCAGGTGGCCGCAAGAATTCCGCCGAGCCTTAGTGACTAAAGACGAGGATGGGTTCATCGACGGGACCATCGCTGTTCCTTCGGACGAGCGGCTGGCGCGCCACTGGAGGAAATGCAATCAGCTCGTCCAAACCTGGATCGACAACTGCATCTCCCCAGAGGTTGCAGCCGGACTACCACCCACAGAAGATGCTCAAAGGATGTGAGAAAATATAAAGGAAATATACGACAAACTCGATCGTGCCAAAAAAATTTCGCTCATGCAAGAATTGAGCAATTTAAAACAGGGGAATATGACGATCACTGCTTGTTTTAACAAGCTATCGTCCTTATGGAATGAACTAGAAGCCGTCGAGGAAAAGCTCGAGGGACCATAATCGACTCTACAGCAGTATCGTTCAATAAAGGAGAGGGAAAAGGCTACGCGTTTCTTACTGATTTTGAACGATACTTACTTTACCTTTCGTTCACAGATCTTGGCCATGGACCATGTCCCTCCGATCGAATGGATCTACCAGTTAGTTGTGCAGGAGGAGAGCCAACGTCTCGCGTCGCCGGAGCATGCAAGGCACGACGACAGTATCGCTCTCACAACCCGCGGCGAGCGGAGAGACGGATCCGCGAAAACCCTAAATCGAGAGAGAGACAGAAGAGGCGGATTAGGGTTTTCGGGCGGAGAAGATATCGCTCGCTCCTTTAAAAGGGATGGCATCGACGGCCGAGATCTAATCCGCAGATCAGACGGGCCAAATCGCAGGCGTGGATCGAACGAACCAGATCGTGTGCACGAATCGGACGGTCCTCTTGGCTTTGATGGTGCGGATGGATCCGACGGTGAATATGATTCCGCGAATAAAGGAGTGGACGGCCAGATATTTGCCACGTCATCAAAGTATTTCCGACCAAATTTTAAGGCAAAGGGTAAAATGTTTTGCGATTATTGCAAACGTTCTAACCATATGATTGACAGCTGTTGGAAATTACATGGAAGGCCCAGAGAGAAAAAAGTATATATATATATATATATATATAGATATATATATATATATATATATATATATATATATATATATATATATATATATCAGCTACCTATCAGGTGACTGGGCCTACAGGCCAAAGTACCGACCAACCTATCTCTTATGGCCAATATCAACAATTAATGCATGCTCTACAGAAATTAGAAACCTCCAACAAAGGAGGAAGTTTTTTAGGTATCTCACATTGCCTCATTAATTCAATTTCAAGAAAGGCATGAATTATTGATTCAGGTGCTAGTGATCACATTATTTGTGATAAGGGATTTTTTACAAGTCTGAATGAAGGATTAATTTTTCCTGTCACCGTGCAATTACCCAATGGGAATGTCACACATGTGAATGTGACGGGAACAGTTAAACTTAGTCCTCAAATTACACTTGAGAATGTTCTTTATGTGCCGGAATTCCAGTTTAATCTTATTTCTGTCTCAAGAGTATGCAAGGAGAACTCATGCCGGGTATTCTTTGATGTTGACACATGCTTCTTTCAGGCCCTTTCGACTGGCAAACTGATGGGCTTGGGTAGTTTTTCTGATGGCCTTTATTTCTAGACACATTTTCCAAGTAATTTCAGTTTTTCTAGTGCATATTTCAATAAGACATCATTGTGTAATTTGACTACCAATGAAAATAATTTTATTATGCACTTAAGAATGGGCCATAGTACTTTCTTTCCTTATGCACAATGCTCCATATGCCCCCTTGCCAAACAGTCACGTAATCCATTTCCTTTAGGGAATACTCGTGCCAATGAAATTTTATCATTGCCTTACCATACAGCGAATCATGAAGGGTCTCGTTATTTTCTCACCATAGTAGATGATTGCTCTCATGCAACATGGATTTTCTTAATGCACTCTAAAGGCCAGGCTTATTCTCATTTGAAGACATTTATTACCCTTTCCAAAAATCAATTTGGGAAGTCTATTAAAAGGATCCGAACTGATAACGGAAAGGAATTCTTCAGCCATGATTGCATCTCATTATTTTCATCTCATGGAATTCAACATGAAAGTTCTTGTATCCCAAGATGCACTTATCCCTGGATTTTTATTAGTTCTAAGGAAATGTATTTGATGGCATCAAGCCACTCCATGAAGAGAACAAGTCCAAGCCTTTCTTCAGCAAGGTAATGGACGCCCAATCAACCTGACTAAAAAGAAAGACATCATTGGCAAAGAAAAGGTGAGATAGCTTGACCGCTTTGCACCGCCAAAAGTATTTGAATTCCTTGTGGGAGGTGCGAGCACTCAAAATTCCTGAGAATACCTCCATCACTAGGTTAAAAAGATAAGGGGACATCGGGTCGCCTTGTCGCAGGCCCCGGCCACCAGGAAAGAACCCATGAAGTTCTCCATTGATTGATAATGAGTATTTCGGCGTCCGAACGCATATCATGATCAACCGGATCAGGAAATCAGGAAAGTCAAAGGCTACTAGAGTTAGTTGAAGGAAATCCCAATCAACCGTGTCGTAGGCCTTTTGAAAATCAACTTTCACAGCACATTTAGGGAGGTACGGGTCAAGGTGAAATCCAGCAAAGACTTCCTGAGCTATCAATATATTGTCCCTTATCCTCCTACCCTTAATAAAAGCATTTTCGGAAGGATCAACCACTTCGTTCAAGAAGAGCAAGGCGATTAGCCAAGATCTTAGTAATGACTTTGTATATAGTATTACAACAAACAATGGGTCTGAAGTCAGAGACCGCACAGGCATTAGGCACTTTAGGTATCAAGGCGAGGATAGTATTGTTTACCTCTCTTAAGAGACGACCCGAAGTGAAGAATTCCTGGACCGCCTCTATGATAGAAGGGCTAACAATCTCCCAATTATTCTTAAAGAACTCTGCCGTGAAGCCATCGGGGCTTGGAGCTTTGCCTCTAGGGAGAGAGAAAACTGTATCTCAAATTTCCGAATCAAGAACCGGGCTAGAGAGGGAACTAACCTGGTTCATAGATAAGGGTCTTCGAACGAACTCTTTAACCTCTTGTAACGAAGGCTTGGATAGGGACGAATGAGGAGCAAGCAAGTCCTCAAAGTAAGAGACAAAAACCTACGGGACCGTATTCGTGTCCGTGATCAACTCGCCCGATATATTTTTAACCGAGAGGATTCTATTTCTGAGTTACCTTTTTTTGACGGAAAGGTGAAAGAATTTGGTATTCCGATCACCTTCCTTAAGCCACCGAACTTTAGATTTTTGTCTAAAGAAAGATTCCTCATCTCAGCGTAGGTCCACAAAAATTCTACGGCTTGTCTTCTCAAGATCGACCAACCCTGAGTTGTTTGGATCAAGTTGAAGGTCATTTTGCACGAGCCGAAGGGCTTCTCTAGTTTCCTCTGTCCTTGAAGAAATATTCGAAAAGGCTTCTCTATTTAGTTGTTTCAGACTACCTTTGAGCACTTTCAGTTTGGAGACAAGCTTGTACATGGAGAATCCAATAACTGGTGTCTCCCAAGCCTGTTGAACAATGGATGAGAAATTCGGGTGGTCTGACCAATAATCAAAAAAATTGAAGGGTCTTCTCTTAAAAATAGGATTGAGAACTCTGACAACCATAGAAGAATGGTCTGAAATGCTCGGGTTCAGGAATGATGCCTCCGAGAAAGAAAAATCCATGTTCCATTTAGAGTTAACCAATACCCGGTCGATTTTCCTCATCTTTCTTGTTAACCCAGAAGAAGTCGACCAAGTGAACCGAAGTCCAACATATCTGAGGTCCTCCAATTCAAATTGAGCTAAACAGTTAGCGAATTCATCAAAATAAGGAATCCAAGTGTTGGTGCCTCCGAACCGGTCAGAGGGATCCTTTATGGCATTGAAATCCCCGGCCACTAACCAAGCCGAATCTTGGAGAATAATGCTCATATATAGGAGATCGTCCCAAAGAGGCTGACAGCGGGAGAAGGTATGCTCCCCATAAACTACAGAGACACAACAACACTCGCCAGATAGGTTGATCTTTAGACGACCATGAACAGCCTGGTCATTGACCACCAAGGTATCAAAACTAACGACATCGGGGTTCCAACCAACCCACATGAGGGTGTTGTTTTGAAGTTCCAGGGTTGGCCTCCATTGCTGGAAAACAATATGTTGTTTCAAGACTGTGAAAGCCCCCCTTCAAGGATCTTACGACGAAATTCTCTATCCGAAATGTGGAAGAAGAAAAGTCCTCTTCCATTAGCCATTACTTTGGCTAGATTCGCTCCCCAAGCTTTCTTGAAGGCTGCTTCAGTCACTTTGAACGGAATACACTTGCCAATGTAAAAGCCAACAATGCATTCCTTGAGTTAAGGGTCGACCACTTGAATATCGTCTTCGGTCATCTCAGCAACCGCTCTATTTCCAACATAAGTTGGAGGGAAATATTCCAAGTCATAGCCTTTGGAGACCACCTTTGCCACCGCAACACTAGCCCAATTGCGCAAGTTAGAGTTCCTAGATATCGCCCTCTAAGGGCGGTTGGATCCCGATCTTCCCCTGCTCCTACCTCTCGGTACAGCAGGGACTTGGTCTGAATGGGCATGGGCCGAGACATGAGTCGGGGCAGCAGGGGAATGATCGGTCCTTCCCATAATTTCCTTCCCGGCACCACCACGGGAGGTTCCAGCAGCAAATTGATTCGAAGAGGGAGGCCCAACCCTGCCAAGAGCGGTTGAGGCCATTCGTCGAACACGTAGCGTGCAATACTAGAGAAAACGAGAAAGGGCCATAAAGAGGCCGGAAGCTTCACGAAATTCAGGACTAGATGATAGCTCAATAGCCTACAGTGAGTCACACACTAGAACCGGGTGCATTCCAGGAAAAGAATAAAACCAGTAAAACCCAGTAAAAACCAGCAAATGACTGCAATTCGACCAGCCCCTTAGGTCGAGGAAGATCTCGAGTTGTAGAGGAGCTATAGCGAAATCCTTCGGTGGAAGTAGAGAGGAGGAAGAGAGGGATCTTCCCTCCAAAAGTCATCTCATTCCAACGTCTACAACTCCGAGAATCGGCATTACTTCGAACTGATGAACGGTGCCTCGAGAAAGTCACATGCACTGTCTGACCCGAGAGAGCAGCGCGCAGGCGGGGTTCCGAGCTTCCGGGACTTCCTCCGTGTAAATCCCAGGTGGGTTCCACGCCTCACCTGCTTCTCCGTGGATCTACCGCACAAGCGGGAGGGGAAGCTTCGCTCGATTAGCAGAGAGTTCATGGGATATCCTAACCTACATAAAGGATATAGAGTCATGGAACTGTCTACAAAGGAATTCTTTGTGAGTAGAGATGTTTTATTTCATGAAAACGTCTTTCCTTTCAATGAAAAAACACTCTCACATGAAGACTCTGGTACAGTTCCTCGTCGTCCCGTGACAGATGATCTAAATCTTAATTATATACCATTATCGGTATCTACTCCTAATCATTATGGACAGATAATTCCTTCAGTAGCAGATCCTATTTCTGGTGAAGATCGGGTTCCAGAAAATGTCCCAAGAAATTCACTTGCAGATTTTTCTAATAATGAAGAAATGGAAGAAACCTTCCCTACTCCAGCGAGGGAAACATCTTCACCTCCAAGAGTCAATCCTCCATGACGTTCTGGATGAGCTATGCGACCTCTTACCTGGACCAAAGATTATATATGTTCTACTCTCAACTCACCAGGTATCAAATATCCAGTCTCATCATATGTTTCCTTCCATAATTTGTCATCAGAACATAGATGTTGCATTAGTAGATTATCAGAGGATAAGGAACCCACCAGCTATAATGAAGCATCTGCTGATCCAAGATGGTAGAAGGCCATGGAAGCAGAATTACAGGCCTTGATTGACAACAAGACTTGGGATCTTGTCACATTGCCGCCAAATTGTAAACCAATTGGCTGCAAATGGGTCTATAAGATCAAATATCGAGCTAATGGCTCTGTTGAGAGATTCAAGGCACGCCTAGTTGCCAAAGGCTTTACACAGCGGGAAGGGTTCGATTATCATGAAACTTTCTCCCCAGTCACCAAAGACGTCACAGTACGTTCATTCTTGACAGTAGCAGCTGTTCGTAACTGGTCCTTACACCAAATGGATGTCCACAACACCTTTCTTCATGGAGATTTAGATGAAGAAATTTATATGGACGTTCCTTAGGGATTACGGAGACAGGGGGAGAAGAAAGTGTGTCGCCTCCGAAAATCCCTTTATGGGTTGAAACAAGCTTCCAGGCAATGGTATGCCAAATTCACAAGCGCTCTCACAATAGTAGGCTTTCATCAATCTCGACATGATTATGCCTTATTCACACGGACTAAAGGTATGACATCCATCTATTTGATGATATATGTCGATGATATTCTCATTATGGGAAACAATGAGACTGCCATAGGAGATTTTAAGAGGTATCTGCATGCAATTTTTCACATTAAAGACTTAGGAGCACCTAAGTATTTCCTTGGTATTGAAATTGCCCGTTCTGAACAAGGGATTTCGCTTAGTCAGCGAAAATTCATATTGGAGATTATTTCAGAAACAGGATTGTCAGGTTGCAAGCCAGCTGCTATTCCCATTGAACAAAACACTAAATTGACAACCGCAGATTATGATAAGGGAATTTCTCAAGAAGATGACTTCACTTTGGAAGATCCTTCAAGCTATCAAAGACTTGTTGGAAAGCTCATATATATGACAATGACTAGGCCTGACATCTCTTATGCAGTGCAGACTCTTAGTCAATTCATGCACAATCCGAAGCAATCACATCTTAATGCTGCATTTAAAGTCGTGAAATATCTGAAGAAATGCCTAGGTCTTGGAATACTCTTGTCTAGAAAATGCAACATGGAAATGACAGCATATTGTGATGCGAGATTATGCAACTTGTCCCATGAGTCAAAGATCTCATCCTTTGGATCTTTGCATCAAGTTAGGAGATTCTTTACTCTCTGGAAGACTAAAAGCAGTCCTTGTTTCTTTATCTTCAGCTGAAGCAGAATATCGAGCCATAGCCAAAACCACTTGTCAGATAGTATGGATTCGGGGTCTTCTTAAGGATCTTGGAATACAGGTACAAGGGGCAACAAAGCTATTCTGTGACAATGATGCAGCCTTGAAACTTGCAGCAAATCCTATAGTGCATGAAAGAACCAAGCATATAGAGGTTGACTGCCATTTTACACTAGACAAGATCTCAGAGGGAGTCATTGAAACAAGAGGAATTGGAACAATGAACGCCTCGAGATATCTTCACCAAACCTCGTGTCAAAGACAACACGCATATCTTCTAAACAAGCTAGGTGTCTTAGACATATACAAGCCACCAGCTTGAGGGGGAGTGTTGGAAGATACGCATCTTTATAGAATATCTGATTGATTCTAATCTGATTTGTACAGATCAATTAAGATTAGATCTAGAGTAGATTGATTTTTAGGATCATTCATTTCCTTGTTCATTCTCTTTCTTGTATTATAACTACTGAAGATGTACATTGATTCTATTCATTGAAGAATACATAATACAAAATATTCTCTCCAAATCTCGTGTTCTTGTCTCTCTATTTTCTCTGTTTTTCTTCATCTTCTTACACCTAAGTATACCTAATGTGGTAAATCGTTTCCCTTCTATAAAATTTTATTATTATTTATGAAGAAAAAGTAATTAGGGATAATTGAAAGTGGAAATCTGTGAATAGCGATTTTAAATTTAAGCAATAAATTTGGTTGAATGACCGTAGATATTATTAAGACATAACTCTAAAAGGAATAATGCTGAATAAAGAAAGACCAATTTACAAATTATTAAGTCATAAAGTGATGTGGTAGATTTTGTTGGGTGCTTGAATATAATTCACTCGTGCAAATACCATCTCACAGTTTGACATATTATTTTATAATTCATTTTCATGAATTGGTCTTTATATCCCTCTGTTACTGTTAATATTCTCGAGGTTTGCGGTAAAATGTTTGTCCATTCCTCTTGTCGCAGCCACGACCTAAAATTCGCCACACCTCCCGATCACAAACTCCAACGTGACCACCTGCTTGAGCACTAATGATTTTGCTACCTCAACCTCACGTTCGAGATCCAATGCTACCACTTAACATCATCAGTATTTCTTGGAAGTCACTTCCTTGCCACCATAAAAGCCATTGCGACCACCTCCATAGTCCCTGTTATGCGCTTCTCAACCATTTCTATGTCCCACTTGACTAGATCTCATCATGGGCTTGGCGGCCCATGAGTCGTACCTGGGCCACATGGGCCTAAAGGCCTTTTTTTCCCCTTTTTTTGTGGGGCGGGGTGCTCATTGCAAATGAAAAGTATTGTCGTGGACATTGTAGTTCTTCCCATGCACCATTGGGATTAATTTACCAAACTTTAGAATATGGGTGTATTTCTTCTTCTCTCCTTTTGAGTGGGTGCGTTGGGCTGTAGCTGCTCTTGTGTAACGCTTTGTCTCCCATCTTTTCTGTCATTAAATTCTACAGATTTAAATCTTCTGAGAATCTCTGCTGTTTGTAACTACTTCTCGTGGTAAGATTTTTGGTTACCTTTGCTTTATGTATAAGAACCTATCCAACTAATCAAGAAGAAAGAATAAATGAATAGAAAGAGGGAGTTTTAATTGGGAATGTTGTTTGTCTTGAGTCACTCTCTAACTTGTATTGTATTAGGCTAAGCAACCGTCTAATATGAATATAGTATTTTACTATCTTTTTTTTTTTTTTCGTCGGATGTACCTAACCTATCTTAGATGTGTGATTGTGCTATGAAATACTCTACTGACCTCATAAATCATATATGACACTAGCAACAGCAAGGGTGATGCTGACAAATGAGGTTAGTTGCAAATTCGTGTCAGGAATTGAATGTATGCACCTAAACCACAAATGTATACATTCCTCAAGCTACTAAGTCAATTCCACTGGGTTCAATACTAGTTAGAATTAATCCCTTTGTGAATGGTTGCCACTCGTGCTTTGCGAAAACTGTGTAGGACAAGGCTGAATTCATGAAATTCAGAACTTTTACAGTTTTCTGCTTCTGCAGACTTGTACATTATGCTACTCTCAAGTGATATCAGACTTCGACTGATAAAACCCAGTGCAATTACCATCTCGCCCATCCTTAGGAACATTCCGAAAATCCTAAGGAAAACATTAGACGAGCTTGGGCGGTCTTAGTCGATCATTTTCTTTCAAACAAAACCAGCCACATGTTTTGCTCAACCTATCTTCCTAAACAAAAAAGAGCTACCGAAAGCGTCTATGAGAATCAAAACAGAGTCTCCGCACAAAATGAGTTGCGAAATTTGAAACCCAGTGCCTGGCTTAAACGATCACTGGATCCAAATCCAACCTTCTTCTTTTTCCTTTTCTTTTGTTTTTTCACTTCGCAGCGCCCATAAATCTTCTTAATGGCAATATCGTTCCTCCACTCTGAAATCTAATATCCCAACGACACATCTCTTTGTAAAACCCAACAACACAGAAACCTTTCAATAAATTCGCACAATGGAAACGACCCAATTGCAGAAAATGCATAACCACAATCCATCCACTCGCAAGGCAACTCAAGTTTGTACTTTCTTTCCGTGCGCGAAATACCAAAACAATCGACCAATCCAGGGAAGAAACGGCGTTTCTTCAAGAGGCAGGATTCAACGAGGAGAGGGGAGATCTTACCACGGGTCTCTTTCATTGACGAGAGACAGGTTGTCCCTGAGCAGCTTCTGGAGGCCGGTTATGTCCCCAAGCAGCCGTGGATGGTGGCGCTGGGTTGTGTTACAATGCATTTTAGCTCTGAAAAAAGGCCGCCTGCTTTAGCAGTGAGTTACAATTCATTCATAGGCTCATACTCTGATGAATTGAATTCTAAATCCATTGAATCATCTGCATGTACTTCCATTTTGAAAGTGAAGGCTCTTCATCAGAGGGTAATCTTAAATGCTTACCATTACTTGGTAGTCCACTTTTCTTGTGGGTTCTGTGGTGACCTCTTTGGCATTTTGGAGACTTCATGTTCCAGGAGTTCCCTCAAGATGACGTTGGAAATTTGATATTTCTCTTGGCTACAGGTAATCGTGCCCTTGGACTAGACAAGTCATTAACCCGTTGTGGAGAAAAATTGGAGCTGACATCTCTCATTTGGCCCGCTATTCTGACATAGCAGAAAAATCGTTAAGAGAGAATCGTCTTGGTAATATCGTCATTTAGATTCACAGGTTCTGATTCTCGTGCCAGTGGTCTCCATGCTCTTCTGAAGGATGCACAACATACACAAATAGATGAGAAGACGACCGCACGTAGATTCTCTACTTTTTTGAGCTCTTATTTAGTTATTCCTCATAGATTTCGTTCACTAGTAGGTCAACTACTACCCCAATTTCAGTCAATTTGCATTAGTGGTGAAGAACAAGAAGGCCACGATTCCAAACCCCAGGAGTTGATTGTGGGCAGTATATTCCAATGTAGATCGTTGCATCTGCCGAGCTCCTGGTCACCAGAACAGTTGCAGCTGTTATGTTGCCCAGGCATGGCCAATCGAAGTGAACATGCTTGTGTTTCATAAGAATGTGGGAACTATGCTTGTTCTGATCCCTTGCCATCCAACTATTATGAGCAGGTCGATCCAGTGACGTGCTTTGCGCGAGTTGAAATCATCAAGGACATCGCTGCTCTGTTCCTTTAATAGAAAGGGATGCTTTATGCTGCCACAGTAGAATGAGAAATATTATAGATGCCTTATCACATAGAACTTCTATAATTCAATTGAACAACTCAGGATTGTCAATGGTAAGTGCAACGTGATTTTAAAAAAGAAAAAAGGAATTAATAGTGGCCTAACCTTTCATTCCATTAAGTTAACAAGAGAAGTAGAGAGCCACAACAAAAATAATGATCACAAACAATCTGAAAACCCAATAGTGACTTGAGCAATTTTACATAGCCTTTGATTACATATGCTGAAATCTGCCCAAGATTAGCCCATTTTTCCATGCCAATTCTGGTGCGAACAAAGTTAGTTTTGGTTTGGGTTACTAATGGATTTTGACATGTTAGTAGGTTAATGGAAAGGGGTAAAAGAAGAAAACCTCATCGCTTTAGTTTTTCACTATTTTCAAGATCATTTATTGCCTTGTCCTTAGAATAGGGTCATTAAAGTATGAGTGTCCATCCTTCGGTTGTTAGAATAAGGGAAAACAGGTGTGGGTTAAATGATAATAGCCAAAAAGTCCATTCTCTTCGAAAAGTCAAACTAAGCCATCTAGAAATAGGCTTTTGTCTGGCTAATCCAGTATTTAAACGTGGTCTTTGTTGTTTCAATTAGAATATACTCATGTATGTCTAGACATATGACTCGATTTTGTGACCATTTAAGATTTGGAATGAAGACGAAGGAGACCGGTCACAAAGTGTCCGATTTCTATTATTAGTCATGCTATTGAAATCACGTACTAAGCAATGGAAATGGGTAGACATGGATCGTAACTTGTGCAAGGCACGCAGCAAAGATACTCGATTCCATCAATGTTCCAAGAGATGAGACTGTTCTATAATTCAGAACAAAACGAATCAATACTGGAGAACCTAGTTTACTCTTTAAAAAAATCCTGGAAAAGTAAGTTATATCTACGAAACTATAAGAATGGTACCCAGAACCCAGTCAAATAATTAATTAAAAGGAGATGGCATCATCTGACATATCCAAAGAACCCGAAAAACTACAAATAGTTAATATAGAACAAAATACCAAATTTGGATGATTCTCTGATCACCGTCGTTCCCTCCCAAAATAATATATGTCCGAGCTTGGATTGCGAAGTTGCTAAAAGATTATCACAATTTTCCCCGCTACAATATATACAATAGACTACCATGTGGTTTGAATAGAGATTAGGTAGCCTTCCATTTGGCCGAAATCTAGAGATACATCATGGTTACCTATGATTCTGCAATTCAGGAGGAAACCTTGTCATCTTGCTATTTCACTCTGAGAATTGGTTTCCGTAAGTTCGTTTCGGCAGCAAATTTAACAACAGTGTCGACGATCACACGAGGAACTCAAAACTAAGCATTAAGTACAATAACTCATAATTGACCGAAAAGCATGAGGTTGTTTTAACTGGGAGATTGGCAAATTCAAGTATGAACAGAGAACATAAAATTTGAATCTTCTTGAAAGTATGAAAAACAGGGTTCTTTAGAGAATGCCCCAGCCTTTCAGAGTCCTAGCCACAATCAGTAAAGGCCAATGGCGGGTTTTTAGGACACACGTAGCATTGTCAAATCCATATGTCTGAAGTGCAGTCGCCTCCTGGATACCTCATTTCATGAGCT
Organism: Eucalyptus polyanthemos subsp. polyanthemos; assembly: GCA_017140185.1. NCBI lineage: Eukaryota > Viridiplantae > Streptophyta > Magnoliopsida > Myrtales > Myrtaceae > Eucalyptus > Eucalyptus polyanthemos. Next base: position 27,881,866 of record CM029464.1, on the reverse strand, counting down.
AGGGACGGGCCATCAGGCTCCAAGCCGAAGTCCACGAAGAAGTCCGGGTTAATTTTGAGGCCACCTTTCTCGGTGTCGACATCAATCTGCAGCATGTGCGATCCTGTTTCCATCATTTGAGGATAGAACTGGCGATCCCAAGAGCTGAAGAGTGAGTTTGTGACATAGAGTCGCTTGCCATCTAAGCTTAACTGGATCATTTGAGGTCCTCCTCTGAGTTTATTCCCCTGAAGCAATGCATGAAGTGGTCAAAGAAGTAATATTCTTGCAATTATCCAGCAAGATTTAGAAATCTGTACCGTAATCAGCTTTTACCATTGTTTGTTCTTACATAAATTGAAACAGACATACCTTTATCTCAGGAAGCTCAGCTTGCCATGTCGTGCCATCTTCTCTCTCTACCACAACTGCAGTTCCCTTCTGAAACAGTCCCCCGGCCCATACTTGGCCCGCGAGCACTGGATGTTCAGGGTCCTCAATGTTATACTGCCTCACGTCCCCATGAAGCCAGTTCACAAAGTACAGATAACGATCATCGAGTGATATCAAGAAATCTGTTATGAGTCCAGGCATTACGGGAAGGATCCAGTTTTGGACCTTCAGAGGTTCAACTAATATAGCCACCTGCATAAACCAGTGGGAAAAAGACATTACCGGCCTGCATAATATCATATTAGTGGCAATCTGCAGGGTGATAAAAGCCTGTATTCAATTAGAAAAGGAAGTACGGAGACATGGGGAAAAAAAAGGCATCGAAAAGGGGAGTGATGACTGAGACAAAAATTATATTCAACTAGATCTCTGATTTTAGTAAGAGGACAGGTAAGAATTTTGTTGTGCTTCCCAAAGTTAGGCAAAACTGCATCAATTCATAGGTTTTCGTCAATATATAACAAGAGTTATATATCCCTTATAATTTCATTTTTGCACAAAGAAAAAATACATTCGTCATGGTCCTGTTGTAACATTTCTAAATGAATCAAAAACAGCACTGATCTGCACGTAGATGCTTACATCAGTTGAACCTTGACTTCATTTTTTCAGACATTCTGGCAGTCTCTCAGAAAGAGTTCCAATACATATATTCTCTAAATTTCAAGAACTTGCCATGCCACTTGACACCACTACTAAAGGTTCGATTCCAGCAATTGTCAAGAGTGAAATATCAGGAAGTTATAGTTGAATACCTCATGGCTCCACGAGCCGTCCTGCGTCTTGAAGAAGCGCACCATATTGCTGCTCAATGCACACCCAACATATCCCATGTCCTTGGAAGGATCGTGCAGGAATCTTATCTACAAAAAGTCAGCGAGGCATTGTTCTCAAAATTTTGAGCTTGCAGTGGCTTAACAAGAACCAACACGTGAACCAACCTAAACAGAACTGAACCTAAAGCTGCTAAGTTTTTTATCTACCTCAAGCGGTAAGAGGCCAGTGTCGCCCAGGTCCAGTGTTTGCTTGAGTTCACCATCAGGCCAGCTGTACACATGGAGATGCCTCCCGTATAGACCATCCGACACGTGCTGGGGGTTAAAACCTTTGGTGAAAGCTGAAGGAGCCCCCCACGATGAGCTGATCATTGTCTTGTGCTGGGGTTGGTACCAGAAATCATAACCAAAGAGGGGACTGTGCCCAGGTTTCTCCCATCTTATGTAGAAAAATCAGCAGCAATTGAAACTCAGAGCCGCATATAGATGACATTTCAGGTAAAAATATTGACATGATACAAAGGAGGAAATAGAAGGAAAAAACTTGAACAATGCCAGATGCGACTAGTTGAATAAATTGGCACCGCCAATTGTTTAACATGTATCCAAATGAAAACGGATGAAAAGATTTGGGCATGTGATTCAACAGTTATAACCTTCCTTTCACGTTGAATTCTGAATCGAGGAGCAGAAAGCCATTTCCCTCGGCTTTTCCATCTTCGTCACCGAGGCACGAAACCATGATCTCACCAGATGCGAGGCAATGGGACGTGTGCGGATAAGCAAGTCCAGTCTTCTCAACAATGTCTTTTGGATCAACAACCTTATGCAGAGCTGGAGCTAGAGGGTTGGTTTTCGTATCGATCACATATATCCGGCCAGATCTGAAAGATGCAACATACTTTGTAAGCAAAGTATATGAAAAAGCAGTTTCGGCTGCTAATTTGGTAAAAGAAAGAGAACCTAAAGAAAAGTAATTGCTAAACCAGAGGTCAAGTGTCTTTTTTTTTCCCCAGACTTCAGAAAAAATTTGTAAAAAATAGGAGGACCATGAAAACAGGCTTCTCACATCAAAGATGGCAGGACCAGAAAACGCCTGTCGGCCGACGGATCCCCATGGCAAGAGCTGCACGAGTTCCATCCGGAGTGATGGAGCTCGTCGCCCAGGTAGGGCACTGGGAGCCTGTGGATGACCTTCGAGTAGCTGGGCGAGTCCGGATCCACGTCCACCGTGGAGAGGTAATCGGGCTTCTCTATTCCAGTTCCTGACCCAAGAACGAAAATTTCACAATCTCTTTTCGAAATTCGGAGATACCAAGCACTAGCACCAGCCAGACATCAGACATAAATACATACAACATATGTGGTGAGCGAAGTAGACGCCGAAATTAGCATCGTGTCCACCCAAAAATGGCATCTTTCAATCTAAGGACAGCCAATCGATTCCTCATAAAGAACCAATTTCAGCCATCAAGCGAAAACCAAGCTCTTCCTAGAAAGACCTCACCACATGTTCAAAACCAGCATAAGAACTACGTATCGATAACTGCATGACGCAGATCATCCGTATCATGGACCCGGTTCCTTTCTTGTTCCTGGGTTAATCAGCGACTGTGTCGAGTAACAGAACAGAGCACAGCACGAAGTTGCCAAGAAGGAAATCTCAAAAAAAAAAAAGACGGAACGAACCCAACTCCCGGTTAGAAAACGAGAAGGGAGGCGAAACAGCGGGGAAGACGAGAGTCCAAAAGCACGGAGGTGGGTCGAGAAGAACGATCGATCGGGGGGAACGCGACGGAGCGAAAGGAAAGTACGCACCGGAGTAGACGCAAGTGACGTAGAGGATCTTCTCCCTGGGGCCGGACATGGCCTCCAGCGGGGACGCGTACCCCGGCCCCTTCGCGCAGCACGCATGCCCGTTGCTCGCCTCAGTCCCCATCTCCCTCTCTCCCTCTCTCCCTCTCTGCCTCCCTCGTGCACGAACTCCTCTCTCTCTCTCTCTCTCTCTCTCCCTCCCTCGCTCTCGACAAGCAGTTTTATATCTCCCTCTCCCTCTCGACAAGCAGCTTTATATCTGACTGGTTGGCTGGGACGGAGAGAGGAACTGGCCTTCAGTTTGCCGTGCGACGCGCTCGTGCTTACGGACGTGACGTGCCTCCACTCGATCCTGGGACACGACTGAGGTGGCTGAGACGCTAATAATTCACATGACCATAGATAGCCAGGCCCCTTTTGTCTGCATCCGTCCCTGGATCCGGTCCCTGTTCACCATCTCGTCGGTGCCCTTTTTTTACATAAAGTGTCATTTATGGACTGATGCGGTCTCACCATTTATACCGGAGACCGGTCCGGATAATTCATCGACCTGACGGGACGAATCTGGCCTGCATCGCGGTTCGGATGCACGGGATTAGCTCGGGGTCGATGGAATTTTTCTTGTCATTTCCTTAAATAGCCGATCGTGCGTACGGCCGGAATTTTCTGCCTAAATTCGTCGTTGGGAAATCGCAATTACTGATCGAACTAAATTGTGTCCAGGCGGGATGTATCGAGGGGCGGGGATGAGGGTGAGGGTGAGAGCGATCGGGGGACGTTACCGTCGATTGGTCTGACTTTTAATCTTGGAAATCTTGGCCGCACGCGCAGGGTGGGGCCCAAGCGGGCTTACACGTGGCGAGTCGGGATAGGGTTTGAGTTTGTGATGGGACTACGTCACTAAGATATCGTATGGTTTAAAAAGAGCGCGGACGGATGATACCATGCCTTTGAATCGTCCAACCTCGTTTTTTCCAAGCCCTGTTTGTATGTTGATTCCGATTTTTCAAAATTGACCGTTTTCACAATTATCGTCGAAGTATTCCATTCTACTGACCATAATTACTCTACACCACCCAAAATTTAATTTATAAATTCATGGTCGAGGGATGGGGATAATCTTTCAATATCGTCTCTCACCCGTAAGCGGATTAAAAACAACACATAATTTGACTTACAAGAAGTGGATGTACATACACAAAAAGGAAAATACTATCTATGATAAATTTATAAGGTGAAAGAAGACAACATAAATATAAAGAATATGAAAGACCCGATATTAATAACGTAGGATCTTATATGCGTTTTATATTCATGTGGTCTTTTTTTCAACTTAAGTTTTAAAGATCTTGTAACTAGACAAACCCAATTATAATTTTTTAAAATGTTGTTAAATTAGTGCTTCATGTTGATAGAAAAGGAAGAAAATATCAGTGCTTTAGATGGAGATTACATGTCATAATGGACTTAGATTAAGACGTAGCATATCTTTTCCGTTGAGATTTTATTAGTAAGACAAATCAGCTAAAGAATTGGGAATCGCGATTGGCATGACATCTACCGTCCGACCAAGTCTTCTGCCAAAAAAAAAAAAAAAGAGCATCATGGGGACTTCATTTGAGGAAACGATCTGGATCCTCTTGATTGATAACGAAGTCAACGGTCTTAGAATTATCCAAATGTCGAGCTTCGTCCACTTGTTATAAAAATCCGAACATTAAAAGCTACCTTTAGTGGAAAAACTCGAAATCCTAAGTGAAATGAATATCAAAGTGAAATAGAAAATTACCTAAACTAAGACTTGACTACACTGATCTTATTAGTATCGAACAATTCCGACGGGCCAGAGAAAAGCTCACTTAAAGAAGAACAACTATTGGTGTCAAATGTATTGTGTCAGACTAGAATGTAATTATTAACTAGTATAATATGTTTTGATTGACTATTTAAGCTAGTGAAATATATGAATAGATAAAATCATCTTGTTGCTTCGAGCGTGTGAACCTAACTAGAAAATAATTTAATTTAGTAATGTAACAAGTTTTGATTGATTATTTAAGCTAGTGAAATACATGAAAAAAAAAAATGGAAGTAATCTTCTTGCTCCAGATGACTCATATTCATCATTAAATGAGATAAATTTCATGTGAGATTTAAACCAATCCAACTAAATGAATCGGGCTCATGTGAACCTTAAATATACTCACTTTTGAATTGAATGCGTTTTGAAATAGTTGTGTTAACACCGAAAATGATTAGTTATTATCAACATATGATAGACTTAGGGCGTGTTTGGTAACAATTCTATTCTCGGAAATAATTTTTGGGGAAAATCCCAAATAAGGACCCAAAGTGCCTTCTTTTTCTCAAAAGAGAACCTGGAGTGAAGTAAAATCTCCGAATAAAGGCCAAAGTGATCATTTAGTCTCAAAAAATGACCTTTCTCGCTGACCTATGAACAAAGGCATTTCCAATTCATATTCCAGTGGCTTGATCAAGGGTATTTTTGTCTATTTCTTTTAAAAAAATTTGGTGTCTTTTTTTTTCTTGGGTCGATGGTTGCACTGTTCATCATCTTCTTCATCCCCTATTCGTCTTCTTCTCAAGACCATTGAACTTGGGAAAGGCCGGCGAGCGCCAGTGGTTGGTGAGGGCCAACAAGGGCTAGACACCTATCACCAGCAGTGGGCGAGGGCCGCCAAGCCCTCGCCAAATCTAGCGAGGGTGGCCTCGGCGGCGGCAGGGATCAGCACGTAGTTCTCAATTCCGCTAAGCAATGGGGCACCAACAACACGCACCAGCTTCACATTCAAAACAGTACTGCTCAAATTCTTCACGATATAATGCCAATCGAAAGCCGCGAATCGCTCGACCTCCTTATAGATATCAATCCTGGTCGCGTTCACTCCGTTCACCAGGACATCGAACACCCTATGGCCTACCTTGTTCACCCGTGGATCGATCTTCACGAAGTGGAACCACAGCAGGTAATCCAACTTGGCGTCCACCTCCAATTAATACTCCAGGACCCCCATTTGATCGGCCGTCACTGCGGTCTAGTACAATTTCATGGGGAAATAATTGGGCTGCTGATTGGTCACCGTGATGCTGCTCGCTATCAAGATGGCGTCAATGATTTTACGCGTGGCGACGGTCCGGGCGTTGTAATCCGACTGCCAGGACCGGCCGAAGTAGTCGGCGTCATTGCTGAAACCCAGCCCCCACTGACCGGCGCCACAGTCTAGTCTCCCATAGTTGACCAGGATGAAATCGCTGCCCACAAATGCGAATAAGACAGCGGATCGACCTGGATGAGCGACAGTGATCCGACCACGAGGGGGGGGTCGGTGGCAATGCTATAGAAGTAGACGTCAGCCTCGCCATTGCGGATGAAGGTGAAGAGGTCGGAGTAGGCGTCGGCGGCGCTGGCGAGGTCAAGGGAGGGCCAGGGGGAGCGCCAGCTGAAGACAAAGGTGCCCTCGACGGAGGCGTCGAAGCTCGGGGGGTGGGACTTGCCATCGTAGTTGTCATAGATAATGAAGGTGCGGAGGTAGTAGCGGCCGGAGGGGAGGCCGGGGAGGATGTAGCAGTTCTTCTTGTCGAAGGAGAGGGGGAAGTAGCGGAGTGTCTTGTCCTGAGGCTGGTGGAAGCGGAGGGGCTCCAAGATGACAGCGGTGGCGCCGCCGGTGAAGTAGCAGTCGGGGAGCCATGTGGTGTTGAAGGAGTCAACGGTGGGGGCGTGGCCGCTGCAGTTGATGTGGCACGAGACGTTGCCGTACGGATGCAGAGCAGAAGCAGCGAGGAGAGGGAGGAGGAGGAAGAAGAGAGAACATGCTAGCTCCCTCTTCGATGCTTCCTTTCTCTCTCTAACTCTCTCTCTCTCTTTCTCTCTCTATGACTGGCTTTGCTTAGGTATAGCGAGAGAGATGAACAATGCAACCACTGACCCAAAAAAAAAAAAAAACAAGACAACCGAAATTTTTTAAAAGAAATGGACAAAAATACCCCCAATCAAGCCATCGGAATATGAATCGGAAATGCATCTGTTCACTGGCCGATGAGTGAGGTCCTTCTTTGAGTCAAAATGACCACTTTGGGTCCTTATTTGGCACGGCACTTCACTCCGGTCTCTTTTGAAAAATGAATGCACTTTGGGTCCTTATTTGGAATTTTCCCTAATTTTTGGTTAAAAATTATTTTTTCTAATTCTATTTCCGGAATAATTCCTAAGCAAAAGAACATGCTTGGTAACCATAAAAAATTTATATTCCCAAGATAGAAATGTGTTTGGTAGGATTCATAAATTCTTTTATTTTTTTTTAAATTTTCAATGCTTTTATTATATTTTTCTCAATATTTTCTTTTTTCTTTTTCTTTTTCTCTTCTTCCTCATTCTTCTTTGTAGCCATGGTTGGCAACCGGCTGGGTGAGGTTAAGTGAGCATGCTGGAGGCTCGCCTTGCCAAGAAGAGCCTTGACCTCGTTGGGCCACCACTAGGCAATGCCAACCTGGAGGTGGCTTGGGTCAATGAGCCTCACCATGGCTTGGCGTCGCTAGGTACCAGCAATGCTTCAACGAGGTTGCCAACCCTCCTTTGGCTGGCTGCCGGCCATGGTCGAGGCTGACAACTGACCAAAAGGAAGAAGAAGAAAGGGGAAGAGAAGAAGATAAAATAAAAGAAAAAAAAAAAAGAAAAAAATTAAGAGCCGATTTTAGAAATTATTCCCGAGAACAAAAAGCTACTTTTTTTTTATTTTTTAATTATGTTTCAAATCTATTCCTAAGAACAAAAAAAAATAGATTTTTATTCATGAGAAAAAAAATTACTAAACGAATTCATGTTATTTTTTCATTTCAAGGAACAAAAGAACATAAATAATTGTTCCCAAAAGATTACCAAAGAGGGGCTTAGTCAATAAGAGTAGAATTTGATCATTCATTAATAGAAATTGACAACTTGAGAAATTGACGATTTGAAGAATCTATAGTAAAATGAATTGATAAAAAGTGGAGTTGACAATTTTTTATGCAATTGTAAAAGAAGTAAACATCAACATAGTGCAATAAAGCAATTGCCAACATAGTGGAGTTGAAAGCACCATCAATGTAATTGTTTGGTAACCATTTGTAACTTCTCATTGTAGCCTCCCTTTTGTAACTTCTTTTTGCAATGTGCATTTTAACTAGCCACATCACACTATTTAGAACCCCTATGCATGCCCAAATCAAACAAATCTACTTTATTTTACATTTCTTGCATTGCAATTTACTTTCTTTAGTTTTAGCTTTCATGTTTGCATCATCAATTAGATCTTAACGTGTATCTATATTCTCGCTATTGTGTTGTCAATTAAATTTCAACATAGTTTGTTTATATCTAGTTGTTTGCTCCATTACATATTTCCAAGTTGTGCTGTTTATTAAATTCCACCACGGTTTGCATTTGTGCAATCTTATATTGTATAAGGTTGTTAATTCCTAATCGTGTGTAATATTTCATGTCCCTTTGATTTTTTTTTTCAATTAAAGGCGGAAGAATAAATTTCAAAAAAAAAATCTTTGGTCGTGGAAGTAATTCCGACGAGATTAACGAAAATTTTCAGTAAGATTTATCAACAGAATTGGAATTTTTTTTTTTCTAGGTGGGATAAAATCGACGATCACGGGACGTCGATTGTGGCTATTTGTTATGGAATATTGACCGGACGCGCAGGTGGGGCCCATGTGTCATATACACGTGTCAAATTTACATAGGATATGCGTCTGAGGAGGGACTAATACTATTCTGTGGAGATGATCCGAGATCACGGACGGATGGTACTATGACTTTTATTTATTCTAACCTCGATCGTGCCAAGGCAATTATTTATGAAAAACCTCGCTTGTCTCCCGGCCTATATAAAATTCATTACAGTTTTCAAACTAAATTGTCTGAAAGAATATTCTTAAAATAAATAATCGTAATTATGAGAAAAATTAGTATATTAGATATCGAAATATTTTATAATGAGTGAAAAGGTGGAAATGAATAATCATCGTTGGCGATCCACTATGAGTTTTATTATAAGGTTATGTATCACTACGAAAAATTCATTTGAGTCATAACTATTTTCGTCACTTGAGACTTGATGTATTCATTGCAACCCTCACAAAATTTTAGCAATTAAGAAGTTTCCACGCATGATATATCTCCTAGTTAGGCAATATAACTTGTAGGTTTTATTTATTTAATTGTTAATCTAGGGCTTCAAAAATACATTACATTGCACAATTGATACTTGGTAATTTCCTAAAATTACCATAACTTTAGGTCCAATCACAATTTTTTTACGAGCCTTTTTCATCTAAAAGAAATTCCAACCTTTTTAGTCCCTAATCTATCCACATGTGTTAAAATCACAATTGGTTTCATTAAAATTGAAGCTATTATTATTTCATACAAAGATGAGAGTATTGATGAAGATGAAGGTTCTGATATGAATCTTTAACTGGTCTTGATGTTGATAATTTCAAAGAAACTACCAGCAATTTTTGGATGCGTGAACATATTTGAGGCTATTGTGAAAGTTTGAGATTTTTTTTTAGGCAAGAAGTTATTGTGATTGAACCTAAAGTTGAGGGATTTTTAGAGAATTATTCCCATATCAATTATGACATGTAATTTATATCTAAAGCCTTTCAGTCTAAATAAAAGGAAAATACAATTACTTTGCCTAACTACGAGATAAATAATGCGTAGAGATTTTTTAACAGCTAACGTAGTCGTGGGGCCTGACATAGATCAAAGTTTTATCCGCTAAGATTTTGTTAGTAAGACAAGGAATTGGGAATCCCAGCTGGCGCCAACATCTTGTGGCCAACCCTACATGCTGCCAAAATAAATAAAGAAACTATTTTACCTTCTTGGAGACTTCAATTTTGGGAAATGATATGGATCGTCGTGATAATGACTAGACCAAGAGTCCCAGAGATTATCTCCTCCAGAAGGCATCACATCACACAACGAGGTCGAGACCGTGGAGATTAAAGTATTTTCTTAACACGCTCTATAACTTCTTCCTCAAAACTTGGAAAAAATTATGATCAGTGGTTAATGCTAATTACAGTTTTAGGAAAGTCAATGTCTAGATCATATCATCTCTACTAATTCAAAAACACTTAATTGTCTCAATTTTATTCTCTCTCAATTTAATCCAAGTTTCCAAATCATAAAAGAGATAAGAACCGCTCACTTGACAATACAAATCCAAATAAAAAAAAGCTACCCCAAGTGGACAAACTCGAAATCCTATCATTAAGTGAGAAATGGATATTAGAATCAAGTAAATAATTGCCTTAATCAAGACTTGACTACACTAAACTTATTCGGTAGCCAAATGATTCCAATGAACCAAAAAAAAAAAAAAAAAAAGCTCGCTCAAAGAAGGACAGCTATTAGTTCTCCTCTATTGTGTCAGCTAACTAGAATTAATTTATTAAGGTAAATATTGTCCAATTAGTTCTAAAACTATCATACTTATGTTAATTTAGTCCTAAACTTTCTCATTTTGGCCAATTTAATCCTAAACATTTGTGCGAAGTTCCAATGTAGTCTCTCTAATCAATTTTTGTCATAAATTGTTAATAAAGTGAAGATGCCACATAGGATGGTGATAACTGACTAAATTGCTACATCAATGATTTCCAATGAAAATTTACTAAGTAAAACTATATTGGAAATTCATGCAAATTTATAGAACTAAATTAGCAAAATTAGAAAGTTTATTATATAATTTGCATCCATACAATATATATTTATAATTGATTGGGTTATTTTCTCATTCATTGAGTGATGTAAGAAGCTTGGATTGATTATTTAAGCTAGTGAAATGCATGAACATAAGAAAATCATCTTTTTGCTGTATAGGCGTGAACCTAACTAGAATTTAATTTATAAAGTAATGTGGTAAGTTTTGATTGGTTATTTAAGCTGGTGAAATACATGCATAGACGAAAAACACTTTATACATAATTCATAGGCCTCATTAAATGAGGTAAATTTCATGTGAAATTTAATTTAATCCAATGAGATAAATCGGGCTACTTGGTTTTGAGTTTTGAGTTGAAAGCTTTTTGAAATAGTTGATTAATTATCGCAAAATTAAGCAATCGAAAACTTTCAGTAAGATTTATTACTAGAACTGGAAAAAAAAATCGTGTCTAGGACAAAATCGACGAGCGCAGGATGAGGGCGCGAGTGACCGGAACACCACCGTCGACTGCGATCATTTGCTATGGAATCTTGATCGGACGAGCACGTGGGGCCTGAGGAGTCAGTATACACGTGTCAAATTCCCATAGGATTTGCATCTGGGGAGGGTTTATGTGTCTCTATTATATGTATGGGTCCACATCACACACGACACTAATCCCTTTATGTATTCTAACTTGGTTTATCTCAAGGGCTTTATTTATGCTAACCTCGTTTGTCCGGCCTATCTAACCAACTATCCTACCTACTATGAGAATGACTAGTGTCCTAGATATTTGAGCAAAAAGATGGAGACGAACAATAGGTTCTATCCTACCTACTATGTTCAAAAGAATGATTAGTGTGACTCGGGGTGGTGGGTCCTCCTTAAGTGTAGGGATTTATTTGTTCCTCCAATACCAAAAAAAAAAACAAAAAAAAAACAATAGGTTCGTACCACCACCGTCCACTGGATAAGGCTCTGCTAATCCTCAACGAAGAGGTGAAGGATTCAAAATCCAAGAGAGGCGCTAGGTGTATTAAGTGTGACTCAGGGGTGGTGGGTCCTCCTGCTTAAGTGTCACCTGGGGGTTTACGGCGTGGTTGTCGGTTGCAAGCCGGTTCCTCCAGTAAAAAAAAAAAAAAAACAATAGGTTCGTACCATCGGCCGCGTTGGCTCCACTAGTTAAGGCTCTACTGATCCTCAACGAAGAGGTGAAGGGTTCAAAACCTAGGGGAGGTGCTAGGTGTATTAAGTGTGACTCAAGGACTGATTAAGTGTCACTTTGGGGTTTACGGCGCGGCTGTCGGCTACAAGCTGGTTCCTCCAGAAAAAAAAAAAAAAAAAATAGGTTTGTTACCACCACCGGCCGCGGTGGCTCCACTGGATAAGATTTCGCTGATCCTCAACGAAGAGGTAAATGGTTCAAAATCCAAGGGAGGCGCTAGGTGTATTAAGTGTGACTCAGGGGTTGTGGGTCATCCTACTTAAGGTCACCAGGGGGTTTACGGCGCGGCTATTAGCTACAAGCCGGTTCCTCCAGCACAAAAAAAAAAAAGGTTCATTACCATCGCATTGAATGGCGCTACTGGCTTCAGGTTTTCTCCCCCTCACAAAGGGGAGAAGTTCGAATCTCCAACATGTCGTAAGTGGACTTACCCGCTTCACAGGATAGTGGATTCCTCCGTGGGCCTTAGGATTTGCCTACCGGCTGTCACCTTATGGGTTTCCCTAAAGGTCATAAAAAAACAAAAAAAACAATAGGTTCGTTTGAGTCATACTTACCATCCAATACCTTGGACTTGATGCATGCATTGAAGGCCCCACGAATATGTTAGCAACTAAGATGTTTATGTACTCAATATATCTCGTAGTTAGGCAGTGTAATTGGTTTTTTTTAGTCAATTGTTCAAATAGGGCTTAAGAAATACATTACATTGCATATTTGCTATAGGGTAATTTCCCAAAAAGACCCATAACTTTAGGTCCGATTTCAATTTTGCCCCCCACTTTTTTGGTCTAAAGAACATTTTTAAATTTTCTAGTCCCCTGTTTGCCAATATGTCCAAAAATTGCTATTGATTTCTTCAATATTATCAATATTAAGATGTCATTATTGTTCCATGCGATAGTGATGGTGTTGATGAAGACAAAGGTTTTTGATAATGAATTTTTTACTGGCCGTGATGTTTGATAATTTTGAAAAAAGAGATTTTTAGATGTATAGATAGATTTGAAATGAGAGCAAAAGTTTGGGAGACCTTTTTTTTTTGATAAAAAAAAAAAGAAATGTGGTAAAATTGTGATTGAACCTAAAGTTGAGGCTCATTTAGGGAATTATCCCTATATCAATTATGACACGTGATCTATTTTTGAAGACATACAACTTAAATAAAAATACAATTACTTTGCCTAACTATGAGACAAATAATGCGTCGAGATTTCTTAACTGCTAATGTCTTTGTGGGCAGGATGAGCACTTGGATACCTTTTTTTCCACTAAGATTTCATTAGTAAGACAAGCCGCTAAAGAATTGGGAATCCCAGCTGTCCCCGACATCTATAGTGTCAACCCCATCTGCTGCCAAAATAAAAAAAACCATTTCATCTTCTTGGAGACTTCAGTTTTAGGAAATGATATCGATGGATGACTAGACAAAGGGTCTTAGAATTCATCCCCTTGAGAAGCCATCACATCGCGCAAAGAGATCGGACCGTGGAGAGATTAAAGTATTTTTTCCTAGTATGTTCTGTATCTTGTTCCCAAAGACTTGGAGATTGAAATTTGATTTAATGGTTAATGCTAATTACACTTTTTGCAAAGTCAGTTTGTTTGATCATATCATCTGTACTATATTAAGTCAAAAATACTTAATCGTCTCACTTATTTTTCTTGCAATTTAAAGCTTGCAAAATCATATGGAATAACAGTGGAGTGCGGAAAAGTAAAGTTCAAAACATGAATTCCAAAACCGTCCGTAACACTGCTGTTGACTCCATCAACAAAATCTTGTCCACAAGAATGATATAAAAAATATATATATAGTAATGAATTGCCTAAAATTTTAAGGGTTAATATCACAAAAAACCACAAAACTAGTATACTCAATGCCACATTTACCCTAAATTAATTTTATTGTCATAAAGAATATCAAATTGGTACACTCGTACTATATTTGTTCCAAACTAATTTTTGCGTAACAAAGAAATCCAAACTAGTACCATAACAAATATACTCCCGTTAGCTTTCATTCAATATCCCCATTGAACTACTAACGTGGAAGCACACGCAACAAACAACTCGGATAATTGGCGTGTGATGTAGATGCGATGTGGAAATTCAACACAAATAGGTCTCTTAAATGATGTCGTTTTGAGGAAGTCAAATTTGAAGAAAATGAATTGAGATTGACAAATTGAATAAAATTTGCTAATTTTGCCCCCAAGAACTCCTTACCTTTCGAAAATTTGCTAAAATCCCTCGTTTCCCCCTTAAAATTTTAATAGATTCATCATGAGTTTACCAATTTGGCAGTCATGATAAAATGCGATGGACAATGCGGTTTTATGATACCAATAACTATATCCAAAGGGTTGAGTTCCAAAAGGAAGTCATGCGGTAAATATGAAGTACCTAATCAAGCTCACTTCTACTATTTTTTTTTTCTTTTGTTTAGTGGTGAAACTCTATAGAAACGATCTTTTGATTCGGTTCTACTAAGATGCGTTGACACGAGGAAGGCAACTCAACTAATGAAGGGGATATGTTGGCTACGACATGAACGGGCATTTGCTGGCAAGGAAGATTATTGAGTTTTGGGATGTTTCTGGTTGACAGGAGAAAAGGGTAGCATCCAGCATGTCCGATAATGCCAACGCGATAAGATTTATGGTGATAGGATAAGTTTTCCCCCGGATAAGCTACACCCAATGTCTAAGCCGTGGACTTTTTTCATGGGGAGGATGGTCGATGCGATTCGCCCCATCAATCCCAATGCCTCGAACGGGACACCCTTTCTGTCCTTGTAACCGTTGACTATCTCATAAAATGGATGGAAGGGTCATCCTACTCTAGTGTCACATCAAAAAATGTTGTTTAAGTTCATGCGCCTAGTTCGAATTGCCAGCTATGGCGGCCACTTAAGGTCTCATCTGATCGACAATGAATCAGCTGAGTCTGATGAGAATATCAATTTCAACGCAAGCAAGCTCTTGTCCATGAATACCGGTTGCGGGCTCAGGGAAATTCCAAATAAGATGTGGAAAGTAGCGGACTTTAGTGAGGAGACTCCTGTTTCGGTTTCGATTCCAAGAAAGGTTCTGCAGGGAATGGGGAAAGGGGTTCCAATCGTGGAAGGTCTTGTTCAGGGAGTTTATTTTGTGTGTTAACCTGCCTCAATAACCCAAGTTTGATGTTTCCACTTGTATGTAGCAATGAACGAGCGCAGAGAAAGGAAAGAAATTTGGTAATCTAAGGTGAACTTTGGAGGTTATATCTACGCTATAATCAAAGCCATATACTTAAGGAAAGCTAGTGTCTTGTCTTTGTGTATCTGAAATTTCGTTTTGTTGGGCTACAATAAGTGCAGGTAGTAGCTTATTCTTTCATAATTTTAATGCAAGGATGGCAATTTGCGCGTGCTGCTTTCTTTCAATGAAAGTGATGATACCGAAAACAAGTTTTTGAAGGCGTCAGGTCAACCCAAATTTGTATTCAACCCAACTGACAACAATCACAAGTCACTTGAAGCGCTTTGTTAAAAGAGTTTAGAATTACGTCCACAATCAATTTTGAGAGATCCTGACAAGTGAGAACATTGACACAACATGCAGCTCCATAAAATTAGAGCAAATAATGTACGTCTCTTTCCCTACTTGTCATCCTGAACGTATTTATCATTGATTAATCAGAGTGGAGACATAGTTCCACAGAATTTATCACGCAACAGCTGGTCCAAAATGCCAGCCGCTGAAGGCCTTTTTATAAAGATTTCTGAATCTGAAACTCTTTCAAAGATCCATGCTTTGTCATGCACCTAATTGCCTTTTTCTTTTTCTCATTCACCTATACGCCTCTTTCCCTACTTATCATCCCTGAACGTATTTCTCATTGATTGATCAGAGTGGAGACATAGTTCCACAGAATATACCATGCAACAGCTGGTCCAAAATGCCAGCCGCTGAAGGCCCATTTAGAAAGATTTCTGAATCTGAAACTCTTTCAATGATCCATGCTTTCTGATTCACCTATGTGCCTTCTTCCTTTTCTTTAATCTTTTATGCCCGAGTGTTTCTTTAAGGCGAGTTGGCTGTGGTTGGCCTATTCAGAGCTTCCATTGATAAACTTATACTCTTTTTGGTTAGCTGAAAAGGCACTGAAGCGAAGGGAATCTCTTTCATGTCCTTGGAGAAAGATCGCTTTTCAGTGAAAAAACAAAAACTAACCCATGTTCTTCTGTCAGAAAGGGGGCAGAAAGGAATTCTTTCTACAATCTTGAGTAAAATCAGTCTGCCTTCCTTGATAGTATTTTAAAGAAAGATGAGAGGTTCTTCAATTGGTGGGAAGAACTATATTCTGTTTCCACCGGCATGCCAACGAACAATTATCAGTCATCTAATGGCTGTCCTGAAAAAGAGGGCTGCCATCTTGATCAAAGAAACTATTGTTTAAGGTAGCCGCTCTCTTTCCATGTTCTCAAAGAGTATGGACTGGTCAAATGGTTTTTCCCTCCTAGTGTCGGTCCTGGAACTCTTTGGCCCTAATAATGTTGCGTGATACAACGCGGTATTTCAAGTGACAAATGCACTTTTTTCCTCGCTACAAACCTTGTTTCATTTGCGCCTTCTACTTTTGAAGTCTTGTAGGCCATGAAGTGGAAAGAAGGATAAAAAGGGACAACCAGCCGGCAACCCCTTTTTTCAGCACCATCACACAAGTCATGCTTGCGAGTTGCAAGTAATGCATGAGTTGATTCAACTGAAAAATGCCTCTTGCATCATCCCTTTTTAGCCTGCTAAGAGTTCTAAAACATGGTTTTCTTTTTCTCCAGAGACATGTTGGTGATTCAAACTACATTGCTCTCCTAATCCCTTGTAGAGTGCCAGTGTCACGAATTTTGATCTAAGAAATAGATGCATTACCTCCCTAACAAAAGATACACAAACTTATCATGATACTCATCTTAGGGACCTCTATCTCAACACCATCTACTTCCCCACAAAATCGCCAAGGAAAATCAGCTAAAGTTTTATCCATTACACTCTTGGCGATTTCTCCATCATAGCAGTACTCGTGAATTGCAAATGATAGGATCAAAAGACTATCGGATGGAAAGTTTTAGGAGGCAACTGCTTTACTGCCACCATCATCAAAATTAATGGTCGGTAGGTACATTATTATCATGAAATTCCCCAACATATCAATCTCAATACTTCTGCAATAACCAAGATTTACAAAACGACTGAATGTAGATAATGTCTTTTCTGGTGAAAACTTTTACAAAACAACCCACTCTAATTTACTCTCGGACATGTAATTACAAGCAGTTTCATTAATGTCGTGACAATGGCTGACTATAACTTCTCCAACCGACCTCAAAGCCAGTATATGGGAATGGCACATACAAAATCAATATAATCATCTCACTGTAGAACAACTCTAAATTATCCTCTCGTAGATTATGAATATCCAGAGGATCCTGAGATGTCCGGATTGTATTAGTTATGGAGATGAGGCTATAACCATTAAGGTGAATACTAACCGTCGGTAAATAGTTACATTTGCAATATGCTATATAAAGCTGTATTAAATTATTTGTAAAAGATTCATGATCATCAACACAAACACTTCTGTGTCTTCTCAGTATTCGCATCTATTTTCCTTAGATTTAGTACTTATTATTCCTGTTCAAATTGCCATTGAATCCAAATTGCCAGTGGATCCGATTCAATAAAAACAAACATCATCTCGTGGTGAAAGGCATTTTGCTATTTGGGCCAATTCCCGGCGAAACAGAATCTAAGATGGAGAAGAACAAATCCTCTTTGGCGAAAACTAAAGAAGGTGATTTTGAGAGGTGGCAGTGGAAGGATGGAAGTGATCCATGCCGAGCGACCGAGCCTGTGGGGCGGCACAACGATAGTAGTTTGTGCTCCTTCGCTTTTGTATTGGCTATCTCTCTACTTCTTGTTCCAGTACCATATGATATTTTTGTAGGACTAGTAACAATTTATTTTTAAAATCGAAACTGTTAAATAGAGACATCGTTTAATATTTTAATAAAGTTAACAATATTTTTTTGTGGTGACACCGGAGAAAGAAGTCTGTACTATCCTTTTTGTGAAATAGGCAACGGTAAAAAAGGATAATAAGGTCACGTTTGAGGACTTGGGATTCATGCGGCCCCTTACGTCGACCCCCCACCTGAGTAATGGCCACGGCCTAGACATTGGGTGTAGCACGTTTGGGGGAATATTTATTTATCACCACAAATCTGAAAAGCGTTGGCAATATCAGATATGTTGGATGCATCATGCTATCCTTTTTTCCTGTTTAAGAAAAATATCTTAACCTCACGATCTTCCTTATAACACATGCCAGTTCATGTGTGGCCCACATATCCCCTCATCTAAGTCCATCGTCAGTTGTGTTGCCTCCCTCGCGTCAACGCATCTTAGCAATACCGCATCAAAGGACCACTTCTGTAGAGTTTCACGATTGACAAAGAGCCTAGAAGCAAGCCTGATTAGACACTGCCCACTTACCACGTACTTTCTTCTTGGAACTCACCCCTATGGATACAATTTTTGACGTCATGAAACCATGATTTTCCATCAGATTCTATTGTGATGATCAAATTGGTATACTTATGACAAATCTATCAAAATTTTAAGAAGAATTTAAGGATTTTAGTAAGTTGTTAAAGTGTTTAGCAGATTTTAATAGATTTCCCAGACTCAATTATATTCTTTAAATGTGGCTTTCTCAGACAACATCGGTCATGAGACACTTTTGTGTTTTGTTTTTCCATGTCTAATCTATGTTACATGCTGGTCATCCAAGTTGTCTGTTCTATGTGTTTCCACACATAGTTATTGAACATAAGCTAATGGAGGGTAGCTTTATCATGCATATACTAGTTAATTTTTTTTTTTAAATTAGTTAAGCATAAATGCGGCACATGTACTAGTTTGAGATTTTTTATGATGATAAAATTAGTTTAGGATAGATGTGACACTAGAGGATAATTACCAAAAAGTCATAAATAAGGGTGAGTATCGGTTTAGGGTCAACCCTGGAACAACCTTGGATCGACCCAACCCTACCCGGTCTTAGTTCAGTTTCCAAGGAGACTCGATTGGTCCTTGGTCCTAGGATTCATAAATCAGTATTGTACGAGTTGGTTTTTGATCCTGAGAGTTAATAATCGATTCAATCTAGCACAATCTTGACTTTATATATATATATTAGATATCTAATATATTATTTATAATTTTTTATATAGAGAAAACCCTAAAATAAATGGTGTTAACAACATCAAACAACTCCTTAGTAAGGAGTTTTAGTAATTTTACACTGTTCTTTAATTACTTAGATTTTTAATGTCTTTTATAACATCAATAGCCATAATTTACAAAGGAGGAAAATGTTTTTATTAAGGAGTCCTTATGGTGTCCAAATGTGCGTAAACAACTCCTCACGGCATTCTCATCTAATTTTCTTTTGTCTTATTTGTCCTCTTAGTCTTCAATTTATCAAAATTAAAAAAAAAAAAAAAAAACCAAATACAACTTGTCCACTCGCCACTCAACAATTGCCTTGCTCACTTTGGGTCACTCGTGTCACTCAACACTCGATGCTCGCCTTGCTTGTTGCTCCTCGCTTGGCGCTCGATGCTCACCCTGCTCGATGCTCGACACTCACCCCACTCGACGATCGCTACTCGCCTTTCTTAGCTAACCTCGCTCGTCACCGAACTTATTGGGTCGGTCTAGTCCTTGATCGCCTTTTCAATGAGTAAAAAAAATGAAATAAAAAAAAATTATCGGTTGATCTCGGGTTAAACCTATAATCGGATAAAACCCATTAGATCGATTCAGTTCTCGATCAACTTTAGAAAGTACAAAAAATGTAATAAAAAAATTATTAGTTGGTTCCGGGTTGACCTTAGAATTGGACCGAACCCATTGGGTCGGTCCCATTCTCAGTCCTAAGCTCAATAAGGTCGATCTTCGATCCCAAAAATTGAGGACCAGCACTGTGCAAGTTAGTCCTATAGTTAGGGGGTGAATTGGCTCAACTCGAACCATAATCACCCTAGTCATAATGTCAATTAAATTATAAATTTTTCAATTTAGTCTCAAACCTTTTGACGATTTATTAATGTAGTCTTTCAGGCCAATTTTGATAAGAAATCATTGACGTGGACACCAAACATCCTCTATGTAGCACTAACACGGACACTCGACACGCAATACGATACGACATGACACACCGACATGTCATTTCTTAAAAAATAGAAAATACCGACATATTAGGATACATTATATGTTAATATATTTTTATATATAAATGCACAAATAAATAAATAAATATAAATAAAAAGGAGTGTAGAATTAATTTATACTAAAAACATTAATCCAACATTTGTTAATATCATTTATTATTTTAATTTGAAAAATTCAACGCATTCATTACAATAATCCATAAATCTTAGAGAAAAAACAAGTAATCCACATTTTACTATTAAATTTAGGGATGTGTGCACTACAAGTCTTTAAACTTGTCTTGATAATGCAATTGAGTCCTAAAACTTATCATATTAGTGCAATTTAGTCTTTTCGTTAACACTGTCAATTTCTTTAATGGAAAATGCTGAAGCGATATTTTTAAATTTATTTATTTATCCTATGTGGCATTTTTTTATTACTTTTTTCATAAAAAAAATTAAAAAGTCTAAAATAATTTTTAAAAAACTGAAAAAAAAAAAGGCATGGTCATGTTTGGGGACATCGCTACCGACAGCGACAGTAGCAACAACAACTGCATGCCCAACCACCATTGGAGGGGGTTGGCAAGGTTCCTAGCCCTAGGCGGTGGAGGGGAGGCGACCCTCGCTGGCCTAAGCAAGGCTTAGATGAGGCTCACCTAGATCTAGGCGATGCCTCGACTAGAGCTGGCAAGGCTTGCCCAAATCTAGGCAATGTCGGCCCTCACTTATAGCCGGCGACCCTCACTAGCCTAAGCAAGGCTCAAACAAGGCTCGCCTAGATCTAGGTGACACCTCAACTAGAGTCAGCAAGGCTTGCTCAAATCTAGGCAACGCCGGCCCTCACTTATAGCCGGCAACCCTCATTAGGCCCAAGTGAGGGCATGGTGTCGTCTGGGTGAGCCTCACCTAGGCCTTAGCCGAGGCATCACCCAAATTTGGGCAAGCCTCATCGGCCATTGCCTAGCCAGCAATGGCCTCGCTTGGGCTGGTGAGGGCCGTCCCCCTTTGCCACCTAAGGCCAGCAAGGTTGCTAGCCTCCTCCGATGGTGGCAACAGCAGTAGCGGCAATAGTGCCTAGCCACCATCCCTATTTTTTTTTTTTTTCCATATATTTACAGTTTGACTCTTTAAGTATTGAAATTTTTTAAAATTAATTCGTGCGTGTCGAAATTGGGTGTCAGAACGTGTCGGAGAGAGTTAATCACGTGTTGAATTTTTCGACACTTGTTAACCATGTGTCGGAGAGAGTTGACCATGTATCGGATTTTTCAACATTCAGACACATATCAAAGTGTTGGAAACAACATGAGGGCTCTCAAGAGTGTGGGTGCTTCTTAAGCCATCATACGTGACACAATTGATTATGATGTAGATTATTTGTGTAATTTTCCAATTTTTTCTTAAATTTATATATATTCTTTCTTTTTTCTTCAAAGTATTGGCAATTAGTGGCTTCAACTTCTCTAACGTCATCCTCGTATGGACTAAGACGAGTAATAGCATGGAGGTCGAGGAGAGTATTTGACATTGGTCTTGAATGGAAGAAAAAGCAATTTATTAATGGGGACCAAAATCTGGTTAAAGCTACCGAAAAGACCCAGGTCACAATGAAAATTAGAACAGTAGAATTAAAGAGTTATATCAATTTCGAAATCTTCCCAAATGAATTGAACCTATGATTTCAGTTTCATATACCATTGGTAAAATCTGGGGTCAAAAAAGGAGAAAGCCCTAAATCGATTGGATTTGATAGTCCACATGCTCAATGATAAGAGGACTTATGAATGTGGGATTTTTCTTTAAGAAAACGTGGAAAACGACCAGTTAAAAATGAAGGGATAATGTGATGCTATATGAAACAGGGACCCAAGATTGCTTGCTCAGAATCTTCTTTATCACCGAGGAGTTTTAGAAGATAGTTGTCATGGTGATCCTCCCCCTTGAGCTTGTCAAAACGGGACAAGTATGACGAATATGAGAATGTAGGAGATTTGGGAGCCATGGAAATTCTGAATAAACAAAAATGAGGTTTGGCATTAGAACAAGAGAGAAGAATATTTTAATTTAAGATTGAAGACTAAAGGCAGATAAGAGTAAATAATGAAATTGGGATCTTGCCAATTATATATGTTGTGACCTTCCCAAGGTGAACCATCAAAATAAAAGCTAAAAGGTTATTAAGCAAAAAATATAACGTAAACTCTATCAAGTCTATCAAAGTATATACGAAGCATATATAATTCATATAAGGTGCTGCAAAATGTTATTTTTTGAAGGCCCACTTACAGCCGACTCCCCCACATGAACTAGAGGATCGTTGAGTTGGTGGAGACTCATCCAGCTCCATCAAAGCACCGAAAAGCGTGCGTGCTTCTTTACCTACTTATCAGCCCTGACTGTATTTCTGAAGGGTCCATCAGATTGGAGACACATTTTTACAGCATATATATTACACCAATGTTGGAGCAGCTGTTGAAGGCCCACTTGGAATTTGACCCAAAAAAAGGCACACTTAGAAAGATTTCTGGATCTCAAACCCTTTTTATAATCCATTTTTTGCAATGGGCTTAATTCTCTGAAAAGGCACGTGAGTGAAGGGAATTTTCTCATTTCCTTAGCAAATTTTTTTTTAAGTAAAAAAGCAAAAACTAACCCACTCTAACTAACCCCCTTTCTTCTGTCGAAAAAAAGGGGTAAAAAGGAATTCTTTCTCCAATCTTCAGTAAAATTAGTCTGCCTTCCTTGACAGTATTTTAAAGAAAGATGAGGTATTACAGGTTCTTTAATTGGAGGGAAGCAACATATTTTGCTACCACAGTTATGCCAACGAAAAATTAGCAGTCACCTGCCTGTCGTGAAGTTAAAAAGGGGGCCTGAACCTTGATCAAAGAAACTATAGTTTAAGGTAGCCGCTCTTTTTCCACGCCCACAAAGAGCATGGAGTGGTCAAATGATTTTTTCCTCCTTGCGTCGGCCCTGAAACTTTCCGACCTTAATCATGTTGCGTAACAAAACGTGATATTTCACGTGACAAATGCGCTCTGTTCCTCGCAACAAACCTTGTTTTGTTCGTGCCTTCTAGTTTTTTAGTCTTGTAGGTTATGAAGGGGAAAGAAGGATACAAAGGGACAACCAGCCCAATAACCCCTTTATTCAGCACCATCACGCAAGTCATGAAAAAAAAAAAAAAAAAAAAGAAGCCCTAAACTTTTTTGGCCAATTAAATCCTAAATCTTTTGTAATTATATTAATTCAGTCCATCCGCCCAAATTTGACTTGCTAGAATTGATGTGGACATCAAACAATACCGGCAAACAATTTTTTTAATTAATTTTATTCTTTTCTTTTATTTTTCCTTTTTTTTCTCTCTTTTATTTTCTTCCTCCCTTCTTCTTCCTCTTGCTTTGGCGACCGGCCAAAAAGGAGGGCCGGTCACTGATTGACATGGCTAGCCAGTGGCAAGCTTGCCTCGTCTTCGCTAGGTAAGGGCAACCTCGCCTAGCCACTGGCAAGGGGAGCCCTCATCGGATCTAGTGAGGGTGAGCCTTGATAGGGGATTGGCGAGCTCGACCTTGCTGTCGCTAGGGAGAGCTCAGCTTGTCATTGTTGGGCGAGATCGAGCTCCCCAATCCACTAGCGAGGGGGGAGGAAAAAGAAAGAGGGGAAAAAGAAAAAAATTAATTCCAAAATTCGAAAAAAAGTAAAATATTATTAAAAAAAAAAAATTTCTCAACGCCAATCGGTATCCACGTCGGCTTTCGGTTAGTCAAATTTGGCAAGATAGACTAAATTAGTATAATTACAAATGTTTAGAATTATATTGAAAAAAAAAAATTTATGATTGATTTGAAAAAAAATTGTAATAGGTTTAAGATTTTTTTGGGAATTTTCCTCGAAATTATGCTTGCAAGTTGCAAGCAATGCACAACTTTGTTCAAGTGCAAAATGCATGGTGCATCGTCCCTTTTGAGCCTGCTAAGTTATAAAACATGGCTTTCTTTTTCTCAAGAGACTTGTTTGGTGCTTCAAACCACATTGCTCTCCTAATCCCTTGTAGATTGCCAGCGTCACGAATTTTGATTTAAGAAAGATGAATTAGCTCCCAAGACAAAAGATTCACAAAATTATCACAGTGCTCACCTCAAGCACCTCTATCTCAACACCATCTACTTCCACATGAACTCGCCAAGGAAAATTTGCAAAAGTTTTATCCATTATATTCTTTGCACCTTCTCTAGCACACAGCGTATTCATGGACTGCAAATGATGGAGGATCAAAAGACTATCAGGTGAATAGTTTTAGAAGGTAACTACTTTAAAGGGCATCATCAAAATTAATGGCCACTAGGTACCCTATTATCATGAAATTCCTCAAAATATGAATCTCAATATTTCTGCAGTAACCAAAATCCACAAAAAGGCTGAACGAAGATAATATCTTTTCTGATGAAAAGTTTTACATAACTTAAGGCACATTAATTTTCTCTTATACATGTAATCACAGACAATTCATTAATGTTGTGACTATGGCTGACGATAACTTACTCCAAACGACCTCAAAACCAGTATGTTAGAATGACAAATACAAACTCAACATAATCACCTGATAGTAGAACGACTTTAAATTCTCCTCTTGTAGATTATGAATGTCCAGAGCATCCTGATATGTCAGAATCACATTAGTTGTGTTGCGAGAGCACCTACATTGGCCATAGTCCATTGTGCGGATAACGAATCTAGAGGATCGTTGAGTTGTACTTATATATGCCTTTGACAAAACACGGTGTGATTTTCCTTTGGGAACAATATGTTTTAGAAAAATCACTCAGTTAAGATATCACTTTGATCATTTCAACTATGTTGTATTACATGATAATAAAAGTTTCACTAATAATGATGCCTCCAAATAGGAATTTTTTTATGCAATAAATTTTTTTTTTTTTTTTTTTTTTTTGGTACCTGAAGCTATCATCCATGATAACGGTAGAATATGGGTGATAGGCTTGTCGACGAGCCAGTCACAGAGAATAGTGCAATGACGCTGCAAACAAGTGCATAAAGAAAATGCTGGGGAAAATTATCAAAACAATCCTAAACCTATTACAATTTTTCCAATTCAGTCTTAAACCTCTTTTTTTTTTTTTTGTCAATTTAGTCTTAAATATTTTGTACTTATGTTAATGTAATCTATCCGGACAATTTTAGCTTATCAGCACTAATGTGGACACCATTAGGCATCATGCCTTTGGCCGACGCTGATGTGTTAATTTTTTAATTTTTGTTTCCTTTTTTTTTTTTTTTCTCTTTCCTTCTTCCTCTAGTCGATCTAGCGACTAGCCATGTTGGGGCCGACGAGGTTGACCTCGCCAGCCACTAGGGAGTCTCCCCCTCTTTGAAACTGGTGAGGGCAAGCCTCAGGCCTCAGGCCTCAGCCATTCGTAGAGAGGACTCATTGTCACAAGCGAGGGTCACTAGGTGAGGGTGAGTGACGCTAGGCGAGTGGTGCTGGGCAAGGCTCGCCCAATGCAAATCTGGCGAGGGCGTGGGCAAGCCTCCCCATTTGCTAGCCTTGGCCACCCCTAGCAAGGACTTGTTGTCATAGGCAAGGGTCACTAGGTGAGCCTCACCATGGTTGGGCAAGCAGCAAGGGCAAGCCTTGGCCACCCCGGTGAGGACTCACCATCGCAAACGAGGGTCGCTATGCGAGCAGCACTAGGCCCTTGCTTGCGATGGCAATGTTGACCTTGCCTAGCAACCCTTGCCAAGGGTGGCTGAGGCTCGCCCTCACTAGCGTCACTAGTGCTAGCAAGGGCGAGCCTTCTCAATGGCTAGCACGGCCAACCTTGTCAGCCATAGGAAGAAGAAAAGAGGAAAAAAAGGAAAAACATTCAAAAGATTTTGACACGTCAGTGTTGGCCGAACAGCCGGAGCCAGCCAGTGTCACATCAGTATTAGCTGGCAAAATTGGTTGGATGAAGTGAATTGACACAAATACAAAAGGTTTATGATTGAATTGACAATAAAAAAGAGGTTAAGGATCAAATCAGAAAAATTATAATAGATTTATGATTGTTTTGGTAATTTTTTGCAAAAGTGCTGTTAAAGATGGCGGACAGCTACAAGGATCGGCATGAGAAGCTTCCCAACACGCTGATAGCATATAGGACGTCAATCTGAGCATCAACCAGGCGAAATTCTTTTTCCTTGGATTATGAAAGGGAAGGTAGAACCACCTCTAAAATTCAAAATCGTATCGTCTAGGGCATCGACCGAAACAAAGCTGAATGAAGCGTAATGGGTCCCTCAGAGATTTGAGAAGTTGTCCATGATGGAGAAAAGAGGCTAAAAGCTTTGTGTCATGGTCAATGTTCTTAGAATCGGATAATAATAAGGTCATTCAATTGGAGAGTTCGCCCTCGATGATTTAAGGTCATTGATCAGGTTCCGAGAGAGGTACTGTCCTTAATCCAGATGCTCTTCGAAAATTTGCCGCAAATTATGGAGGGCCCTATTCACAAAGAAGATGCTTTGATTTGAGCAAAAATGAATGATTGAGTGTTCTTGAATCCTATAAATGCTGATGCTATGCTATAACGAAGTATTTGCCATGACTGAATTCTCAATCGGAAAATGGCCTTTTTTGTCAACAAGAAGTCTCAATTTGTTTGCCATGGAATTTTCCATCACATTCATCTCAATTTGTTCACATTTGTTTTTTGCAGCATTGAAAGGGGAAAGCGGAAAGGGTGGCCTTTGAAGGCCAGTATGATGACTGTTTCAAGTTACCTTTGAGCATGTTTAGCATTTTTCATGAGAAGTGATTAGGGAAAGACCTCTCTGATCGAGGGTCCTTTGGTCGGCACCTATTTCAATGGTAATTCAAATAAGAAATTTTTCCGCCTAAGTTTTCAAATACAAACATGGCAAGTATTTCAACAAAAACATTGTTTTTCAAAAAAAAAAATTATAATGTGGCCGAAAAGTACTTTACGGAGAAAGTTTAGTTTTCTCCACGAAATTACGCGGGCAGTTCTAGCGACCAATAAAGCAGAAATCTCGCTAGTCAAATCCCATCTTACTCACTTCACAGTATCCACAGCCTTATATGAAACTGGACCACTTCCAGCTATTGACCAATCTGCAAGTACTGAGGCAACACTTCTTTTATTTCAAATCTTTCAATCAAAAGAAATTTACGTTAAATCCATTCCAAAATGCGCGATGTCCGCGGACAACGTTAGGATGTTTACATGCGTCCGATGTAGAGAATTGGAAGAAAACGTACATAAAAATCCGTGGTTCATTCTGACAAAAAGTTGCTTTAGAGTCAGGGTCGTCTGTGGTCAAATTACATATCACAATCTGAATGAACTCGCTTTTACATATTATGACTTACATGAGCTCGCTTTATTCTCTTCCAGTGCAGCTTCTTTATTCGCGAATTATAACTTACATGAGCTCGCAGAAACAAGGAAGTGGATGTCCTTGATGTTCCTCTGTTAAACCTGTAAACTTTCCACATTCCATGCTGAATGGTCGATGGATGCAACACGGAATTGAGTGGATCTACTCAATCAAAACATGCATCAGCTGTATAGCTTCAAGATCTGATCTTTGTAAAGCTCTACAATCCTGTCCCTCCGAATTTTCATTGTTGGAGTCATTAGACCACCATCGATCTGCAATGAGAGAGGAAGTTCAGCTAAAATTCATGCCACAATGACAAAATGGCTTGAAAAGTTTTGGGAGCTCAATGAAATACCGTAAACGGCTCATCCACGATGAGAATTGGCCCAATTTGGAATGTGCACTTGGAGGTCCTGCATAAACATATGTGCTGTCTAAAATAATTCTTCTGAAAGATCCATACTGGTTAAGAAAGTAGATATGGTGCACGATTCATCCAAAGTTAGATACTGTCACTGAACCTTCCTCCACGATTGACAGACTAATGAAAACTGCGATTGCTCCCAGATGCAGGAGAAAGTAATATATTTTTAAATCATCAAAACCTACTCTATTCCAGCATAACAAAAATCAAGTGACCTAAAATTCATATAGAACCATCAAACTGGCCCAACCAGCAACCAAAGCTATGTGCATTGTATGGATAGAATGCAAATCGTCGGGATAACTTAACATGACAATGTAAACGTGATACAAATAATAATGCCATGTTAACACCCCTTTTTCATGAAAATAGACACATAGTAACTTTGTTGCATTGGAAAAAATATGCAACGAACCTCCCCTTTTCAGGGGATTTAGGAGGTTACTGCTGGAGGTTCTCTAGTGAATCCAGTCAATGCAAGAGAAGATAATTTCCAGCTGAAATTCAGGTGCTATCAAAGAATATGAACCTCATATATTTATAATAGAAAGAGCAGAGGACTCATTGAAAGTTGATGCACTTTAGGCAAGTCAGTAAAGTTCATGTGCTTAAAGCATGTCAGTAACCTACAACCAAATTCATAGAAATGAAGAAATCATTACCAGTTTCTCAATTCTTCATACAACAGACTTGACATTTTTTCTTTACTAAGTTCCATGGCATTAGCATCTACAATTGACATCCTTTTAGCAACCAGCAGGGCCTCTTCTTTGTTCGGCACAATTATAGCTCCTAGACGCCGTTGATCCTGCATTTAACAGTCAATGTCATATAGCAAGTGGATAGCATAAGGAGACCAGAATTGAGTGTCACTGACATAGCAGAATTCAGAGGGAAAAAAACACTTCAACATGAAGTTTCCTTGTTCACCTGTCCAATAACAACAATCTGTTGTATCAGGCTACTCCTCATTGCAGCCTCTTCAATCTCTGCAGGTTCAACATTTTCACCTATATTCCAGAAATACTTTCATTAGCACAGGACAAGTACCCAAAGCAGCATGTTTGTTGTTAGCCAATCAATTTGTAAGTCAAAACCGTGATAGGGCATTATGAAGAATTTAGACATTGTAGCAATCATCTTAAGAATCACAAGTTAAAAAGCCAATTTGTGTCAGACAGCCACAAATATAAACAATGTTTGTAATCGACAGATAATTCATGTGACAGATGCAGCCTATTGTGCAAAGTACACGCTAGTACATGCATGTTCATGAAATTACCATCGATGTATTAGACACAAATCAAAAGAACCCACTGTACAATTTTAATTGCAGAACATATGATTGGCATGATACCTGTTGAAAGGACAATGGTGTCCTTAGCACGGCCTTCGAGAACAATCACACCTCCAGAGTGACGGCTTCGCCCTGAAGAATGGTGAGGTGCCATCCAACCAACATCACCTGTGTTGAACCAGCCGCTTGCATCCAAGACCTGACTTGTAGCTGATGGATTCTGATCCAACATCAAGATAACAGACTTAATTAAAATCATCCAATATAAAGATAGAAAAGTTGGTATAATGGAGGCTTGTGCTTGAGTACCCTGTCACACCACCTTGAAGCTCCATTCAGCTACCACTTACAACATTGAATTAATCAAAATAAATCGACTGTATCACACTAACTCTACCGGTAATATAGAAAAATAATTCCATAGTTATATTGTAAAAAATAATGTACGAATTTAAGTAACTTGGATTGTTTAACATCAAAGCCACTATAACCAAATCCTCCTCTTCAAAGTATACTTATTGTACAAAAATTAAGAGAATTCACTTTTCATCTCATAATCAAGTACTTATGGAATATCACATGTACATGGTTAATTATAAAAAGGATCGTACATGTCATTCTAATTCATGTGCATGATTATGTCCTGCGGTAAATTTAGATTTGTTAACCACTCAGCAAAAAAGATTGGTAAACTAAGAAACAAATTCCGATTTTTCCTAAAATTCCTCACAGTAATTATCAAAGAAAGCTAACAAATAAAAGTCTAGACCATGCATAAATGGCGGCTAAGCAAATTGACACTACATATGATTGTGCACGTGCACACATTAGTTAATTATGAAATCACTTACATAAATAAATAACTAACAGGACCGAAATGATCCCAAAGCTCACCACTCCTAGCTTATGTGTTAGAAGATTATTTATACTTGCAATTTGCTAAGTATATACACAACATGCCATGAAAATTATCTAAGTTATCAATGTTGATTGAAAAAATATAATACAAAATTGTCTATTAGATAAACATCACGCTAAAATGAAATTACTCAAAGAAATTCTACAATTTTATAAACCAATATATTTGTTTAAGTAAATATGTTTGTCTTATGGTCTTCTGCTAATTTCAATGAGGTATGACAATCAATACTTGGCATGAAAAATAAGGCAACGTGAATGACTCGTTTTAGAGAACTAACGAATCAGAGTTTGTAAATGGAACTATGACAGAACCTACCCTCATTGAGCAGCTGTGAATTTATCAAAACAAAGACATCACCAGGTTCTCAATATAAAAACACTTTTATAAGGAAAAATGCATATACTATGACCTATTTCTCTAAGGATTAAAAGGTAAATGACAATACTCACTAAAAGCATAGCTCTTTGCCTAAATTGTATAGAGCAAGATTATACTCTCCATATAATTATGAGACTTATGGGACTTAGGCAAACATCACCAGGCTTCTAGATGACCTACAGAATCATGGAAAATGGGGTTTTTACCTTGTAATAACCCTTCATCACTTGGGGACCCCTCAGTTTGACAATGCCCTTTGAGCCTGGGGGAAGAA
Organism: Eucalyptus polyanthemos subsp. polyanthemos; assembly: GCA_017140185.1. Lineage (NCBI taxonomy): Eukaryota > Viridiplantae > Streptophyta > Magnoliopsida > Myrtales > Myrtaceae > Eucalyptus > Eucalyptus polyanthemos. The sequence goes on along the minus strand of CM029464.1, from coordinate 27,850,920 downwards.
GCTCATCCGTTTCAGGATGCACAATTTTAAATTCTGTGTATCGAATAGGATGCCCAATTGAACCAAGAACCTTCAGAAATCAAATGGATACACAATTATATAATGTCTCTCTAGATGAACTCAAGATAAAAATAAGCAAAAAGCAGTAGCTACGGATCTTTGAGAGAGAGAGAGAGAGAGAGAGAGAGGGAGGCACTTGACCTAAGAAGGAAAACTCATCCAGCAACTAGAAAGCCAAAGTATCAGCAATGAGTACATAAGAGAGGGTGAAATATATAAAGCAAGATGTTCAACTCTAGGTAAAAGAATCCCTGAATAATCAGATCAAGTCATGGATGCTTTGATTGAATAATTGGATAATTTTATGGCGATGAGCAGTATGATCATATTATCAAGCCTTCTTTTATTTCCATTATATCTGTTTTTCCCAAGTTCCTTCTCTAAGTGTGGACAAAGATGAGATGCAAGCAGAAAAATGCACCATGCAAAGCAATTTCAAGAAATCAAGTCACTAAAATTGACATAGGTAACTGAATTAACAGATAATGGCCATGCAACAGCAAACTTCACAGTTTTCAAATTTGTTCCCTTCTTGATAGCCCCACATTATTCTAACTAAACAGAAAGTATAGCTGTAAAATTGACTTTTAAGTAGCTTCGCTCTCACATTGCAGGTACGTCTTCGAGCAGCAGTAACGGGAGAACATTCTGTTAGACCATACCCGTTCTGTACAGTCACACCAATGGCCTGCAGCAGCCATCTCAACTGTTACAAGGAACACCAACGTTCTTACATGTCTTAAGTAAATAAGAGTCCAACCTCAAAGAATTTATCAATAAATGGAGGCAAGCTTCCACCTCCACTGATGCCAGCCTGCACTTTTTGAAGACAAAGATTTTCTGTCACAAAACATAAATGCCTGTTGCTATTATAAGAAGAATAATATAATTTTTTATTGCTGAAGGACGAAAGATAGCTTACTTAATAACAACGAAGAAGACAACATAAATCTAAATAATGACAATCATCTAGCAGTACAACAAATCTCAGATTTAGCTAATTGCAGAGCAGAAAATGAAAGCTGCTTTTCCATCCTTTTCCAACCTTAATCAGCGTTCAGTTACCATACCTCTATGCAGTCTGCTAATAAAAATAAACTCAGCTCAAAAGGGTGATTTCAATGACCACTGCTCTTAATGCCACATAGCAGATCAGAAGACAAGTACCTTTGATATTCCAATGGCTGAATGAATCTTACTGTAAACTATCTTCCTTGCTAACATGTGCAGTGGCCACAAGATGGCAGCAAATATTCTTGCCAATAGACAATCCAACATTGAAACAAGATATGAGGGTTCCTTCTGATCCCTCGTCAGATATTTTCCCTGTGGAAAAATACAGCTTATACAATAATTCAACTGTATCCTCTCAGTCCAAGTTTATAATGCAATCATTTAAATTGTGTTTTGTCAAATGGTAATCATTCAACTATATATGGACTAGAGTGGGTGCAGTTGCTTAAGAGTATACAAACAATCAACCTTCCTTATTCAGGAAAGGCTTTGTACAGAATGTTGTTACTTGTTGTACATATAGATCATGATACTTGCTTATGAAGTAAGCAGTTAGCATATACTGTTAGTAGAAGAACTCTGAATTGCACCTAATGGCAGGTTGAGGCAGCACACTATTGACAAAAGGTTTCACCGGTATTGTAAAAACATAAGTCTGTAATGCTGAATGCCATGAAGATAAATAAATAACACTGACTAGCAAATAACTATGAAGAGTAAACCTATGTAGAAAAAGTAACAATTTCAGACACCATTCTTTGAAAAGAAAAATTTACACTAGAAAGCTGTATACTTTGATGCTTAATGAGATCTTTATTTAAATAGCTTTAACAAAGACATATAGATCCCAACCATGAAATGGTCAATAACTTTTTAAGTGTGGAACCTACAAATTACTATTATCTGTAAGCTGTGATCAAGAATTAACCTCATATATCCTCTTGAAATCCATAAATGCCATACTGATCCTGATGAACGTGAGTGCTATAAGCTTGCGAGCTGCAGGGCCTGTGGATAACTGTTTCTGAATCCCACTTCAGCAACAAAACGAAATTGAGATTACTCAATGCAGCAAGACTTCTTTTCACTAGTAAAAAGGAAACATCAACTAAAGCAGATCACATTCTGTTTGCAGAATAATAGAATGCAATGAAATTGATCCTAGGGTCTGTTTGTTTAAAGGAAAACTGTTTCTAGAATATCGTTCTCCGACTTTCCAGTGTTGGGATGACGAAAAACTAATCGATCTACGGACATCACTTTTCATTAACTGAAAGCAACAATCTTAGATTGGGGAAAAATGACTTCTTTTTCTGGCAAGAAGGAAATTGCTTTTTTCTAAATTGCCAAACAAATGAAAACTCAAAAATGATAAGCTTGGAAAATATTTTCCTTTATCATGAAGTTTTCAGTGAAACAAGCAATTTACTCTAAGGCTGATTCAGGCAGGTCAACAATGTACACCGGCTTCTTGTGCTCTAGATGGCCAATAGGTTGAAGGAAAACACATAGAAGGAGTCCATGATTATAGTGGTTGGTGAAAGCTCTCCATAGCTAGACTTTCATTGAAATATTAAGGCTATACAGAATACTATATACTCACTCTTCTATGGAGTAACATTCCATAAAGTGTAACCAATAGCATGCCAAAAGACACCTCTATATTATGCAGCACTAGATAATTATATCAATGACTGCAAAAGGTACCTGTAGAGTGTCTCATATACTAAAGGGACGGAGATAAGATAATGTGGCTGGTATCGTTGCAAGTCCTCCTATAATGAGCATACAATAAAAGATGAAATATAATTCATATTCTGGAATGAAGACCGTAATTTATAAAATTAATGCCCTCAGCCACAGATTAAAGTACATACAGTTTGGTGTCACCACCCAGCACCAAATAGAATCAATTAGCAAAACAAAGAATCACAAAATATTTATTAAGCCATTCAGAAAGCTTATAAATTATGGAAGCAGAAACCTCTACAATCCGCCAGATCCTACCTTCAGGTTCCTCACAGTTGTGTACACTTGCTCAACTCCGTGAGTAAAAATGAAGTATTCACAGGCACGTTCATAGGCATGCCATGGTGGAAGGATACTGAGAAATCTATCCCCAGGTACAGCTGGTACAACATCCCACAAGTTCTTTATCTGAAAAACAATTAGCTTAAGAAGTGATGTACTGCTTCTCATTTTGCGAAGTCATTGACAGGATTAAGAAAGGAGAAGTGTGTCTTTGAACCCAAAAAAACAGGAGAAAATAACTTAGACATCATGATATTCTTCAGTAGGAAACATTGCTTAAAACTTTCAGCAACAGCAAACAAAACACATGCACCAGCTGGACAATCTAGTCAAGGAATCACATTTTCCATATAACAACAAGTGCTCTTAGGTAATCAACAAAAACATTTGAGAGAAGAATTAGTTGCATTAGCATAGATGACCTGAATGAGAAAATTCATGACTAGGATTAGAAGTCTAGAAAAGGAACAATCACATTCAGTTTCTGCATAAGCTAGAATTACTGAACACCAACTGTGGTCGTGAGATAGGCCTTTTTCTTACAGGCTGTCGCTTTGTGCCACAATACAGCTATTTACAGATGTAGACATTCACTTACCCCTGAATTTCTGATATTTTAAAGTCAAGAAAACTTTAGGAGATGGTGCATTGGAAATGCTAACAGAAATCTCATCAATCTGATCAACCTCAGGCTAGGGTGTACCTCATGTTCTGCGGTCATGCTATTCTACACCATATTGAAACCCAATGCAAGAAAATCTACTCAACTATGCGAAGTACCAGAGATATATCTCCTAGCAATCCACTTATCGATTAGAGCAAAACCTACAGTGCACCATATGATATGTATACATATAGATATTATTTCTTCTACTCACAAATGATAAGCAAGTCAACGCACAGGTACCTAATAAACATTCAAAAAGTACCAAAATAATTCCAAGAAAAAAACTGTGGCAGTTGGTAAACTTAACAATAGACTAGAATCAGGATCAAGTAAGTTACCAGTGCCTACTGCTAAAGCAGAAAACCTTAATCCTCAAAGAAAAACATTCAAAACCTGATGTAAGAAATTTCGATGTGTTAGCATAACGCCTTTTGGATTCCCGGTGGTGCCACTTGTGTACATAAGAGTAGCAACATCATCAGAGCTGATGAGTTCATAGTCATCAGGATTCCCTGCAATTGGCTTACCTCGTCAACAGCTTCCTTAAAACATTTTCAAAGGAATCATAAACAAGGTTAAAAGCTTAGAAGTTAGGCTATTTTGTGATGTTTAACTCTAATTAATTGATTATCCCTTCATAGTTGAATAGCTTGTTGGAAGAGCCACAGAAAGCACAGCTATCTCTCTGTGCAATTAGTGTGTAGTACACAGGAAAATTTAAGATAGATAACTGACTAGTAGAGATATTGCCCTTGCTCACTAAGTACCACTAACCCTCGCTCCAAACTCTCGCATTGATTCTTTTATCCTAGATTTTAAAACATCATCCACCTACATTAATCATATCTTCATCAACAGTCTTCTACTGAATAAATCAGTTGTTCACAGCCGACAAATCAAATGAAAAGATTTCTAGAGATGCAAGTTTGGTACTTGATAAGAAGGAATAAGTCACAAGTTCAAAGCCGAATGCTTCTAGTCCACCTTTCAAACACGAGTCTCAAACTGGAATTACAGGAAGAGCCAAACAGAATGGGCACATTCTGATTCTGAAACATCTACTCCTTTTATATGTATATGTAACCATCTTCATCCAATGAATTGTCTCCCACAAGACCGAAAAAATGAATTCTTGATGTAGCCAGAAAAAACTCGTGTGATAAACCAGAAGCACAGATTCCATATAAGACATAGCAGCAACTTACAGGTATCATTGGATGAAAGCAGAGATTTACGACTGTCTTGTCCCAAATGTATAATTTCATTGTAGCTAAAGATGGGTATCTCCTCAGTTCCTCTAATAGACAGGGATGCTTTATCCCCCCATAGTAGAATAACAAATTTCATAGAGGCCTTATCACAGAATACTTCCGCAATTCGATTGTATAATTCAGGGCTATCAACAGCAAGGGCAACACTGTGATGGATTGAAAAAAAATCAGTAGTGCTCCTTGATCACATCAAGTTTATAGAGAGCAGATCAAAAGGAAAAAATCACATCTGAAGTTGAAATCAGACACTTAGCAACAATTCCCAAAACCCAAAAGTTGGTTTGAAATTGTAGATATTATCATCTATCACTGGCAATGGAATATGCCCATAATGGCTCAACTCCTAATGATGGTGTATGCTAGATATAGAATGAAATGAGGAGCAAAAGTTTGCTACATGCTTATCCAGTTAAAAATTTGCATCATCTAAAAAAATTTTAGCTATGTCTAACTGCATCGATCACTGCCCAGTAGGGAACAGGACCTAGCCAGTACTTACAACATTGAAAAGTTATGGTCTTGAACTTAAAAGATGAAGAAATAAGCACATATAACTAATGGAGGATCTGTTAGGTTGGCTGAGTATATATCGAGAGAAGTAACATCCATATAACAGGTTATTGGTGACTTTTATTTCAATGGAGGATATTCAATGACAAAAAATTATCTGGACCTTTCAGAATGCTGGTATATCTGCAATAGTTCTTCAACGGATGACCTTGATCCCCTAACCACATTAATAGCTCCAGTGGCCATCATACCTATTTAAAAATGTCATCACTAATGAGCTCAAATTTGAACATCAGTGCACAAGAGAAAACATCATAAATTAAATTTATCAGACAACTATACAAAAAGTCAAAATGCATCAGATGCCAATAAATCCTGTTAACATGCTGTATGCACTCATGAATAGCCTTTTTATGGGAGAAAGAAGACCATTATTTGACGGACTAACAAATAATGAGATACATGGAAGATCACTCAAGGCATCAAGCATCGACTCTGGCACAGCTCCTGCAGCTTCATAAGTGAATTCATAGTAAAACATGACAAGTATACACATGCAACACAGAAAAGAAATGGGAAAGCAAACGACCACTAGCTAAAAATCTATAATTGCAAGCTTGCAACCCAAGAAAAAAGAAAACACAAGCAGAGAATAATTTTCCTTCAAATGCATATGAGTCCTAACTTAAGGAAGCTACCATACATGGCATCCACATCATCCACGTCTAGCCACAAGGCACTATGTTGCATTACTATCAATGAAGAGACACCTTCATTTTAAATGATAGCAGAAGCATTTTCTCGGAAAGGTATTTGCTAATGAAGGGAGAAATGCATTTAAGATTCAAATTCCTCACAAAATAAGAAGAAAAGCTATCTTCTTTGTCTCACAGTACCTAGGTTCCTACTCCCTTTAAAAACAGTAACTGACTCCTAGCCAAAAAGCAATCTATTCTTGCTCTAGGAAGAGTTGGATTAAATTGAGTTCATATCAATTTACAAGTCTCCTTATGCAAAGTAAAAGTGCAAAAACTAAAAAAGCCAAACAAGAATGCTGAAAGATGGAAAGTCAGAGCTCCCAAATATATGTAAATACAAAAATAAGTTGTCTGTGAGCAGAAAACTCTCTTTGATAGATGTCATGGAAACCAGAAAAGGTTGAGCTGTAACCAGAAAGCATGTATAACTAGAGAAAAGGGTGACCTGAGAATCATTCGGCAGTCCCACTAAAGAAATAAAATTTATATTGATTACTTTCAAACGTTAACATAGCCTTCAATTCTTGTATTGACCTTATGATCAGGCCAAAGAGGCATTTATGAAGATAGTTAGTTCCATCTGATGGATGAACATCCTAAATTATGGTGATTTTCTGAAAGAATTTTTGTTTTCACAATAAAATCAGAAGGCAAAAAATCAAATCCCTTCCATTTTGGGTGCAGAAATAACAGCATTACACCACATCATGCCAAAATTCAGTGCTGTACACCAAGAAATATTCTACTGGACAAACCACAAGAGAAGTTTTAGGGAACAGGCTTTAGCTACTGACTAGAAACAAAGTGATTACTAAAGGATCACAGAATCGAAGACGTCCAAAAACATCAAACCATGAGTCTGAAAGAAATAGAATGATTTACAAATTAAATAAGAAATGTTGAATATGAAGTACTAGGAACATTGAATGGATATATCTAAAACCTAAATATTCAGCCACCACACAAAACAATTTAAAAGAACAAGAAACAAATTTTCTCATTTACAAGTGAGGACTAAGGAGCACTTCGCACATCATTTATCACTTCTTCATTAGTTCGCTCAATTCTGTATACATGAAGAGAAAAAGGAACTTCAAGGTCGAGCCTCAAAATAATGTCACAGGCATACCAAAGAATTTGTAGATGAATCTAACTTGAAAAGGAAAAATTATTGCAGCTGAACTGAAGAATAAGCCCCAAAGTAATGTCACAGACATACCAAATTAATAGTCAATAAATCTAACTGAAAAAAGAAAAAGGTATAACAGATGAATTGAAGGTCAGATTAAGCATACACTCAGAAATGAGTAGGGAGAAAAGACTGGCCAAAAGAAAAGAAAAAGACCAGGGAGGAAAGACTAAATGTAAGAGGCTGTTGACATAGTCCAACAATTCCTTGAACAAACAATTGGCGAAAGGTTGCTATATTACATGCCTTGATCGGCAATAAGCCAGCGGTACGAATTATCAGCATAGAGTGCTAGTTTTTCATCTGGTTTGACTCCAATGACTCTCAGACCTTCAGAGAAGTTCAAGATTTCTTGCTCCAGCTGCATCATGAAATAGAACCAATGACTTTTTCTCAGCCAGCAATAAGCAACACCATTGAGATGGTATTCACATCTAGGTTTTGATGTCATGAATAATAAGGTGGAACAACTTGAATGATATAGAACATAATCAATAGCGCCACTTCACTGCACCACCATTCATATAACACAGACAGGCTTTCCGTCTACTAATACAAATCATATTTGAGCATTCAATGCAGAATGAGATGAATGACCTTATCACAATTAGAATAAACGAGTTTTCCGTTTATAGTCTGAAGTCTCTATTGTAAGTTCTTATATCTATCGGACAAGTTATGAAGTTAGCTTGCTTGACAAACAATTGAGCATAGAAGATGAAGATAAAAGGAACATGAGAGACAAATAACAGATACCAAAAATGTTGACAAAAATCACAAGGACAAGAAGCAAACTTTATCCCATTAAGTGGGGACGAATATAAGGATCTTTATGCCATTGAGGAATATTCAGTATCAACTATCAAGATGAAGGTCAACGAAGAAAATCAAGGCAAACCACAAAATACATGGTCTATCAACTTTACAATTTCCAGTATACAACCATACAAAGTGTTGAGCAAATCCAGAAAGCGCATTTGAAAAGACTTAAAGAACTAATAAATGCAGTAGTACAATAAACCCCAAACAACTGAAGGAGAAAACAATGGCCCGAGCCAGGAGGGCAATGTTTCTAGAAAGGAGATTTTAATTCTCCAGAAGCGTCACTACTAGAGTTCCATTTCTCAGCAAACAACTTAATCGTTCCCCCTTTTTTTGTTACCTGATTATATGAAATGTTTGAAGGTGGGTCGCGATAAGGATCGACCAGTGCAATTCTATCTCCATACTTCTCAGCACAGAACCTCCAAATGTCAGGAACAGCTGTCCACTCATCCAATGCCAATCCATCGCCACTTGATAACAAAGCGCCTTCCAGAATTGGTGAATATCGTCTCATCTGCTTTTCATCTGTCTAAACAGAAACCATAAACATGCAGAACATTGCAGACTCCTAATTCATTCACTCTCATTCCAATGCGTGGAAATATCATCTTTGAAAGCAAATACAATAACATAAAGTGACTGACACCTTAAGCTAACAGAAAACTCTCCCGGACTCAACACCGACCATGCACTCAAACCCAATAAAGCATTTATACGTAATCCAGTTAATTTATGGATCATGGGTATGGCAAATGTCGATGCGATCATCTAACAATGTTACTCACGGGAGCCTAATGGGTTGAAGACCTACACCATTCCATCTGGTCCTGAAGACAGAGAGCGCTAAGATAATAAAAAACGGACAAATCGGCAAATTAGAAAGGGAGAGAGAGAGAGAGAGAGAGAGAGAGAGACGAAGTCAATGCAAGCAAGAAATCAAGTCAACCGGGGGGTACGGAATTACCTCGGCCCGGCACGAGACACGCAGAGGACGACGATGACGAGACGGTCCCCGGTGGGCTGCGGAGCGGAATCCCCCTCTACTGAACGCGGGGTGGCAGCGAGATAAGGCGAATCGGAAGCCGCGACGGCGATCGAAAAGAATGGCGACGGAGCTCGGCGTCGAAGCTTTCGCCATCGCCATCGCCATCGCCATCGCCGCCGCCGTCGTGGTCGCCGCCGTCGTGGTCGTGGAAGAAGACGCGGTAGCCACTGAGGAGCTCAACATCGAGAGACCAGCTTCGACGATGAAGCGATGTCAACGTACTGATGAGAGAGAAAAGAGAGAGAGAGAGTTCGTCGGAGCGTTGGGGAGTCGGGATTGTCTAGAATGCAGTAGAGAGAGAGAGAGAGAGAGAGTGGCCGCACTAGTCCAAACCAACCGCCTGGAGAAGGCCGCCGCACGCGCCGCACGCGCGTGCTCGTTCGCCGTTCGCTCCGACCGACCGGGTTGACAACTTGACAGTGACTCCACTTCCTCGCCTCGTACGGGATACATATTGCGGACTGTTTAAGGAAAGGCTCCGCATTCATTGCTCCTCCCGATGCGATTGGTCTTCCTCTTCGGTAATTTTGAAATTCTTTAGTAAAAGACCCAAAGAATATCTGCTACAGAAGATTTATCTTTTTGCTTTTTAATTAGCATTACATCCGGTGGTATATCTTATCATATCTTCTAGAGAAGATTGACTTTTTTGCTTTTTAATTAACATTATTATATCCGATGGTACTTCTTATCATTAGTTACGGATAACCGATAAATTTGGGAGGTTTCAATATATTTAGGTATCTCTTATAATCAGTTGGGCTAATTTCCTTATTTATAGAAAAACCAACTTCAAGTTGAGTGTTAATTCTACTCCGAACATTTTTTGTCTTAAAAAAAATATGTGAACTTTAGGTAGATTACAATTGTGCCTCAAACTTTTTTTTTTTTTTTTTTTTTGCCTAAAAAAACCACAAACTTTTAATTTAGTCCCAAATTTGCCTCTAGTTTTTTTTTTTTTTTACAAAAAATCACAAACTTTATCTCTAGTCTCAAATATGCTCTCTTTAGCCCTCAATCTAGATATTGTTGTTAGTCATTTCTAAATTTCCCTAATTTTCATATTTAAGAGGGGTTTAGATTTGGAGATAATTTTCAACATTACATTGTCGATGTGAATTTTTATCACTTTGGAAAGGCCACGTCAAATAACTAATGACGGTTTTTGGGCAAAGGGTTAATGGGGTCAAATTTGAGACTATAGTTAAAGTTGATGTTCTTTTAATAAAAAGTTCGAACGGATTTGGAATTAGAATTAAGTTGGTGATCTTTTTTTTAACATAAAAAATGTTCAAGATAGATTTGAGACTGAACCTAAAGTTTGGGTTTTTTTTTTTTTAAATAAAAGGGTCGAGGCAAAATTGTGACTAGACATAAACTTGGGGTATTTTTTTTTTTTTTAAAGCTTATCATAGAATTGGAATTGGACTTAAGATTGGGTTTTTTTTCAAGAGAATTAGGCCTAATTAGTTAGGGATAATTAGTAGATCTTGTAAGTTCTTTTTCCTTTCACTTTCTATCAAACAATACCTTGTATACATTTTTACAATGTACAATGAGCAATACCAATAAATTACTAATTCTCTTGGAAATATTAAGTAATCGTTAAATGGAGATTTTCACACAAGAAAGGCATCAAAGTTTTCATGTCAATAAGTGTAGGTTACGTTTAATCATCCAAATTTTTAACTAGGATAGGATAGGATATTATAGGATATGATATGAAATTCAAGGATTTTGTTATATCTTATCTAATATTTAGTGATTACAATAATAAAATTGGATATATTCACATTATATTATGTACATTAATTGGTATAGAATAACAAATTAGTATAAATAAACCAAAAATTTTACAAACGGATATGGTAAAAACTCTCGGATACTATTGCCCATTATATTTTTATTTTATTTTTTATTTTATTTTCCTCTTTCTTTTAATTAATTTCTTTTTTATTTCTTTCTTCCCATTCCATCAATATCTAATAAAATTCTATTAAATTGTAAAATATACTAATATACCTAAAATATGTAATAAATATAAAAATATATTTATATTTATATGTTGAATTTATATTCTAAAATAGAATTAAATTCCAATATATAAATATAAATAAGATTAAATTAAAATAACTAAGTTATTATTTTTTGTTATTTTGAATTTCTTATATTAGAATTCAAATATTATTTATATTTGAATATAACTTTAATTTTTTTAATTTAAGAAGTTTGTTATTCGAGTAAAATAACTCTACTATTATAGATCTTAGAAATCACATCCATATTTATCATCCTTTCTTCAATGGGATAATTTTATCATATCTATATTCTATTTATATTTGACTTTAGCTTTCTTAAGCACACACTAAATACCGGATATGATAAATTTTATCACATCCTAAATTTTATCATAACTACCAAGTGCAGCCTAAGTTTTATAGGATGGACAATTTTGAACACCTTGTACGCAGCATCTTAAGTTGCAAGCAAACATTAACATGACAAGATGAATGTCATGACATGACTTTTTCATTAACAATTAAAACGACATTGTCTCTTACATAAAATAAAGACAACCTCATTTCAATTGAATCAAAAATAACCTAGAGTCGCAAATTAGGGCTTAGGGTTAGCGTTCTTCATAATGAGATTGAAGGTGGGAAATTTGGTGAATGTGCTCTAATTTTCTGAGAACCCAATCCCCAATTCGCATACCGCTCTCACGATCTTTTTTTTTTTTTTTTCCGTCTCACGATCTAATTTGAAACCCTATTATTTGACTAAAAACCGATGTCAATGCCGTCATATGTGAAAGATGACATCGTTTTAATTTATCGATAGATGACAATTTATTGTCTCATGTGAGCATCCATTTGCCACCTCAGACCTCACAAACGCACTTTTTTTTTTTTGGAAGTTGTAATGATGTAAAAAATTATTTCTCGAGTGAAAAAGTGGATACATTTTCATGCAGCACATGAAAGTTTTGACCAAAATTATCCCCAAATGAAAATCAATGTTTTTTATGTGACATTTAAAAGTTGAGCATACAAAAGGATAAATTTCTGCCTTTTTATGAAGAACTCTCCTCAAATTTTACGCTACTATCTTATATTATTGAACAATATATAATATAATTAAATATAATATAATATAATATAATATAATATAAAGCTTACAACATTAGGAAAATAACAAAATTAATGTTTTGGAAAAATTAATATAGAAGAAAAATCGAATAAAAGGGAAACATGGAAAGAGTGCACGGCAGCCATTCATAACCAGCCACTCTCTTGAACTCTTGTTGACTCATGATGGACTGGCATCGGCACCAGCACCGCACCGGCACTAACACAGCCAGTCTCATGCACACCACCCCCTTCCCCTATTTGATCGAAACGAAAGTGAGAGTGATTATATATAAAAGGAGGAGCATGTTTTTTTCCATATTAAAGACTACACTTGAAGTGTAATTAAAAATAGAAAAATACAAGTCACTTACACAATTGCAAATAAGTCATATATGAAAGCGTGCAGCAATCGACTAGAGTATCAAATGGGAAATTTCTAAGGCACATCCGATGTACTTTAGGACTTTCTTTGCCACCCTTTCACACTTGACGATGATGATGACACATCCCGACATCGTAAAACAATTATACGTTGTGTCACGGCATTTTTATATTTAGTTATAGGGACATGTCGTAAGATTAGCAAGATTCACCGATGGTATCATTGAAGTGTCTGTTTATAGGGGTAGCTAATGGTGTGAACGTGGGCTAGCAATTTCTGGGCAGAAAACTTTGACCGGAGGAAGAGGACTTCTACTCTTTCTAGAATTAACCTTTGATAAGGTGCTTTTTCTAGTTATAATAGTGGGAAACATTTCGGATATTTTACTTACCTTTTACCAAAAAAAAATTTCGGATATTCCTTACCCATCCGTGAACAACCATGCTAGTATTTGTCTCCCTTGCTTTGATGTCGTCAAGAGTTCGAATTCCCGTAGTGCTAACGATTTAAGTGAAAGGTCTTAGTGGTGGGTTGCTGAGCCAACTTCTCCTAAGGTATAATCATTGTTGGGTTTCCATAACGGAGGCTCATGAGACTCCAAATCGGCGTAATCATTAGTCACAAAAAAAAAAAAAAAAAAAAAAAACACATTTCAGATATTCATTTACCAAAAAAAAAAACATTTTGAATAGTTGACACCAATTTTGAATTTTCTTCATGCATAGACTAGATTTTTTAGCAAATGAACAAATAAATAGATAAATAAAAGAACAGATAATGCATCTAGATGCGAGTTAGTCTCGGTTTGGTGGGATAACTAATGATCTTCGTACCTTTTCTTGTTGGTGTCCATCAATAGAAGAAAGTATTCATATTGCGTGTCCCATTCCTCACCTTTCTCCCTCTCCACCAAGTCTGTACTTCACCTGCCCCTCACCTCTATTTTATTTTTTTTATTTTTTTTTTATTTCCTTCTCCAAATAATGGCAGACCAGCGGTCCATTTTTTTTTTGCTTTTTTAAGTTCTAGATTTTGTTCTACGTACACTCAAAGTGTGTGATCAACAAAACTGACTCTATGAGCCACAAGTAAAAAAGAAAGGCCTCATTTTGCACTCTTGTTGTTTGTGTTGCTGAAGTTGAGTCCCCCACTAAAATTGTTAGTGACCACCTTGAACGCTGTGAAAAGCATGTCACTAATGGAAGAAGCAGCTTGAAAAAAAATCCAATGGAAACTCACAAAGAGAGGACAACAAGAAAAAGAAAGATCTTTACCGCTTGGAGAAAGATGATGTCTCGTTGCAAAGTGAGCAATAGGTTCATGAAACAGTTCGTGCAGGCGAGATAGGCATTCTCAATCTCCCGCTCCAAAATGTTTAGAATAGTATAATATTGATCGTTGATGATTTGACCAAGTTGGTCGCTAGTTCTAGATTTGGTTGTTACTATTCTTCAATGGATGTCTTGATTTGCGGTGGGTGATGGTAGAAAACTGAAAGCGAATCAGTGAAGACAAAAATGGTACAAGCATTAAATGAAAAAGAGCTACTGAGGCACGAAGACAAAGAAATGCCAACGAACGTCATTGAAGAGTTCTCCATTTTTATTTTTTTTTTGGTCAATCCTACTCTATTCTTATTCTACACTCACTGCGTCAGAGGTTGCCCGAGGTCGGGCGACCCCTCGGCGAGGGCACGTCGGGTTGAGCGACCGTGGTCGCCGAGTCGGCGACCTCCGGCGCCCTCGGCGGGTCGCGCGACCCTCTCAAAGGTAGCCCGACCTCGGCGACCTCGGCCCCTACGGCCGTCGGCCCATCCCCCGGTCCGGCGAAGGAGGAATTTTCAAAAAAAAGAAAAGAAAAGAAAAATAATACCCAAAGCCCTTTGTGAAAGTTTTTTACTAAACACACATCCAACTCAAAGTCCATTCCAAATGCATTTTCCCAAAATAGCTTTGAGCTTTTAGCATTTGCATTGGACTCAAAGCCCATTGCAAATGCTGAACCAAACGCAGCCTGAAAGTGAATCAGTGAAGATAAAAATGGTACAAGCATTTAATGAAAAAGAGCTACTGAGGCAAGAAGACAAAGAATGCCAACGAACGTCATTGAAGAGTTCTCCATTGATTGGTACATTTGTCCTCACGTTCATTTATTGTATTGACTTTGTTTATCAGTTTTTTTTTTGGTTAGTTTTGTGGACTTTTTGTTCATTAATGTTTGCCAGGAGTGCTTGAAGACTTCATGGCTCATTTTAGTGGGTCAGATGTTTGTCATCATCATTAAATGTATTGGAGGTGTTTCGCCATTATATAAGATCGTGAGCATGGGTGTTGTAAATCGAAGCCATTAGAAAGCATTCTAAGAACAATTACTACCCCCAATTTTATGTCCTTGTTCCAAAATTTTCAAAGTTATCATTAGTTTTTTGGTTCCAACATTTGGTATCAAAACTAGAAATGACATCCATTAATTCCACTCAATTGTAACTTACAAAGTTGAACAAGTTGAATAGAAGGAATTTCAATAATTGGCCCATCTAAATGAGGGTTCTCTTCAAATCATAAGATTTGGGGAATCTAGTGGAAAAATGGCCATACTAAGGCATTTTAGGCTTTAAGAAAGGAGGAGAGCGATTTGTTGCTGGAGTCCTAGAGGAAAAATCAAAAAGCATTATATGTGATCTTTAATGCCATGGAGGAAATGACATTTGAAAAAATATCAAGTGCAAGGACCACGAAAGAAGCATGTAATATTTTGTAAAAATCCTACAAGGCGATGATTGTATTCAACGGGTGTAGCTTCGAACACTTTGAGATAATTTTGAATCTTTACATATGTATGACTCTAAATCAATCTTGACATATTATGATCAAGTGTAAACTATCGTTAACCAGTTGAGAGTTAATGGTGAAGAACTCCAAGATATACAAGTTGTAGAAAAAAATCTTGAGGTTTTTCACCAAAAAGATTTGATTACTTTATCGCAGCGATCAAGGAAGGGTGAGATACCCTAATGTTGGAGCAATTGATGGGCTCATTATACTCACATGAGCAAAGAATGAATTTAAAGTGCATTGATTCAAATCCCAAGCAAGCATTGCAAAGTCCGGTTGCTATCAAGGCATTAGAGGTCACGAAGGAGGTTGAGGTAGTGGTAGAAATTCAATTTCAATAGAAAGTATAAAACACACAACAAACCAAAAATCAAGTGTTTTAAGTGCAATAGATTCAAACATTACAATCAGAATGCCAATAAATGTACGAGCATGCAGAACACCCACATGCCATTGATGCTAAGGTATATATGGTGCTAGCTTGTAAGAAAGATGACTCGAGAACCGTAGACATCAACATAAAGTTTTGGCCATCTAGTATGGCATTTTTCCTTATAAAAATGTCAACAAATCAGGAAAAAAAAAGAGAGGCGATTAAGTATATTAGAAAAATGGTAGCCTTGAAAGTAAAAAATGAGAGAGAGAGAGAGAGAGAGAGAGAGGAAGAGCCCGGCCTCTTTACCCATTCTCGCGCGAAACCCAGCCTTTTTCTTCTTCACTTTTCTCGGCCCAGCCCTATTGGGCCGAAGGGCGTGATCGGGCCCGCTCTTCATCGTCTTCACTGACCGGAGGACCATTTGCCGGCGCGTATCTCCGGCCTTCCCGGAAAAGCTCTGCTCCGCCCCCATTTTTCCGTGAAAAGAGACTCCCGAAGCGCTTAACACTTTCGTTAAAGACTTTCATCGCCGACAGCCATCGTCATAAATGAGATAATCTCCATGTCTCCGACGACGCCTACCATTTTTCGCGGCCACGAACTTCGATTTTGAAGTTCCTCCATCGGAGCCCTGTTCTTCTCTGCCTCGGGGCCGAGAAACCTCGAAGTTTCGCTTCTTCCTTCGAAGTTTCCGGTCCCTCGTGGGGCTGGTCTTCACGGGCCACGCTCTCCACGATCTATATTCGCGATCGAAATCACTCCCTTGTAAGGTCCCAGTCATTCTGAGGGGTGTTGGTTTGAAAATCTACTTGGATCCGGGCTGAGTTGATGATCCAAGTTCCCATCAGCATTAATCGTCATAGTACGGAGTGAATCGCAACTTTAGACTTGTGTGTAAACCGCATGACCAAACTGAGCACCATGTGTTTGATGAAATGCCGGAACCCTGTTTACATAAATTTCTCTGCGATTTTGGATTAATTTGAGTGGGTTTCAGTTCGTCTCGTGTCATGGCAGATGTTTCTCGTCAGCTTTTGAGCTCAATTTCTGCTATATTCTGTTGTCACCGAATGACAACTGAACCCATCTTCTTGTTTCTTTTCCTGGCGTTTTTCATTCTGTGGATTTCTCTCATGGTGATTACTGGAGAGAAAATGACTGGAGTGGATGTCATGCTTGTCGATTCTTCGCAGGCGCTCGAGTATATATCCCTTTCATGGCTTGCCTTCACCTTTTCAGTTCAAATTTGTATCAGTCAGTCCTTGTCTTAATAGTGTCTGATGAATGGTAGAAGCGAGTTTGGTGAGGGACAGTGGAGTATTAAATGCCTGCGATTCTGGTGCTTCGGTGATGGATGGTGGCCGACCGCCGCTCCCTAGAAGTTGAGGGTGGATAGTGGATGAATAAGAAGTGCTTAGTCTTGTATTTTCAGTGAAATCTATGGAGTTTTGAAGTGTTTATCTAGCTGGGTTTTGTAGGATGTGTGAATTTTTTTTTGGTCATACTATGGATTTTTTAGATTCGTGGAGTTACATAGGTGCAGGTGTTCGTGAGAAGTGAAAATGGGAGTATGGTAAAAATAAAAGAGCCAATGTGTATCCGTGGCCTAGACCCACAAGACTAGGGTTTTGTTTATATTTTGACTGGGCTTAAGGGCTCAGCCTAAGTCCCTATTTTCAAAATAATAATAACAACAACAACAACACTAAAATATAAAAAATAATAATAAAAAATAAAAAGATTGAAAACTTGGTTAGGAAAGTAAGATTTAATTAATGGTGCGTTTGGTTTAGTATTTCCAAAGGGTTTTTAGCCTTCAAAGTCCCTTGAGGAAATGTTAAATCATTTGGCAACAATTTTGAAAAGCTTCCACTTCAAAGCAAACATTGGGAATGTTGAAAGCCTAAGGGATTAGTTTTGGACTTTTAGTATTTAAACAAATATTAAAACTCATTTTTTTCTTCAAAAATACCCTCACCAATTTTTTAAAATTCCAATTTCGTCCTTCATTAGTTTTTTTTTTTTTTTCAATTTCAAAAGGACCAAACCCTTCGCAGGATTGGCAAAGGGCTATGGCCGTCGGTGAGCCACATCTAGCACTAGCGGCCGTCAGTTGTTGGGTGACCTTTGGTGACCCTCAACTGGGTTGCGTGACCCTCATCGAAGGTTGCCCGATAGCCATAGGCACCAAATCTAGCTTGCCGGTGGCCATAGCCCTTCCTTGGCCCAACAAAGGGTTTAGTCATTTTTTTAAATAAATAAATAAATATGATATATTCAAAGCTCATTACAAAAGATATTTTTTTGCCAAACACAAATTTAACTCAAAGTCCATTTGCAAAGAGGTTTTAACTAAACACAATTTGCATTTTTCCAAATAGCTTTGACTTTCAGCATTTGCTTTACACCAAAAGCTCATTTGCAAAACTGAACCAAATGCAATCTAAGATGTTAGATTTTAGTGTGTTAGAATTAGCTTACTTTCATTTGGATAAGTACTTACATGATTTTGGAAAAATAGGGAGTGCCCCTTCTTTGGGTTTGATTGCTTGATTCTCAGGTCAATTGGCCTAATTGCAAGTTTAGTTGAGTTTGCATGTGTTTGATTGGATGAATATTAGGTCTAATTATGATTGTCAATGCATGTATCGGCAAGTAGGTTAGTGGGTTTGATTAGCTTTAATTAGTGATTAGTGAGTTAGTCTTCCGTTTTGTGAATGAAAGTGGGGCCTAATTATCACTAATCTTAATTAATGAACCCTTATTTTGATCAAGAGGTGGCTAAGCTAATTGGATTGTGTAGTTGAAACCAATTTCCCGAACCAGAATGCTTGATTGGTGAAGTTGTTGATTGTTTGTTTTGCTTGGATGCATTGTTGGATTGAATGAATGAATGATGAAAATCGACACCCACAAGGAGGTGGCAGTTGAAGGCAAAACACTGAAGGTGGTGGCGGTTGGATGGAACCAATGGTGTTAGACCGATGTCCAATCCGGTCTTGAATTTTGTAATGGTTTAGTTTAGTATAGTCTAAAGTAGGCTAATTTAAATATTTATGATTCTATTAGAGTAGACTTTGCAAATAAGATCAATTAGATTTAACCACACTCATTTGATAACTAATTAGGGTAGTCTAGCCTAGGCTGTACCTTAATAATTCATTAAATTTAGGCTCGCCTTAGTTTCAAATAGCAAGTTTTTGAGGATTTTTATTGAGAAGCTTATAACGAAGCCATGGAGTATTCTTTGCCCAACGTTACATTGGGTTTTCTTTTCTTGCACTTAGATGATTACTTTCAAGTACTTGGATGTTTATTTACAACACTGCATTTCAATAATTTGATTGTTTACTTTTCGCATTGCTATTCAATAAATTTTGTTAATTTCCCTCTAGATTATGCAAGGTCTAGTTTAGACTTTGATGAAAATAACCCCACAAAAACAAAAAAAAAATTGCATGAACACTTAGCAACATCAATTGTGTGTGACTACTTAGATTAAACAACCAACTAGTTAGTTACTGAAAGAGTGCTAAAAGAGACATTAGCGTAATCAAGTAATATCTGAGTATCTTCTAGCTAATTCTAAAAGGCTAGTGGTGACTTCTAGTAAATTATTAGGCTAAGAAAAAACGACGCACGGATCCCTAGAGTACCGTAACTTGGCACAAAGGGACACTGAAGTGCCATAACTTACGAAAGTGACAGTTAAGTGCCAAAATCGAAGCAAAATTGATCACTTAAGTGCCAATCCAGCCAAAATCCGGCCAAAATGTTGACGTGTCAATTTTCCGGCGAAACAAGTGCAAAACGGTGTCGTTTTGGTGCTAACGTGGTAAAAAATTAATATAAAAATTAATTTAATTAAATTTATTTAAAACATTTATAAAAAATACAAATAATAAAAAAAAAATTTAAAAAAAGAATCAGCTGAGGGCTCAGCCCTCAACTATTGCCGCCTCCTCGCTAGCGACGGCAAGGGCTGGCGATGGAGGGGGTTGTTGGGCCCTGGCTAGGGGCCAGTGACCTTGACTGATTGGCGGCGAGGGCCCGTGAGCCCTCGCCCAAGATTGGGGTGAGGGCCACCGACCCTTACCCAGATTCGGCAAAGGGGGAAGGAGGATGACAGGAGGCAGCTGGTGGCTGAGGAGGAGGAAGGAGGAGGAGGAAAAAAAAGGGGTGGTGGGGGAAGAGGAGGAGGGAGGTAGTCGACGGCTGAGGGCTCAGCCCTTATTGCTGCCGCTGCCATCTCCCCTCCGTTGCCAGGGAAGCAGAGGCAGCGAGGGCTTAGCCCTTAGCCACTAGCTTCCTTTTGTTGGAGAAAACTTCTTTGAGAGTTTTGAAGTTGACAAAATGTTTCCATCAATCTAGTCTAAAGACTTGCAGACTCTTCTATCAAAATCTGAAGATCTCGGACTACCAGACTCAAGACCCAAAGTCTATCCTCATTGATAGTTTCTAGACCGTCGAAGAAGGCTTATCCAAAACTGAGTATTTCATTAAGGATTTGATTCTATCAACTGAAAAAGATCTCTTGGATGGATATAACATGTCAGAGTCCATTATTCAAATTGAGATTGATTCAGCGATTTTGGATCGGTTGATTGGCATAGTATACTTTAAAGTTTCTACTTATAGAAACCTATATTCTGATTGTATGGGCGAGCATGATTGGTGGGCTATCATCATATTTCTTAAACAACTCGAAATCTCCCTAATTAATTCTATCCAACGGGTAGATTGGAAGAACTCCTTTGGTAAGTGCCAATGGGTGTGATGACATGAAGGAGTATATAAGGAAGACATTTTAGTTGTTCGAGTGTGTGCGTGATGGAAGAATTCCAAAGCCTAAAACTCCTTGTTCTTAGTCAATTTATTTGTTGAGCGAAATCTTGTACTCAAAATAGAGTTAATATCTTTGTGAGACCTTGAGGAAGTGTAGCAGAGTCTCTACATTGTAGAATCAAGGAAGAGCTTTACTATAACACTCTTTTGATTCATAGTGAAATCCAGCCGGTGGGCTGTCAGTGCGAAAGAGTGGACGTAGGCTTGGATTAAGCCGAACCACTTTAAACCCTATGTTCTTATTCTCTTCTCTACGCTCTTTTACTTTGATCGTAATAATTTGTTTACGAGAGTCTAATTTCATTTTCATAATATATTGCTGATTAGAGTTGCACACTTCATTCGAGGAAATTTGTTTTTACACCTATTCACCCCTCTCTAGGTGCTCATACTAGCTTTCATAATTGGTATCAGAGCTTGTGTACTCACTTAAGTTGAAGTGTTTTACTTCAGAGTTAAAGATCAATGGCTAGTATGTTGGCTCCAGGTTTGGTTGAAGGGCAAAACAATACTAGACCGCCTTATTTTGATGGAAAAGAATACAACATATGAAAAAACAAGATGAATGCATTCCTAAGATCAAAGGATCCTTTGGAATGGGACGTGGTAGAAAAATGAATCATTCCTAAAGCTGCAACAGTCTCAGAAAGAGGAAAAGAAGCTGTTGAGTCTATTGAAATGACTCAAGAAAAGATAACCAAGAGACAAACTCTTGATGCAAAAGTAATTTATTTTTTATATTGTGCATTATCTCCTACTGAATATAACAAAATATCTTTTTGTAAAACAGCTAAAGAAGTCTATGATAGATTACATATCACCTATGAAGGAACTAATCGAGTGAAAGAAACCATAATCAACATTTTGCTCGGTCAATATGAAGCATTCAAAATGAAATCAAGAGAATCTATCACTGACATGTTTAATCGTTTTATAAAGATCGTGAATGGTTTTGAATATCAAGATCAACCAATTTTTGGACCCATGAAGGCAAACAAGTTACTGCGCGGATTGTCCAAGGATTGGAATTACATAAAGACCTCAATAAGGGAGACACAAAGAATTATGCCACTCTTTGTTGACGAATTGGTTTGGACTCTTCAGTCTTATGAAGTGGAGAAAATCAATGAAGATGAAGATCTTAAAGGTAATAAATCCATTGCATTAAAATCTAATGATGATACTGATGTCACGGATTCTGAAGACGATATGGATGATGAAGAGCTTACTCTCATGATAAAAAGGTTCAGGAAACTGAACAAAAATGGGAGATTATACAATTCAAAGAAACAAAGTTTTCAAAAGTTACAAAATAAATCAGTTAACGATGATGAATCCAATAAAAATGTAGTCTACTTTGAATGCAAGAAAAATGGATACATTAGACTCAACTGTTCCATTCTGAAGAGAAAAAAAAGGAAAAATTGAGAAATATTGAAAGGCAAACTTAGAGTGATACCGAATATGAGGAAAGTGATGATGATTATGCCAATATTTGTCTCATGGCACAATCAGACTCAGATTTAAACTCCGAGACAGACTTAGACGTAGACAGTGAAATCGAGGTAAGTAATTTAAAAATCCCTACCAAAGTCTCTAGATACATTGATGAATTGTGTCTTAGTCTCAAAACCTCTCTCAAAAGGATTTCCGAACTTAAAAGAGAAAATTCTGCTACTGAAACAACAGGAAAATGTTTGGAAAGAGAATGTCAAAATTTTGGAAAAAATTGTTACTACTTTGAAAGAAAATGCAGACAATCTTTCAAAAGAAAATGCATTCTTGAAAAATGATATTTCAAGTATTTTTCTAAAAGATTTTTTTATAGGATTGAGAAACTTGAAAAAATTCTTTCAGCATAAAGACCTTACTTCAACAAATTAGGATAGGAATGACTACTGAAACCATTCGTCTAATTGATTTTCCTAAAGTAAAGGAAATAATTAAGCAAATACCTACAAGAGATTCTTATAAAAATCATTTTCAATTTTTTTTTGCAAAACCTGTAAGCCATAGTGCTCTTAAATGTTCTAAATGCAATAGCTTAGATCATTTTGAGAAAGAATGTCTTATGATTTGGAAATCTGTTAAGAAGGTATGGGCAAAGACCGTATATTACACTAACACTAATGGACCCAAGAAAATATGGGTACTAAAGAAAGTTTGAGTTTATTTTCTAAATTTAGGTCACTATCAAGAAAAAAAAGGTTAAATGGTACTTGGACAGTGGATGCTCAAGACATATGATAGGAGACTCAAATTGCTTCATAAAGCTTGTACAAGTTAATGGTGGAAAAGTTTTTTTTTGAGGAAACAATAAAGGAAAAATAGTGGGATATGAAACTATAAAGATTGGAAGCCTCACGATTAATAATGTTTCCTTAGTGAAATGACTTAACTACAACTTGCTGAGCATTAGTTAGCTATGTGACACTGGTTTCAAAATCAATTTTCAATGAGGAATATGTTCAGGAATCAGTAAAGACTCATCTCAGTCTTTCACAGGGCAAAGACATGGGAATATTTATTTTTTGGATATCAAACCAAATGAATCCCTATGTCTAATCTTAATTCAAGAGGAAACAAACTTATGGCACAGAAAACTTGGACACGTCAACATGAAGTAAATAGCCAAAATTTCAGTAAAGAAGCTTGTTCATGGACTACCCAATTTGACATACCAAAAGTCTGATCTATGCACACCATGTGTGTTGGGAAAATATGTAAGAAACTCATTCAAACCAATAAATCAAGTATCCACTAATCGTGTACTGCAGCTCTTGCATATGAATCTCTTTGGACCAACTGGAACTCAGAGTATTAGAGGTAAGAAATACTGCCTAGTAATTGTGGATGACTATTCACGATTCACTTGGGTATATTTCCTAACAAATAAATCTAAAACATTTTCTTATTTTATAAAGTTTGCTAAAAAGGTCTAAATGAGAAAAGGTATGCTATTTCAAGTATACGAATAGACCATTGAAGTGAATTTGAAAATCAAGACTTTACAAAATTCTGTGATAAAATCTGGCTTGCAGCATGTGTTCTCTTCACCATATACTCCAGAGCAAAATGGAGTCATGGAAAGAAAGAATAGATCACTACAGGAAATGGCTAGAACTCTTTTAATTGAAAGTAACATTTCTTCTCGTTTTTGGGTGAAGCAGTTTCTATGGCGTGCTATATTATTAATAGAGTCTTCTTAAGTCCTATTCTGGAGAAAACTCTATATGAGTTATTCAAAGGAAAGAATCCAATTGTTTCGTATTTTCATGTGTTTGGATGTAAACGTTTTATATTGGAAAATGCAAATGATCGAGTTGATAAGTTTGAAGAAAAATCAGATAAAGGTATTTTTCTTTAATATTCTATCACAATCAAAGCTTACAGAGTATACAATAAAAAGACTCAATCTATGGAAGAATCGATGAATGTCAAATTTCAATACTTTATGCAAAATCAATCGATTCAGACTCAACTTGAAGATTTTGAACCTACTCCAGAGTCTACAAAGTCTAAATCTTCATAAGCAGCTTAGACTTCATAAGACCAGCAACAAATGATCATCGAAGATTCAAGTGAGAAAAATAATCAACAGTCTGACAAATCCACCAGCAACTGGAAGCTATTTAATTTATATTAGGAATTAGGTTGAGCCATATCCTAATTTAAACGAAAATATTATCTTAACCTAAATAATCCTAAAATGCAATATATCTAAAAAATACATAAACTTATAATAAATTAAGAAAAAATATTATCTAAAATTAAACTAAGTGCAATTTAACCCTAATATGCAATGACGTACAAAATATGTCCTAATTCTACATGACATATGCATTATGATTTTTTGTTATTTTAATTAATTTTCGAAATTTATAATTGCCAAATAATTAAACATGCAACTCAATTTAAAATCTAGCAACCTAAATTGATTTATTTGAATTTTGATTTATTTGAATTTTTTTTAAAAATTTAAATAAAATTCATATTCTAAACAAGTAAACCCTAAAACATGCAATATTCTAACTCAAACATATTTCAAGATAAACAAGGCAATTAAGATGAGACAACTCATTCAAAATCATCAAAAATATCACACATCGTTCAGATCAAGAGATAATATTTTGCTAGTAAAATCGATAAATTGATTTTAAGCCTTAAAGATCAAAATATCAATTTTATTCCCATTGGATTAATTATTTCATTTAAAGCCTTATAGATAAAATAAAAAACCCTGGCATGGTTGCGAATCAGGTGATATATTGAAATTTCCAATTATGCGTAAATAGGTATTTCAACCAAAGAAAACAACATATAAAGAGATAATAATAATAATAATAAATAGAGAAAAACCTAAACTTACCTAATAGAGTAAGGCAACAACACCTAATAAAAAAAGAAAAAAAGAAATCTTGGCTGTTGGTTTTGGGGGGAATCGCCGGTAAGGGTATTCGATGAGGACACCGGGAGCGGCACGATGGCGGCAAGGCAACAGGGAGCGTCGCGAGTCTGGGTGCGGGCGTCGCGGGCGAGGGACTCTGAGCGTAGGCAGAAGCAAGGCGGAGATGGCGTCGGGGCGACGAGGCAACAGGGAGCGTTGGGGGCAGCATGGCGAGACCGGCAGGTAGCGTCACAAGCGGAGCAGGAGCTTCGGATCTCCTGGCGTTGGTCACGAGCAGGGTGGGGAGCAACCCTGGGTCGTTAGGTCACTGGATCTATGGCGTCAGGTCACCGATCGGAGGTCACGATGAGGTTGCGGGTGGAGCGCGACGAAGCAGGGGCTTCGGATTGATGTGGGGTCATGGGTGGAGGATCGGAGTGACGGTTCGACGTCGCGGGTGCCATTGAGTCGTGGCGGCGGCGGCGGGCGAGACAATGACGGCGTGAGTAGGCAACGTTGGCGCCGGCAGGGACACCCCACAAGGAAGATGAACAATCACGTGGGGCTTTTCTTTTCTCTTTTTTTTTTTTTTTTGGTTTGGTCTCTCTCTCTCACGTCACTTTTCAACTTTTCACTTTTGTGTACTTTTTCACCCGAAAGAAAGAGCCCCATTTTACTTTGCGCGCAATGTATTTTATAGGTCCAAAAAATGTATCCTCACAACATATATATTTTCCTTTTTTGCTTGCGTATGATACCCCTAAATATGTCGTTGAAATATACATACCCGTGCAATATCCCCTTTGTATTTCTCGCATATTCTATCCAGAAAAATTCTCTCTTTGCACAAAATACACCGCCTAAAATAAAATAAAATAAAATGAAAATAAAAATAAAATGTTTCTAAACTATATGCCATGTGTGTTTTTTTATTTTATTTTTATTTTAGTAAAAATTAACCCAAAAATTGTGCAAAAATTTAGGTGTCAACAATGAAACATGAAAATCAGCCCTAAAGTTAAAATATTTATATGGAATGTATGCCAAAAAGCTATCCCATCCAAGGAGAATTTGTGGAAAAGAAAGATTTTAACTGACCTTGTGTGCGACCTTTGCCAAGAAAGGGTGGAAACAACTGACCACATCTTCCTCCTCTGCCCTTGGACCACACATGTATGGAACAACCCGGAAGTCAAAATCCAGATAAGAAAACAAAGATAACTCAGATCGAAGAGTGGTTGGTGCTTTTTATAAAGAAAAACACTCACTTACCGTCCTTGGAAGTGATTTCAAATCTCCTATGGCATATTTGGAAGGGGTGAAATAACTTCATCTTTCGTATACAGAGGCCGGATGCTTGTAACATTGTAGATTTGGCCAAGTTTCAGCAGAAAAGTTATGAGTAATGAGTCTATCACCACCCTCACGCAAGAAAACCAGCGAACGAAGACCTACCTTAGATCTGGGTAGCTCTAGAGAAGGGAAAAATGAAGATAAATGTAGATGGGTCAGTCGGTGAGGGCTCAACAGAAGGAGCCATCGTTGGCATCGTCCGCGACTCCTCCAGTACTCTTGTCGACGGCTTCACCAGGGCAGTTCGCGTGGATTCCGTGGCTCAACTCGAAACCCTAGCTCTTTTTGAAGCTTTGGAGTACATAAAGAAGAAGGAGATTGGAGCAGTTTCGGTAGACTCAGATTGCAGAAGCTTGGTATGATCTTTAACAGGAGAAGAAGACTTTAACTGGGATGCACGTGCTCCTTGGTCAAAGTGCAAAGAGCTGCTGAAGACTTTACCTTTCGTGGGTCTCAAATTTTGTCCAAGAGCTGCAAATGGAGTAGCCGACTGGGCCGCGTGCGCGCATAGGGACAAGAAGTTACCGCCAAACTGGATTTTCTCTCCTCCTCCGGCCCTCTGGGCCTTGCTATGTCATGATGCCCCGCTTTTGGATGCTGCTGGTCCTGCACCAGCTTTCATATAAATAAATAAAACTTCTTTTTCGACCAAAAGAAAAAAAGATCAATGAAAAATTATATGCCATTTAAGGAATTGAAAAATAAGTTATAACATTTAAGTGATCAATTAAAAAGTTATATAATACTCAAATGAGCACCATACAAAAGTTATAACACGTATAATGTCAATTTCCTCTCCAATTTTGAACAATTTTACTTTGGATATATTAAAACATTACAAAGCTAAGAAAGAGTCTTTAACATTTCTATTTGGTAGGAAATATGACATAAACCATTGAATTTTGGTACAATGTACAATGTCGTTCCTAAATTGTTTATTTATTCAATGTAATCCTTGAATTATTTGTAAATGTTAAATATAGCTCTTAAACTATAAGAAATATTCTATGTCATCCTTCAGTGGATTCAAGGTAAAGAAATCTATTAATGTAGCTTCCAATACGTTGAATTTGACCTATAGACAACAACAACAACAAAAAGTTACATGTGAATTATCTATGTAAAATATTTATCTCAAATCGAGATATAAACAACCCATGTCATCAAATGATCATAGATATGTTAAGACCTGAATTTTTTTACCCTCTCTAAATTTGATAGATAAAAAGATAGACATGTCGACTCATCATTTCTAAAAATCCAACTTAGTATATAATAATTGACGTCATCAAATAATGTCCAATTTTTTACCAATAGTTCAAGGACCATTGCATTGAACAAATTAAAAGTCTAAATATGATATCTCAGTCAGGTCATAGTTTTAGGAAATTATTTATGGTATTTTCCTCATTTTGTACTTGACATTCAACTTCTTCCGGAAATCCTATTAGTTTAATCATTCAGGTGCATGTGCGACATGTCAAAAGTTTATTATTCTGTCGGATGAGGAGAGCCCACTTTCGGTTTAAATGATGAAAGGGAGGCTTATGGGGAATTCGAGTGAGCATTGTGAATTTCCCAAAGGAGGCCTCAGGAGAAGCATTTATAACTTTGGTTTATCAAATAGCTCTATTCGAAGAAATTGAGTGTGCACTAGTGGTCGCAAAAGTAATATTTCAGCGTTGAGCAAATTCCATTGGGTGACGACCAAAATTTTAGTCAACTTTACAATTATAATTGAAATTGTCCAACGCACTTAACTTTGAATTATTTGTTGTATTTGTTCATTTCAATTCAAATCGAATCAAATTTTCAAATAAGTGCTAGCATGATGGACATGTGACCCAGGATATCGACCTTTGAGTCCCCACTTAGCTCTAGAGTGGAGTGCCCAAATCATGAAACCTAAATGTCGGCACGCAAATTGGGAACTCCAGCAGCCCGATTCCAGGTCCCCACCCCCATAGCCTGAGGTCACGCGTCTCAAACCATAGACTCGATTCCCACACTGGGTTCTTGAGACTGTACTTAGGTCATTTCCTGAAAAGTATACTTCCTACATTCGCTAAAGACCATCAAACATTGGAAAAATCAAAATGTTCTTGAAAGCAATTCTTTTTTCAATGAAGTTCATTTTGTAGCGAAACATACCAACCTAGGGATAAGTACACTAACGGTGCCATAAGTTGTGTACGGCGCTCACTTTGGTACCAAAAGTTTCTGTCGGATCACTTAAGTGCCAAATCGAAAGAAAAACGATCACTTTGGTGTCACTGGCGAAAGATTTTGACCACCGGCGAAAAATTCCGGCCAAAATGATTACGTGGTTTTTAAAAAAAAAAAAAAAAATCGACAATGCCTTCAAACGACGTCGTTTTCGGTCATCGTTAAGAAAACGACATCGTTTTGCCGTCCTACATGGATGGCCTCACAAAAACGACACCGTATAACTCATTTGAGGATTTTCCTGACCTAGCTCACTCGGCTGTCATCGCTCGGCCTCCGCCATCGCTGGGCCACTGTCGCTCGCTCAGCCGCCATTGCTCGGTGCTCTTCGAACGCCCTCAACAGCACACAAGGGAAAACTAGCCCTAGTCGTTGGAGCCTAGATACTAGAAGACGTAGGCCAGGCACTTGTCGAGGAGATCGGAGATGGAGAGGGAGACATCAATGGCAGTGCACTCGTCGGCGGCCTCCTCGAGCACTGGCTAGATCACGACCTTCGACTTAGCCACCGAGTGGCCGTCGTCGGAATTGGGGTTGGGGTCAGGGTCGGGGTTGGGGTCGAAGATGCGGCTACCAAGTTGCCATCGTTGAGGTTGGAGCCGTGGCCGCCAAGTGTGGGGGCCGTCGAGATTTAGGGTTTGAATTGGGGGAGACACCAAACGGCGTCGTTTTGGTGTCGGACACGAAAACGATGTCGTTTGAAGGCCTAAGTGATTGAAGGAAACTCCGGCTAGCCACATCAGCATAAGAAATTAATAAAGAAAAGGCCACGTCGGATTTCCGGCCGATTAAATCGGCGTTGGCACCAAAGTAAGCGTTTTTCAAATTTTTTGGCACTTAAGTGATCCAATGGAAACTTTTGGCACCAAAGTGAGCGCCGTACACAACTTATGACACCATTAGTATACTTATCCCACCAACCTATGTTTTTGTTTTTTTCCACGCTCTGTTTCGTGGCTACCGTCGAATGGACATGAGGTTAAGGTTGGCTCAAAGAATAGTATGGAACCACTTGCCTCTTTTGGAGACGAATATTAAACAATTTCCAGTTTGTCTTATGCGCGTTGAGGGGATCGATCCACTGCGATTTGGAGGGCCACTTGGACAGCTCAACAAAATACCAGCTGGATCTTTTCCAGCACACGAAAGCAATATCTTTATCGTGAAAGCATTGGCATCTTCTAGAGAACAAGCCTTGGCTGATGGTCGGGGGGATACGGTGCCTCAAGATCTTCAATTCGTACACTTCAAGGAAGTTCTTGTTTATCTTTTAGTTATTGACATATAAAGTTCGCCTTCTATTTAATTCAGAACAGAACTAATCTTCAGAATAAGGACATCGGTAGTATTATAATTTTCGCATAACACCCGCTTTACTGCCATAACTTTTCTTTAACCACTTGAGTTCTATAACTTCGAAAAAATGATTACTTAAATACTGTAAGCATAAAATTTTTTTGAGAACATTCACTTGCGTGCCGGAAATCCGATATGGCATAGCATTTATGGTGAGCTTTTAGAAAGTTATGACACTCAAATGATCAATTAAAAATATTAAATATCACTCAAGTAGTGGAAAAAGAAAAATACGACACTCAAGTGAGCATTATATCTAAATTATGGTATTTAAGCGATTGAAAAAAAAGTTGAGCGTCATATAAAAGTTATGATATTTATGGTGTCATTTTCCCTTTATCCTTAAAAAATTTTCAAGTTTTATAGTCTCGTTCTTTACTGCTCTCATATTTATAAAGCTGAAAGGGCAATGGGATTAGGAAGAACCTGACTCAAATGGGGAAGGATTGGGTTCCACATTCTTTCATCCAAAACTACGTCTACTTACTCGTGGAAACAGATGTAAAGGGAACAACATAAAGCCACATTATAATGGAATTAGTAGAAACTTAGTCAATTCAGACATCCTTTTACATAAAAAAGTACAAGTGTATGTATAAATTCAATCACAACTTTGAGAGGCAGCATGTCAAGAAAGAGGAATAGATAAAGATCAACTTATCTGAAAGTGATGGATTTATGAGATGGGCTTAAGGCCCATCCGCTCAAGTTGGGCCCAAAAAGGCCTGGCCCACGGGAATAGGGCCCGTGGATGGGGGAAGGTATAAAAGGAAGGAGAGAGAGAGAGAAGACACCTCTTGGCATAACAATTCCAACGTACGTTCCTTTCCTTCTCTTTTTCTCCCAAACGCTTAAGGCGACGCCGTTTCCCTATTCAAGTCGAATTGACATCATCGGATTAGAATTTCCTCCTCGATATTCGACATTGGTGTTTAATCTGTGGCTAACAAGGTACGCTCGAATCCGTGGTGTGCTTTACGATCGGTGATGCGTGTTTCCCGAGTTTCGTCTTCTGCATTGATTTAGGGGTTCGATTCGGTGTCGAATCCGGTTTTCGAGGATCTGTTATTCCCAACATTGGTATCAGAGCCCTAGTTCACGTTTTTCCCGATCAATTTGATGTTTTTGATTGATTTTTTCGCGAAAAACTTTTGGCCGTACGGATCGGGGCGAGAAATCCCGACACTCGAGCGTTGTTCGGCCATTTTTCTGAGTTTTCGTAAGTCGAAATCAAATTCTGAAGGCACTGGGTGAAAGGCGACGTCAAGACGAGTCCGGCGACATGTCGCACGCCACCGTACGACGCCGCACGCGCCCACACGCGCGGCCAGAAGGCGCTGTGCGTGGGCGCCACATGCCCGGAGGCATTGGATTGCCAAGCGCGTGCAGCACACGCGCCGGTCGGCGAACCGGCGCGTGCACGCCGCCGGCGGGCGAACCGGCACGTGCCGGTCCGCGGACCGACACGTGCTGATGTCATCGTGACGTCATCCAACGGTCGGTGACCGCTCGGATGACGTCACCGATGATGTCATCGCCGACAACATTTCGCCGGGCGGTCACCGGCCGGCGACCCGACCCGACTCGCGTACGCAGGCACGCGCTCGGCACGTGCTGGATGACGTCTGCGTGACGTCATCCCCCGCACGCGCAAGGCACGTCTGGTTGGTCCGCGCGAGCGGTTCGACCGGCCCGACCGGTCCGACCCGCGCGCCCGTTGACCCGACCTGTTGACCGACGACCGTTGACCGTTGACCCGAACAAAAAAAAAAAAAGGATTTGTTTCTTTTTTCAGTCATGCCTATGTGGGTTATAAGTAATCCATTTTTTTATTCTGCATTTGTTGCATGAATTTTGGAAAATTATGTATTTTCCCTTATATTTATTATGGATTATAAGTGATCCATTTTTTAGTTCTGCATTTGTTGCAGGAACTATGATGCGTTATGCAAGGATACCTGCAATCCCGAGAACGGACGAGGGAAATGCAAGACTTAAAAGGCTGATGTCAGAATTAGCTAATTATTGGTGGCATGATGGTGATTTAGTATCACATGTGATCATGGTCAATCAGATGATACGGGAAATCATCTACTATGGTTATCTTATGCCAGATTTTGAGAAGGTGCCGGCTTTGATGAACACTCTTCCACCTGAATGGCAAGCAGTGTTAGATTGGCTATGGGAGGTCAACGTGGTCCCGGGTTATAGGAGGCTGGTGGAAGCTTTTGTAAGAGAGCACTATAGGATTGAGTTGGCCAAAACCTCAACCCTTAGATTGAGCGCCACATGGCGTAGAGTAAATGCGCCTTGGTGGCGACATGAATGCTCTCCAAAAGTTTTTCCATGGTTGGCAAATGTGCCTTCAGTTTTCTCAGATGTTTTGACTGATAGATTAGAAGAGACATTCCCTATTTATTTCTTTGATTAATTATGTAATGTTTACTACTTGATTGTTGTTGATGTAGCAACCGATATGTTAGTTGTATCATGTGAAAGCATTGTTATTTTATTCGATGTTAAAATTTTATTTGCTTTCTGCTATTTAATTGGTTGCTATGGGTAATTAGTGTGGGTAGTAATAGAAGTTTTTGTAACTTCATAGAATTGATTTTGCATAAGACAATTATATTAATGATAATTTTAAGTTAGGATTTTTGGAGGATGATTGGAAACATAGTGACCTTTTGATTTTGAAGCCTTACTTAAAATTATTCATTAATATGATGGGTCTATGCAAATAGGGATGCATAAATGATAGGCATTAATTATTCATGCATGTATGTCTGATGTGTTCAGAACGATGGTTCAGCAACTAAGAATGTAGTTGCTGATATGAACAACAACAATTGTGAAATATTGAATATGAAGATTCAATATGTGCTGAAAAGGCAAGAAGCACTAGAAGCTCTTGACCATGTTATGGAAGATCTTAAGGATGCCATGCGCCACCTTGAGTTGGTAGAGGATTGCTTGACGGCATTTGAGCCGAAAATAGATATTTTCAATGCTGGTTCTAGCTCATAAAGGGCTTTGAGCTCTAAGCGCAAACGTATTGATTCGTTCAATATGTGGGAATGCAAAGGATCAAGTCCTTATTGCAAGAAATCAAGAATTAACCAATAAGAGAGGGGAAAACGTCCTCAAGTGAAGAAAATGTCAAGGGTGAGATGTTACAATTATGACAAGAGAGGTCACTATGCTCGCGATTGTCGTGAGCCAAAAGAAGCTATACATCTCTTGTACATTTGAGAACTTTGTTTATGTATCAAGTTCTGAAATATTGGCTGAATCCAATCCTATGTGGACTGTAGATTCATGAGCGATAGACAATGTAGCGAAGGATAGAGGATCCTTCGTGAAATTCCGACGATACCAACTGGAACTAAGTGGATCTATATTGGAAATAACTCCAGAGCTGAAGTTAAAGGGATTGGTACCTGCCAAATTGAACATGCATGGTGGACGCATCTTGATGTTCAATATGCTCTGGAGATTCGTCGAAATTTAGTGTCTGTCTTAGTGTTGATTAAGCTTAGTTTTGGTATGAACTTCCATAATAAAGGTGTAGATTTGTGTTTAGATACAAACTACTATGGTTGTTGTCACTGAATGGTTTTATTGTACTAAATGTTGACTGTGGTGATGTCAATATGTTATTCCCTTGTTTCACGTCTTTTACCTTATATGATAATGATGTGAATATGGTGGCATGCTAGACTTGGTCATATGGGCCAACAACATATGAATAGACTAGCCAAAGAGGGCTTGTTGGGCAATATTGAAAAAGTCGATTTGTCCATATGTGAGCATTGCCTAGTAGGGAAAATGATAAGGAAACCATTTGGAAAATGTAAAAGAGCTGAATTTTCTCTGCATTTAATCCATTTGGACGTCTGTGGTTCAATGAATGTGAGAGGAAGGCAATGGGCTGTTTATTTCATCACTTTTTTTTATAGATGATTATACTCGAGTCGGATATGTCTATTTGATTTCTCATAAATCTGAAGCATAAGTTGTTTCAGAAAGTTTTATGAACCTAGCAGAAAATCAATTAGACAAGAAAATAAAGGTATTTAGATTCGATCGAGGTTGAGAATATTTATTGATAAGTTCAGAAAATTATGTGATGAAAAAGGAATAGAAAGATAGTTGTCTATTCCAAATACTCCTCAACAAAATGGTGTTGTGGAGAAAAGAAACAGAACCCTACTGGAATGGTTAGGTCCATGATGGCGCATGCTAACTTACCTATCACTTTTTGGAGTGATGTGTTGTTAACTACTGCCTATATACTTAACTGGGTGCCTTCCAAATCATTTATTTCCACTTCATATGAATTATGGACAGTTAGAAAACCGGACTTAACTTTTCTTAAGCCATGGGGTTGTGCTGCCTATACTCATGAGTCCTCTCACAAGTTTGGGAAATTGGGCCCCGAAGGAAAGAATAGTATTTTAATGAGATACTCCGAACACTCAAAATGGTATGTGTTCATAGGTGAGCAGGAAAGTGGGAGTATAACTGAATTTGAATCATGGGATGTTAGATCCTTAGTGGATGAATTTTCTAAGAGGGGCGAAATAAGGGAAAATAACTCCCTATTTGAAACCTTGGATCAAGATAATGATGTCAGTGGAGTTCGTCCAAGTGGGAGTAATATGAGATGTAATGAATTGAATTCAACTCATTCTCAATTGCAACCACTTGAATGTGACGACATCATCATTACCTAATCCAAGTGGGAGCATGATAGGGAATGATGTGCTAAGTGTACAATCTCCCATACGGTGAACAAGTCGCTAAAGTATTCCCCGTCGACGTTTTGACATTGAAGGGGAAACTTTTATGGTTGCTTCACAAGATGAGGATGAGCCAAGAAATATTAATGAGGCTCTGAAATACCCTTGTAAGGAAAAATGGGTTTATGCAATGAAAGAGGAGATAGAGTCAATGAAGTCAAACCAAGTCTGAGAACTGGTTGATCTTCTAAAAGGGACGCAGAGCTATTGGGGATAAATGGGTTCTCAAAATAAAGCGAAAGGCTGATGGCTCAATAGAAAGGCATAAGGCTCGCCTTGTGGCGAATGGGTATAATCAACATGAAGGAATTGATGATGAAAATACATTTTCTCCTGTAGTGAGATTTACCTTGATTCGCATTATTCTGGCAATAGTGACTAGTATGGATCTTGAGTTACATCAAATAGATGTAAAGACTGCTTTCCTCAATGGAGAATTAGAGGAAGGAACATATATGGAACAACCTGCTGGTTTCATAATGAAAGGCCAAGAAGAAAATGTATGTCGACTCTGGGGGTCAATATATGGCCTTAAGCAGTTATCGAGATAAAGGTATATACATTTTCATAATGCCATAGTGGCATATGATTTTACAATGATTGACGAGGATCATTGTGTATATATCAATAGATCCAATAATCAATTTGTGATCATATCATTATATGTTGATGATAGACTCATTGCCGGAAGCAATATGGAGTTGGTTAATATTGTCAAGAGATAGTTGTCTTCTAACTTTGAGATGAAGGATATGGGTGAGGCTGCATATATTCTTGGAGTTAAGATTTCAAGAGATCGTTTTGAAGAGATCGTTGTCTCTTTCGCAAGAAACCTATATAAATAAGGTTCTTAAACGATTTCGTATGCAAGACTGTAAACCCATAGACACTCCTATTGCAAAAAGGTGAAAGATTGAGCCATAGTCTGTGTCCAAGGACTCCACAAGAGAAGGAACAAATGAAACATGTTCCTTATGCTAGTGCTGTTGGGAGCTTGATGTATGCTATGATGTGTATAACACCCGACATATGCTTTGGAGTCGGAATGGTGAGCAGATACCAATCCAATCTAGGTCAAGCACATTGGAAAGCCGTTAAAAGAATACTGAGGTATCTAAGGGGACTGCTGATTTACGTTGAGTTATTAAGAAAAAGGATCTGCGCAACTCAAAGGCTATTTAGATGCGATTGGAGAGGAGATTTAAATGAAAGAAAATCTACCTCTGGATTTGTTTTCTTACCGAATAATGGCACCATATGTTGGAGTAGTAAAAAACAAAAGTGTATAGCCATGTCCACGATAGAAGTTGAGTTTGTGGTATTATCAGCAGCAGTATAAGAAGATGTTTGGCTTAAAAGATTTTTTGGATCATTTAGGTGTTATTGGAAGTGCTGCAGATTCATTGTTGGTTAACAGTGATAGCCAAGTAGCAAAAGTGTACACCAAAGATCCAAAATATCATGGCAAGACCAAACATATAGATACCAAGTATAATCTTGTCAAGGATATGGTTGTACGAAAAGATGTGAACTTAGAGTACATACTACGCATAGAATAGTAGCAGATCCTATGATAAAACCAATACCTAGAGATGTGTTTTGTGGCCATGTGAAACCTCTAGGATTGCGTAGAGACTAATGTACTGAATATTGTAATTTCCCTAAATGTTCACAATTTGATGAATTTGTGTTTTCATCATTAATGCCTATGAATCTTTGTTTGATCTTTATGCATCTTAATGCTTAGTACATTACTTTAAGTTGAGAAGTATGTTGGACAGATATAAGATTAGCCCACTCACACGGGTAATCGCCTCTATTTACTATGTGATAAATAGAGATGAGACTGTTTTAAAGCTTATTATCTAGGTGATAATCGAGAGCTCAAGCTTAAAACACGTATGTCGCCTTAACTAGGCGTTAAGATGATGATATAATACTTACTATGTCCGAAAGTAAAATACCCCACATGTTTTACTTTACCTGTCTAAGATGTCATATGTGAGTTCTGATGAATTTTGTGAATGAGTAGATACGTGAACTCAAGTTAGATATTGGGTATGTCTGAACTATCATCTGTACGGTATAAAAGGTGTAGACATACGCTCAATGGGAAATGAGTTAATACCATAATACGTATTTCATACTACGTATGCATGAGACGACCAATAAGAGTGCCAAAAGTTTGATCTTAACTTTTATGTCGTGTGAGACTCTTGAGGAAGAGAGTTCCTTAATTTCTTAGTCCCCTCATGACTCTTCCTTATTCTCAAGATTTCTATTTATTATTTGCTATCTTAGGATGTTGCCAATGGTCATGAGTGATTCGATCTAATGGGGCATTTCTAGAAAAGCAAGCTGGAGTGAAATTGAGAGTTTGAAGGAAAGATGAAGATCGATTTTGGAGAATCACATTGTAGTTTTGTATTCACCGGTTAACCAATTATGACTGTCTTTATGATAATAATAATTGTGAATATAATATATATATATATATATATATCATTGTTTAAAAGAGATCATGTTTAAAAGAGAAATGGAGATATAAATGTGATCGATCGATCTAGGGTACTACGCATACTAAATCTATTCGGAGAAGTGATGCCATTATGAGCTGCTATATATTCCTACAGATGTATAGCAACGAGCTCTCAAAGTATGCTTTGGTCGCACGGATTATTCACCGGTATGAATGTTGAAGAGAGGAAAAGATGAATGTTGAAGCTCACCATGTTAAGTAAAGAGATGGATTTTTCTCGATGGGGCCCATGTTGGTTTTGTGCGAGTGGGAGATGAAAGCTTTATTTATGAGATGGGCTTAAGGCCCATCCGCTCATGTTAGGCCCAAAAGGCCCGGCCCATGGGAATAGGGGCCCGTGGATGGGGAAGGTATAAAAGGAAGGAGAGAGAGAGAAGACACCTTTGGCATAACAATTCCAACGTACGTTCCTTTCATTCTCTTTTTCTCCCAAACGCTTAAGGCGACGCCTTTTTCCCTATTCAAGTCGAATTGACATCATCGGATCAGAATTTCCTCCTCGATCTTCCTCCATTGGTGTTTAATCTGTGGATTAACAAGGTACGCTCGAATCCGTGGTGTACTTTACGATCGGTGATGCGTGTTTTCCCGGGCTTTGTCTTCCTCATTAATTTAGGGGTTCGATTCGGTGTCGAATCCGATTTTCGGGGATCCGTTATTCCCAACAAAAAGTAATCTATAACAAAACCCTTTTAACACTGCCGTTTTCAAGTGTTATCTGGAACCAGCTTCTCTCTACTAGACAAAGTTTCTTCCACGATTCCAGGCGAGCTTTTGGATCATCTAGACCGTAACTTCCTCGCCAAACAATAAACAAAGAAGCGATGCTTAGGTCTCCACAACATGTGAACCCTGCAAAGTCAAATAAAGGCTCACCTTTGATGCACGCTAAACACATAAACTCTCTACTCAAGCTCTTTCCAGCTATCATGTATCGAGATGACTCGTACCCTTAGCCCCACCAAATCCCAATTTCAAAACAATGTTGGGAAAGATACTCCTCTCTCTCTCTCTCTCTCTCTCTCTCTCTCTCTCTCCTCCGGCTCTCAATCGCCGTAAGTAACCTTTTATCTAAAGATTTTTGGCTTCTAAAAGCACGCATGATAAAATTTTTACTTCTCTGTTTCTTTGTTCCTCGTAATAGGTTTGGAACAGAAATCCGTTTGGTAATACAATTTAATTTTTCTATTTCTAGAATAAATTTTTATTTCAAAAATAGATTTGAAGAAGTTAGAAGTTAAAATTTTTAATTTCTCAATTTTTGAAATAAAAATTCTAAAATAAAATCTGAAAAAAATTGAGAAATCAATTTGTCATGCACATCTCGAAAGTCCAAAACAGACATCTGGCCAGAAAAAAATACAAACGTCCAAAACAGCTCTACACATTTTCCTTGCAAGTTGCAAAATCCAACGAACAGTATAGATGTCAGGAACCAAATGAAAAAATTTGATTAATTCGATTTTCGGTTCAATTCCCATTAAAAATTAATATTTTTTTATTGGTTCGGTGAAAATCGAATCAAGCACCAACCGATAAAATTAATTCATTTTTGGTTTTTATTCTCTCCCGGCTGCCGTCTCTTATGGCTCGATTTCGCGCGCCTTCCTCCAAAGGTGGCCCAGCTCGAGAGCCCCCAGCCCCCGCCCCAGCAGCAGCAGCAGCAGCCGCCGCAACAGCGGCAGCGCGAGCGGGACGGTGATGGTTCGCCGCTCGATGATCGCGTGGGGAAGACGAAGTCGTTGATGTGCGCCCTCGGCCTCATCTCCCGCAACCTCCCCCTGCCCCCCGACCTGCTGAACGCTGTCTCCTCCATCTGCGACGACGCGGCGGCGGGCGGCGGCGACAGGGATGGGGACGGGGAGGACGGCGCGGGCGGCGGATCCGAGGAGATTCCGGTGGTGGTCGAGAAGGGTCCGGTGAGGGTTTTTTTCTCACCGGTGCGAAGCGGTTCGCGATCGCCGATGGGGATTCTGCGGCGTTTCGCTTTTGGTTTCGGGGTTTTTGAAGAGATCGCGCGATCTCTCTCTGTCGCTCTCTCGCTCGCTCTCTGCACGCCTCTGATTTGAGCGCACAGAGAGAGGAAATCTGGTCGCTTCAGCTGAGAAGTGGCGACCCATCAACGCCGCTCGGTCCCTCTTCATTCGTCTGCATCTGGGTCTTCTTCTGTCCTGGGAATTTCTCCCGCTTTTTTTTGCAGGATTTTGACCGAGCTCTGCGGCGGGGGCGTTCGTCGGCCCATGACTTCACCGGTTACTCCGCAAGCAAACTAGCTCTCCCTTCTCAAGCTGCTCTCTGAATCTCGCTCTCTCGCTCGTCCTCTGTGCGCCTCTGATTTGAGGGCATTGCCAGAGGAAATCTGGTCGCCATCATCAACGTTCAGTCCCTCTTTGTTCCTCCGCTTCTGGGTCTTCTTCTGTCCTTGAAATTTCCTTTCTTTTTTCTTTTTTTTTTTGGCAGAATTTCGACGTACCTCTGCGGCTGGGGCGTTCGCTGGACCATGGCTTCACCGGGCAAGGAGGAGTGGTCGCCGGATCTTCGCCAGGAATACCTTCGGAAGAAGAATTATCGAGAAAACGTAAGCCAGTGGTTTTCTTGTCTCATTTACAGAGACTTTTTAGAGTCGTTTGTTTTTTTGGTAATGAATGTTCTATGGACGAAGGGCTGTGGATTTCGGCGACCGGGCCGGGGGATTTTTGTGAAGTTTCAAAAAAAAAAAAAAAAAAAAAAAAAACCAAAACCCAAAAACCCAAAAATCAAATCAAATCAAACTGAAATTTTGGTTCGATTCGTATTCAGTTCGGATTTTATTCGATTCGGTTCGAAAGTTTTTTTCAACGGTTTGGTTGGTTTAATATTTAAAAAAAAAACCAAATCAAACCGAATTGTTTTTTCTTTTTTTGATAAAGGTAAAGAAATCAAATCGAATTGTTGATACCTCTAGAACAGCATGCTCTATGACACACTCCGAGGAATGATATCGACACAAGGTGATGCACGGAGGGAAGAACTAGTGCAGCAATTATTCATGTTTTGTGACGAGCAAGAAATAGTGAGTGTGGGAACACAATTTCAGGCAAATTTAATATCGCTTTCTCTGATAAGCATCCTCAAGTCAATCATTTCCTCAAAGAATCCAAGAACGAAAAAACAGGAGATCATATACAAAAAGGGCGGGAAGGGGGAGAAGTGGCGAACTTGTATCGACTCAGGATTGGAAGGAAAACATACACTTATCGAAGCAAAATTGCACTGTACCAATCATGACCACTAGCTTATACAGCCAGCTGTAGAGTCTATTTTCAAAAGCCTTGAAGCGACTTTTCATGAGAGCATCTTGATCTCTCTATCCACCGGCAACCCATTTCATCAAATACTTTACATGGCCAACCAGACCAAATTCTTTCCCATTACTTTCCTCACCGGCCATCAGTTGAACTGAACGAGTCTGGAAACGTCAAAGGTTTCGGCGGAATGCTAGACTGTGTATTGGAGAGGGACATAGTGTTGAACATGGAGGAAGTGCCTTCGTCAGCTTGCCATCTTTGCAAGGCTTGAGGAAGGCTCATGTGGAGGTTGATACCAGAGCTTTCTTCTTCTTCATGGCTAGTTGGTTTCCATTGCTCCACGGCGGGACCCAAAATACTGACCGCATGGCCCATGTCCGGTCTCTGGAACGGTTCCCGAGCAGTGCAATGACCAGCCAGCTCGGCAACTTTGATTATGCTCTCTAAGGTTTCTTCATCGGGGTCAAGAGTCTGGTCAATAGCTTTTGGGATGTTTTCCTTGTTAATCAGAACTCTACGGAACCAAGTGACCAAGTGCGCCCCCTCACCCGACACGGTGTTGTCTAATGCTTTTTTACCAGTAATGATCTCCATCAAGACAACACCAAATGCATAAACATCGACCTTTGTAGTTACCTTTCCAGTGGCTGCACAGACAGAATAAGACCCAATTCATATACAAAGTTCAATGCAATTTCATCGATAAGGAAAAGAAAAGCCTATGCTCAAATTTCTAATCAACAATTTGTAGTCAGGTGATTTCACTATCACCCTAGAGTAGATCAGAGCAATTGAATTGACTTAGATATTTTAACAGCAATCACGCTCTTATGACATTTGAGTTAATTAATGCAGGCTGATCAATCTTACCATTATAAGGCTCAATCTGAACAAAACATCTAGCTACAATGAGGTGAAAACATAGATATAAAGTCCACTAGTTTGTCTACAGGACTCCTATCCATTATTACTACTGAAAGATATCACACTTACGTAATCTCAATAAAAGAAACAAGAGAGATCAATTTACCTGCATATTCAGGAGCTAAATACCCAAAAGTTCCAGCCAACTGTGTCTCCACAGAGTACTTCCCATCAGGAACATGCTTAACCAAACCAAAGTCAGCAACTTTGGCTCTCATGTCATCTCCCAGCAGTATGTTCGATGGCTTCAAATCCCTATGGATAAAACTTTGTTGGGCTAAACTGTGCAGGTATTCCACTCCTCTAGCAACATCCAAAGCAATGGTCACCCTTTGCTTCCAAGTCAGAGGTGCATACCCCTTCTCTTGCCACTCGAACAAATGTTGCGTGAGAGTCCCTTGTGGCATATATTCATACACTAAAAGCCTCTCATCACCATTGATACAATACCCTAAAAGCGCGACTAAATGCCTATGCCTCACTTTTGTAAGTACCGAAATCTCAGCTTGGAATTCATTCATTCCCTCTGTGCCCATTGCCCCAGATATCATTCTTTTAACAGCAATTTTGGTGCCATCGTGCAACTCCCCTTTGTAAACAACACCAAAACCACCTCTTCCTAAAATGTTCTCTTCACTAAAATTATGAGTCACTTGTCTAAGGACTTGAATTGAAATTTTAACATTTCCTGATTAAAAACAGGAAAATCACTATGGTCCCCACTGCTTTGGCTATGCAATTCACTTGGAAGCCCACCCTGACCATTCACACCATTCCCGGCCCCATTCTTAGCTACTTCCATCCCGATTTCCGGATTGTCTACCCTATTAAATTTCCCGTGTCGTTGGTTGATGTAACAGAATTTGTACAAGACAAACAACACTACCCCGATGAAAGTAAGGACGCCTACAACAACAGCAGCAATTACACCACCTGAAAGTGAAGAGCCATTTGACGATCCAGGTGAGCCACCATCACTCGAATTTGTTCTTGAACCACCACTGCCTCCTCCGCCACCAGTGCCCATTTCACCAATTAACGGATTACCAGTAGTAGTCAATTTCATTGAGGCTGGGAAAACAGGTATCAACCCACTGAGATTATTGTTCGACACATCAAGAACCTGAAGCTGAGTCAGCGTAGTCAAGCTGTCCGGAATAGAGCCAGTAAGATTATTATCGTTCAACAGCAACGTGTCGAGCATGGTGAGATCCGCAAAAGCAGGCGAAATGGTCCCACTAAACCCCCGCTTTGAGAAGGTAACAGCAGTCACCTTATTCCCCTGGCAAGAAATGGCAGTCCAGCTGCCGTGGCAAGCATCATTCCCAGTCCAAGAATCTGCCAGCGTCATCGGATACCCCAACGCACTGGCCACCTCGAGCAACATAGTAACCTGCGGGTCGCAAGGGCCCGGCGCACTGTTGCAAAAGCTATTGGTACCCCCATAGGTAATGTCAATTCCACTTCTATTACTAGGGACGGGACCCTGCAACTTATTATTATCCAAGGACACATTCTTCAAGCTGGGGAGTGCCAACAGCGAGGCGGGCACAACCCCAGTGAACTGGTTGTCCCTAAGCTGGAGATTGAACAAATTAGTGCATTGCGAGAGATTGGGGATTGGACCTGTGAACTGGTTGTTCTGGAGCCAGACTTGGCGCAGCTGGGTCATCCCGGCCAACACGCTGATGCCACCGGAAAGCCCCGTTGCTTG
This sequence comes from Eucalyptus polyanthemos subsp. polyanthemos, assembly GCA_017140185.1. Taxonomy (NCBI): domain Eukaryota; kingdom Viridiplantae; phylum Streptophyta; class Magnoliopsida; order Myrtales; family Myrtaceae; genus Eucalyptus; species Eucalyptus polyanthemos. The sequence continues at coordinate 27,807,394 of CM029464.1, read as the reverse complement.
GTTGTTGAGGCAGAGGATCCGGATCCCCGAAGTGCCGAAGGAGGAGGGGAGGGGGCCGGTGAGGTTGTTATAGGAGATCCTCAGATTCACCAGGCTAGGGAGGGAACCAAGGAAGTCCGGGATTGGGCCGACGATGTTAGCGTTGGTGGCGTAGAGGGTGACGAGGGACGTCGAGGCGTTGAGCTCCAGCGGGATCTGCCAGGGGGCGAGGCAGAGATTGTTGCTGAGGTTGAGGGTCTGGAGGCTGGTGAGGCCCTGGAAGGCGCCGGAGGTGATGGAGGTGAAGTTGTTGTTGTTGAGGTAGAGGGTCTGCAGGGGGGCAACGCCGGCGAAGGAAGGGACGGCGCCGGAGAGGAGGTTATTGTGGAGGGAGAGGGTTTGGAGATGGGAGAGGAATGAGAGATCTGAGGGGAGGGCGCCGGAGAGGGATGAGGAAGGGAGGCTTATGCCGGTGACCCGGCTGGAGGAGTCGCAGCTGACGCCTTTCCAGTTACAGCAGGCCTGGCTCGAGGACCAGCCTGACGGCTTGAGGGCGACGAGGATCTTGGACATGACGGTGCAGTCCTTGGCAGAGGCGCCACCTCCGCTGAGTAGAAGCAGGAACTGGAGGAGGAGGGCCAGAGAGCGGAGGCTCCCTGTGGCCATTGTCACTGTCGTTGCTGTGGGTCCTCTGAGTTTATTCGCCTGAAGCAATGCATGAAGTGGTCAAAGAAGTAATATTCTTGCAATTATCCAGCAAGATTTAGAAATCTGTACCTTAATCAGCTTTTACCATTGTTTGTTCTTACATAAATTGAAACAGACATACCTTTATCTCAGGAAGGTCAACTTGCCATGCCGTACAATCTTCTTTCTCTGCCACGATGCCGCTTCCCTCCTGAATCAATCCCCCGACCCATCCTTGGCCTACGAGCACGGGATGTTCATGGTCTTCAATGTTATACTGCCTCACGTCCCCATGAAGCCACTTCACAAAGTACAAATAACGATCATCTAGCGATATCAAGAAATCTGTTATGAGTCCAGGCATTATGGGAAGGATCCAGTTTTGGACCTTCAGAGGTTCAACTGATATAGCCACCTGCATAAACCAGTGAGAAAAAGACATTACTGGGCTGCAAATATCATATTAGTGGCAATCTGCAGGGTGATAAAAGTCTGTATTCAATTAGAAAAGGAAGTATGGAGACATGGAAAAAAAGGCATTGAAAAGGGGAGAGATGACGAGACAAAAATTACATTCAACTAGATCTCTGATTTTAGTAAGAGGACAGGTAAGAATTTTGTTGTGCTTCCCAAAGTTGGCGAAATTGCATCAATTCATAGGTTTTTGTCAGTATATAACGAGAGTAATATATCCCTTATAATTTCATTTTTGCACAAAGAAAAAATACATTCGTCATGGTCCTGTTGTAACATTTCTAAATGAATCAAAAACAGCACTGATCTGCACGGAGATGCTTTCATCAGTTGAACTTGACTTCATTTTTTCAGACATTCTGGCAGTCTCTCAGAAAGAGTTCCAATACAAATATTCTCTAAATTTCAAGAACTTGCCATGCCACTTGACACCACTACTAAAGGTTCGATTCCACCTATTGTCAAGAGCGAAAAATCAGAAAGTTATACTTGACTACCTCATGGCTCCATGAGCTGTCCTGGGTCTTGAAGAAGCGCACCATATTGCTGCTCAATGCACACCCAACAAATCCCATGTCCTTGGAAGGATCATGCAGGAATCTTATCTACAAAAAGTCAGTGAGGGATTGTTCTGAGAATTTTGAGCTTGTGGGGGCTTAACAAGAACCAACACATAAACCAACCTAAACAGAACTGAACCTAAAGCTGCTAAGTTTTTTATCTACCTCGAGCAGTATGGAGCCAGTGTTGCCCAGGTCCAGTGTTTGCTTGAGTTCACCATCAGGCCAGCTGTACACATGGAGATGCCTCCTGTATGGACCATCCAACACATGCTGAGGGTTAAAACCTTTGGTGAAAGCTGAAGGAGCCCCCCACGATGAGCTGATCATCATCTTGTGCTGGGGTTGGTACCAGAAATCATAACCGAAGAGGGGACTGTGCCCAGGTTTCTCCCACCTTATGTAGAAAAATCAGCAGCAATTGAAATTCAGAGCCGCATATAGATGACATTTAGGGTTAAAATATTGACATGATACAAAGGAGGAAATAGAAGGAAAAGACTTGAACAATGCCAGATGCGACTAGTTGAATAAATTGGCACTGCCAATTGTTTAACAAACATGTATCCAAATGAAAACGGATGAAAAGATTTGGGCACATTATTCAACAGTTATAACCTTCCTTTCATGTTGAATTCTGAATCCAGGAGCAGAAAGCCATTTCCCTCAGCTTTTCCATCTTTGTCACCAAGGCATGAGACCATGATCTCACCAGATGTGAGGCAATGGGAGTGTGTGGATAAGCAAGTCCAGTCTTCTCAATAATGTCTTTTGGATCAACAACCTTATGCAGAGCTGGAGCTTGAGGATTGGTTTTTGTGTCAATCACATATATCTGGCTGGATCTGAAAGATGCAATGTACTTTGTAAGCAATGTATATGAAAAAGCAGTTTTGGCTGCTGATTTGGTAAAAGAAAGAGAAGCTAAAGAAAAGTAATTGCCAAACCAGAGCAGGTGAAGTTGCTATTTTATCCATCAAATACTCTCAAAGGGCATCTTTCATCAAACATGAGCAACTGTAATGGATTGATACCCTTAAGAGTAGAGCATAGAAGTGGCAGGAGATCTCAAAACAAACTTATATATAATTGATCATGAGAAGATTTTATGAAGTCCAGAATGCAAACTTCCTGTACATTATGCCTGAATGTTATCATGGAAGTTCACTGAACCAGAGGTCAAGTGTCTTTTAAAATGAGAGATTAAGAAGTTCAGCTGTTAGACATGTGCATTCCTTTTGATTCGACTTCAGGTAGGAAATGCAAGAAAATTGATCAAATGAGATCTCACAGCAGGATGCAGGAATACGGCGACTATGACTAATGAAGATGAAAGACAACGACGAAGACGGGTACTGCAGTCCAAAATCAAGAGTCCAGATGATTACAAAAGAAAAAGAAAAGAAACATTTATGTGAAGATAAAGTACTAGGTATGATACCGGTATAATAAAATGGCATACTAGTAGCTGATTTGGTAGATAGCACACCAGCATTTAGAAAAATTAACATTGCCAAAAGACTGTCACATCGCTTAGTAAGCCAATCAATATTCAAAATCACAGGCATTCATATACCAAATGATATTCTGGCAGAGCAATACATAAACTGCAAAGGTTGTCCTTCTCATGTAATGATGCACTCAAAACAAAGGAACTGCGTCAGTTCATCATAGTACCCCGTTCTCTCCTTAACAAGATGCGTTTTTTTTTCCCCGGACTTTGGAAAACAAATTGTAAAAATAGAAGGACCATGAGAACAGGCTTCTCACATCAAAGATGACAGGACCAGGAAACACCTGTCGGCCGACGGATCCCCATGGCAAGAGCTGCACGCGTTCCATCCGGAGTGATGGAGCTCGTCGCCCAGGTAGGGCATGGGGAGCCTGTGGATGACCTTCGAGTAACTGGGCGAGTCCGGATCCACGTCCACCGTGGCGTGGTAGTCGGGCTTCTCTATTCCAGTTCCTGACCCAAGAACGAAAATTTCACATCTCTTTTCGAATTTTGGAGACACCAAGCACTAGCACCAGCCAGACATCAGACATAAGTACATACAACATATTTGGTGAGCAAAGTAGACCGAAATTAGCATCGTGTTCACCCAAAAATGGCATCTTTCAATCTGAGGACAGCCAATCGATTCCTTATAAAGAATCAATTCCAACCATTAAGGACACGAATGATAATTATTATAGTTAGAAATTTATTTCTGGAAGAGAAATAAATTTTTCTATTTCTATTCCTAAATGAGTTTATAAACAAAAATACTCGTTTGATAATGATATAAAATTTCTACTCTAAAAATGAAAATTCATTTGATAGTGACACAAAATTTCTTCTTTTCGAATGGTGGCGGTGGCGGCGGTAGCTCACGGCCGCGGACGATGATCAATAGTGAATGGTGGTTGGTGGCAACAAATGGAGAATCGGTTGACGAATGATGACAATGATTTTTGTTTTTCATTTCTATTTTAGAAATAGAGAAGTATACAATTTTTACTTCTGATTTCTATTCAAATCTATTTTGAAACAAAAATATATTTCAAAAATAAAATAATAAAATAATTTTATCAAACGAATTTTTATTCCAGAAAAAGTCTGGAATATAATTTTTGAAATAGAAATAGGGAGTTGTGATGCATTTTTAAGTGAAAACCAAGCTCTTCCTAGAAAGACCTCAACACATGTTCAAAACCAGCATAAGAACTACGTATGGAGAACTGCATGACACAGATCATCCGTATCACATGACATTCCAGGAGCCATATGGATGCGGTTCCTTTCTTGTTGCTGGGTTAATCAGCGACTGTGTCGAGTAACACAACAGAGCACTGCACCAAGTTGCCAAGACGGAAATCTTTAAAAAGACAGAACGAACCCAACTCCCGGTTAGAAGACGAAAAGGGAGGCGAAACAATGGCGAAGACGAGAGTACAAAAGCACGGAGGCGGGTCGAGAAGAACGATCGAACGGGGGGAGGCGACGGAGCGAAAGCAAAGTACACACCGGAGTAGACGCAAGTGACGTAGAGGATATTCTCCCTGGGTCCGGACATGGCATCCAGCGGGGAAACGTACCCCGGCCCCTTCGCGCAGCACGCATTCCCGTTGCTCGCCTCGATCGCCATCTCTCTCTCTCTCTCTCTCTCTCTCTCGTGCACGAACTCCTTCGTTCTCTCGCTCTCTCGACAAGCAGCTTTATATCTGACAGGTTGGCTGGGACAGAGAGAAGTCACTGGCCTTCAGTTTGTCGCGACACGCGCTCGCGCTTTCGGACGTGCTTCCCCTCGATCCTGGGACCCGACTGAGGCGGCGGAGACACTAATAAATGTGTCCAGATGAGAGCAACCGGGGGACGTCGATTGGTCTTATTTTTCTCTCGTGGAAATCTTGGCCGGACGGGCAGGGTGGGAACCGCAGCATGGGGAATGTCCGCGTCTCGTCGCAAGGCTCATTTTGAGTTGTGGGCCCAAGCGGATTTGCATGTGGCAAGTCTGGATACACAAACGGGAAAATACTATCTCTAACAAACTTATAAGGTGAAGCAATTAGGTGAAAAAAGACAACATAAATATAAAGAGTATGAGAAACCCGCTATCAATAATATAGGATTTTATATAATCTTTATATTCATGTGGTCTTCTTTCAACATAAGTTTTAAAGATTTTGTAACTAGATAAACACAATTATAATTTTTCAATATGTTGTTAAATTAGTGCTTCATGTTGATAAAAAAAAAAAGGAAGAAATGATCAGCGCTTTAGATGGAGATTCCAAGATTAAGACGTAGCATATCTTTTCTGTTGAGATTTTATTAGTAAGACAAATTAACTAAAGAATTGGGAATCACAATTGGCCCAACATCTAGCGTCCGACCTTGTCTTCTGCCAGAAAAAAATAAATAAATAATTAGCATCATGGGGACTTCATTTGAGGAACGATCTAGATCCTCTTAATTGATAATTAATGGTGCGTATGATAATATTTTTGTTCTTAAGAACAGTTTTTTTTTTAGAAATAATTTTTTTTTTGTTCCTAAGAACAATTTCCAAGTATTTTAAGGTATTTTGGTAACTATAAAAAATTTCTATTTCGGAAATAGACATACGTTTGGTACGACTTCAAATATTTTTGTGACTTATAATTTCTTTAATATGTTAATAATTTAATTACTTTTTTCTTTTTTCTTTTTCTTTCCTTTTTCTTCTTATTCCTCTTAGCCGGTCGCCAACCTTGGCCATGGCCGTCACCGGCTACCGACGAGGCTAAACCTTGCCCAGCCATCGTGAGATTGGCCTCATGGTGGTCGAGTGAGGTTGAGCCTGACCAATGGCCGGCGAGCTCAAGGCGGCCTTGTTGGGGGTCGGCGAGGCTCTGACGAGGTCATCGGGCCTCGTCTGACAAGTTGCTGGCCATCACCGAGGTCGGCAACCGACTAGGGAAGAAGACAGGAAGAGAAGAAGAAAAGGAAGAAAAGAAAGGAAAAAAAAACTTAAAATCCACATTATCTCATTATCTAGAAATAGAAATAATTATCTAGAAAAAACATACATATTTAAGTGTATATCCAAAAAAGATATAGAAATTTCTAATAGATTAGATGAAATCTAAAGAATCCATGATTCAGTATATTTTCATAAAATTCTCAAATTCGAATAATTTCATTTCTTGAATTGTTCCTAGAAATAAGAACAATTTGTTCCTAGGGACAAAAAAATTACCAAATGCACTTTTGTTCTATTTCTATTTTGGAGAATAGAAGAACAGAAACATGTGTTCCTCGGAATGTTACCAAACAGTACCTAAATCAATGGTCTTAGAATTTATCCAAATGTTGAGCTTTGTCCACTTGTTATAAAAATCTGAATATTAAAAGCTACCTTGAGTGGAAAAACTCGAAATCCTAAGTGAGAAATGAAAATCAAAGTGAAATAGAAAATTACCTTAACTAAGACTTGACTACACTAAACTTATTTAGTACCCAAATAATTCTAACGGGCCAGAGAAAAGCTCACTTAAAGAAAAACAACTATTGGTGTCAAATGTATTGTATCAGACTAGAATGTAATTATTAACTAATATTATACGTTTTGATTGATTATTTAAGCTGGTGAAATACATGAATAGATAAAGTCATCTTGTTGCTTCGAATGCGTGAACCTAACTAGAAAATAATTTTATTTAGTAATGTAATAATGTTTTGATTAATTATTTAAGCTAGTGAAATACATGAATAGATGGAAGTAATCTTTTTGCTCCGGGTGACTCATATTCATCATTAAATGAGATAAATTTCACGTGAGATTTAAACTAATCCAACTAAATAAATCAGGCTCATGTGAACCTTAAATATACTCACTTTTGAATTGAATGCTTTTTGAAATAGTTGTATTAACACCAAAAAATGTTCTATATTAGTTATTATCAATATGTGATAGACTTATGGTGCATTTGGTAACAATTCTGTTCCCAAGAATAATTTTTTATCAACAACAGTTTTTTTTTTATTCTATTCCTGGGAACAATTTCTAAGCAAAAAAACACGCTTGGTAATTGTCCAAAATTTCTATTCCCAGGATAGAAATGCATTTGGTAGAATTCCTAAATTCTTTTGTTTCTTTTAATTTTTTAATACTTTTATTATATTTTTCTTAATTTTTTCTTTTTTCTTTTTTCTTTTTTCTTTTTCTCTTCTTCTTCCTTCTTCTTTGTAGTTAGTTGCCAGCCAAAGCAATGGCCAACGATCGGCCGGGCGAGGTTCGGTGAGCACACTGGAGCCTCGCTAGGCCAAGGCAAGGTTCAGCAAACTCATTGGAGGCTCACTTGGCCAAGGCAAGCCTCGACCTCGCCCTAGCTTGGTAAGACCGAGCTCACCCAACCACCGGCAAGGCCAAGCCTCATCGGGCCACCACTAAGCATCGCCAACCTAGAGGTGGCTCGGGCCAACGAGCCTCATCGTGGCTCGGTGTTGCTAGGGGCCGGTGACCAGTGACGTTTTGGCGAGGTCGCTGACCCTCATTTGGCTCACCATTGGCCATAGTTGAGGCTGGCGATTGGCCTAAAGGAAGAAGAAGACAAGGGAAGAAAAGAAGAGAAAAGAAAAAAATAAGAATTGATTTTGGAAATTATTTCCGGGAACAAGAAGCTACTTTTTAAAAAAAATTTCTTGATTCTTTTTCAAATTTATTCTTGGAAAGAAAAAAAATGGATTTTTGTTCATAAGAACAAAAATGTTATAAAAGGGATTTCTATTCTTTTTTCATTCCAGGAAACAAAAGAACAAAAATAGTTGTTCCCCGAAAGACTACCAAACAAAGCCTTAGTCAATGAGAATAGAATTTGATCATTCATTAATAGAAATCGACAACATGAGAAATTGATGATTCGAAGAATCGATAGTAAAATGAATCGATAAAAAGTGGAGGCGACAATTTTTTAGGCAACTGTAAAAGAAGTAAATGTCAACATAGTGGAATAAAGCAATTGCCAACATAGTGGAGTTGAAACACCATCAATGTAAATGTTCGATAACCGTTTGTAACTTCTCGCCGTAGCCTCCCTTTTGTAACTTCTTTTTGCAACTTCCTTTATGACTTCTCTTTATGACCTCTAGAGATAACCATCAATTGTGCATTTTAATAGCCACATCGCACTCTTTAGAACCCCTATGCATGCACAAATCAAACAAATTTGCTATATTTTACATTTCTTGCATTGCAATTTATTTTCTTTAGTTGTAGCTTTCAAATTCGCATCATCAATTAGATTCTGACGTGTATCTGCATTCTCAATTGAATTTCAACATAGTTTGTTTATATCTAGTTGCTTGCTCCGGTACATATTTTCCAAGTTGTGCTGTTGATTAAATTCCACCACGGTTTGCATTTGTGCAATCATATTTTGTATAAGGTTGTTAAGTCCTAATTGCTCGTACTATTTTATGTCCCTTTGATTTTTTTTTTAACTAAAAGCGGAAGAATAACTTTCAAGAAAAAAAATCTTTGGTCGTGGAAGTAATTCTGACGAGATTAATGAAAATTTTCAGTAAGATTTATTAACAGATTTGGAATTTCTTTTTTTTTTTCTGGGCGGGATAAAATCGACGAGCACGGCATGTTTGTTATGGAATATTGACCAAACGCGCAGGTGGGGCCCCATGTGTCATATACACATGTCAAATTTACATAGGATACGCATCTAAGGAGGGACTAGTACTATTATGGCCCCATTTGGTTTAGTATATTCTCAAAGGGCTTTCAGCTCCGAAAGTGCCTTAAGAAAAATTTATGTGGGTATTCTAACCTCGTTTGTGCCAAGGCCATTATTTATGAAAAACCTTGCTTGTCTCACGGCCTGTATAAAATTGATTCCAGTCTTCAAGATAAATTGTCTGAAAGAATATTCCTAAAATAAATTATCATAACTACGAGAAAAATTAGTATATTAGATATTGTAATATTTTATAATGAGTGAAAGGGTGGAGATGAACAATCATCGCTGGCGATCCACCGTGGGTTTTATCATAAGGTTCTGCACTACTACAAAAAATTCGTTTGAATTATAACTATTCTCCGCCACGTGGGACTTGATGTATTCATCACAACCCCCGAAAAAATATTAGCAATTAAGAAGTTTCCGCGCATGATATATCTCATAGTTGGCAATATAACTGGTATGTTTTATTTATTTAATTGTTAATCTAGGGTTTCAAAAATACATTACATGGCACAATTGATACTTGGTAATTCCCTAAAATTACTTTAACTTTGGTCCAGTCACAATTTTGTCCTGGGCCTTTTTGTCTAAAAGAAATTCCAACCTTTTTAGTCTCTAGTCTACCCACATGTCCAAAAATCACAATTGGTTTCATTAAAATGATCAATATCATGAAGCTGTTATTATTTCATATGAAGATGATGGTATTGATGAAGACGAAGGTTCTGATAATGAATCTTTAATTGGTCCTAATGTTGATAATTTTGAAGAAACTACCAGCAATTTTTGGATGCGTGAACATATTTGAGGCTATAGTGAAAGTTTGAGATTCTTTTTAGACAAGAAGTTCAAGACATAATTGTGATTGAACCTAAAGTTGAGGGATTTTTAGAGAATTATTCCCATATCAATTATGACATGTAATCCGTATCTAAAAGCCTTCAAATCTAAACAAAAGAAAAATACAGTTACTTTGCGTAGAGTTTTTTTTTACATCTAACGTATTCGCGGGGCCTATCATGAATCAAATATTTTATCCGCTAAGATTTTATTAGTAAGACAAGGAATTGGGAATCATGCCAACATCTTGTGGCTAAAATGCCAAAATTAAGGAACTTTTATCTTCTTGGAGACTTCAATTTTAGGAAATGATATGGAGATTTTATTAGTAAGACAAGAAATTATCTCCTTAGAAGGCATCACATCACACAACTAGGTCGAACAGTGGAGATTAAAGTATTTTCTTAACATGCTCTATAACTTCTTCCTCAAAACTTGGAAAAAATTATGACTAGTGGTTAATGCTAATTACAATTTTAGGAAAGTCAATGTCTAGATCATATCATCTCTACTAATTCAAAAACATTTAATTGTCTCACTTTTATTTTCTCTCAATTTAATCCAAGTTTCCAAATCATAAAAGAGATAAGAACTGCTAACTTGACAATACAAATCCAAATAAATAAAAAAAGCTATCTCAAGTGGACAAACTACCGACCAAAAAAAGTGGACAGACTCGAAATCCTATCATTAAGTGAGAAATGGATATTAGAATCAAGTAAATAATTGCCTTAATCAAGACAAGACTACACTAAACTTATTCGGCAGCCAAATGATTCAAGTGGACAAAAAAAATGCTCGCTCAAAGAAGAACAACTATTAGTTCTCCTCTATTGTGTCAGCTAACTAGAATTAATTTATCAAGGGAAAATTTTTCCAATTAGTTCTAAATCGTATTTATATTAATTTAATTCTAAACTTTCTCATTTTTACCAATTTAATCCTAAACATTTGTGCGGAGTTCCAATGTAGTTTTCTAATCAATTTTTGTTATAAATTGTTAATAAAGTAAAGATGCCGTTTAGTAAATAGGACATGTTTGGTAAATTTTTGTTCTTTTTTTGTTTCTTTTAATTTTTAAATATTTTTATTTTTATTTTTCATTTTTTCGATAACTAAATTTCTATGTCAACGATTTCCAATGAAAATTTCCGGAACAAAAAAACAAAAAAGGAATGTAAACGCAACCAAACATGTTTGTTCTTTTTTATTCCGGAACAAAAAAACACAAAATCTGTTTATAAACAGATTTGAGAAGTGAAAACATGCAGCCCCTAAATTTCTACGTCAACGATTTCCAATGAAAATTTACCAGGTAAAACTATATTGGAAATTCATGCAAATTTATAAAACTAAATTAGCAAAATTAGAAAGTTTATGATTTAATTGGCATCCATACAATATATATTTATAATTGATTGGGTTATCTTCTCATTTATTGAGTGATGTAAGAAGCTTGGATTGATTATTTAAGCTAGTGAAATGCATGAACAGAAGAAAATCATCTTTTTGCTATGGAGGCATGAACCTAACTAGAATTTAATTTATCAAGTAATGTAGTAAGTTTTGATTGGTTATTTAAGCTGGTGAAATACATGCACAGACGAAAAACACTTTATTACTCTGGGTGCGGGAACATATTCATACGCCTCATTAAATGAGGCAAATTTCATGTGAAATTTAACTTAATCCAATGAGATAAATCGGGCTACTGGGTTTTGAGTTTTGAGTTGAAAGCTTTTTGAAATAGTTGATTAATTATCGCGAAATCAAATGATCGAAACTTTCAGTAAGATTTATTACTAGAACTGGAAAAAAATTGTGTTTAGGACAAAATCGACCAGCGCAGGATGAGGGCGAGAGTGACTGGAACACCACCGTTGACTGCGATCATTTGCTATGGAATCTTGACCGGACGAGCACATGGGGCCTGAGGAGTAGTACACACGTGTCAAATTCCCATAGGATTTGCATCTGGGGAGAGTTTATGTGTCTCTATTATATGTATGGATCCACATCACATACGACACTAATCCCTTTATTTATTCTAACTTGGTTTGTCTCAAGGCCTTTATTTATGCTAACCTCGTTTGTCCGGCCAATCTAACCAACTATCCTACCTAATACGAGAATGATTAGAGTACTAGTTATTTGAGCAAAAAGGTGGAGACAAACAATCATCACGAGTGATCTAATAAAGGTTTGTTTGAGTCATACCTACCCTCCATCAACTTGGACTTGATGTATGCATCGAAGGCCCCACGAATATGTTAGCAGCTAAGATGTTTATGCACTCGATATATCTCGTAGTTAGGTAGTGTAACATGTATTTTTTTTATTTAATTGTTAAAATAGGGCTTTAGAAATACATTGCATTGCATAATTGCTATAGGGTAATTCCCCAAAAAGATCCATAACGTTAGGTCCAATCATAATTTTGGCCCCAACTTTTTTGATCTTAAGAACATTCTAAATTTTATAGTCCCCAATCTGTCAATAGGTCCAAAAATTACTATTGATTTCTTCAATAGTATCAATATCAACATGTTGTTATTGTTCCATGCGGTAGTGTTGGTGTTGATGAAGACAATGGTTTCTGATAATGAATCTTTGATTGGTCGTGATGTTGATAATTTTGAAGAAAGAGATTTTTAGATGTATAGATAGATTTGAGATGAGAGAGAAAATTTGGGAGACTTTTTTTTTGAAAAAAAAAAAGAAATGTGGTAGAATTGTGATTGAACCTAAAGTTAAGGCTTTTTTTTAGGGAATTATCATTATATCAATTATGACATGTGATACCACCGGCTGTGGTGGCTCCGCTGGGTAGGTTTCAGTCATTTGAGGGAAGGTTAGGAGTTCAAAGCCCTTACAACACAAGTTACAAGGAGGCTGGCGGGCTATTAGGTGATTGACGCGTGGCGTCGGGATGGTGGTTTCCCCGCTAGCATCACCTAGGGGTTTATGTGGCGGCTGTCGGTCAAAGCGGTTCCTCCAACACCAAAAAAAAAAAAAAAATTATGACATGTGATCTATTTTTGAAGACGTACAACTTAAATAAACAATACAATTACTTTGCCTAACCACGAGACAAAAAATGGGTCGAGATTTCTTAACTGCTAATGTCTTTGTGGGGCATGATATTAGTTCAAAACAAAGCGGGATGAGCACTTGGATACCTTTTTTTTTGCTAAGATTTCATTAGTAAGACAAGCCGCTAAATAATTAGGAATCCCAGTTGTCCCCGACATCTATAGTGTCAACCCTATCTGCTACCAAAAAAAAAAAAAATATTTCATCTTTTTGGAGACTTCAATTTTAGGAAATGATATTTAAGGGTGAGCATCGGTCTAGGGTCAACCCTAGACCAACCTTAGACCGGCCCAACCCTACCGATCCTCGTCCAATTCCCAAGGAAACCGAGTCGATCATTGGTCCTAAGATTTCTAGACTAACACTATACGGGTTAGTCCTCGGTCCTGAGAGTTTAGAGTCAGTCCAACCCGAACCAATCCCAAACTAACCCTAATTATATGTATATATATATTTATAATTTTTTTATATAGAGAAAATTCTAAAATAAACGACATCAACAATACTAAATAGCTCATTAGTGAGAAGTTCAAGTAATTTTATATTATTTTTTTAATAATTTAGATCTTTTAATATCTTTTACGGTGTCAATAGCCATAATTTACGAAAAAGGAAAATATTTTTGTGATGAGTCCTCACGGTTTTCAAAATGGCATAAATAGCTTCTCATAGCATCCTCTTCTAGTACTTGTTTTCTTTTATCTTATTTGTCCTCTTAGTCTTTAATTTGCCAAAATCGAAAAAAAACTACTTCTCTGCTTACCGCTCGATACTTACCTCACTCATTTTGGGTCACTCATTCTGTTCGCCGTTCAATGCTTGCCTAACTTGTTGCTCCTTGCTCGACGCTTACCCCACTCGACACTCATCACTCACCCTACTCGACACTCATCACTTGCCTCTCTTAGCTAACCTTGCCCGTCACTAAACCCATAGGGTCGGTCCGATCCTCTTTCACCTTTTCAGGGAATACAAAAAATGAAACAAAAAATTATTGGTTGGTCCCGAGTTGACCCTAGAACTTGACCAAATCTCTCTTAGCTGACCTCGCCCATCACTGAACCCATAGGGTCGATCTGGTCCTCGCTCGCCTTCTTAGGGAGTACAAAAAATAAAACAAAAAATTGTCGGTTAATCCTAGGTTGACCATAGAACTGGACCAAATCCATTGAGTCGGTTCAGTCCTTGGTTGCTTTTTCAAGGAGTACAAAAAAATGAAATACATAAATTATCGGTTGGTCCCGGGTTGACCCTGGAACTGAACCGAACCCAATGGGTCAATCCGGTCCTCAGTCCCAAGCTCAATTGAATCGGTCCTCAGTCTCAAAAATCGAGGATCAATATTGTGTGGGTTGATCTTAGGGTCGGCCCAATTTGGACCATGCTCACCCTTAATGATATTGATGGATGACTAGACCAAGGGTCTTAGAATTCATCTCCTTGAGAAGCCATCACATCACGCAAAAAGATCGGACCGTGGAGAGATTAAAGTATGTTTCCTAGTATGTTCTATAACTTGTTCCCAAGACTTGGAAATTGAAATTTGATTTAATGGTTAATGCTAATTACACTTCTAGCAAAGTCAGTGTGTTAGATCATATCATATGTACTATATTAAGTCAAAAATACTTAATCATCTCGCTTATTTTCTTTTAATTTTTACTAAAGCTTGTAAAATTGTATAGAATAACAATGGAGTGCAGAAAAGTAAAGTTCAAGACATGAATTCCAAAACCGTCCATAACATTGCTATTGACTCCATCAACAAAATCTTGTCCACAAAAATGATATAAAACAGCTTTTGATCACTAGTGCTCCCTTTGGCAAAGTTTGCCAAACTACTTGTGGCATTCTACCTATTAGCTTTATTCCTCCGCTTTGGATAATATCTCTTGATGTGCCCTTTCTCGTGACACTCAAACCACTTCACGCGTCATTTGGACTTTTAATGGTGTGATTTTGATATGCTTTTATCTTTGTTGCTATTAGACCCTCGATGTTATTCTCTACCCCAAATCATCAGTGCTTACGCTTGTGCTAGACTGTCATCTTGCAACTTTCTCTACCACTCCTTAGAGAATAAGGTGGACTTTACATTTTCTGAAGTAATTGTAGTATGCCCTTGCAACAGTGAATCAATAAAGTACTCCCATGACTTTGGTAAAGAGATTAACAACATCATGTCATGTTCTTCATCATCAAGTATCTTATTGACGTTCTTCAGATCCATCATAAGTTTATTAAATTCATCTAGGTGGGTTATGATAGACATACATTCAGTATATCTAAATTCAAATATTCTCTTCACGTGTATAAGTGATTGTTCAAACATTTTTTACATAAAGTGCTTGAAGTGTTGCCCATAATGCTGCGGCATCCTTCTCCTCAGCAACCTCTATTAAAATCTCATCGACAAATTTAACAGGATTGTGCTATTTGCTCTTTTCATTAACTCCACTCTCTAGAGGCTTTCATTATAATTGGCAACTCATATTCACCATCCAGTACCTTAGTCAAACTTAGATTGTCAATAATGCCCGCATCTTGATGCTTCATAACCCAAAGTTGTTCCTCCCGTTAAACTTCTCAATTTCAGATTATCTCTAAGACATAATTGCAATAATAGAATTTTTAGATAATAATCAGACAACAAAAGTTACAAATCACAATCAAGAAATTCGAACCTAGCTTTGATACCAATTGTTGGAATATAATATGCGGAAATGACAGAATCTTGCAATTTATATCAATGCGCAAACTCTAGAGAGATAAATGAGAAATAATAAGGACATCAAAAATTTATATGATTCAGTTCGAGTATCGGTACCTACGTCCACAAAGAGAGAGTCAGCAGTAAATAATCAATAATAATTGGAAATCGGATTTTACAATCGCTCACACATTCAATTCCCACATCTTGATTTAACTCAAAACCTCTTTAAGTGTGTATAAATAAACAACTCACTTGGACATAAACTCACTACACAAAATTACTGCGCATTCAAGCTCTAAACAAAAATGCTCTACGCATGCCAAAATCAGAAACTCTAGTGTTCGTCTTTGGTCTGCATACGTATAGTTTCACGTTCCTATTCAAGGTTTCACGTGGCTTCTACGTGCGGCTCCTTTTTCTCTTGTAGGGCTGCCTTTTTCTTTTCCGCCGAAGAGCACACCTTTTGTATTGGGTGTGCACCCAAAGTCAAAATTTTGACTCTAGGCCCCACCCTTGATTCTTTTTCTCCGACCTTCTTTTGCATGTACAATAAAAGAAAGATAGAAAACCCTCACTTTTTTTTTTTATTTTATCTTTATTTTATTTCCTCCTTTGTGCACCTTTAAGGAATCCAAGAAAAGAAGGGCTTCTTCATCCAATTTAAAATCTACTTGGAAAATCTTTATCAATAAATTTTATTTAACAAATCGGTATCAAATTCAAACTTGAGACATTAATTTAACAATGCCTATGCTCTAATCAAAGCCAAATACTTGAGGAAAGCTAGTGTCTTGGGAGACTATTCTTGTCTTTGTATCTGAAATTTCGTTTTGTTGGGCTACAATAACTTTAGGTAGTAGCTTATTCTTTCATAATTTTAATGCAAGGATGGCAAGTTGGGTGTGCTGCTTACTTTCAAAGAAAGTGATCATACCGAAAACAAGTTTTTGAAGGCGTCAGGTCAACCCAAATTTGTATTCATACCCAACTAACAACAATCACAAGTCATTTGAAGCGCTTTGTTGAAAGAGTTTAGAATTATGGCTGCGTTTGGATTCGACTTTTCAAAGCTACTTTGGGCTTCCAAAGCCCTTTGGGCTAAAAACAGGCGTTTGGGAAAAAAATTTCTAAAGATCCTTAGCTGAAAGTTTGCCTTTTGAAGGCTGAAAGCCCAAGGCAGGGTCATCCCTGCCTTGGGCATTTCAGCTTTCTCGGTAAGCTGGCTTGGGATTAATGAATTTTCGTTCGTTTTCCATTTTTACCCTCATAACTTAACGAAATTCCAAGTTTATCCCTGAAAACCCTAGATCTGCACCGTGTTTCCTCTTCCTTTCCTTACCCACTCACATATCGTCTTTTTTTCTTCTCTCTCAAATCCACGACCCTCCCCCACTTGCAAGCTCTCGTCTTCTTCTTTTCTCTCAAATCCACAAGCACGCACAGAATCGTCATCAAACCGAGCTCCCCCATACAACCCGAAAGCCATCTTCTCACACTCCTGTGGAATACGTCTCTGGTTTCGTTGGGCCTCTGATTTCTCTGCTCTTTTGCTCGGCTATTTGGTCACCGCTTGCTCATCTTTTGTCTTCGCTCATCAATCGTCATCAAATCGAGCTCCCCCATACAATTAGAAGGTGTTTGTGGTTCCTTGATCACACAAAGAGAGAGAACTCGAAGTAGGCCGGGTTCTATAAAGCCATCTTTGTTATTCCCGACATACTTCGGAGCTAAACTGCAGGAGGTCTGGTCTTAAGGTGAGTTGAGAATTTTCATCTTGTAGTGCCCGAGCATGTTCCCTTTTCCTTGTTCATGTGTTCATCGATTTGGGTTTCTTTCTCGTGTTTTTTAGCAAGCTCTCTGTTTGGGTTTTAGGTTTGCGCTACTCTGTTTTTTTTTTTTTTTTTTTTTAACTGTGTGTGGGGGAGAGGTCGAAGTCCTAGTGGGTTTCACTGAAACGTGTGCGAGGACTTGTTGGGTTGGCTTGCTTTGAGATTGTGGCAGGGATGGTTCGGTAAAGATGAGGAATTTTGGAAATTTAAAAGTGGTGTGCAGCTGTAGGAACTTGGGATATTAGAAAAGAAGAGGCGAAATGAAAGCTGAGGTGAGAGACCTGGTTGGGTTATGATCATCTCAAAAGCGGCTCCATCTTGGCATGAGATTGGCGTGAGATTGCAGAAAATATTCTGAGCTAGAGAGAGCAGGTTGGAGATGCTAGTGAGCGAGTTCAAGTAGTGAGATCTGGATATTGAGGGAGATTATGCTAGGCAAGCGAGATTTTTAATTTTTTTTTATATTATCTTGAATTGTAGAAAATATGTGATTAGATTTTTTACAATTTAATGGATCTCTGAAGGATTTCTAATCCAACTTTATTCTATCCTATCTTAATTCAAATTGGGACGATGAAGCGTAACCTTAAAGCTTTCTAATAATGATTGAATCATTAAAATTTATTGTCCGAGGTTATGCTAAGATTGGCAAACATAACCATCAGTCTAGGTGAATGGGGCAGGTCTGATTTTTCACAAGGGTGTTGAGGACTCGAATTTATTTCTACTTTTGCCGAAATTTGCTTGATTTGCGCCTTTTGATGCTCATTGATGACAAGGCGAACCTTGAATGGCTGGTTTGATATAACCTTGGGGATCTTGGGCCAATTTAGGGAGTAGTTCATTAGTCTTTAGACTCACTTAGGCATAGATTCCGTTTCATGCTTTAGTGAAAGTCCTTCGAATATCCAGTCATCTCACTTTAAATAAATGGATACGTTAAAAGTCAAGTATAGGATCTCTTTCATGTTATCTCAATATGATTTAGAATAGTTTCTCTAGAGTAATTGGTAGGTTCATATGCCTGGAATATCCTTGGTTAGTCTAAACTTAGCCAATAAAAAGAGAGAGAGAGAGAGAGCTTTGGTACTCTCGGATACCCTCGGGTCTCCGAGAGAATATGAAGCCTTGGTTAATTTGGAATTCATCACTGAACCATGGATGGACAGATTTCATCATCGATTCATGGCGGTTCTAGTTTTGGCGGATAAACGGGGAAATCTATCGCAAGGTCCCACATATCCCGATAGCCGTGAGAGTCTCTTAGAAGATTAATAGGAATCATATCCCGGGGCTCAAATAGCAAAAACATGTTCTTTACCAAGCTTGTATCGAGTTTACTTTCTCGCATCTCTCTTTTCATATTTTATATCGTTTGCTATGTCGTTTTGATGTGTTCATTTCCTTATATCATTTGATGCATTAATCTGTTTATCTTGATTTGTATGCCTTTGAATTATTATCAATTTGGCAAACAACCATGCATGACCATAGAAGAGTGGAGTGTACATAGGGACTTAAAAATTTACATAATTTTTTACAATTTACATGATTGTTTGATCGATCTATTGCAATCACTTGTTCTGCATGGCCAAATTAAAGGCAGTAGATTTTGCCTCTTCACCCTCCCTCTTTAAGCTGCTCCATTTGTGCTTCGAATTGCTCTCTAGATTCATTTTCTTGGGCTGTTTGGGTTCAACTGATGTGTCATTGGTTCAGTTAGTTTGAAGGAGTCTTTGTTTCTACTTGTAAAGTCTGAATTCTATGGAACACTTGTGTTTGAGATCATTGAGATTGCTGCAGTGACAGAGTTAGGCATGCTTAGCACTAGATATCATAATTAGAATTCTCCTATTAACATCTCAGTTTGGTATCTGTGTTGTTTATCCCTCGCCGTGAAGCTGTTTCGTCTCTTTTTTGTTCAATGTGTTCATTTATCTATAAGGAATTGGGCCGTAGTTAATCTCATTTGTTCTCATATTTCAAAAGTGTTTGTGTTTATTCTATTGGAAGATGGCGAGTTCATCAAAAGAACAGGCTTATTGGAGCCCAGAAGATGTAGAAACATTTTGTCAATTGTGTATTGAACAAATTGAAAAAGGCAATCGTCCCGCGAGCAACAAAATAGATGGATGGACAGCTATAATTACCAAGTTTGAAGAGTTGAGGGGCAAAAAATATGATAAAAATCAAATGAAGAGTAAGTGGGATAATCTAAAGGAAGAATGGAAAAAATGGAAGCAATTGATTCAAAAGGAAACAGGACTAGGATGGGATCCAAGGAGGAAAACCATTGATGCAAGTGATGAATGGTGGGAGAGAAAGATTCAGGTGTCTATCTTTTATTTGCCACAAATTTTTTTTTATAAGTTCATCTTTTGTGATATAACTCATGAAAATATCTTATTATAACAGGCCAATCCTAAGCTTAAAGTCTTTTGAACGAAAGGTATACATCCGGATATGGAAGTTTTGTTGGACAGAATGTTTCAGGGTACGGTTGCCACTGGAAGTGTTACTTGGAATCCTGCACGAGGTTTATGCAATACTGAGAATCTTAAGGCCACACAAGCTGATATTGGTGATTGTGCAGGATCTATTAATGATACTTTAGAGTGTGATGTAGGTGAAACGAATGCCCAACCAAGTCAAAGTAAGAGCCATAAAAGAACGGTACAAAGTTCCACGAAGGAAGCTCGAGGAAAGAGAGAGAAAAAATTGTCCGGACCTACTAAGTTAGCATCGCAAATCGACAGACTTTGTTCGGCAGTCGAAAGTAGGAGCAATGCAACATCGATTGCAAGGGAATTTGACCCTTACAAAGAGATTATGCAGATGTTGAAAGCCATTCCTGAGATTAAGGAAGATAGAAAGTTGTTTTTTTTGCACTCTCTCATCTTTCTGAAAAAAAAAAAGACAATAGGCAAATTTTTATGAACTTGGATGAAGATGAAGAGAAAGTCGAGTGGCTGAAGTATAAGATGGAGGAGCATAATAGTCGTCGTTAGGATGCTAGTTGCTTGTTTGAGCTTTTAATATTAATCTAATCTTGTAATGTGAAACTTATTTTGGATTAGTGATTTGTACTACTTATGAACTCTCTTTTTAATTATCTTTTTGAGACTTTTAGTTTGTGTTTTTTTTATTGGATGGAGTTTGCATATATATTATGGATGATAATTGTTTCATTGATGGATGATTACCCATCACTTTTCTTATTATTTTGTTACTTTAAACAGATATGGACGACTCTCTTGAAAGAGAAATTCATGAAAAAGAGGACGAAAAATATTGGCAACTTGTGGAAATTACTCAAGCCGCAATCGCTTATCAGGCAATATATAGTGACAAAAAACCTTGTAGGACATCATCATATATAGGAAATGCATGGGTAGGAGAGTTGATGGATGAAGATGCTAATCCGATAAGGTGTTATCAAATGTTTAGAATGGATAAGATTATATTTAATAATTTAATGCATGATTTAGTAACACGTTATGGTCTTGAAGGAAGTAGGAATATTGATGTTACGGAAATGCTTGGAATATTTCTTCATATTTTAGGATATGGTATAGGTAATAGGTTAACACAAGAGCGTTTTCAGCGTTCTGGGGAAACCATAAGCAGGTACTTTAGCTTAGTATTAGACAAAGTATGTGAAATGGGAAAAGATTTGATTCAACCAGTTGATTGGCAATTTAGGGATGTTCCAGAGAAGATAAAAAATAATCGAAGATTTTTTCCATATTTTAAGGTATGTTTTGATTATACAATAGGAAGAAGGAATTAAAAGCAAATTCTGATTATACAATAATATTTGCATTTTTGTTTTAGGATTATATTGAAGCTATTGATGTCACTCATATCCCAGTGGTGATACCTGTAAACGATCAAATTCGTTTTATTGGTCGAAAAGGTACACCAACTCAAAATATCTTAGCAATGTGTAATTTTAATATGGAATTCACTTATGTTTGGGCTGGTTGGGAGGGCCAAGCCCATGATACTCGTATTTTCTATGAAGCTTTAGGGAGACGCAATGTGCAATTTCCTCATCCTCCTCCAGGTTTGTTAATTAATGGTTTTTGTACATTAATATGTATTAATGTAGTCTATATTGATTAAATTTATATAAAATTTGTGCAGGTAAATATTATTTAGTAGATGCTGGATATCCAAATCCAACGGGTTATTTAGGACCGTATAAAGCAGTTAGATATCATTTACCAGAATTTCAACAAGGTCCTGCTCCTACAGGTTATCGAGAGATATTCAATCGTGCTCATTCCTTGCTGCGATCAGAAATTGAGCGAGCTTTTGGTGTCTTGAAGAAGAAGTGGAAGATTCTAAAGCATATGCCAAGCTTTCCATTTGAGAAGCAAGTAAAAATTGTTATAACAGCAATGACTTTGCATAATTATATACGACGAAACGCCGCCAATGATAGACATTTTGCAAGAGCAGATTTGGATCATAGTTATGGATATTCAGTTGACCTAGATAATACAAATGAGGGGGCCAGTACTTCAAATGACAATTTATCTTATGACATGGCGCGTTTACGTGATCAAATAGAAATGAGTTTAGTAAATACCTAAGGATGTTTGTAATTTTCAATGAAAACCTATTTCTTTCTTCGATGCATATGTAATCATATTTATTATAATGAAATTACTCTTTCTTTTTAATTGAGAAAAAGTCCACTTTGATGTATTTTTTCACTTATGAATTTGTTAATATATCTCTTTTATATACATCTCAATGCATATATATATAAGTCATTGAATTTGTTAATATATCCCTTTTATATATACATCTCGGTGTAAATATATATATAAAGTTATTGAATTTGTTAATATATCTTTTTTATATATACATATCAATGCAAAAAAAGAAAGTAATTATATTTGTTTTCAATTTTAAAAAATAAAAATTAAAAACTTAAAGTGATTTCGCTAAAGGACTTCCCAAATATGTGTTTAACAAACAGCATTTCCCCAAAGTTGCTTCTCAAGGCTCTTTTCAATTATAGTTTACCAGACAGTTTTTACATTTCATCAAAACCCTTTAGACCAAAGGCCTTTGCATTTCCTTAAAGGATTTTCCCAAAAGCTTTCCCAAACGCACCCTATGTCCATAATCAATTTTGAGAGATCTTGACAAGTGAGAACATTGACACCACATGCAGCTCCATCAAAGTAGAGCAAATAATGTACGTCTCTTTCCCTATTTATCATCCTTGAACGTATTTCTCATTGATTAATCGGAGTGGAGACATAGTTCCACAGAATATATCACACAATAGCTGGTCCAAAATGCCAGCCGCTGAAGGCCCTTTTATAAAGATTTCTAAATCTGAAACTCTTTCAAAGATCCATGCTTTGTCATGCACCTAATTACTTTTTCTTTTTCTCATACACCTAATGTACGCCTCTTTCCCTACTTATCATCCCTAAAAGTATTTTGTTGGGATATATTACGCGGAAATGACAGAATCTTGTAATTTACGTTAATGCGAAATCACCAGAGAAATAAACAAGAAAAATAAAGACACCAGAAATTTACGGGATTCGGTCCTAGTATCGGTACCTACGTTCACGATGAGAGCCAGCAGCAAATAATCCAATATAATCGAAGAATAAGAGTTTACAATCGCTCAAACGCTCAAGTATTTCCCACATCTAGATTTAACCTAAAATCCAAAGTGTTTATAAATAAACAACTCACTTGAACATAAACTCATGGCACAAAAATACGCGCGTTCAAGTTCAAAACAATACGCTCTATGTACGGCTTCTATTGTATCTATTCAAAGCTTCGTGCGGAAGACTTGTGGCTTCATGGATGTACGGCTTCGTAGACTTCGGCGGCTTCATTCTACGTAGGTCTTCGGTCGCTCCACGCACGCACTCAAAAAGGAAAGTGAATTCTGTTCGTATATATATATATATATGTGCCCAGATCAAGGGCACACCACATCAAGGGCCCACCACGCGTTTTGGCTTCTTTCTTCGACGCTAAACGTGTGTGCGCGCGACCCCAAGGTCAAAGGTTTGTCTTTGGGCCCCACCAATTGATTCCTTCTTCGGTGATGGACGCTGCAGGCAAAGAACCCCTCCTTTTTTTTTCTTTTGTCTTGGTTCGCATGTCCCATAGAAAATTTAATCCAAGCGAATCACATTTTCGCAAACATTCAAATTCGAGATATAATTTAATATATTTCTCGTTAATTGATAAGAGTGCAGACATAGTTCCACAGAATATATCATGCAACAGCTGGTCTAAAATGCCAGCTGCTGAAGGCCCATTTAGAAAGATTTATTAATCTGAAACGCTTTCAATGATCCATGCTTTCTCATGCACATAAGTGCCTTCTTCCTTTTCTTTAATCTTTTATGCCCGAGTGTTTCTTTAAGGCGAGTTGGCTGTGGTTGGCCTATTCAGAGCTTCCATTGATAAGCTTATAACCCTTTTTGGTTAGCTGAAAAGGCACTGAAGTGAAGGGAATCTCTTTCATTTCCTTAAAGAAAGATCGTTTTTTAGTGAAAAAAACAAAAAAAAAAAACAAAAGCGAACCCATGTTCTTCTATCAAAAAAGGGGGCAGAAAGGAATTCTTTCTACAATCTTGAGTAAAATTTGTCTGCCTTCCTTGACAGTATTTTAAAGAAAGATGAGAGGTTCTTCAATTGGTGGGAAGAAATATATTTTCTTCCACCGGCATGCCAACGAACAATTATCAGTCATTTAATGGCTGTCCTGATGTTTAAAAAGAAAAAAAGAGGGCTGCCACCTTGATCAAAGAAACTATTGTTTAAGGTCGCCGCTCTCTTTCCATGTTCTCAAAGGGCATGGACTGGTCAAATGGTTTTTTCCTCCTAGTGTCGATCCTGGAACTCTTTGACGCTAATAATGTTGCGTGATACAACGTGGTATTTCATGTGACACATGTACTTTTTTCCTCGCTACAAACCTCGTTTCATTTCTGTCTTCTACTTTTAAAGTCTTGTAGGCTGTGAAGTGGAAAGAAGGATAAAAAGGGACAACTGGCCGGCAACCCCTTTTTTCAGCACCATCACACAAGTCATGCTTGCGAGTTGCAAGTAATGCATGAGTTGATTCAAGTGAAAAATGCTTCATGCATCATCCCTTTTGAGCCTGCTAAGAGTTCTAAAACATGGTTTTCTTTTTCTCTAGAGACATGTTGGTGATTCAAACTACATTGCTCTCCTAATCCCTTGTAAAGTGCCAGTGTCACGAATTTTGATCTAAGAAATAGATGCATTACCTCCCTGATAAAAAATACACAAAATTATTATGATACTCATTTTAGCGACCTCTATCTCAACGCCATCTACTTCCCCACGAAATCGCAAGGAAAATCAACAAAATTTTTATCATTATTCTTAGCACTTTCTCCATCACAGCAGTATTCATGAATTGCAAATGATAGGATCAAAAGAGTATCGGGTGGAAAGTTTTAGGAGGCAAATACTTTACTGCCACCATCATCAAAATTAATGGTCGGTAGGTACATTATTATCATGAAATTCGCCAACATATCAATCTCAATACTTCTGCAATAACCAAGATTTACAAAACGACTGAATGTAGATAATATCTTTTCTGATGAAAACTTTTACAAAACAACCCACTCTAATTTACTCTCGGACATGTAATTACAAGCAGTTTCATTAATGTCGTGACAATGGCTGATTATAACTTCTCCACCCGACCTCAAAGCCAGTAAATGGGAATGGCACATACAAAATCAATATAATCATCTTACTATAGAACAACTCTAAATTATCCTCTCGTAGAGCATGAATATCCAGAGGATCCTGAGATGCCCGAATGTATTAGTTATGGAGATGAGGCTATAACCATTAAGGTGAATACTAACCGTCGGTAAATAGTTACATTTGTAATATGCTATATAAAGCTGTATTAAATTATTTGTGAAAGATTCATGATCATCAACACAAACACTTATGTGTCTTCTCAGTATTCGCATCTATTTTCCTTAGATTTAGTAGTTCTTATTATTCCTGTTCAAATTGCCATTGAATCCAAATTGCCAGTGGATCCGATTCAATAAAAACAAACATCATCTCGTGGTGAAAGGCACTTCGCTATTTGGGCCAATTCCCGTCGAAACAGAATCTAAGATGGAGAAGAACAAAAAAATCCTCTTTGGCGAAAACTAAAGAAGGTGATTTTGAGAGGTGGTAGCGGAAGGATGGAAGTGATCCATGCCGAGCGGCCGAGGCTATGGGGCGGCACAACGATCATAGTTCGTGCTTCTTCGCTTTTGTATTGGTCATCTCTCTACTTCTTGTTCTAGTACCATATGATATTTTTGTGGGACCTATACCAATTATTTTAAAAACCGAAGTTGTTAAACAGAGGCATAGTTTAATATTTAAATATTTTAATGAAGTTAACAATATTTTTTGTGGTGACACCGGAGAAAGAAGTCTGTACTGTCCTTTTTGTGAAATAGGCAGCGGTCAAAAAGGATGAAATAGGTACCCATTTGAGGACTTGGGATCCATGCGGCCCCTTACGTCGACCCCCCACATGAGTAATGGCCACGGCCTAGACGTTGGGTGTAGCACATTTGCGGGAATATTTATTTTATCACCACAAATCTGAAAGGCGTTGGCAATATCGGATATGTTGGATGCTATCCTTTTTTCATGTTTACGAAAAATATCTTAACCTCACGATCTTCCTTATGACGCTTCATGTGTGGCCCACATATCCCTCATCTAAGTCCATTGTCAGTTGTGTTGCCTTCCTCGCGTCAACGCATCTTAGCAACACCGCATCAAAGGACCGCTTCTGTAGAGTTTCACCACTGACAAAGAACCTAGAAGCAAGCTTGATTAGATACTGCCCACTTACCGCGTACTTCCTTCTAGGAACTCACCCCTTTGGATACAATTTTTGACATTATGAAAAACCATGATTTTCTGTCGGAATCCATTGTGATGGTCAAATTGATACACTCATAACAAATTTATCAAAATTGTAAGGCAAACTTGGGAATTTTAGTAGATTGTCGAAATGTTTAGAAGATTTTAATAGTTTTCCTAGCCTCAATTACATTCTTTAAATGTGGCTTTCTCAAACAACCTTGGTGATGAGACACTTTTGTGTTTTGTTTTTCCAGTTTTGATCTATTTGTAATGTGTTTCCACACATAGATACTGAACATAATCTAATGGAGGGTAGCTTTGTCACACATGTACAAGTTAAAAAAATTTATAATACTAAAATTAGTTAAGCACAAATGTGGCACATGCACTAGTTTGAGATTTTTTATGACAATAAAATTAATTTAGAATAAATGTGACACTAGAAGATAATTACCAAAAAGTCATAAATCTATTGTGAGGATGTCCACTAAATCATAAACTTTTCAATTTTATCCGTTTAGTCTTAAACATTTTGATGACTTGTCAGTGTAGTCTTTCGGGCCAATTTTGATAAGTAATCATTGATGTAGACACTAGCCATCCTCTATGTAGCACCGACATGGACACGTGACACTCGACATAACACGCCGACATGTCATTTTTCTAAAAATAGAGAATTTCCACATATTCCGACACGTTATATATTAAATATATTTTTAAATATAAATGCACAAGTAAATAAATTATAATAAAAGGAGCCTAGAGTTCATTTACACTACATTAATCTAACATTTGTTAATATCATTCATTATTTTAATTTAAGAAATTCAACTACATTTCATTACAATAATCCATAAAACTTGAAGGAATAGAAGAAGCAATCCATATTTCACTAATAAATTTAGGGATATGTGCACTACTAAGTCTTAAAACTTATCGCAAAAGTGTAATTAAGTCTTACAACTTATCAAATTGGTGTAATGGAGTCTTTCCATTAACACTGTCAATTTCTTTAACGGAAAATGCTGAAGTGATATTTTAAAATTTATTTATTTATCCTATGTGGCATTTTTAATTACTTTTTTCATAGAAAAAACATTTAAAAAGCTAAAATAATTCTAAAAAAAATTGAAAAAAAAAATCTAGGCGTGATTGTGGTTGGGCACGTCGCTGCCTGTAGCAGTAGCGGGAACGGCATGCCCAACCACTCTTGGAGGGGGCCGGTGAGGTCCTTGGCCTTAGGCGACAAAGGGGGAGTGGCCCTCGCTAGCCCAAGCGAGGCTTGGACAAGGCTCGCCCAAATCTGGGTGACCCCTCAACTGGAGCCGGCAAGGCTCGCCTAGATCTAGGCAACGCTGGCTCTCGCCTATGGCCAACGACCCTTGCTAGGCCTAAGTGAAGGCATGGCATCGCCTAGATCTGGGTAAGCCTCGCCTAGGTCTTAGTCGAGGCATCACCTAGATCTAGGCGAGCCTCACCGACCATTGCCTAGCCGATGATGGCCTTGCACAGGCTAGCGAGGGCCGTCCCCCCCTTGCCACCTAGGGTCGGCGAGGTTGCTAGTCCCCTCTGATGATGGCAACGGTAGCAACAGTAGCGTCCAACCACCATCCTTACCTTTTTTTTTTCTTTTTTTTTCACATATATTTACATTTTGACCTTACAAATATTGAAAATTTTTAAAATTGACCTATATGTGTTGAAATCGTGTGTTAGAGAGTATCAGAGAGAGTTAACCATATGTCGGATTTTCCAACACTCATTGCCCGTGTGTTGAAGAGAATTGATCACTTGTTAACTTTTTCGACACTCGTTGACCATGTGTCGGACATATATCAAAGTGTTGGACACAACATGAAGGCTCTCAGAGAGTGTGGGTGCTTCTTAAGCTGTGGCACAATTGACTCTGATGTAAGTTATTTACGTAATTTTCCAATTTTAAATTTATAAATTTTTTCTTTTTTTTTCTTTTTTCTTCAAAGTATTGGCAATTAGTGGCTTCAACTTCTCTAACGTCATCCCTAATGGACTAAGACGAGTAATAGCATCGAGGTCGAGGAGAGTAATCGACATTGGTCTTGAATGGAAGAAAAAGCAATTTATTAATGGGACCAAGAACTGGATAAAGCTACCGAAAAGACCCAGGTCACAATGAAAATTAGAACAATAGAGCCATATCAATTTTGACATCTTCCCAAATGAATTGAACCTAAGATTTCAGTTTCATATACCATTGGTAAAATCTTGGGTCAAAAAAGGAGAAAGCCCTAAATTGATTGGATTTGATAGTCCACATACTCAATGATAGAGGACTTATGAATGGTGATTTTTTCTTCGATAAAACGAGGAAAACGACCATTTAAAAATGACGGGATACTGTGATGCTATATGAAACAGGGACCCAAGATTGCTTGCTCAGAATCTTCTTTATCACTAAGGAGTTCAAGAAGACAGTTGTCATGGTGATCCTCCCCCTTAGAGCTTGTCAAAACGGGACAAGTATGACGAAGATGAGAATGTAGGAGATCTTGAAGCCATGGAAATTCTGAATAAACAAAAATGAGGTTTGGCATTAGAACAAGATAGAAGAAGAATATTTTGATTTAAGATTGAAGACGAAAGGCAGATAAGAGTAAAGAATAAAATTGGGATCTTCCCAGAGGTGAATCATCAAAATAAAAGCTAATAGTTTATTAAGGAAAAAATTTAGCATAAACTCTATCAAGCCTATCGAAGTATATACGAAGCATATATAATTCATATAAGGTGGTGCAAAATGTTATTTGTTGAAGGCCCACTTAGAGCCGATTACCCCGTTGAACTAGAGGATCGTTGAGTTGGTGGAGACATCCAGCTCCATCAAAGCACCGCAAAGCGTGCGTTCTTCTTTAGCTACCTATTAGCCCTGACTGTATTTCTGAAGGATCCATCAGATTGGAGACACATTTTTACAGGATATATATTACACCAATGTTGGTGCAAAATGTCAGTTGTTGAAGGCCCACTTCGAATTTGACCCAAAAAAAGGCACACTTAGAAAGATTTCTGGATCCCAAACCCTTTTTATAATCCATTTTTTGCAATGCGCCTAATTCTCTTCTCCTTTTTTCTTTCTGTCCCAAGTGTTTCTGGAAGGTGAGTTGGCTGGGGTTGGCCTATTCATGAGCTTCCGTTAATAAACTTCATAAACTCTTTTTGGTCCGCTGAAAAGCACGGGAGTGAAGGGAATTTTCTCATTTCCTTAGCAAAAAAATATTTTTAGTGAAAAAGCAAAAACTACCCCACTCTAACTAACCCACTTTCTTCTGTCGAAAAAGGGGCAAAAAGGAATTCTTTCTCCAATCTTCGGTAAAATCAGTCTGCCTTCCTTGACAGTATTTTAAAGAAAGATGAAGTATTACGGGTTCTTTAATTGGAGGGAAGCAATATATTTTGCTACCACAGGCATGCCAATGAAAAATTAGCAATCATCTCGCTATCGTGAAGTTGAAAAGCAGGCCTGAACCTTGATCTAAGAAACTATAGTTTAAGGTAGGCACTCTTTTTCCACGCCCACAAAGTGCATGGAGGGTGCGTCTGGTTCAGCATTTTAAAAGCCCATTGAGAAAATACAAAGTAGTTTAGCCTAAAGGACTTTAGGCAAATGCAAATGCCGTTTGGTAACTATGCTTTGAGAAGCAACTTTGAAAAAAATGCTATTTGGTAGAAACACATTTGAAAAGCCCTTTGGGTGATTAATATTGGTTTTTTTTTTAATTTCATTTGTTTAAAATTGAAAAAAATAATGTATGCAACTTTTTAAATATAAATTTTGACAATAATACTAAAAAAATAAAATACATATATATATATATATTTTCAAAGACCAAACCCTTCATTGGAATTTTTTAATTTTTATTTGCTTAAAATTGAAAAAAAAAATAATGTATGCAACTTGTTATATATAAATTTTGACAATAATTCTAAAAAAAATCAAATACATATATACAATTTTTTTTTAAAAGGACCAAATCTTTCGTCGAAATTTTTTAATTTTTATTTTTTTAAATAGAAAAAATAATGTGTGCAACTTTTTAAATATAAATTTGAAAATAATGCCAAAAAATAAAATACATATATATAATTTTTTTTAAAGACCAAACCCTTCATTGGATTTTTTTTTTATTTTTTTAAATTGAAATAAACAATGTATGCAACTTTTTAATTATAAATTTTTACAATAAATTTTAAAAAGAAAAACCAAATCCTTTGTCAAATTTTTTAAATTTTTTTGTTTAAAATAGAAAAATTAATGTACGCAAATTTTTAAATATAAATTTGAAAATAATGCTAAAAAAATACATATATATGATTTTTTTTTAAAGACCAAACCCTTCATTGGAATTTTTAAATTTTTATTTGTTTAAAATTGAAGAAAATAATGTATGCAACTTTTAAAATATGAATTTTGACAATAATGCTAAAAAAATCAATTATATAGATAACTTTTTAAAGGCCAAAATATATTTAAATTTTTTTAGAATTTATATAAATTTGATTTTTTTGGCATTATTTTAGCATTTAAAAAAAAATAACGAGGGCAAAATACTAAATTTGAAGAATGAGTGATGATAGTTTTGGAAAAAAAAAAGTTTCAACATTTATCCAAATGCTAAAAGCTCAAATCTAGTCACTACTAGCATTGGACTTTAGTCTTCCCAATGCTGACTTTCATTTGAAAACTACTTTAAAATGGTTGCCAAACAGTCCAGCATTTTCCTAAGGGGCTTTAGAGGCTGAAAACTTCCTGGGAATGCTGAACCAAATGCACCTGGAGTGATCCAAATGATTTTTTCCTCCTTGCATCGGCCCTAAAACTTTCCGACCTTAATGGCGTTGTGTCTACCTTAATCGTGTTGCGTGTCACAACATGATATTTCATGTGACAAATTCGCTTTGTCCCTCGCAACAAACCTTGTTTTGTTTGTGCCTTCTAGTTTTTTAGTCTTGTAGGTTATGAAGGGTAAACAAGGATACAAAAGGACAACCAGCCAAAACCCCTTTATTCGACACCATCACGCAAGTCATGGAAAAATTACCAAAAAAAATCATATATCTATTATAATTTTTTTCATATTAGTTCTAAATTTTTTGTTTGCCAATTAAATCATAAATCTAATTCAGTCCATTCGGCCAAATTTGGTCGATCGGCACTAATGTGGACGCCAAGCAACGTTGGTGAACAATTTTTTTAATTAATTTTTTATTCTTTTCTTTTCCTTTCCTTTTTTTTTTTTCTCTCTTTTATTTTCTTCCTCCGTCCTTCCTTCTTCCACTTGCTTTGGTGATCGACCAAAGAGGAGGGCCAGTCACTATATTGACATAGTTGGCCAATGGCAAGCTTGCCTCGTTGTCACAAGGTAAGGGCGAGCTCACCCAACCATTAGCAAGGGAAGCCCTCATCGGATCTAGTGAGTGTGACCCTCAGCAATGGATCGGCAAGCTCGACCTTGCCTAGATCCAAGGAGAACTCACCTCGCCATTGCTAAGCGAGATCGAGCTTGCCAATCCACTAGCGAGGGGAGCAAAAAAAGATAGAAGAAAGAAAAAATTAATTCCAAAATTTAAAAAAAAAAGTAAACTAGTATTAACAAAATTCTCTACTAATGCCAATTAGCATTCAGGTTAGTGTCGGTCGGCCAAATTTGGCTAGATACACTGAATTAGTATAATTACAAAAGGTTTATAATTAAATTGAAAAAATAATATAAAAAAGAAAATAATGAGGTGATTAGGTATATTAGCAAATAATGAGAATTATTATAAGATATATTAGAGAAATGCTACTCTTGAAAGTAAAAAAAAAAAAAAAAAAAAAACAGTGAGAGGAAGAGCCCGGCCTCTTCACCCATTCTCTCGCAAAACCCAGCCTTTTTCTTTTTCACTTTTCTCGGCCCAGCCCTATTCGGCCGAAGGATGTGATCGGGCCCGCTCTTCATCGTCTTCACTGGCCGGAGAACCATTTGCCGGCGCGTATCTCCGGCCTTCCCGGAAAAGCTCTGCTCCGCCCCCATTTTTCCGTGAAAAGAGACTCCTGAAGAGCTTACACTTTCGTTAAAGACTTTCATCGCCGACAGCCATCGTCATAAATGAGATAATCTCCATGTCTCCGACGAGGTCGACCATTTTTCGCGGCCATGAACTTCGATTTCGAAGTTGCTCCATCGGAGCCCTGTTCTTCTCTGCTTCGGGGCCGAGAAACCTCGAAGTTTCGCTTCTTCCTTCGACGTTTCCGGTCCCTCGTGGCGCTGGTCTTCACGGGCCACGCTTTCCACGATCTATATTCGCGATCGAAATCGCTCCCTTGTAAGGTAAGAAGCACAGGACTTACTCCCAGTCATTCTGAGGGGTGTTGGTTTGAAAATCTACTTGGATCCGGGCTGAGGTGATGATCCAAGTTCCCATCAGCATTAATCGTCATAGTACGGAGTGAATCGCTACTTTGAACCTGTGTATAAATTGCATGACCAAACCGCGCACCACGTGTTTGATGAAATGCCGGCACCTTGTTTACATAAATTTCTCTGCGATTTTGGATTAATTTGAGTGGGTTTCAGTTCGTCTCGTGTCGTGGCAGATGTTTCTCGTCAGCTTTTGAGCTCAATTTCTGCTATATTCTGTTGTCACCGAATGACAACTGAACCCATCTTCTTGTTTCTTTTCCTGGTGTTTTTGATTCTGGGGATTTCTCTCATGGTGATTACTGGTGAGAAAATGACTGGAATGGACGTCATGCTTGTCGATTCTTCGCGGGCGCTCGAGTATATATCCCTTTGGTGGCTTCCCTTCACCTTTTCAGTTCAAAGTTGTCTCAGTCAGTCCTTGTCTTAATAGTGTCCGATGAATGGGAGAAGCGATTTTGGTGAGGGACAGTGGAGTAATTAAATGCCTGCAATTGTGGTGCTCCGGTGATGGATGGTGGCCGACCGCCGCTCCCTAGAGGTTGAGGGTGGATAGTGGATGAATAAGAAGTGCTTAGTCTTGTATTTTCAGTGAAATCTATGGAGTTTTGAAGTGTTTATCTCGCTGGGTTTTGCTTAGGATGGGTGAATTTTTTTGTCAAACTACGGATTTTTTAGATTCGTGGAGCGACATAGGTGCAGGCGTTCGTGAGAAGTGAAAATGGGAGTATGAAAAAAATAAAAAAGCCAATGTGTATACGTGGTCCAGACCCACAAGACTAGGGTTTTGTTTATATTTTGACTGGGCTTAAGGGCTCAGCCCGAGTCCCTATTTTCATAATAATAATAATAATAATAATAATAATAATAATAATAATAATAATAATAACGATACTAACATAAAATAAAATAAAAAATGAAAAGATTGAAAACTTGGTTAGGAAAGTAAGACTTGATTAAGGGCGTGTTTGGTTTAGCATTTTCAAATGGCTTTTTGCCTTCAAAGACCATTTGCTAACTATTTTGAATGAGCTTCCATTTCAAAGTTAGCATTTTCAAATGGCTTTGGGCTGAAACTCATTTTTTCCTTCCAAAGTACCCTCACCAATTTTTCAAAATTTCAATTTCGCCGTTTATTAATTTTTTTAAAAGAATAATAAAAAGGATCAAACCCTTCACGGGTATTGGCAAAGGGCTGACGAGCAGATCTGCACTAGCGGCCATAGCCCTTCACCACCTAACGAATGGTTTGGTCATTTTTTAAAAATAAATAAATAAATCTATATAATATATCTAAAGCCCATTGTAATTTTTTTTTTTTTGGCGAAACACACATTCAACTTGAAGTCCATTTGCAAAGAGGTTTTAATCAAACATAAATTGCATTTCCTCAAATAGCTTTGACTTTTAGCACTTGCTTTACACCCAAAGTTCATTTACAAAGCTAAATCAAGCGCACCCTATGATGTTAGATTTTAGTGTGCTAGAATTAGGTTACTTTTATTTAGATAAGTACTTACATGATTTTGATAAAATTGGGAATGCCCCTTCTTGGGTTTGATTGCTTGATTCCCAGGTCAATTGGCCTAATAGCAAGTTTAATTGAGTTTGCATGTGTTTGATTGGATGGATATTAGGTCTAATTACGATTGTCAATGCATGTATTGGTGGGTAGGTTAGAGGGTTTGATTAGCTTTAATTAGTGATTAGTGAGTTAGTCTTTCGTCTTGTGAATGCAAATGGGGCCTAATTATCGCTAATCTTAATTAATGAACCCTTAGTTTGATCAGGAGGTGGCTAAGCTAATTGGATTGTGTAGTTGAAACCAATTTCCCAAATCAGATTGCTTGATTGGTGAAGTTGCTGATTGTTTGTTTTGCTTGGATGCATTGTCGGATTGAATGAGTGAATGATGAAAATCGACACCCACAAGGAGGTGGCGGTCGAAGGCGATACCCAAGGTGGTGGCGGTTGGATGGAACCAATGGTGTTAGACCCATGTCCAATCCGGTCTTGAATTTTGTAATAGTTTAGTTTAGTATAGTCTAAAGTAGGCTATTTAACATTTATGATCACTTAGGCTTAACCACACTCATTTGATAACTAATTAGGGTAGTCTAGCCTAGGCTGTATCTTACTAATTCATTAAATTTAAGCTCGCCTTAGTTTCAAATAGCAAGTTTCTGCGGATTTTTATTGAGAAGCTTATAACGAAGCCATGTAGCATTCTTTGCCAACGTTACATTGGGTTTTCTTTTCTCGCACTTAGAGGATTACTTTCAAGTACTTGGATGTTTATTTACAACACCGCATTCGCATTTCTATTCAATAAATTGTGTTAATTTCCCTTCTAGATTATGCAAGGTCTAGACTTTGATGAAAATAACCCCACAAAAAGAAAAAAAAATTGCATGAACACTTAGCGACATCAATTGTGTGTGACTATTTAGATTAAACAACCAACTAGTTAGTTACCGAAAGAATGCTAAAAGAGATATTAGTGTAATCAAGTCTTCGCATCAAGAATATCTTAGTCTCTTCGAGCTGATTCTAAAAGGCTAGTAGTGACTTCTAATAAATTATTAGGCTGAGAAAGAACTTAAGAAAACCCTGTGTCATGTGAAGGACACATACCTATTAGAACATGGTTTTCAAAAGTGCCCATATGAGCATACATTGTATATTAAGTCAAATACTAACATTGACATAATAATTGTGTACCTTTATTTTGATGACTTGATATTTACAATGAGTTGTGAAAAGATGTTTGTTGAATTCAAAGAGGTTATAACTAGCCAATTCGAAATCACAAATTTAGGATTGATGTCCTATTTTCCTAGCCTTGAAGTAAAGCATGCAAATGATGGCATATTTATTTCAATACAAAAATATGCCAATGACATTTTAAAGAGATTGAAATTGGAAATGCTTAAACCAATTTAGACTCAATGAAATAGATCAATTGGCGCTGAAGAAAGAAGTGTTAGGGAAATCCCTTATAATGTTTTGAAGATGACAAAATAAATCAAAAGCTACTAACATGTTTGATGGTTAAGTAATAGACCATGCAGATGATAGAACATGTAAAGGATATTGTCAAAGTCAGAAGAAGGCCAAAAGACTAAACGTAACACATGTCTAAAGTATATTATGAAGATTTCCAGACTTCTGTGTCAAAGTCTGAAGACTGCCAGACTTTAGTGTCAAAGTCTGTTCTACATCAGAAGTCTGCTCACTCTGACAAATTCTAGACTGAACATGAATGATGAACCAGAAGGCAGACTCTATGCTGAAGCTGAACTGGGTACCGACCTTAAAGCTAAATCTGTTTAGAAGCAGAATATGTTCAGACCCAGATTGTAAAGTCTATTGCACTCAGACTCAGATTGTAAAGTCTATTGCTATCAAACTTTACATCCAGATTCAACAAAACATAACATAAGCCCAATCATATAACGGCTAGTGATCTGATTTGGATTTCACATCAAGATTGATTTGAATGATTCAATCTAATTGATTGACGATTGGATATTGAAGACAAGAACTTTCTATACGAAGAAGCTTTACTTATGGAAACCAAGATTCCATTTGTATGGGCGATCGGAATCAATTTGGCATTCTACCTTTGTCACTCAACGGCTACCAAATCTTCTAGATACACAGCTGTCCAATGGGTATATTGGAAGATGATTCTCCGGGATACTGTCCAACGAGTAGTTTGGAAGTGGAGGAGTATTTAAGGAGATCATGGACCGATGAGCAAGTAAGAGATAGAGCTTAAACGTTTGTGATCGTGAGAGAAATACCAAAAGAGTGACTTAGTGAGATAGTGTGATCTACTAAGCATTTGCACTCGAAGTTGTAATCTCTTGTTGATTACATAGTGGAATCCAACCAAGAAGGCTGTTAGCGTGGGAGAGTGGACGTAGGCTTGGATTAAGCCGAACCACTATAAATCTTGTGTTCTTATTCTCTTCCTTAACTCCTTTGTTTGAAGTTTATTTTATTCTGCATATATTTGTCAAGATTTATCTTAAACACCTATTCACCCCCTCTAGGTGTTCATACTAGCACTCTCAAGAAGGAATCGAGGAACTTGTAAATCTCACTTATTTCAAAAGCATTATTTGCATTTTGAGATATTTGGCTTCTACGAGGCCAAATATTACTTGTGGAGTGAGAATAATTAGCAGGGTCATGGAAAGGCTGGACTAATCACATTTGCATGCAAAAAAAAAAAACGATATGCCAATGGAACTTGCGACCATGAAAGTTTATAATATTATACTAACAGTTTAAGTGGAGTACATAGCTAGTGATTGGGTGGGTGATATCGAGACTTGAAAGAGTACTTTTGAATAGGTTTTTTTTTTCTTGGATCGTGAGTAATTATTTAATCCGTGAAAAATATAAATTATTGCACTCTCAACAGCTAAAACAGAGTACACGGCATTAGCTTTGGTGGCATGTCAAGAGGTATGACTTCATAGGATGTTGCGTGAATTGAATAGATCTGACCAAAATAATGTGTGACAATAAGTCAACTATTGCATTAGCCAAGAATTCAGTTTTTTGTGATGGAAGCAGGCACATCAATATCAAGTATCATTATATTCGAGTTCGAGTAAAAAATGGTGAGATTGAGTTTATTTTTGCAAATTAGAAGATCGGATTACAAATATTTTGACAAAACTATGAAAGGCCGATTCGTTCAAAAAAATTAAAGACGATACTCAATGTTG
This sequence comes from Eucalyptus polyanthemos subsp. polyanthemos, assembly GCA_017140185.1. Taxonomy (NCBI): domain Eukaryota; kingdom Viridiplantae; phylum Streptophyta; class Magnoliopsida; order Myrtales; family Myrtaceae; genus Eucalyptus; species Eucalyptus polyanthemos. Next base: position 27,769,903 of record CM029464.1, on the reverse strand, counting down.
TTAAATTTAAAAATCAATTTTAGGGGAGACTATTAGAATAGAATAAAATTGATCGTTGAAGATTGGTGCGCGTTGGTTGTTGGGTTCTAGATTTGGTTGTTAGTATACTTCAAAGGATGCCTTGATTTATAGTGGGTGTTAAAGGAAGAATGAAAGCAAATAAACGAAGCATTCATGATAGGTGCTTAAAGAAGATTGAAGACAAAAAAAGCTACAAGCATTTAATAAAGGAGGGCAATTAGAGCATGAGACAAGAATGCCAACAAAGGTCATTGAAGAGTTCTCTATGGATTGCTATACCTCGGCATTTAGTGTATTGACTTTGTTTGTGTGTTTTTGTTAGCTTTGTGGACTATTTGTTGCTTCATTTAATGTTTGCTAACAGGAATGCTCGAAGACTTCATGGATTTTGGGTCGTTTAAGTGTGTGGAATGTTTGCCTTCATCATTAAATCATTAGATGTATTGTAGATGTTCTGCTATTATATAAGGACATGAGGGTGAGTGTTGTAAATTGAAGACATTAGACAGCATTCTGAAAACGATCTTTCCCTTCAATTTTGTGCCCTTTCCAATTTTTTCTAAGTTATCATTATTCTTTTGGTTCCAACACCATATACGTCTGTGAATGTCTGTGCACTACGCAACATCAGCCCTCCTCCAGTTTGCCAACTAGTAAGGCTGCCCTCCACCTCCACCTCCACCGCTGGCGCTGCCTCTAGTCATCATCGTTGCTGCCCTCTCCGCCACGGCGGATCCTACCCCTCATAGTCCTGGCTTCAACACCGAGACTTCCTCCTACATGATCACCTCTCTGGCCTTGCCGCCTCCTCCTCCTTCGTCACTCGAGAATTTACCTTCTCTTTTTATATGTATATATTAGGAAATTGTCATGAACACTACGGCTAAACAAATAATGTAAGACGGTGTTTCTTACAATCAGAGTCTAATTCTCAGCTCGGAAGTCACCAACAGAGTCACAACTGGAGAATGCCCAATTACAAAGCATTTTCATTCGCACTACATCCTCTTGGAGCTGAGTACCCCAAGCAAACAGCCAGAAGGATTCTGGTTGAACGGCCTCGTCCTGAGCAGGGTGCAGGCTATGAAATGGAAGCAGTGAGGTTTCGCGGGCAAGGGCAGAGGCGCACAGGATCAGCAAAAAGAGGGGGAGAGGAGGAGAGAAATGTGAGGAGCTGATGAAAGACGGACGGCGGGGAGTGAGACCCGCAATTTGAGTAATTTCGTCCATTTAATCCTCTGGGGGCAGATGAAGCCATTTTGAAGGTCAGTTTAGCATGGCCGTTTCCTCATATATCCCGTTACGCGAAAACTGGCAATGTCATTCACTTGTTACATAAAAGGGAGAAGATCAACGTAGATAACATTTGGGAATAATTCCATTCGAATCTGTGAAATTTGTTGAGAAAGCATGTTTATATCCTTTTTTTTTCTTTAATTTAAGTTCAAAAACTTATGGAAAAGATGCAAATGACCGATTTAGTTAGCTCTATTAATTCTTTTGAGATGGAAATTTAGGTGGTATTTTTCCGCCGAATTTTTTTCTCTTTTGTGAAGATATATATAACAGACAATTTAAAAAATTAAAAAGAGATTTTTTCCCTCGGGGGTGCTGACCAAAATAATAATGGTTTTTTGTTTTTTTGTTAGTTAGTTTTTTTTTTTTTTTTTTTTGGTGGAGGGGTGTTAGTTGTATGCCCTAAAGCAACCATGTAATAGTTACATGTTAGGGATTATTTGATGGCAAATAAGATTTTCATTCATCTATATGAATTAGTCCATAAGATCAATTAGGACTGAACCTATTTTTAAGGTGTTAAGAATATGTGTGATAGGTTATAGTTTTGTCAAATCTTTAAACAGTTCCCAGTCGATGGATCATTAAGAGTATATTAATGATCCTGTTAAGACTAGTGTGTTCTCAAGCTTCACCATTTAGTATTGGATTCTTGAGGGGATGATAAGTCACAAGTCATTGGATATTGTGATATTCGAGCGAGAACACAAGTGCTTGTCTTGGACAAGTTTACTGAACGTGACATACATAGAACGATTGGCGACATGGAAGCTTTTAGTAGGGTCAATGTTTGATTGTTCATGCCTTGGTCAAGTATAAGATCCTTAAATCTAAGACACGATGCTAACTTGTATGTTGGATGGCTATGGTTCACAAGTGTGCATATTGACGCTTCATCGAACCGTCACTGTACTTGATGGTCATAATTTGTTCACATACGAAGGCACATGCATGCACAATATGGAATCTTTCTTCTTATTATATATAGATATACAATATTGATGTCCTATGCGATCTATTCGTGGTATTGTATTGAAATCCTCAACCGAAGTTGTACTCAAGAATAAATGGTTCATATCTCGAAGAAATACATATCGATTAGATTTGGGCATATGACCAAATTGTTTATAGTTCCATGGCCTTTGTTGGATCGGGACATGGTGAGACAAAATGGTCAAATTACACGGTCGTCCAAGTTGACAAGTTCATTTTGTTCTGAAAACATTTCACACTATCTAGGTAGCCATGATATAGTGCTAGATATCACTCATGGTTTGTAGGAATAGGAGATTGATCTAGACAATCAGTTCTCTTGGTTGTGTTAATGTGTTAGTACAAGTCTTGATGCCAGCTTTGCAAGAATAGGAGATTGATCTAGACAATCAGTTCTCTTGGTTGTGTTAATGTGTTAGTACAAGTCATGATGCCAGCTTAGTGATGAACATAGGGATGTTACACACCATAATCAATTATAATGACGTTTGAACGAGAGAGAAAATATTACAAATGTGTTTGAAATTGAACCAATCAGATTGAGTCGAGCTAGAAATAAAAATTCTGATGAAGGGGCTTTAAAGTTTACAAAGTCTGATGCAGGTTTCACACTCTACAACCGAATCAAAGATCTAAAGCGTGTTTAGATTTAGTGATTGAATTAATAATGAAGTGAGTTTAGAATTAATAGATGCATTAATGATCTAAAGTGAATTCAGAATTAATCGCATCATTAATGATCTAAAGTAAGTTCATAATCAATAGCCAAATTAATAATTTGAAACTTTTGAACTTAATGGCTAAATTAAGATTTGAAACGGTTTTAGATTTAACGGTCATATTAAATTTTGAAATGGTTTCAGCATTTAATGGTCACTTTAATAATGTAAAATGGTTTAAGAATAAATGGGCAGTTTAATAATTTGAAACAGTTTCAAATTTGAATGACCAATTAATACTTTAAAACAATTTCAAAAGTAACGGTCAAATTAAATATTTGTAACAGTTACAAAGTTAATACCCATAATAAAGACTTGTAACAGTTATAAATAAATGTTTGAAACGATGCTCTATAACAATTACAGAGTTAATGTCATAATTAGTGTTTGAAACCATATCAAAACTTACGTCCGTTAGGAGTTACGACCGAATTAATTCTAAAAATGGTTTAGAGTTAATGTGTCGATTTAAATGTGATCTACATTGGTTATAAAAGGTAATACAGAGAGCAAATCACCGGATAATCGACGTTCGATAATCGACGATCGATAATTGAGAGTGCTAATACTGATCAACAAAATCGCTCACACGAGAGCAATTGCTAGCACAATTGTAATTACGAGACCTCTCGATTTCTCTCCTCTGTTCAACATGAGAATTGGTGGTGTGTCCAAATTAGAAGCTCGACATTTGTGGGGCTAGATCTGAAGAATGTCAAAGCTTGCGAAGAGATCAGACGTTTTACATCTGAAGAACATTAGAACCAATATTATTGGAAGGCATCATACATTCGTGGTCAAGAATCCAAGACTATCAGAACTAGTGTTATCAAAAGGCATTAGACGTTCGTACTCAGAACTTGAAGAAACTTCTGAACCAAATTTGGAGCATAGTACAAGGTTAATATAATTAGCCGCTTTAGCTCTTCTATGTGTTTTTGTTAAAATACACGAAAATGCTTTGGAAACTTGTATATAAGCGTTTTTACTTCTGTTGTGATTAGACTTTTGATCTTAATTACTTATGCACATATGCTTGTTTATCAAAACAAACACCAACGGGGGAGGTGGGGATGGGCGGCCACGGCCCTTGCATGACCACCAACAAGGCGAGCGCCTCCTATTGTTCCCAATCCACAACCTTTCAATATGTTCGATTTAGTTTTTTAAAATTTTTCAAACTTTTTAAAGTTTCCATTTCTGCAATTGCGTTTTTGTTTTCTTGTGTGCCGCTAACGTGGCGCCAGTTGATGGAAAAATCGATGAAATGTGCACGATTTTTCGTTTAGAGAAAATACGAAATTAACAGAATCCAACAATTGCATTTGTTTATATAAGTCTTAACACCCAAATGACCTATAAATAAATATTTTAGAATTAAGTGAATTACCGTGACAAGTTTTAGAATTTTGTATTGAATTTTCTCTTATTTTTCTATTATGACGATAAATCCCATATTATATAAATCTGATCGATGTAATTATGCACTAATCTCATCATCGTACATCTCAATTTCATGTTAGACGAGAAAGTACTTGTAAAGTGGCAATTGTTATAATTATGTGTGTGTGGGTGTGTCCCATTGAGAGGGGAAGGAAATACAGAAACATTAGCAGTTGGGACTTGGACGTAGAAAATGTGTATATTGCAAAGCATCTTTGGAAATAACTTCTCTCTGATATCCCGTTACATTGTTCTCTTGAAAATAAGCCGAGCCTTTCAAAGAGTCACGCTAGGGAATTTGCAAGATCCCCGACCTGCTCAAGAAGAACCAAAATCAGCAACGCATGAACACAAAAGAATTCAGCAGTTTGGAATTCAAGACTGAATAATCATCCAAAGCAATATCTGTCTCTTTGAGTTCAGATATTGAAACTCACTTGGGTCTCTAACAGTCTGCTCCGCCAGTCCATCGAAGTAGCAAGTCGCGCCTCGGCTTCTGAACCGTGCCCAATAGGCACTGAAAGCATAGCTCGCGTGCCGAAAGGTCCATGCTGGTTCGTGGCACTCTCTTCCGGACATGAGTACGTCGCACATGCCGTTTCCCCTCCTGCAGGCGGAGCTCAATGCCGAGCCGAGATCGGTCACGTTCGCATCTCTCCTCGCCACGCACCACAGTTTTCCCTCGTAGGGCCTGTTATTGGTGGGCAACGGCAGAGGCCCGTACGTTGAAGCAGGCCTCTTCCCGGTTAGGTCGATCTCGTAAACGGCATCACCGTTGGCATGTAATAGTCCCCAATGCCGCTCCGTCCCGGGGCCTCCCTTCTGGTTCTCGTCATATAATGAAAAGATGAATGTCGGTATGACGACCCCAGGCCGAGCGGGAGTCCCGGCTGGTGGCTTGGCTGTCATTTTCTTGATCAGATTACGGTTATATGTGGCAGCATTGTAGATGTTCGCTCCAGGTTCGTCGATGTCGCCAGAGTTTGGCCATCCGGTCTCGGCAATTAGAAGTGGGACGTTTGAGTAGCCGAGCCTTTCCATCGCGAATATTAAAGAGTCAAGCATCTGGTCCAGGAGATTAGTATATGTCAAACCAGTCGCAGGATCGGTGTAGTTGAAATTTCCGCGGAACAGCGCGAAGTCCAGAGAGATGTCACCCGGGTTCCGCGACCATGGGAAGTAAGGATACACGTCGAGGAAGAAGTAAGACCCCGTGCTGTTCAAGAAGCGGACCAGTGGCATGATCACGGATTCAGCGACGTCCAAGCGGAACCTCCCGCTCGAGGGAGGGAATGTGGATTCGACCACATCCATCGCCATCGGGGTCCCCACTTTGATGTTACGGATGCGGTTCGACCGAAGCGAACTTTTGATCCTGCGCATCGCAGGGACAAGGTCGCACCACAATTGGCGGTCTCGATCAGTGCTGTTGTAGCTCAAGACCTCGTTCCCAACCAGGATGAACCGTATCATCGTCCCGGGATAATACGGGAGGACATTATTCCTCACCCATTTGTCGGATAGGGCCTGGCTCGACGCAACGCCTGGGATCTCTTGGTTCTGGACCATGATGGAGACTTGGACCTGGGTTCTGGATAACAGCTTCAGGATCTCCGGGTCAGCATCGTACAGCTTCACACGCCTGGCTCTCATCAATTGGATGCGTTCAACAGATCGGAATGGCGACGGCAAATTGTTCCCTACCCGTCCATAGTTGATGCCCATCTTGTTTGAAATTTCACCCTCTGTCAACTAGAGTAGTTAGTGTTCTACGTTTATAATCAACAGTAAGACATAACAGGAAATTGGCACTTACTGGTGAGAGCACAGAGAGAGGCGAGCAAGAGGGCAACCAAAGGCATTTTGGCAGGTCAGTTTCAACTCGGATTAACACGAAACAAAATGGAAGAGCGGACAATGCATGAGAGTGCCTAGTTTTTCTCTTGAGTCCTCTACTTATAGGGAGACTCCATCAGCATGATGATTTTCTTGGTGATTTCTTGAAAAGAAAGGTTTTTCTTGTTCATGGCGAAAGAGGGAGGCTAAGGATAGAGCTGATTTAGTCATAGTAAATACGTTCATGTCTTCCGAATTGGGAAGAAGGAGAGGTAGCTAAGTAGGAAAGTGAAAAATAAAATAAAATAAAAAATGAGACGTTGGGACATGTCCAAGAATGTGAACCGGAGAAATATTGAAGTTGGGCTCCTAACATTGCTATCACGTAAACTAAGGATTGATTTGTTTCATGGAAAATATTTGCCAAGAGAACATTATTCAGCGTATGATTTGCTTAAGAAAATTAGTAACGGAAAATATTTTCTTATTCAAGAATATGATTTCTTCTTTGAAAGAACCAAGAAATATTTTTCAAAATATGACTAGGTATCGGTAATTGAATTTGAAATTCTAAGTTTGCTCATGCAAACTCCAAGTTAGTTCATCAGTTGTCATGTTCAAACCAAGTCTCTAGCGGCTAGACCAAAGTCCATTGAGGCCAAGCCCGAGACTCTGATGCTTGGGCCTAGGCTCTTGGTGCCCATGCTTAAGTCCATCGAGGCCAGGCTCAAACCCTTGGTGCTTGTATCTTATGCTCCAACACCAAGTTTGGGTTCACAAAGGTCATGCTTAAGTCCCCAACACTCAAGCTCTAATCTTGACCCTCAAGCTTGGTCCATAAAGATTGGTGTGGGTTGTCAATGCTTAAGCTCAAATCCTTGGTTAGAGAAACATTTGCTCCTACAAAAATATTTTTTAAAATTTCAAATTTCATAATTCTTTTAATTTTATAAAAGAATTTGAATTTTTTAAATTATTTTTATTTGTATATATTATTTTTTTCTTTTTTATTTCTTCTTCCTTGCCGATTGTCGGCAAACTCCAAGCTCGCCACAAGTTAGAGAGGTTTGAAGCCTTGTCAAATCAGCGAGCTCTAAGCTCGGCGAGATTCAAGGCCTTAAGAGTCCCTACAAGCTCAAGCTTGTCAGCCATTGTTGTCACCAACAACTAGCCAATGAAGAAGCAAAAAGAAAAAATAAAAAAGAAGCGAAAAGAAAATAAATATATTAAATTTAAAGTAATTCAAAACAAATTTTAAAAATATATGATTTTTTTTATAATTTTTTCATCAGATGTTCTTTACTAGACGACAAAAAATATTTTCAAGGTCTTTTTCAAATTTCAACCAAAAATCGAAAAGTAAAATCATTTCCCTAAAAAAAATATAGAAATGGAACATTTTCCGCAAAATAGACAAACCATAAAAATTGGGCACTCATGGTTGACTTATTTTTTGAGACACTTGATGATAGAACTTAAGTATTTTTTATATTAAAAATAGATATTCATATTATTCTAGATGTGATAGCAACTACAGCTATTAAACGGGTGGGTTTGGGTCGGGTTTGGGTCGGGTTATTAATGGTTCGACCAAAATTGACCCATTAACCCATTTATGCCTATTGTAATTTTTCCAACCCATACCCAACTCGACTCATACCCGACCCGACCCATATTAATAAAAAATGCAACATCCAATTGCCCATTGCATAGGATTATACAAAAAGCTCCAAACAAGTAGAGACTTGGTGGTGATAGAGAATCATCCATATATTAAACAGGTGCATCATAGCAATATCACAACTAGCATCCTTATTATTTCTCGCTTGTATCATTCAAGCCAACAAAGAATATGCTCTAAAACATCTTCAGACTTAGAATAAGCCAAAAAATAGAAATGAGGACAACTACAGAAGCTGTCATCAAATTTAAGGAGTTGTAGTGCAAGTAATCATATACCAGAATAAGACAACTACAAATAATAATAATAATAATAATAATAATAATAATAATAATAATAATAATAATAATAAAATAATAATAATAATAATAATAATAACGAATTTTTATGATGACTAGTAGGTCAAAACAAATTGCTTCGAAACATACCTTGAACGTGATATGGAGGTGGAAAGAACTGTAAATAGCAAAACACCGCTATCATAATCCTTGCAAAATTTCCAGCTAAATAGAGTGATAAGAAACCAAGACTTGCAAAGGAACCTGCACAATAAAATCCAAGCATATAAAACTACAACAATGCTTTCCTAATTTCTAAATCACCATCACAATCAATTAGATGTCAAGAAAATTGAATCTCCATTTTCCTGATAATGATAGCAATGAGAGAGAAATGGTCCATCCAATACAAATACAAATGATAATCATGTCCCTGCCCAAATCAAAATCAAATGTTGTATGTAGCATCATCTCAGCAATTTCATGTCAACGTTCAATGATATGACAGCTTGTCTCTTGTTAACAATTGACATGTAAATGCTTGAATAAGTATTGACCTCATGTCATATTTTTCTCATAGGACAATGAGTTTGTACATGTTATTGCATCCGTGCGATATAAAGCCAGCATGGGCTATGCAACTCAGGCCTTTTACCGTAACAACAATCCAAGGAACTAATTCAGGATTTCCGGATCCATGGTATGTGTCAAATAAAACATATTTAAGCAACGACTATTGCATTCCCTGATTTTGTTGTTTCAATCATTACAGCGATTGCAGCTTACACTAAAAGACGCAACTTAAATAGGGATTGAATTGGAACAATTGACAGATTTTGGGCTAAATTGGAACCTGTTTCATTTTAAAATGGACTGTGTGCAAATCTTGTGCAAATCACATGCTGCGTCGGCCATCGGCCTACATCTTGTCGAAATATGGGTCGTTTTGACTATTCACATGGGTCTTCGGACTTTAGCTAGTATTTGGAGGTATGGTTTCTTGCTTTTTCGAAACTTTGTGGGTGAACTCTTTCATTTCTATTTTATGACAAGAATTTCCACCTCATTAACCATTTTGCCTCATATTTGCTATGGAAAAGTTTAAGGTGCTTTTTCTTTTCTTTTCTTTTCTTTTCTTTCTTTCTTGCTTTCTTCATTTGTGTACGATTTGGTCGTTCACCGCTAGCATGCTCTCTGCACGATGTAGTTGAAATCCAGAGAAGATGCTTAACCTGTGCTGTTGCGTTAAAGTTTGCGAATCAATCGTAGCAATCCAAGAAACATTTGGGAGGCATCACAAAAATCTAGATACCGAATGCCATTGTGTTCCTTGGATTTGGGGATGTCAAGTTGCTGGTGAGCTTTCACTTAGAATCCGACAATTTGATGATGTGAAATGCAAAGTGGAGACCAAGGTTTGTTCAATCACGTGGATTGCCTTGCAAAGTTTATCTTTTTTCCTTTGGGCAAACTCCCATCAACCATTAGATTTCATTCTAGTACACAAATGCATTGTTGATCATCTTGGTGAGAAACAAAAAATATTTGAATTAGACATTGCTCTTTGAATGTTTTGTTTTCAAATCGTGGTGAGAAGTAAATTTTCGCAATTGAACTAGCTTTGGTGGGTTTTTTTAGAAGTATTAGTGTGGGTTATATTTCCAAATAACTTGTGAATTTAGAGCCGAATGCTGATGAATTTGTAAATTTCATTTTCTCGTTTCAATTTTGTGATATGGCAGCTTGTCTCTTGTTACCAATTGACATGTAAATGCTTAAATAAGTACTTACCTCATGTCATATTTTTCTCATAGGACAATGAGTTTGTACATGTTATTGCATCCATGCAATATAAAGCCCGCATGGGCTATGCAACTCAGGCCTTTTACCATAATAGCAATCCGATGAAGTTGATTCAGGATTTCACGATCCATGGTTTGTGTCAAATAAAACATATTTAAGCAACAACTATTGCATTCCTTGATTTTGTTGTTTCAATCATTACAATGATTGCAACTTACGTTGAAAGACGCAACTTGAATAGGGATGGAATTGGAACAATTGATAGATTTTTGGGCTAAATTGGAACCCGTTTCATTTCAAAATGGACTACGTGCAAATCTCGTGCAAATCTTGTGTTGCGTCAGCCATCGGCCTGCATCTTGTTAAATGGGTGGGTCGAGATGAGTTTGGGTCGAGACGGGTTTGGGTCGAGTCATTAATGGTCCAACCCAAATTGACCCATTAACCCATTTATGACCCATTTATGCCTAATGTAATTTTTCCAACCCATACCCAACTTGACCCATACCCGACCTTTACCATATTAATAAAAATTGCAGCATCCAATTGCCCATCACATAGGATTATACGAAAAGCTCCAAACAAGTAGAGACTTGGTGATGATAGAGAGTCATCCATATATTAAACAGGTGCATCATAGCAATATCACAACTAGCATCCTTATTATTTCTCGCTTGTATCATTCAAGCCAACAAAGAATATGCTCTAAAACATCTTCAGACTTTAAAATAAGCCAAAATATAGGAATGAGGGCAACTACAGAAGCTGTCATCAAATTTAGGGAGTTGTAGTCCAAGTAATCATATTACCGGAATAAGACAACTAAAAAAAAAAAAAAAAAAAAAAAAATAGCGAATTGTTATGATGACTAGTAGGTCAAAACAAATTGCTTCGAAACATACCTTAAGCATGATATGGAGGTGGAAAGAACTGTAAATAGCAAAACACCGCTATCGTAATCCTTGCAAAATTTCCAGCTAAATAGAGTGATAAGAAACCAAGACTTACAAAGGACCTTGCACAATAAAATCCAAGCATATAAAACTACAACAATGCTTCCCTAATTTCTAAATCATCATCACAATCAATTAGATGTCAAGAAAATTGAATCTCCATTTTCCTGATAATGACAACGATGAGAGAGAAATGGTCCATTCAATACAAATACAAATGATAATCATGTCTAACTCCACCCAAATCAAAATCAAATGTTGTATGTAGCATCATCTCTGCAATTTCATGTCAACGTTCAATGATATGGCAACTTGTCTCTTGTTACCAATTGACATGTAAATGCTTGAATAAGTACTGACCTCATGTCATATTTTTCTCATAGGACAATGAGTTTATGCATGTTATTGCATCCGTGCGATATAAAGCCAGCATGGGCTATGCAACTCAGGCCTTTTACCGTAACAGCAATCTAAGGAAGCCAATTCAGGATTTCAGGATCCATGGTATGTATCAAATAAAACATATTTAAGCAAAGACTATTGCATTCCCTGATTTTGTTGTTTCAATCATTACAACGATTGTAGCTTACGTTGAAAGACGCAACTTAAATAGGGATTGAATTGGAACAATTGACATATTTTAGGCTAAATTGGAACCCGTTTCATTTCAAAATGGATTGTGTGCAAATCTTGTGCTGTGTTGGCCATCGGCCTGCATCTTGTCGAAATATGGGCCGCTTTGACTGTACACATGGGTCTTTAGACTTTAGCTGGTAATTGGAGGTATGGTTTATTACTTTTCTGAAACTTTCCGGGTGAACTCTTTCATTTCTATCTTATGACAAGAATTTCCACCTCATTAACCATTTTGTCTCATATTTGCTATGGAAAAGTTTAAGGTGCTTTTTCTTTCTTTCTTTCTTTCTTCATTTGTGTACGATTTGGGCGTTCACCACTAGCATGCTCTCTGCACGATGTAGTTGAAATCCAAAGAAGATGCTTAACCTGTGCTGTTGCGTTAAAGTTCACGAATCAACCGTAGCAATCCATGAAACATTTGGGAGGCATCACAAAAATCTAGATGCTGAATGCCATTGTGTTCCTTGAATGTGGGGATGTCAAGTTGCTGGTGAACTTTCACTCAGAATCCAGCAATTCATAATGTGAAATGCAAAGTGAAGACCAAGGTTTATTCAATCATGTGGATTTACCTTGCAAAGTTTATCTTTTTTCCTTTGGACAAACTCCCATCAACCATTAGATTTCATTCTAGTGGATTTTGCCATAGTACACAAATGCACCGTTGATCATCTTTGTGGAAAACAAAAAATATTTGAATTAGACATTGCTCTTTGAATGTTTTGTTTTCAAATCGTGGCGAGAAGTAAATTTTCGCAATTGAACTAGCTTTGGTGGGTTTTTTTTAGAAGTATTAGCGTGGGTTATATTTCCAAATAATTTGTGAATTTAGAGCCGAATGCTAATGAATTTGTAAATTTCCTTTTCTCGTTTTAGTTCTGTGATATGGCAGCTTGTCTCTTGTTACCAATTGACATGTAAATGCTTGAATAAGTACTTACCTCATGTCATATTTTTATCATAGGACAATGAGTTTGTACATGTTATTGCATCCATGCGATATAAAGCTAGCATAGGCTATGCAACTCGGGCCTTTTACCATAATAGCAATCCGAGGAAGCTAATTTAAGATTTCACTATTCATGGTATGTGTCAAATAAAACATATTTAAGCAATGACTCTTGCATTCCTTGATTTTGTTGTTTGATCATTACAACGATTGCAACTTACGTTGAAAGACGCAACTTGAATAGGGATGGAATTGGAACAATTGACAGATTGTTGGGTTGAATTGGAACCTGTATCATTTCAAAATGGACTGTGTGCAAATCTCGTGCTGCGTTGGCCATCGGCCTACATCTTGTCGAAATATGGGCCACTTTGACTATACATAGAGTTATTAAACGGGTAGGTCAGGTTGGGTTTGAGTTGGGTCATTAATGGTCCGACCCAAATTGACCAATTAACCTATTTATGACCCATTTATGCCTAATGTAATTTTTCCAACCCGTACCCAACCTAACCCATACCCGACCCAACCCATATTAATAAAAATTGCAACATCCGATTGCCCTTCGCATAGGATTATACAAAAAGCTCCAAACAAGTAGAGACATGGTGGTGATAGAGAGCCATCCATATATCAAATAGGTGCATCATAGCAATATCACAACTAGCATCCTTATTATTTCTCGCTTGTGTCATTCAAGCCAACAGAGAATATGCTCTAAAACATCTTCAGACTTTAGAATAAGCCAAAATATAGGAATGAGGACAACTACAAAAGCTGTCATCAAATTTAGGGAGTTGTAGTGCAAGTACCAAAAAAAAAAAAAAGGTCAACGAATTTTTATGATGACTAGTAGGTCAAAACAAATTGCTTCGAAACATACCTTGAGTGTGATATGGAGGTGGAAAGAATTGTAAATAGCAAAACACTGCTATCATAATCCTTGCAAAATTTCCAGCTAAATAGAGTGATAAGAAACCAAAACTTGCAAAGGACCCTGCACAATAAAATCCAAGCATATAAAACTACAACAATGCTTCCCTAATTTCTAAATCATCATCACAATCAATTAGATGTCAAGAAAACTGAATCTCCATTTTCCTGATAATGATAGCAATGAGAGAGAAATGGTCCATCCAATACAAATACAAATGATAATCATGTCTAACTCCGCCCAAATCAAAATCAAATTCTGTGTGTAGCATCATCTCTGCAATTTCATGTCAATAGTGGTGGCCCCTTGTAAACACACCCGGTAATGAAGTACTCATTAATTAGGATAAAGATTATTGGTATTGATTAGTCATATCATTTGAAAATAGAGCAATTGTTAGGAAAAATCCTAAATTGGTACATATGTGATAAATTTATTCAAAACTAATTTTTTTTACCACTAAAAATCCCAAACTGATACATTTGTGATAATTTTACCATATGTTAATTTGTGTTATATTATATTAATATCATGAAAAATTACAAATTGATACACTTTTGACAAACAAGGAATAAAACCTTAAATTGATACACCGGTTAACTGGCACATGTCATTTAACTCAAAAATCTGATGGTAAAATTTAACAGAAACTAACGGAAGGTAAATTTATTACAAGTATACTAGTTTATAGTTTTCCATACTATTAAACCTTGAAAATAATGGTAATTTTTATTTTATTTTTGTTATTCTACATTGGACTGTCACACAATGAATAGATCCAAGAAATGTAAAATAAACTTTCATATTTGAATTTTCTTGCAATAAATTTTTAAAGATCTATTAACAAAGTAAAATTATAGTAACAAAGAAAATATGTCTATACGAACAAAGGTGTATTCTTATGGTTAGAAGATGTGTTTTGGAAAACAATAAACAATAAAATGACTTGTAGTTGATTAAATTGGAAAGAGAGAGAGAGAGAGAGAGAGAGAGAGAGAGAGAGAGAGAACATCTTCAAAATAGAATTACCTCGGTGACTAGTGGAGATACCACTATATCCGATCCGTCCGAAATAAGGTGTTTGTTGATCATTTTCAGGATCTTCTTCTTGTCTACTCCTAATTTGGGCTGCCCCGCAAAGAGGACATCCAAGCGGTTCTCAATCATTCGTTGGATGAGGATCAGGTTCGTTACCTTTCTTCTCCTCCTACGATGAAATTCGGGATACTGTTTTCTCTTGCAACCGGTAAAGCCCCCGGGCCCGACGGTTTTAATGTGGATTTCTTTAAACATTCTTGGGATATTGTTGGTGCTTCTGGTTATCATGGTCGTTAGGATTTCTTTGTGATCGGGAAGCCGTTAAAACAAATTAACACTACCATTATTGCCCTTGTGCCCAAGATTCCCAATGCCTCGACCGTCCATGACTTCGGTGCCAATTGCATGTTGCAATACTATATATAAATGCATCACTAAGCTTATTGCTAACCGTCTGGCTCGTGTCTTGCCCTCCATTATCAGTTTACCTCAAAATGCATTCGTTAAGGGAAGACACATCAGCGACAGTATCTTGCTTGCTCAGGAATTATTTAGCGGATTTCAGCATGATCCATATCGTGCTAAGTGTGTCATTAAGGTTGATTTTAAAAAGGCTTATGATACGGTAAGTTGGGAATTCATTGAAGTTTGTTTACAAGCTTTCCGGTTTCCTCAAAGCCTTACTGATCGCATTATGACGTGTATTCGATCCCCCAAATTTTCTATCTGCTTAAATGGGGATCTTCATGGATTCTTTGCTAGTGGAAGGGGCATCCGGCAAGGCGATCCGATGTCTCCATACATATTCACACTTGTGATGGAAGCATTTACCGGATTATTGGACATCCAAACCAGTAGCCCTGAATTTGGATTCTTCTGGAGATGCAAACCGACTAAGCTCTCCCATTTGTTCTTCGCTGATGATGTCCTCTTATTCTCGGAAGCTACCTTAGCCTCGGTTGGTCTATTAAAATCTGGAATTGATTCTTTCGCCAACTGGAGTGGATTGGTGCCGAATCTGAACAAGAGTGAAGTATTTCTGTCTGGGGGATCTTCTGGCCTTCGAAATGACATCCTAAGTATGCTTGGTTTCCAGGTTGGTTCCTTGCCCTTTCGTTATCTTGGTGTCCCTGTTATTTCTCCAAGATTAGGGAAGACGGACTGCATAACGTTGGTCAATGCAATAACGGCTCGAATTCAATCTTGGACTCATAGATTCTTGTCATTTGCTGGTAGAGTTCAGCTCATTAAATCGGTGCTCTATTCCATTCAAGTATTTTGGGCAAGTGTATTTTTTCTGCCCTGTGCTGTCCTTGATCGAATTGAGAAGATACTTCGGCAATTCTTATGGAAAGGTCCGAATATGGGTCCGGGTGGGGCCAAAGTAGCCTGGAGCGACGTCTGCCTCCCGAGAGAAGAGGGAGGTCTTGGAATTCGAACCTTGAGAGAAAATAATCTCGCCCTTATGCTCAAGCATATTTGGGAGCTCTTCTCGGACAAAGAATCTCTCTGGTGTAAGTGGATCCACTCCACATTCTTAAACCGGAAGAATTTCTGGATTATTCCTATCCCCACTTATTGTTCTTGGGCTTGGAAAAGACTCCTTCGCCTTCGATATGTTTACCACAAAGCATTTCAAATGGAGGATAGGGAATGGTAGAGCTGTGTCATTCTGGTTCGATCCTTGGCACCCTAATGGCCCTCTCAATATCCTATTTTCCAACCGGGAGATATATCGTTCCGGCATCCCCGAGATGCCTCGTTTGGCCGATGCTTTGTCCACGCCTCTTGGTTGGTATGTTATTAATGTTAGGGCTAATTGGTGGGATCCCCTACCTGAGTTTAATCAACAAGAAGACCGTTTCCAATGGTTACGGCATCCATCGGGGAAATTCTCAACGGCGTCTGCTTGGGATCTCTTCAGACCCAAAGGAAATGTGGTGTCTTGGTCTTCGTTTGTGTGGAGCTCATCCATGCCGTCAAGATACCAAACCCACCTATGGCTCATTACCCGTAACAGGTTGCCAACTCAGGTTCTTCTCCTCTCATTTGCGTTGATTCCAAGATCTTCTTCGTGTCCTTTTGTTCAAGCGGCCCGATTCGGTGGATCACCTCTTCTTCGCATGCCGTATACCGGGGAATCTCGACGGGCTGCGAATGAATTTCAATGTCTTGTGGCGGAACAATTCTTGGCGGGAGAATCTTGATTGGGCATCCAGAGACGATTCTCGAATAGGGGATGGCTCGACTTTGGTGCTCTTTGTTACATAATATGGAAAGAGCGCAATAACATCATCTTCTATCTTATGATGAAGATGCATCTTTGTAAGGCAATTAAAGACAAAGGATCGTTCAAGCATGTCTTGGATCTAGTTTAGTCTTTCTTTGATTGATGGAGGTGTCTTTCGGTCTAGTTTAGTCTTTGTTGTTTAGGTTCTTTGGTTTTCTTTTTTGCTTTTTGGATCCATGGCACCCCTACACTCTCTTTCGACTTTGGTCGCCTTGAGTGTCTTCTGTTGGTGCCTGGTTTCCCCTCTACTTTGTAAGTTTTCGCTAAATCTATATATTTCTTACCTTTACCAAAAAAAAAAAAAAACCTTGAAAATAATGGTAATTTTTCTTTTATTTTTGTTATTCTACATTGGACTGTCACACAATGAATAGATCCAAGAAATGTAAAATAAACTTTCATATTTGAATTTTCTTGCAATAAATTTTTAAAGATGTATTAACAAAGTAAAATTATAGTAACAAAGAAAATATGTCTATACGAACAAAGGTGTATTCTTATGGTTAGAAGATGTGTTTTGGAAAACAATAAACAATAAAATGACTTGTAGTTGATTAAATTGGAAAAAGAGAGAGAGAGAGAGAGAGAGGAAATAATACAATAAAGTGCTAGGCCGGATCCTCGGCATAAAAAAATGATACAATAAAGAGCAAAACGAAAATAAGAGAAACAAAAATGTGGAAAAATCTTATGTTTATTGACAAAACAAGAAAATATCAATTTTGCAAAAGGAAAGGGAGAAAAACGGAAAAAAGAAACAAAATATTTGTTAAAAAGGAGGAGGAGGCGCCCGTTTCGAGTCATGTTGGCCTCCGCTTGATGAAAGAAGTCCAACTCCAGTTGGGCCGACTCCCACGTTGCTCGCTTATTTTGCAAACTCAGGCCATCTTTATTAAAAGGCGAAAAATAAATAATGTGAAAAATATTTTCTTAAAATTAATAAATTAATAAAAAAATTCACGAAAATGTAAGACATAAATTGTGTTGATAATGAAAATACTTTTCTATTGTCTAACTATTTTAAGCAATACAAGTTATTATTTTTTGAAAAGTATTGTCCAAATTATTCGTTTTTCATCGAACAAACGGAACCCATAGTATATATAAGTAATCAATAACAATTGATCTACGACAAATCAATATGTGGTGAATCATGGTGGATGCTCAGGCTTCTTTCTCTTCGTATGCTGCATTGACGATCTCAAAGGATTATGCTCCTTATTTTGATTATTTATGTGCGTCATAATATTATAGTCAAATTTGCTTCTTCTATTTTTTTCGATCGGCTTGCTCAAGGATGATTTATACAATATTCAGCTTAGTTACAATCAGTCCTATAACGGAGTGTCAACCTCTCGGGGGCAACTTTAAGCACTTAACTATTCCCTAATTTTAGAGGATCGCAATCCATCATCATAGACTTTGGCCGGCTGAGTTAGGTCACCTAAAAGGACAACTTTGGTGGTGACCATAGCCTAATCACGATTGTTTGGGCCCTTTACATGCTAGGCTTTTCCTCATACTATCGACATGATGTACTTGTGAACTTAAATTAAACCATGCGTCATGTCCCGGTTCATTATATTTGTGCCTTGCATGAAAACGAATCTATGATTATTTATTTTCAACTTGTCATGAATATATTATATTTAGTATAAGCTCTATATTCGATTTTTTTTCCGAACTACTTAAATCACATACTAGGTCTCCGTAATAAGCACGAGTAATTTATCTACTTCATTGTGACTTGTAAAAATTAGAAATTGATTCGTGTATTGTACAGGTAAGCTTAAGAGACCTTCATCTTGCATGACAATAGATCAATTGTGTTTTCTCCATTTCAACTTATCTCAAAAAAGAAAAAAAAAACTATTTTTGATGTAACTGTGTTTTATATTATATTTAATATTTTTTTCCATTTTTTTGGATCATTTATGCTCTTAGTAGGTTTTCATTATAGACACATCTAACATATATGTGGGAGAAACGTAGATAAAGTACATATTATAAGAATGCAATACACAAAAAAAAAAAATACATGTCTACATCAATCTAGGTGATGAAAATGAAGGTGGAAACCTATTGAAAGGGTGGATGAAGATCGGTGGCACTTGGTGCACAACAAAATCACCACGTGTTTACCATGTCTGCGTGCACATATTACAAAATGCAATATACGTAAAAAAAAAAAGAAAAAAAAAAGAGTACATATCTACTTTTTGCCATGCGATGAAATTGAATGTTCATATATGTAGAAAGAGCGGACGAAGAGTGGATGTGAGAGTGAATTATTCATGATAAAAGCAAGAGTGAGAACAGAAGACCAAGGACAAAATAAGAAGTGAGGGTGAGGGGATCAGCAGAGTCAAAATGGGCTTGTTTTGTTGTGCACATTGTTGTATTCCCAAGGCTCGTACATTACTTTTCAATAATTCCAGTATACTTAAATTATATTTTTGTATATAAGGGCAGAACCATAGATCAAAATACCAGTTTTAGAATTTCAATGGATGGGCCAAAGGCCTCGGACTAGGCCCGACCAACTCGTTTGTCGGGCCGACAGATGTTGCCTTAAATCTTAGCCAAGCCCGCCCATCGCGCATTTTATGGGTGGGCTGGGTGAACAAATTGAGCATGTCCAGTTTGTCTGCCCGTTGATCAAGTCTAATCCCACGCTAGGTGACTCGCTAATAACCTTTTTGCCTCCCCGACTCGTGAATAGCTGACTGCATTATACCGTGCTGTATTTTGATTTTGCCTCCACAGAAACTGACTCAGTTCGCCTCTGTTGAACATCACCAGAACACGAGGAAATGGCGAAGTGTCATGATGTTTCATAACATCATTCATCATTGAGTGTTTTTTTATTGACATTTGATGAAAAGGGAGAGGAATTTTTTGTCACATGATGGGGGAGTTCTAATCCATTGCAACGCAATTGGCTCCTGCAATTGCGCCCATGATTGTGGTATTGGTGCATATTGGCAGCGGGAGGTGACCTAACTTTTGATATTGTGTGCAATTCCAGAGAGCGGAGGCTCTTCTGGTGGCGTATGAAACTCCGAAGCAGGCAGCTAGTAGGCAATAAATTATTACAAAATTCTTCGATCCGAGCGAGAGAGAGAGAGAGAGAGAGAGAGGTCTTCATTGGGACTTTCCCGGCGTGTTAAATGACCACTTAAGTTTCCCGACCTACCACAAACTATGCTGCAAACCTTAACTAGGGTTTTTCACGCGTAGTCCAACAACAAATTCCTTTTTATATCAATAGCTCATTTATTAGGATTAGAACACCGTACGTGTTATAATATTCACACGGCATTCACTTTTATCTCCTCATATTCAAACTTTTACTCTGCTTATTTATCCGAAACTAAACTTTCCCACCTCACTTGATTTTCTTACTACTAATCCGTGTGCTTAGTGGATGTACAAGGCCCACTTAAGTGTCAAAACTTTTTTTTATTTACTATTATTTGATTGTCATTACTTCAAAAAAGTTTATTTGAGTGCTATAACTTTCAATTGATTACTTGAGTACTATAATTTTTAAAAAAAAGTTTACCTAAATGTTGAAAATTTGATGTGGTATGGCACTTACTATGAATGTTTTTAAGAAGTTATGACAATTAAGTGATCAATGAAAAAATTACATGGCATTCAAGATTTTTATTTAAAAAAAATAAATATAACATTTAAGTGATCAATTGAAAAGTTATATAATACTCAAATGAGCACCATACAAAAATTATAACACTTATAATGTCAATTTCCTCTCCATTTTTGGACAATTTTACTTTGGATATATTAAAACATTACAAAGCTAAGAAAGAGTCTTTAACATTTCTATTTGGTAGGAAATATGACATAAATAATCCTTGAATTTTGGTACAATGTACAATGTCGTTCCTAAATTGTTTATTTATTCAATCTAATCCTTGAATTATTTGTAAATGTTAAATATAGCTCTTAAACTATAAGAAATATTCTATGTCATCCTTCGGTGGATTCAAGGTAAAGAAATCTATAAATGTAGCTTCCAATACGTTGAATTTGACCTATAGACAACAACAACAACAACAACAACAACAACAACAACAACAACAAGTTACATGTGAATTATCTATGTAAAATGTTTATCTCAAATCAGGATATAAATAACTCATGTCATCAAATGATCATAGATATGTTAAGACTCGAATTTTTTTTTTTTTGGTAAAAAAGACTAGAATTTTTTTACCCTCTCTAAATTTGATAGATAAAAAGGATAGACATGTTGACTCATCATTTCTAAAAATCCAACTTAGTATATAATAATCGACGTCATCAAATAATGTCCATTTTTTTTATCAATAGTTTAGGGACCATTGCATTGAACAAATTAAAAGTCTAAATATGATATCTTAGTCAGGTCATAGTTTTAGGAAATTATTTATGTTATTTTCCTCATTTTGTACTTGCCATTCAACTTCTACCGGCAATCCTAATAGTTTAATCATTCAGGTGCATGTGCGACATGTCAAAAGTTTATTATTGTGTCGGATGAGGAGAGCCCACTTTCGGTTTAAATGATGAAAGGGAGGTTTATGGGGAATTCGAGTGAACATTGTGAATTTCCCAAAGGAGGCCTCAGGAGAAGCATTTATAACTTCGGTTTATCTAATAGCTCTATTCGAAGAAATCGAGTATGCACTAGTGGTTGCAAAAGTAATATTTCCAGCGCTGAGCAAATTCCATTGGGTGACCACCAAAATTTTAGTCAACTTTACAATTATAATTGAAATTGTCCAACGCACTTAACTTTGAATTATTTGTTGCATTTGTTCATTTCTATTCAAATCGAACCAATTTTTCAAATAAGTGCTAGCATGATGGACATGTGACCCAAGATATCAACATTCGGGTCCCCACTTAGCCCTAGAGTGGAGTACACGCAAATTGGGAATGCCAACAGCCCGATTCCAGGTCCCCACCCCCATAGCCCGAGGTCACGCGTCTCAAACCCTAGACTCAATTCCCACACTGGGTTCTTGAGACTGTACTTAGGTCGTTTCCTGAAAAGTATACTTCATACATTTGCTAAAGACCATCAAACATTGGAAAAATCAAAATGTTATTCTTGAAAGCAGTTTCTTTTTTCAATGAAGTTCGTTTTCTAGCGAAACATACCAACCTATGTTTTTGTTTTTTTCCGCGATCTGTTTCGTGGCTACCATCGAATGGACATGAGATTAAGGTTGGCTCAAAGAATAGTATGGAACCACTTGGCTCTTCTGGAGACGAATACTAAACAATTTCCAGTTTGTCTTATGCACGTTGAGGGGATCGAACCACTGCGATTTGGACGGTCACTTGGACAGCTCAACATAATACCAGCTGGATCTTTTCCAGCACACGAAAGCAATATCTTTGTCGTGAAAGCGTTGTCATCTTCTAGAGAACAAGCCTTGGCTGATGGTCGGGGCGATACGGTGCCTCTAGATCTTCAATTCGTACACTTCAAGGATGTTCTCGTTTATCTTCTAGTTATTGACATATAAAGTTCGCCTTTTATTTAATTCAGAACAGAACTAATTTTCAGAATAAGGAAATCCATAGTAATTTTCGCATAACACCCGCTTTAGTGCAATAACTTTCTTTGACCACTTGAGTTCTATAACTTTGAAAAAATGATTACTTAAATACTATAAGTATCAAAACTTTTTGAAAATATCCACCGGCCAGAAATCCGATATGCATAGCATTTATGGTGAGCTTTTAAAAAGTTATAACACTCAAATAATCAATTAAAAATGTTAGATATCACTCAAGTGATCGAAAAAGAAAAATACAACACTCAAGTGAGCATTATATCAAAATTATGATACTCAAGTGATTGAAAAAAAAAGTTATGACCCTTAAATGAGCACCATATGAAAGTTATGATATTTATGGTGTCATTTTCACCTAATCCTTTAACAATGTTTATGTATTGCTGTCAATGATTGATGCCATCAGAACCCATGCAAGTTATTTATACAATTTATGCCAACTTAAATGATCATATTTTCTTCCTTCTAATTCTGGCTGGAAAGTATACATAAGTTTTTTCTTCCAAAAAACAACTGCAAACAGGCTCCGTTTGGCTGAAACTCCTTAATAAAGGGGAAATGAAGCAGCATGAAGAAAGAAACTAATCGGCATCGAGAAATTTAAAGAAAAAAATTGAATGAAGTCTTGATTTGAGAGTTTAAATAATGCTTGGAATGCTACATACTTCAAAAATTTTAAAGTTTTATAGTCTCGTTCTTTACTGCTCTCATATTTATAAAGCTGAAAGGGCAGTGGGATTAGGAAGAAACTGACTCAGATGGGGAAGTATAGGGTTCCACATTCTTTCATTCAAAACTACGTCTATTTACTCGTGGAAACAGATGTAAAGGGAACAACATAAAACCACACTATAATGGAATTAGTAGAAACTTGCAGTCAATTCAGACATCCTTTTACATAAAAAAAAGTACAAGTGTATGTATAAATTCAATCACAACTTTGAGACGCAGCATGTCAAGAAAGAGGAATAGATAAAGATCAACGTGTCTGAAAGTACTCTATAACAAAACCCTTTTCACACTACCGTTTCTAAGTGTTATCTGGAACCAGCTTCTCTCTCCTAGACAAAGTCCCATCCACGATTCAAGGCGAGCTTTCGGATCATCTAGACCGTAACTTCCTCGCCAAACAATAAACAAAGAAGCGATGCTTAGAAGGTCTCCACAACATGTGAACCCTGCAAAGTCAAATAAAGGCCCACCTTTGATGCACGCTAAACACATAAAACTCTCTGGTCAAGCTCTTTCCAGCTATCATGTGTTGAGATGACTCATACCCTTAGCCCCACCAAATCCCAATTTAAAAACAATGTTGGGAAAGATACTCCTCTCTCTCTCTCTCTCTCTCTCCTCCAGCTCATCCTCAATCTCCGTAAGTAACCCTTTATCTAAAGATTTCCGGCTTCTGAAAGTCCAAAACAGCCATCTGGCCAGAAAAAAATACAAACGTCCAAAGCAGCTTTACACATCTTCCTTGCAAGTTGCAGAATGATATCGACACAAGGTGATGCACCGAGGGAAGAACTGGTGCAGCAATTATTCATGTTTTGTGACGAGCAAGAAATATTGAGTGTGGGAACACAATTTCAGGCAAATTTAATATCGCTTTCTCTGATAAGCATCCACAAGTCAATCATTTCCTCAAAGAATCCAAGAATGAAAAAACAGGAGATCATATACAAAAAGGGCGGGAAGGGGGAGAAGTGGCGAACTTGTATCGACTCAGGATTGGAAGAAAAACATACACTTATCGAAGCAAAATTGCACTGTACCAATCATGATTACTAGCTCATACAGCCAGCTACAGTGTCTATTTTCAACAGCCTTGAAGCGACTTTTCATGAGAGCATCTTGATCTCTCTATCCACCAGCAACCCACTTCATCAAATACTTTACATGGCCAACCAGACCAAATTCTTTCCCATTACTTTCCTCACCGGCAATCAGTTGAACTGAACGAGTCTGGAAACGTCAAAGGTTTCGGCGGAATGCTAGACTGTGTATTGGAGAGGGACATAGTGTTGAACATGGAGGAAGTGCCTTCGTCAGCTTGCCATCTTTGCAAGGCTTGAGGAAGGCTCATGTGGAGGTTGATACCAGAGCTTTCTTCTTCATCATGGCTAGTCGGTTTCCATTGCTCCACGGCGGGACCCAAAATATTGACCGCATGGCCCATGTCTGGTCTCTGGAACGGTTCCCGAGCAGTGCAATGACCAGCCAGCTCAGCAACTTTGATTATGCTCTCTAAGGTTTCTTCATCGGGGTCAAGAGTCTGGTCGATAGCTTTTGGGATGTTTTCCTTGTTAATCAGAACTCTACGGAACCAAGTGACCAAGTGTGCCCTCTCATCTGGCATGGTGTCATCTAATGCTTTTCTACCAGTAATGATCTCCATCAAGACAACACCAAATGCGTAAACGTCGACCTTTGTAGTTACCCTTCCAGTCGCTGTACAGACAGAATAAGACCCATACAAAGTTCAATGCAATTTCATCAACAAGGAAAAATAAAAGCCTATGCTCAGATTTCATGTTAAGAGAGGATAAAAGCACTCAAAGAATGGGTAACATAAATAAGTCACCCTTGGCTTCTAATCAACAATTTGTAGTCAGGTGATTTCACTATCCCCCCTAGAGTAGATCAGAGCAATTAAATTGATGAGTTAGATAATTGAACAGCAATCATGCTCTTGTGATCTTTGAGTTAATTAATGCTAGCTGATCAATATAACCATTGTAAGGCTCAATCTGAACAAAACATCCAACTGCAGCAAGGTAAAAGCATAGATCTAAAGTCCACTAGCTTGTCCGCAAAACTACCATCCATTTTAACTACTCAAGGTATCACACTTATGTAATCACGATGAAAGAAACAATAGAGATCAATTTACCTGCATACTCAGGAGCTAAATACCCAAAAGTTCCAGCCAAACGTGTCTCCACGGAATACTTCCCATCAGGAGCATTTTTAACCAAACCAAAGTCAGCAACTTTGGCTCTCATGTCATCTCCCAGCAGTATGTTCGATGGCTTCAAATCCCTATGGATAAAACTTTGTTGGGCTAAACTGTGCAGGTATTCCACTCCTCTAGCAACATCCAAAGCAATGGTCACCCTTTGCTTCCAAGTCAGAGGTGCATACCCCTTCTCTTGCCACTCGAACAAATGTTGCGTGAGAGTCCCTTGTGGCATATATTCATACACCAAAAGCCTCTCATCACCATTGATACAATACCCTAAAAGCGCGACTAAATGCCTATGCCTCACTTTTGTAAGTACCGAAATCTCAGCTTGGAATTCATTCATTCCCTTCGTGCCCATTGCCCCAGATATCATTCTTTTAACAGCAATTTTGGTGCCATCGTGCAACTCCCCTTTGTAAACAACACCAAAACCACCTCTTCCTAAAATGTTCTCTTCACTAAAATTTTGAGTCACTTGTCTAAGGACTTGAATCGAAATTGCAACATTTCCTCCTTCAAAAACAGGGAAATCACTATGGTCCCCACTGCTTTGGCTATGCAATTCACTTGGAAGCCCACCCTGACCATTCACACCATTCCCAGCCCCGTTCTTAGCTACTTCCATCCCGATTTCCGGATTGTCTACCCTATTAAATTTCCCGTGTCGTCGGTTGATGTAACAGAATTTGTACAAGACAAACAACACTACCCCGATGAAAATAAGGACGCCTACGACAACAGCAGCAATTACACCACCTGAAAGTGAAGAGCCATTTGACGATCCAGGTGAGCCACCATCAGTCGAATTCGTCCCTGAACCACCACTGCCTCCGCCACCAGTGTCCGTTTTACCAATTGACGGATTACCAGTAGTAGTCAACTTCACTGAGGCTGGGAAAACCGGTATTGACCCATTGAGATTATTGTTCGACACATCAAGAACCTGAAGCTGAGTCAGCGTAGTCAAGCTTTCCGGAATGGACCCAGTAAGATTATTATAGTTCAACAGCAACGTGCGGAGCGAGGTGAGATTCGCAAATGCAGGCGAGATGGTCCCACTAAACCCCCGCTTCGAGAAAGTAACAGAGGTCACATTCTTCCCCTGGCAAGAAATGGCACTCCAGCTGCCCTGGCAAGAATCATTCCCAGTCCAAGAATCCGCCAGCGTGATCGGATACCCCAACGCACCGGCCACCTCAAGCAACGCAGTAACCTGTGGGTCGCAAGGGCCCGGCGCACTGTTGCAAAAGCTATTACCCTCAGAGGTAACGCGAATTCCACTGCTACCACTAGGGACGGGACCCTGCAACTTATTGTTATCCAAGGACACATTCTTCAAGCCGGGGAGTGCCCACAGCGAGGCGGGCACAACCCCAGTGAACTGGTTGTCCCTAAGCTGGAGATCGAACAAATTAGTGCATTGCGAGAGATCGGGGATCGGACCTGCGAACTGGTTGTTCTGGAGCCAGACCTGGCTCAGCTGGGTCATCCCGGCCAACACGCTGATGCCGCCGGAAAGCCCCACCGCCTGGTTGTTGATCCAGAGGTTCTGGATCGATGAACTGCCGAAGGAGGAGGGGAGGGGCCCGGTGAGGTTGTTGTAGGAGAGCCTCAGACTCGTCAGGCTAGGGAGGTTTCCGAGGAAGTCCGGGATCGTGCCGGTGATGTTGGTGTTGTCGGCGTAGAGGGTAGTCAGGGACGTCGAGGCATTGAGTTCCGCCGGGATCTGCCAGGAGGGGAGGTCGAGATTGTCGCTGAGGCTGAGGGTCTGGAGGCTGGTGAGGCCCTGGAAGGCGCCGGAGGTGATGGAGGTGAAGTTGTTGCCGTCGAGGTAGATGGACTGGAGGGAGGCGAGGCCGGCGAAGGAAGGGACGGCGCCGGAGAGGGAGTTGGTCTGGAGGGAGAGGCTCTGGAGCTGGGAGAGGGAGGAAATATCCGAGGGGAGGGCGCCGGAGAGGGAGGCGGAAGAGAGTTTTATGCCGGTGACCCGGGAGGAGGAGTCGCAGCTGACGCCTGTCCACTTGCAGTAGGTCTGGCTCGAGGACCAGCCCGACGGCTTGAGGGCGGCGAGGATCTTGTCCATGACGGCGGAGTCGTCGGCGGTGGCGGCGGAGGCGGCGAGGAAGAGGAGGAGGAGGAGGAAGAGGGAGGGGGCCGGAGAGCGGAGGCTCCCGGCGCCGGCGGCCATTGTCGACGGCGTAGCTGTGGGTCTAGAGAGAGAGAGAGAGAGAGAGAGAAGGGAGGAGAAAGAGGTGAGTGGGGAGGGAGAGAAAGTGAGGAGCAGGTCTTATGAACAGGCGCTGTCGCAGCGAACGGTGAGGTGCTGGTCCTTTCCGCGTCCCCTTTTTTTTTTTTTTTTTTTTCTAATCGTATTTTTTAAATTTTAAATTGATTTAAAGTTCAGACCAAATAAAAAAATTTAAAAATAAGTTAATCAACAATAACCCCAAATTGATATATTTGTGATAATTTTATCCAAAAAATATCAAATTAATATATCTGTTATATTGCTAAATTGGACATAATTGAATTTACTTTATGTTTATCACAAGTGTATAAATTTGTTATTTTTCATAGTGTTAATTTAATTTAATGGAAATTAACTAATGATAAATTTATCACAAATGTATAATGTTGATTTATTATTTCTAGTAAATGTGTAATAAATGTATCGGTTTGGGACTTATAATGGTCAAAAAATTAATTTTAGATAAATTTGTCGCGATTTATCCAATTTATGTTTTCTTGTGGTATTAACTCAAAAAAATAAAAATAAAAATTGGAACCTTCCCACAAAAAAAGAAAAAAGAAAAAAGAAAAATCAGATAAGAAATTTGACAATATATAAAAGATTCATAATTCAAATCCAACCCGACGAGAACAGAATCAGACATAAATTTTATTCCAAGCGATGTGATGTGATTATGTATAAAATAGTTCAATTTCCTCAATAATTGTTAAGCATTGTAAGCCTTACTTTTGTTTTTTTTTTTTTAATTTAAAGTGAGAGAAAGCAGTGTCAATTTGTCGTAATTGTGTTTGTAATTTTGCCGTGTTGCAACATATTAGAGATATATTTTTAGGGTAAGAGATAAGTAGAATATTTTTTTTTCTTCTTCTCCTTCTTCTTTTTTTTTTTTTTTTTTTTGCATATTTTAGGATTGTTCATATATACTGATATATATATACCATATATAGACATTCTATATTTCTCTCTTTTGAATATTTCTTATCATAATGAAATGCTATGGATTGATATGTTTAGCAACATATATTTTAAAATTGCGCAAAGGAAATTTGTATATATCAAGAATAAAACCGTTGGAATGGGAAAGGAAGCCCCATCATTATTAATAAGCCCGGGATTTTGTAACTTTTTTATTAAAATTTTTTTATATTATACCTAATTTTCTATTATATATAGCAATTAAAAGTCTAAATCACATGCAGTAATTTTTACATTAATTTTTCTTCTGGTTCCCCTCCTTCCTCAAATCATATTTTTAATCATTTAGAGAAATAGAAGGAACACATAAATCTCTACTTCTATGGAGAAATTGCCTGATTACAATTTTTGACCAAGGCGATTCCAACATGACATGAAAGTAGCAGGTTCATGGATTAATATTAATTGTACTTGTGTGATAACCATACCAACCTATTTTGATATGATCATTAATTAGGTCATGATCAATTTCGATTCATATAGCTCAAAATTGACTCATATAACTTGTTTAAGTAAATAGATGATCAATCAAAGCCACCCAATAAAGAACTAACCCGCATTGATCTATTTAGTAAAAAATAGCCATTTATATTTATTACTATTGATGAGTCTAATCTAAGTGAATAGTGACACTACTCACAGTTAAACTTTACCGAGGTATATATAAAAATGGTAAAGCTTTATTCTGGATTAATTAGAATGAAAACTAAACCTTTCCACAAGTAGTCACATTGCTTATAAAAATCATAATTTATTTGACTTTTACTAAGATTATTTGATTTATGGCAGATCGCATCAACTTGTTAAATGTATCTATGTAGCGAATCATATAAAAATTAAATTTTATTTCAAAGATATTGTTTGAGTCATCAGCTCATGTTCCAATTAGATTCACCTAACCAACCCAATGCTGCCTAAGATGGTAAGAAAGTTTGCTTCTCTCCTTGAGGTTTTGGGTTCAATTAATATTGGAGAACACTATTAGAGTAAAATCTGGAATACACTAGATCGATACGTGGGAGGTGTATCCTTAACACCCCCTAAAGAGGTGAACTGGTCAAGATGTTTGAAAGCTTAAAAAAAAAAAGTGGTTTCACCTAGTTTGACTCATTTAAATAAACGAGTAATGCGAGCCATGTACGATTTACCTAATTTATAAAAAGCAGGACGCGTTCCAGTTGCTTTCTTTGATGTGATTTTGAAAGAATAACATATTCATAAGTTAAATGAGATCAACATAACTAGTAAGCACGTGTTGCACGCTCAAGCGTGTTAGAAATATTTTGCAAAATCTTGAGCAAGGGTTATCATGAAAGGAGATTATTTGATATTTTTCTTGAAGTTTTTTCTTTTAGTCTATTGAGTTTTTCAGGCCTAGTCTTTTCCACTGGGTGGATTGACCGTCTCTAATATTGGAAAATTACAAAAGACTCGATGTCTCCAAAAGTAAATAAGAAAAGACGATGAACCAAATTTTTAAGTATTTTGAAATGGTAATTTCAATCTCAATTATAGTGCACTAACATAATACGTGAAAAAAAAGTAAGGAAATCCTTAAGAAATGAGAAATTCGCTGCTTTTCAACATGTATGATTGATAAATTTCATCCAATAAATATAGGTTGAAATTGCAAAAATAAAATTAACATTTGTTATCACCCTTGTAAAATATAAGGTGACACAAATGGCCTTAAGTTTTGACCAAATGTGTAATATTATCATTGAATTATAAATTTTTAATTCGTTTAATATCATCATTGAACTTTGATTTAACATACAAATCTCTAAATTTTCAATTTATTTTAAGTGATTTATGAACTTTTAGTATATATTTAATTTACTCCATATTATATGAAAGTGCTCAATATTATCTCCAAACTTGAATTAATGAAAATTTATCAAAGTTCATGGATATTTTCACATAATTTATGGTAAAATTTAAGGATTATATTGAATAAATTAAAATTTCTGCGATGACATTGTTTATTGGGCTAATATTTATGGATCATATTGAATAAATTACAAACATGTAAACGACATGATTGACACATGGTTTATGTAATTATCCCTGGAAATATATTACGATGCCTCCAAGGAAAGATTCCTCCTAGAGGGGAAGAACAAAACAAGAAACTTCGACGAGAAGTGTTGCCCAGTTATAGCAATTTCCTCGTGTGGCTCAACCATAGAAAAGGTATGATATTATTTCATTGCCAATTACAGCAATTATTTTAGGGGAAAAAACATAGTTATCACTATATCCAATATATATATATATATATATAAAATATGTATTTTCTTTAGTAATTTTTTAATTGTTGATAAATTTGCAAGAGAATGTTTAAGCATGTGCGCTAGCGTTATGGGCCTGGTCCCCGCCCCCGTACACGGTAACTGCGGACAGCTGTGACTTAGCTTGCATGTTGGATTCGAGTGCGGACGGCGCGGATAGGGGAGAGCGATGTGACGGTGTCGCTTTTCCCTAAAGTATAAAATCCCAGTGGGCCCCGCCCTTTCCTATTCGCCTTCGGTTCGAAGTTTCCTTTTCGCTTGTGTTTTGCACGACCGAAGATCCTCCCCGGGAACTCTCTCCCCTTTCGCAAGCAATTGAAATCGAGGGTTCCAGCACATGGCGCGGGATGGGCCGTGTTCCCAGATTTGGACCTGTTTTCGTTGACCAAGCCATTTACTCATATTAGACCTGTCAGGCTGTCACACGCCTAGATCGGACCGAATTATATATGGTTGTAGTCAAATAAACCAAGTTAATTTATTTTAATCCCATTATCATATGATGTAAATTTGTGATTCATATCTGAATTCAACCAATATTGATAAAATACTTCTATATTATATTTAATATATGAAAACTCATAACCTAACTAAGGTGAAAGTAAGGAGTAAGCGAGCGCGGGATCGAGTGAAGGGAGATAAATTGAACAGAGAATCATATAAGTGAGTTGGTCTAATTCATACCTCATTTGACACTCGTATTGTGTTTAAACCCATTTATAATTTATTTATTCTATATAACTAACTCATTTATAACTTATTTAATGTTCATATAGGTTAAGAAATGAATTTCTAACCCACTTTGATTGGTCTAAGTCGTATACATGAACATTTTGGGGGTCAGGCCGAAAGATGAGGGTGCCTTGAGTTTTTCGATGGAGTTTGCATTTTCAAGCTTGCTTATTCGAATTTTGCCCTTCGAACTTGCCGTAGCCAAGTCAATCGAGCTGTCGGGATCTTGACCAAGTTCACCCGACAAGTTGGGTTTTGAATTTTGTAGAGCCAATTTGGCCGAGAAAAAAGATGACAATATGTGCTGCAATCCTTCGAGGATGAACTTGACTTTATGAGTTAGTTGAGATTCTCATCCTATTCTAGAATCTTAAAAAGTGAGAACAAGAAGATAACAGTGACTCAAGTTAAACTAAGAAAACAAACTAAATTGCGGTGAAATGCCGCACCTTTCTCATATTTTAAGAGAAATTAGGGAGGGAGGGACGGACCTTCAATCTTTGAGATAATGCATATTAATATCTATATTTCATTATGAACTTTGGTCAAATTTATATAAAGGTCATTGAACTCTTGTTTCAATTACCAAAATATGGAACCTTTTTCTTTGGCAATTGATGCCCTTGGATCAAAAAATTTAATCAATATTTAGATGGCACATTGACATGGAAGCCGCTTGGTGGAGACCTATCATTTCGACATTACACCACGCGTAACTAAAAAAAATACAAAGAAAAGTGAATGAAAACAAAAGAAAATAAGCCACCTTTACCAATTCAAACACCTATAAAATACTTGGCCTATTCCCAGCTCTCTCAGATGTTAAAACTTGATCTTGATTGGAAGAAAAAATAATAGCCGATTATTTCAGGGCTTGACTAGCATTGAACTCCTTATTGTCGGACTTGATTCTTCCCCTTTAATTTCAGGGCTTAACAAAATAGTAAATAACTTTCTTTTTAAACAACATAGGAAGTCAAATCTTCAACTTGATAAATCCCTATGAATGCATCTAAATCATGCCATCTACACAAATTGAATAAGACTCTATCTACAAGGTGTCGAGATGATGCAAAGTCGTAAGTCGAGTTGATGTGGAGATTTTGAACACAGAATGAAGCATTTGTCTATTGAGCCAACTCCTCGTGACTATAAGAACATCATAGCACTTTGGTGTCTTTAATCAGAATTCTGAATACAAAATATAGTATTGTAGTCGTGATTCTGCCCTTCCTTGTTTGTCCCCCCCTTTTTTTCTCAACATTTGCATCATCCCCCGCCGGGGCTGCTGGTCAAAATGTTGATAACCTTCCAAATTTCAAAGCCAAATTATACGGCCATGTTTTGCTTCGAAGTCTGTATAAATTTGGAAATTAAATTGTCGAGCCTCCTCATTTTAATGGATTGATCGGTTTAAGTCGTGTTTTTACGATGAGGTAATTCGATTAAAAAACAACCTCCAAAGAACAAACAATAGTGGCTTAGTTCTGAAATTGTCTATGTTGTCCAGCTGCCTACTTGAGGCCTGACTTGGAGCATCGTACATGTCTCGCTCCAATGTCATTTTTTTTTTATTATGTCGTTTCTTTTACAAATTTTTTATATATAAAAAAACACAATTTACATGAACCCTACTAATTAATCTCTATATAAATAAGCCACAATACTTTTCTGTTGTCTTATTTTTAAATAACCCTTCCTTTCTTTCTCTCGTATTCACTCATTCATAAGTAGGCACCCACTCTCTCTCTCTCTCTCTCTCTCTCTCTTCTTACTTTTACAGCGCGCCAACCGGGGTGGTTAAACCCCGGACTGGATCATTCCTTGTACCAGGACCAGTCATTAGCTGGGGTAGGCATCGCGGGATTACCAGCGGGATGCTTTCCTCTAGGCAAACCATGAGGACCGGCGCGCAGAGCCCTTGGGGAGGGGTTTTTGACGGTCCCCTCCGAACCAGCCACTTGGGGACTCTCACCCCTACTAGGTTTTCCCTGGAGTGACTAAGCCTTTTAAGGAATTGCTCATATCCTAACTTTTACACTTTCTAAATTACTCTTTCTTTATCTCGTTCTCACACAGCCATTCATAACTACCCATTCTCTCTATGTGCACAATTACCTAATTATGGGCCTTCATCATTATATCACTTGACCCTAAAAGTGAGCACATTGTCATTCTCTTTCCTAATCTACTTCCTTTTCCACCGAATATTGTCGGGCCCTGCCGTCATGGACTTTAGAATGGAGGTCTGAAGTGTTGGACTGAGGATCATCATCCTTGACTAGATAAAACCCTAGAATCAGCCCGGGAGAGAGTAGCCTTTTTGACCGCAAACAATGACAAAAAGTGAGATGGAGAGAAAGGGGAGGATCAAATTGATAAGATTTCAACTAAACCCAATTAATGTGAATGCGAAATAAGATCAAAAAAATTAATAATGACAACGTTGCTCTTTTAGCATGGTAAATAACGACTGTCATAGTTGTGGATATATTAGCATAGCACTTAGACGACAAAAAAAACTTCATTAAAAAATAACATACTTTGACATATGATTCAGAGGGGATGGATGAACTCTACTTTTTCTTTAAGCGAAAAGGATCTTAGAGCCCATTTAGTAATGAACTGACTCCATTTAGTAAATGCTGTGCCTAATTGATGGACCCCCAGTTCAGTTTCCAAACTTTTCGGGAAAGCCCAAACTAACAAAAGTGCCTCACATATTCTTGGCGGCCCCTTTTCCAAGCCGTACCTGGGGAGAGAGAGTAGCGATTAATGCAAATACACCCATACGAGGGTACGCAAGGAAGGATAGAGGGAGAAGAAGCTATTACTATGGTCAAATTTACTATCATAACCATTGATAGCATGAATCTTCTGTATAGACTGAATCTTTATAATTTATTTTTGAGGGCAAAGAAGACATAAAGAGAAAGTAGAGATGATGATAGCGATAATGTCGACGATAAATCATAAATAATGGCATACGAGAAGTTTTCGTGTACTTGTGATTGTGGGGCAGGGAAGGGAAGGACTAGTGAGTTAGGGAGTGATAAATTGCATAAGTACTAAATTTAACGAAGTACATATTGGTGGCATATGCTTGATCATGAAATGAGATAGAAACAAATCATACTACAAAGTCCCTTTCTCTAGGGTGTAATATGACTCAAATATCATAAATTTGACGATGGTGCATCCCCATTTCCATTTAATATATTGTGAATGTTTTGCTGAAATTTTTTCTCATGACGAAATATCTATCATTGAGAGTTGTTCCTCAAATTTTATTAAAGGTAACCAAGGTCTTGCCCTAGATCTAGAGTACATATATTATAGACGAAAAGAACCAACGGCTTTGATTTGAATAAGACTGTAAAAATGCAAAGCGTGCTGAAATTTAATTGATGTTGGTGTGCTTGATCTGCAGGTTGTCGATAGTGACATTCCCACAGTGGAGCGATCAACAGACAAATGTGAAGCTCATTGCAAATGCGTGGAGGACCTGTCGCAACATTTTTTTTTGTTAGGCGCCCGATTGGGGCAGGCACTTGCAGAGGCTAATGGTTCAACTAAGTCTATTTAGCTCAGCTCGGACTCTCCCAAGTCCACCAATTCATGACTTAATAGTTCAATTTTTTAACCTGTAAGTTAATTTTAAAATAGAGTCGCCACTAATTGGTTTGTGATGGGTCGATTAGAAATTCAAGCGAAATATCAAGAGAAATACTCATTCTTGCGCAACTAGAGAAACTAGGATCGGGACTTGATTACATTAGTTAATCACTAATGCCTTTTCGGTACCTAATATTGTTAAACCCTAAGACTTTTTTCATTTTTGAGGGATTTTCCATGCATTTATGGAGAAAAAACATTTTTTTGGGTATTTTTCTCATTTTTTGGATATAAAAAATATTTTTTGATTTTTGATCTTTTTTGGCTTTTTATGAATTTTTTTTTTTTTTTTTTTAGAAAAATATGAAATATTTTTGATTTTTTATTATTTTTATTTTATTTAAAATATTATTTTATATTATAATAATATAAAAATGAACCGGGTTGGAACCCTGGGTTGGGTTCAACTCGGGTCGTTGATCTATGGCTCAAATGGCCGATTGCTCGGATGAGCTTGGGGTGTGGGCTAGGCCTAGCATCCCTTTCTCTTTTAATCATGGCCCACACATGAGGCCAGCCCGCACAAAATTGGCTTAAACTCGTTTTTTTATTTAAACCCTACTTAGAAACAAAGAAACCGGGTTGGACAGACCCGTTAATTGACCTAGCTCCCGGCCTCCTCTCCCCCTTGCTCCTTCGCGACGCTGGTGAAGGAGATTAAGGCGTCACTAGGCAGACGACGACGATGGTGGCGATGGCGAGCTTAATAGTGACCACGGAGGCTACGACGGCTACAAACTGCTTATGGGGACGGCATCACGATACAACAGCGGCAATCGGGACTTGCGTTGGGGACCAGCGGACACGGCAGTGACGGCATGAAGTTCGGCTGCGTTGGTGAGGGGCTAGGTCGTTGTGGGGCAGAGTAGTGTTGTCCGTGGGGAGCGGGTGAGGGTAGACGGCGACCATGACGGACCTGGTGTTGAAGCAGACGGTGGTGGCTAGGGTTCCGAAGGGGAGGCGACAACGACGGCTAGGTTTTCAAATGAGAAGGGGGGACGCGATGGTGATGACACGACCGATGGCAGTGGCAGCTACTGTTACCTATCTGTAGCAATGGTGCGATGATGTGGCGAACGGTGGCGATGATAGAGGGTTGTAGGTGACGACGATGGGGCAGCAACAGCGTCCCCCAAGTTTCCAGATTTGGTGTGGCGTCGGTGGATCGATCATAGTGATGGTATTGGGGCAGGGAATGGTAGCAACGGAGCGGCGGTCGTGACATGGTGACAATGAGCTTTTAGCTTCCTAGATCTGGCCCTCTGTCCTCCGATTCTTCTCTCACTTAGCCCCTACCTCACGGATCTAGAACTTGCCTACCCAAAGCTCTTCCCCTTTGGGCTCGCTCACCGCCGGCCTCCCTCGAAGTCTCTTAATGGGAGGTCGGCTGAGCTCGCAACTTGATTTCTCCCTCGCTCACTCTTCAATCTTCCCCTGATCTTCCCCCGAAGTCTCTCGGGGAAGGTTTCTGAGCTTGTGTTTTTTGTGTGTGTTCGATGGAGGTTGTGCCCTCCTATTTATAGGCGATGAGGAGGCTGGTTGATGGAGGTTCGGTTGCCAGCCCTTGCATGTCGACCGGCCCTAGGTGCGGTTGAACCGGCATCTCCTCGAATGCCCCATTTGCGCGTCCCATCTGCTACCAATCTACTTTTCCCCTCTTTGTCATAGGCTGTCCTCAAGCGTGTCGTCATCGCTACACGTGGCCTGTAGAGGCGGAGAAGGAAGGAGCGAGGAAGAAGAAGAAGGAAGAAGAAAGAAGAAAGAGGCCGAGCTGGATATGGGAAAATAGGGCTAGGCCTAGGCCCACATAGAGGGGGAAAAAGGGAAAGAAAAGGGGGTTGGGCGCAAAGGCCTAGCCCCTAGGCTTGCTGCCCTTTTTTGTTTGTTTTTATTTATTTTTTTGTTTTTTTTATTTATTATTTATTATCTGAAAAAAAAAGGAAAATAAGGATTAAAAAAGAGATCAAGGCCTAAAAATCTAGTTAAAATTTAGGTGTCAATAGCTGTCATTCTTTGAAGGTGAGTTCGTAGAGGTTGCATTCAAAGACAAATTGATACCTAAATTTTATCCATGCATGTGCAACGGATTATATTTTAGTAGGACCTATTGTCTTATGGAGAAAAAGAGCAATATAACATTATACATACTAAGAAAGATAAGAAGATACCTATAGTTACTTACCCGGAGTGAGTGAGATAGGGTGTGAACCCCGAGTTTAGCAAGTATCAAGGTGTCATCTTACCTGGTGACATGAGGAGGTTGCTTCTCCAGGACCCGAACCATTCTTCAGTCGCCTTGATGGGGAATTGCCTTCTTAGGACCCAAACCATTCTTTGGTCACCTATTAGAGCAATAAGTGGTTTGTTTAGGACCTGAACACTTCTTCGATCGCCTTGATGGGGAATCTTTTTTCTAGGACCCGAATCTTTCTTCGATTGTCTGTTAGAGCAATAAGTGGTTTGTCTCTGACTCAAATCTTTCTTCGGTTGCCGTGACAGAAATTGTTTTTTTAAGACCCGAACCATTCTTCCATTGCCTGTTAGAGCAATACGTGTTTACTCGACCTTTCTCTGGGAATGCACCGACCTTTCTCAAGGAATCTGTTTGTTGGGAGACATTCATAGGCATTGAAAGAGTACCTGAGGACGTACCTGAGATATTCGTGAAAGTCTCTCACCTCCTAGTGTGTGGGAATATCGAGGACGCGCTTCGTATATTTGTGAAGGTCTCTCACCTCTTAGTAAATGGGAATATCGAGGACGTACCTCGTATATTTGTGAAGGTCTCTCACCTCCTGGTAAAGGGGAATATCGAGGACGTGCCCCCACATATTCGTGAGGGTCTCTCACCTCCTGGTAGTTGGGAATATTGAGGACGAACCTGAGATATTCGTGAAGGTCTCTCACTTCCTAATAATTGGGAATATTGAGGACGTACCTTGGATATTTGTGAATGTCTCTCACCTCTTGGTAGTTGAAATAACGAGGATGTACTTTGGATATTCATGAAGGTCTCTCACCTCCTGGTAATTGGGAATATTGAGGACGTGCCTCGCATAGTCATGAAGGTTTCTCACCTCTTGGTAGTTGGAATATCGATGACGTACCTTGGATATTCATGAAGGTATCTTACCTCCTAGTATATGGGAATATCAATGATGGGTCTCGCATATTCGTGAAGATTTCCCACCTCTTGGTAGTTGGAATATCGATGACGCGCCTCGCCTATTCGCGAATGTCTCCCACCTCTTGGCAATATAAATTTGAACGTAGCACGAGACTTACTTGGATGGCCGCAAGCACTTAAAGGGGCTGGAACACTTGGATGGCGGCAGGTATTTGAAAGGCAAAGGGGGTATATGGATAGTCACCAGTATCCATGTTGACGATATTTTGATTTATAAGAGTATGTCCACTATTTGCATAGTATGTACACACGATTGTATATGTTGTAAATTCATGAATTTAAATGTGATTTATGCATGACAATTTTGTTACTTTTGCATCATTTGAGTTCCATTGGGGAATATTTTGAAAGATAGCTTTCATTTATAATGTGGATGTCTTGAGCATGCCAGATGAGGGATTTTCAGTTTAAAAGAACTTTCCGCTCACTCTCATAGAAAATGTTATCCTGACCATTGATGCAGGATTTATAAGGATCGCACTTCTCACTGTCATCATATCAGCAGGGGTCCAAGTATTCTTGTAAATGATATGACTTTACCAATCTGAGAGGTCTTTGTCGAAACTGTAATGTAGGCTTGGTCAACGGCTCATCAAAGGGGACCATCAAGGTTGAAGCCGATGGATGAAGTGTTGCACAATCATCTCCGGGTTTATAAGTCAAGAACCATGCGAAAAGAGATAGAGTAATCTTGCTCATACTTCTTTGAGCAATGCTTAGGTACATATGAAATCCTACGTTAATTGAAGTGCTTTAGTCTGAAGAGACTTTTACAATGGGAATGTAATGTAGACTTGGCTCACATGTAAGAGGGTGAGAGTTGATAACTGTCTCAGCATTTGTTACTGGCCTTTCTTCTCACTGTCAAATGGAGGTTCTATGGATCACAACAACAACTTTTTCTTGGCTGTATTTTTTACTAAGGGGCATTAGCTTTGCTTTTACCAAACACACTACTTTTTTATGCTCCTATTTTTTATTCCAGTTCTTTATTTATTGGCATTGACCTTGCTTTTACCAGGTACATTACTTTTTCATGCCCTTAGTTTTTTTCATTCTTGTTGCTTGAGAAATTGATCTAGGTAAGTTCAGGCAAACATTGTTGTTAGACAGTTGAGTCTTCATATTTTGCCGGTGCTCTTGATTATGCCGCTTGAATGGCAGTAACCTTTATTTTGCTTCAATGTGAGGGTAAAATTACAGACTCACTTGGGCTGTATAATGAATACAAGTGCGTAGAGAAAGAATTGATCTTCGTCATTCTAGGGCACTTAAATTAATGCGAGTGTTCATATGCAATAAAGACATTCGAAGATTGATGCGAGTGCGAGCAAGAAAATTTCTATTTCTCTTCTCACCTTGTGGTGCTACTTCACCTTCGATCTACCCCTAGTGTGGGGTGGTTCTTGATGATGGGTATGACAAAAACTTTACCAATGTATAGGGCTCAAAAGGAGTGAGCAATGAAATGCCTCACTGTTTTGGTTATCATACCATTTGCAAGAAAACTCTTTACCTTGTAGTTATAAAGTCTTTTGCACTCATCTCACAAGTGTATAGATGGGGGACTATGTGTAGGATATGGCTTGCCTTTCATCATTCTGATGCGCCTCATTCAGCATGCTCAATCAATCTTGTATTCTTCATTTAGCTGTCTAATTTGATAATCCTTAGTGGAATCATTGACTTAGACAAACAAAAATCGTCATGCAAAATTCACTTGGAAACAACATGCAACATTTTAAATATGATGGAGTTTGAATTCTCAAAACAAGTGAATGGTTTTGACTCAAAAAAACCCTATTAACAGCTTTAAGGGTCAACAAAATAGCGTTGTTAAATTTTGAACATCGAAATGGTTATTCACAAATGGGTGTTGATGGATTGTTCCTATTAAATATGGAAATGACACAAGAAGGATCAGCCGGGATTGGGGATCTGATCATTGATTTGACAGGCCTTTCTGCTTTTGCCCCTACAGAAGAGAAGATGATAGATTAATCAGTAGGGCAAAGATTGCACGTGATTTGAGGCTTGAAAGGTTTTTGTCATTTGCTTTAGCGATTACTCAGGACGCCATTTCACTTAGGAGAGTTTGTCATGCCTCTCATTGATTTGTTATCCTTGTTTTTGACAATCAGGTCATCCTACAAAAAGATAGGAAAGAATGTATCAATCACAAACTCTCTCAGGAGTTAAACAACTGGGAGCGATACAACATTACCCTTCACTAGTTTGCAGATGATTGGATGGACTTGAAGTGCGAGTGGGACACAAAGTCCTACATCTCTTGCTTCATTAGGTCAAATATTCTCTCGCTTTTGCAATTGCAGGCGAAGCAAACTTTTTTTTATTATTAATTTTTACATATGGCAACTAGTTACTGCTCCCGAGGATCGACCCTGGTCGTGTCCGGACCACTTCATCCCCCATACCACTAGGCTAAGGTGTCGATGGTGTCCGTAGGGCGTTTCATTTTCATTTAACCGAATCGACTTTTGGATGACATGTCCTTTCATGCAAGTTAGGTAAATCGATATGGGTCTCTTGATTTGCCCAAATTAATCATTAAGCTTGGTTCTTGAATCCCAATGCTTCCTGTCAATAGGAAAAATATGTCAAAAGCGAGTTCAGAGAGAGAGAGTATTGGAAATGATACCAAATTACCCTTCCTTAGAGTTTGTATTTGTTGACTCCTAGGGATATTTGAATGTCGATGGCAGTCTTTTCGTCTTGACATAGTTTGACATTTCTTTCGATTGGCCTTCCACATTTGTGGCCCTATATGCATGATTGACAGTTGTTGATTCATCTTTAATGCCTTCCTTCTGTGGAATTTTTTTTCTGTCTTTGACTATAGTAGCATTGGGCAAAGTCATGTATCTCAAGCTTCTATGGAACCTAAGATGGATGATCAACATCTCCAGTCTTTTGATGGCAATTATGTCATGCCCCGAACCTCGAGCGCGTGCACATCCCTCGGTGGTTGATAGAATTTTGCGACGTTCCCAAGACTTGTCACCGACCCTTCATTTTTATTGCACATGCGGATGTGAATTACTAATCCCCTGACCTCAACAAACACGGGATAGAAAAGTGGGACAACAGTTTCCAAATCAAAATACACATTCATAAACACCTCAAGCTTATACAAAAGGTCTATCTCATAAAGATCCATTGAGCCACC
Source organism: Eucalyptus polyanthemos subsp. polyanthemos (assembly GCA_017140185.1). NCBI lineage: Eukaryota > Viridiplantae > Streptophyta > Magnoliopsida > Myrtales > Myrtaceae > Eucalyptus > Eucalyptus polyanthemos. Next base: position 27,728,179 of record CM029464.1, on the reverse strand, counting down.
TATGCTCCTGACCCTTTTGCTTTAAGCTCTGGGTTCTTCACACTACGAACCTAAAAATGGTTATTGAATAACTAGTGAGATATAAATCTTAGTGAGTTACTCCCCTAAGCCCCGGTTAGTACACCAACTCAACTCAGGGTATCTATCTAGAACTACCCCACCACAAGCAATAACCAACAGTCGATTCGCATACAACCTTACCTGGTATGCCATATTCTGCACGTTATAACTCAGCACAATACACGCAATGCACATGGCCATTAGATGATGCAATTCATCAATCACATATGAGTCACGTCACAAGCGATCTCACTTGGCCATTGCCACACTCTATACGTTATCGATTCATGTGTGTGTGTCATAAACGATGTGATTGACTCATGCATATAATTAATGCATGTAACAATTTCACACATGAATGCATCAATTCAGATCGAGTCATCGATCAATCGACTTAGTCAATTCCATGTTATCAAGACCATCACTCGGTCAATCCAATCAATACTATTTATAAAGTCCGATCACATTAGGACTGCTCACTCTAAGCTAATAAATAGATAGTATAGCTTGTGCTAAGTTGATAAGGTTAAGGTATACTGCTCTTGTTAAGTTGACATATCGCTCGTAGGCTAATATAGTATACCGGTATACTGCTCTCGCTAAGCTGACATATCGCCACACAGGCTGATATAGTATATCCCTGATATTCACTCTAAGTTGATAAAGTGTATTGTTTGCGCTAAGTTGAAATAGTAGAGCCCGTAGGTTGATATAGTACACCAATATACTACTCTCGCTAAGCTGACATATCAAAGCCCATAGGATGATATAGTATACTATCCTGACCATTCAATCAATTCACCAATTTTTATTATCTCCGATAAAAATAGCCGTGTATGGTTACATGGTTGGCCTTAGCCAAAATATAATATTTTCACTTTTGAAAATCTCACTAATTCCAATAATCCATAAACATATTTTTGGCGTCAGCGTTGTAAACCGATGCCCGGTATTTTCCACTTAAAATACCTATATTTCACAATTGTCACACAATTACACCATTCAACAATCAATTCATGCGGATGCCCATGCATTTACACATCCATTCACTTCATAAAATCAACACGTGAAATTAGGCAATTTTTCACACTCGAGTGAACAATGCTCGTGAACAATACTCTGTGAACGGTACCTCGTGAATAGTTTGCATGAACAGTATCTTGTGAACAGTGTCGCATTGCGTGAACAATAAATTTCCAGAATTAAATAAGTAATAAATTAAATTCGTAAATTAACCAAAACATTAATTAAAGCAAACAATTAATCAATTAAAGCTAAACATGCTTAATTAACCACATAAGTCACATTAAGCAAATAAAGTAAGATTAAGCTAAACTAATCTTAGCCATTAATCTAACCACCTATCTTAGGGCCAATACAACTTAATTAAATCATCTAAACTAGAATTAAATCTAATTAAACCAATCCTAAGCAAGTTTAGGCACTAATCGAAGGATTAGGAGCTAAACTCACCCGTTAATCGAGTCGGAGACACCAACATGGCGGCAATGACAGGGGCGACGCTCCGGGACCTCAACAACAATGATCCAAGGTGGTCCCAAGCTCAACACAAGCAATGACAGCTTGGACTCCCATTGAAACTTCTGAAAAACAGCCTTGCCAGAGTAGAAAACAAGTTGAATGGCTTGGTTGGAGCTCCGGCGAGGGGGTTGGCCGGAAACCGGAGGCTCTTGGGGGTCTTGCTAGAGGTTGGGATGGGTGGAGAAAGAACTAGAATGGGAGACAAATGGCCAAAAACACGAAATAGTGCAGGCTGCAGGCGGACCGACGGACCGGCGACCGGTTCCTTCACGGCGGTGCCCAGGCTTTCTGGAGGCTCCGTTCAGGATGAAATTGGGCTCATTGGAATGTTTTGTCTCTCCCGGTCACGGTGACAGGTCGATCGTTGGCTGATTCATCCGGGAAGACCACTTTTGACTCGATTCTTCACTAAAGGGTTGGCTGGAGCAGAAATTGGAGAAAGAGGAAAATGAGGGAGAGAGCTCCATCGAATTGGAGACGAAGGAGGGGAGAGAGAGAGTGATATGAGAGATGTCAAGGCCTCATCAAAGCCATTGAAGGCTTGCTTCAAGTCCCCATACAAGTCCCCTCACCTTCTCTCTCTTCCTTTGCCCTTATCCACAAGCTTTTAGGGGCAATTTAGTCATTTCACCTTGCAAAATTACCATTATGTCCTTGGGTTGACAATGATGGGCAGGCCTAAGAAATGGGCTTGGCCATGAATATGAGTGGGCTTTGGAATTGGTTGGACTTGAAATGGGCTTAAGGTTGGATCATGGGCTTGAAAGATGAATAATTGATTTGGCCTAATGGGCTCATTTGCTTGACTTAGGCCCATTTGGTGGCTGTCCCAACTTGGGCCTAAGGCCCACACTGGCTTGGCCTGGCCCACGTCCTCACAGGCTTGCTTCCTCGGTTCGAAAAGCCCTTTTCCAATTGCTTGGGCTTAATTGACTCTGTCAACTGTTTGATGTAGCTTCATCCAAATCCATCTCGGACATTCCCGAAAATTTGAAGACCAATCCTAAGTTCTCTTGCTATGTCAATTTCGCAAAATGCCATTTCGGTTATAACTCCGATTGACGGGCAGCTCCGAGGATTCATGCGTAACCGACTCGTGCCAAACCACGTTGATGACATCTCGACGCATGGACGTCCTTGACTGCATGAAATTATGGAGGATAGATTCTTATTTCAAAGTGCGTGATTTTTGAGGATCGACATAGGGTCGTTCACGGGTTCGATAACAGTAAATGGAATTACCGATCGTTCCATTATGTTCTATTCGCAAATCGACTTCTAGTCGTCCTTAGAATCAACATGCCTATCTACAGGATCATCCTCACGCAAGTTTCATGGTCAAGTCATTTTCCCAGGTCGAGTCCTTTAGTCGTATGAGTTTTGTCCTCATTAGCCTTTCCCTCAAGGTCAGTATATTAGGAGTGATCAGTTCTGAGTGAGATCAACTAATAATGCATTGACGAAATTCACCTTCACTCGTCCTTCAGATGGCTCGAATTTTAGGATGTCACAAATTATTTCTTGGGAGAATATATGTGTGGAACAAGAAGTGAGATTTCTAAGCCCTAATATCATCATCACAAATAGGGGGCTAGAGACTTGCTTCGATTGTTTGGATTTTTACTATTGATAGTAGCCAATTCAAAGGGATTGAAGAAATTTCTTCCTTATGCTTCTTGGCTCGTTGAAGAAAGTGTGAAGGCTAAAGGCAGCATGGAGGAGGCTATCTTGCCTTGAGCTACCGTGGTGTGCATGCGTTGAATTTAACCGTATGCCTATGCCTATTACGTCATATCTTTTGTCTCTTGTAAATAGAAGAGAGATGACGTTATTTTCGAAATTATGTTTAGGGAATAAGACTTACTTTTTTTTTTTAAAGCTTGATGATCTTTTCTGTTTGCCCTTGCTTTCTTGGAAAGGTGTCTTTGAATTTGGCTAGTTTATATAATGCGCTTGTTTCAAATGCTCCTTGTCACACTAAGTCAAAGGGGATGTGGATGATATTCTGAGATAGGAAGTGAGTGAATCAGAAAGACAAACATGATTAATTTTAACATTTTGTTTTGACAAAAGCTTTTGGTAATGAAATATTTTATGTTTTCAAAAGTATATATCTTTAGGGTGGAAAAAGCATGAGGAAGCCCAGTCCTCAGTATTCTCTTTGGTTGATATTTTCTTTTCATGGTTGGATAGCATCACTGGGCTGGTTTAGGATATCGCCTCATGCTTTTAAAACAAAATATTGGAACTAAACATTAGATTATTAGAATGGAAAATGCAATAGTAGCACACTATACATGATAAGAAATATGAAATTATAAAAATAAGCAAAACCCATGAAAAACTCCTATGAAAATGAGCACTTGGATAGTGTTGGCTTTGAAATCAAGCGCCTTTGAGTTCTTCACCTCCAGTAGACTGAAGCATTCGCATGAGAGGACCACTTCATTGAAGCTATGTAAGTGCAACTCATGCAATCAATAACGATGCTTGCGAGGTAAAGCTCCTATGAATAGCTTTATTATTTCTTTTTCGGCCAGTTGAGGGTAGGTTTTCATCATAAAAGCCTTCCACCTCCTTGCATATGCTCAGAAAATCCTCCATTGGTCTTCTTCTAAAGTGAACCAAGTTCTTGTAAGGTAGTTCAGTTCCAATCTGGTTTTGGTATTGATGCAGGAATGTGGAAGATAGCTCATTCAATCCCTTATGAGGTTAATATTGGTCGTGACAAACCATTGCAATGTGAATCCTATAAGACTTTCTTGGAAAGCCCGAGTTGTGAATGTCATCGAGTTGTAGTGCTGACTCATTTTTTGCGTGGAGATACTGCAAGTGGGCCATGGGGCAAGTCGTGCCATTATACTTGTGGAGATTAGATATCCACATTTTTTTGGGGGCCATGATCCCGTGAAGGCAAGACAGGCCTGGTGTATCTTGGTTGGGCCACTGGTTTTCCCATTTCATATTCATTGCGGCGGTGAACTTTGTTGTTTCAGGAAAGCTAGACTCTCCCAAGATCATCTCATTGCTTTCTTCCGGGTCAAAATCACCAAACGAGGATGAGGCGTTTATGTCATCCTCATGGTTAGGTGACAGGCTTAGCGGTTGATTGGGAGACAAGTCATGATGGACAAAAGTTCCCTCTTTTAACAGACCTTGGATCCTATGTGTGGGCGAGAGGCAGTCATACGGTGAACGGTTGATTTCATTTGTATAATACTAGTAGTTCTTGGGATTGTACCCTAGGGACTAGTAGCCTTTAGGATTGTACCTTAAGGGATGCTCGAAGTCTTGGCATGGCAGCTCATTGGTTGTCAGGTTTTGCCTATGTTCAGTGGCGAGCATTGACTCGAGCTGCTTAGGCTTTCTTTTCTTGACTCCTGGTCCAGATCTTTTGAGTAAAGCTCTTCGTTTCGCTAGCTAGACTTTGTCAAGGGGAGTGGGAGATGGTGGAGCTTTGCTCCCTAGGTTGATGGGGGTCGACATTCTTTGGACCCTAGTTCTTGCAGTAAGCTTGAGAAGTCGTCCCATCATGCTTTGGCTCTGAGTAGTGTTGACTTCGTTTGCAGGCTCCTTACATTTCTTAGTGGGAAGTTTCTCAGTAATAGGATACTACTCGTTCGTCCATTTATCGTGCAATGCTTCATTGATATCTTCTTCTCCTATCTATGCGACTATGAGTTTCATGTGCTCTTTGACCATTGGTTCTTCATAGGGTAGGGTAATGTTCGGGCTGATGTCAACATTGTACTATTGATGGAAAGCATGAGTTAGTTCCCCTCAAGTCTTAAGGAGACTAATCCTCCTGACAATGTAACATCATAAGGCGGGGTCAGTCAGGTTTGATTGGTACAATTGAATCATCTTTCGGACCAGGTATGCCTGTAAGTAAGCCTCTGGGCGGGAGGTATCAGTATACTTTTCGCATTTAGGTACTTTGAGTTCTTTAGGGATCTTAATGCCGGCATAATCAGACAAGTCTAGGGGATCCTGCCCTTGCCGTTGGCTCAGCTTTTCCATGATCTTTTCAAGCTATCTATCTTATTGGTTATCCTCTGGCAAATTCGTAGGTGCCATGAGTGTGCCTAAAGTAGCTATGGAGTTAGAATTTGCTTGAGTGGATTCCATTTGTCTTAAGAGTTGTCGAAGGGTAATGGACATTTGTCCTACGCCGTCTTCAATGTTAGCAAGGTGATTTTGTACATCATTCTAATCGGGCCTTATCGTGTGAGGCCATTCGCAAGTGACTGGTGGCCGGCGATTCATAATTACCTGGCATCACGGAAACAATGAATGAGTACAAAAGTAAACAAAGATTGACCCATGGCAATGGTCTAACTATTTTTTATTTATCAAAAGAGGATTTTATAAATCGCCGACTTCTGACATCTAAAACTTGAAATTGAAATGACAGAAGGAAATACTAGATATTAAACAAAAGTCCCTAAACAATGGGACAACATTTTCATAATATTATCACGAGAGGGCACATGATTGCTATTTTATATGTGACGGGGAGCCTTGCTCTTGCGAGGATGCCTACTTCCTTAGATTGGCTCCGAAACATGTATCCAGCCTATTCCCAAATCCCTTTGTATAAGCTCTGCTTGCTCGTGCTAGCTAATCTCGTTGATTGGGTGAGGGACCAATGGCTTTAGTTTTGTCGGGACACGATGGTTGTGGATATAGGACTCAAAGGCATGGTGGGTAGTTTCTTGTCCCTCAAGCCCTTTAGGTACCACGATTCTTTTGCGATGGCACCTACTCCATGTTTCCTCAATAATGTCAATCTTGAATGCGCATTCACGACTTTGATGGGTGAAAATGAGTGAAAGGGCCTTCCTCTTGAAAGGCGGTGGAATCTCCTGAAGGGCTCCATATTGTCGTGCCACCCGATATAGAAAATAGGAAATGGCACAGGTGAGGCCGAGCAACGGAATTGGATGGTGGCGTTTGTAAGAGAAGTGAGCTCTTTTTTTATGGAACCAACCAGCACACCATTGGAATGCCTCAGGAGTCAGGTCTCTTAGGAGTTTATCCAATTTAAATAGCTTTGATTAAGAATGTATGGTCCTAGAACCATAAATTTCTATAATGGATTTTTGAAATCATTCATTTCAGAAGATCGCATGAAGCATCGAAATTCACTTAGGTGAGAAAAGAACCAGACTTGTAAAATTTCCAAGGAGACCCGCATGATTTTTTCCGTATTTTCTTTAAAACGATTAAGGGACAAGAATGTTTCGGTTAAAATCATGTTGACATAATTTTGTCCCCTTGAGATCTGATCAACAATCCATGCCATCCTAGGACTTATGACGTTTCCTTGATGGGGGAAAATGATGAACCTGAAAAAGGCCAGGAGGAAAATCTCACTTTTTTGGGTCATGAGTTGATTTTCAAAATAGGCAGTCAAAAATGCTAGTGGACAGGTATTATGGTTGTTTTAAAAAATTTACCTCATAACATGGACTTCAGTTCTTAAAAGTCATTCTAACTCATGCAACGGGATAATGCCTGTTGATGGCCTAACAAACTTATTTTCGAGAGGCATTCCAATGATGATGTTGTATTTTTCCAGAGTTTGGGTTAGCTCGAATCCACCAAACATAAAAGTAGTCGCCTTCGGGCACCAGAAATGTGCCATGGCCTGTATGACTTCGGAATGAATAGGGATTTGAATCAACAATAGAAGAGATCTGACTTTGGCTTTCACATGCTCTTGGGCATACTAATTCAATTAACCCCACCATCTGAAGAGCTCTACTTTGGGAGTGGGAATAAACTGGATATTGTCTTCTCCCATCACATATAATTTGGGACTCGAAAAACCTATCCTAAATTGCCATAGGCCAATAAAAAAGACTAAGTAAAAGCAAAGAAATTCCTTTGCTTTTATAAATAAAATGGCAAGCACAAAGACATGCGCATGGGATGTGCGGCTCGATTTCTAACTAAGAAGGTTTGTTGAAATTAAAAGGGCGTTCGCCTTTCACAGTCTCGCGTTGACAGCATACCCTCTTAACCTTGGCTAAAGAAATTCGGGGAAAAGAAAGGCAATCTCTACATCACAGTCTCGCGTTCGAGGCCGTATCTTTCTTAATACCATCATAAATATCTTATGGTGGCCTAGGTCTGGTAGCCGAGTTGTGTGTGCCATGTGTAGTGCTAAAATAGTAAAGCATGCACAATAGTTTATAATCGTAAAATATTCTGAGATTAAAATAAACCTCTAAGCTACCGACCCTGCATAAAAAAGAAGAAGAAGAAGAAGAAGAAGAAGAAGAAGAAGAAGAAGACAAAAACAAGTAAGTAAAGTGCTTAAACAGGATAGAACGACCTAAGTCCTCAAACCTCCCCAGCGGAGTCGCCAAGCTATCGTGACCTCTTTTTTTTGGCATCTAATTAGGGCGGGTGCCTGTGGAGGCTAATGTACGGCTAAGTCTATTTGACTTAGCCCGGACTCTCCCAAGTCCACCAATTCACAACTTAATAGTCCAAGTTTTTAGCCTGTAAGTTAATCTTAAAACGTAATTGCCACTAATTGGTTTGGGGTGGGTCGATTAGAAACCCAAGCGAAGTATCAGGAAAAATACTCACTCCTGCGCAACCAGAGAAATTAGGATCGTGGACCTGATTATACTAGTTAATCACTAATGTCCTTTCGGTACCTAATCTTATTTAAACCCTAAGACTTTTTTTATTTTTGAGAGATTTTTCATGCATTTATGGAGGAAAAACATTTTGGGGTATGTTTCTCATTTTTTGGACATAAAAAGCATTTTTTATTTTTGATCTTTTTTGGCTTTTCTGAATTTTTTGGCTTTTTTAGAAAAATATGAAATATTTTTGATTTTTTGATTTTTTGGAAAATAAATTATTTTTTGATTTTTTTGATTTTATTAAAAATATTATTTTATATTATAATAATATAAAAATGAACTAGGTCGGATCCTTGGGTTGGGTCCAACCTAGGTCGCCGAGTTCCTGGATGGGCTTGAGGCGTGGGCTAGGCCCAACATCCCCTTTCTCTTTTAATCACGACCCACACGTGAGGCCAGCTTGCACGAAACCGGCCCAAACTCGTTTTTTTTTTTTTTTAAACCCTATGTAGAAACAAAGAAACTGGGTCGGACAGACCCGCGAATTGACCCAATTTACGGCCTCCTCTCCCCCATGCTCCTTCACGGTGCTAGTAAAGGAGACTGAGGCATCATTGGGCAGACGACGATGACGGGGGCAACGGCGGGCTTGACAGCGATGATGACAGCGATGGTGGCTACAAACCGCTTACAGGGACGGCATCACGATACAATAGTGGCAACCGGGACTTGCGTTAGGGACCAGCGGGCACCATGGTGACGGCGTGAAGTTCGGCCATGGTTGGCGAGGGGTTGGGTCGTTGTGGGGCAGAGTAGTGTCATCTGTGGGGAGCGGGTGAGGGCAGATGGCGACCATAACAGACCTGGTGTTGAAGCAGACGGTGACGGCGATGGCTAGGTTTTTAGACGAGAAGGGGGGACATGACGACGACGACGCGACCAGTGGCGGCAGCGGCTACCGTTACCTATTTGTAGCTATTGCGCGACGAGGTGGCAAACTGTGGTGATGACAGAGGGTTGTTTTGGTACCCCCTGAACGGCCCTCGATCCGTTAGGGTCATCACAGTTCGTTTACCTTTCACTTGACCTAATAATATATCACTCTGATACCATAGAATTATAATAGGTCCATAAGTCCTGGGGTTTTTTATCATATAGATCGGTCCCTGTGTAGTTTATATAGCGGAAGCACATCCATCAACTTCCCTTTCACAAATTAAAACGATGCATCCAAACTAAACACATTTACAGGTAATAAACCGAACACTTTTATTTACATAAAACTAGATGGACATCTTTAGTTGGTACACCAAAATGCCAAAGTTTTTTATACTCGGCTATACTTCAAAGGATGACCGACATCTTTTCCAACAGTTGTATACTTAAAGTCCATCGAGTAGTGTCAGTGTTTAAAAGTTCATTCCTTTGCTATCTTTCTCCTCGCGGTCATATCCAACCATTCGGTCCATTTGCTGGTGTCGGTGATAGTAGAGGTATCTTATCTAGTCTGAAATGTTAGTCTCCAAATGGGGTGAGTACAACCATTCAGTAGTAAAAGATTCATTAAACTATATCACGCGGTACCATCAATATTTAGATTCATGCAAGATAGACAAAAACAAGTAATCTAGGAATAAGTATGCATCAAAATCAGGAAATTCTTTAATGCAATGGCAAATGTGGTTTCAAAGGATTAAGATGCATCATGTCCAATTACATAAGTCCCGATCATAGTGCCAAACTGTAATGACACGTCCCATTCCATACCATACAATTTAGTCCCATAACCAGACCACACTCACACTTGATATAATCATCGGTTTTAATCATTCAAACGGTTTTATCCCCATAGAGGACCAATGTTTGCATCCTTCTAGGATTTCGCATCTACCCTGGCATCGCAAAAGCCTCCAGCATTCAACCACTTAGGGCCACCGGGCATTTGAAGTGTACCACACCTCCAAGCATCTCTTACCCCACCTGGCATCACGAGGAATACCTCTGAGGCTCACCGTGAGAATGGTTACCCTAGCCCTCTAGATTTATGTACCAACTTACATACAACCAGGCATCCCGAAGCTCCCGAGGAAAAACCTCCGGCATTCAGCCACTTAGGGCCACCGGGCATCCATAAGGCATCGACTCATTCGATTCTTTGGGCATCCCGACTCCTAGGGCATCGTTGACCCAAGGGTCCGGCGGCAACAATTAACATCTTAATTTCTAAAAAACACTTTCAAATGCAATGACAAGATGTCCTAAGAATCCTTCATCAAATCTCAATATTGCATAATATGCCAATACCATTATCATCATGTCACATAACAATTCAAGATATATTCACCTTTGGGACAATTTGTGCAAATTTGAAACAAAACAACTTGATCATTACAATGTACAGTTCTGGTAAAAATTTCTGAATAATCCCTAAATGAACTCATAAAATTATGAAATTTTGACATGTTATCAATAAGACCTAAAGGAAAAAGTTTCATGAAAAATACCAATTCAAATTCCTTATGTATCAAGAGCAGTAATTGCTGTATTCCTTGCTAACGTTCTGTAATGACTTCCAGATTTAGCATTTTCATAGAAAAATCGTTTCATTGATCAAACCTTGTTCATGTATTCTAAATTTTTGATATGTTATTCCTAAAGATATTCCCTACAATTTTCATTAAGGGTTCGAAGTCTAATTCCGGCTAGATAATTACAGAAAATTCATGGAATCACCGAAGGTCATACTGTCTTCTGCAAAAACAGTCTACTATCCTAAAGAGAACTACTCCTAATTCTTTGAATCTCAGCATCCAACATCCACAGCCAAGTGTTTACAAGTGCATTAAACCACAATAAAGCCTTTTCACTTCCCAAAAATCCACCATAGCTAGATCCTTGAGTTCTTATTTCAATTCAAAAATCGAAATCCACCAAAGCATGCTCTGTTTCTACTTAGTTTCTTAGTCCAGCTTCATCTCATTCATCTAAAATCAACATGCAGCTCCAAATTCTGCATTTTATCACATCTACTAGCACTTCACTAGATAATTATAGCATGCAAAACATAGATTAATGAACTTTCACTTGCCTCAAGCTCTTCTACTCGGTTACAAGCAAAAACAGGGGCTTGGGGGGTCGCGGCTTGGCTCAACGGCGATGGAGACCAGCGATGATGATGGCGGCAGCTCGATCACGGGCACAAATAGAGGGTGGTCTTCCTTCTCTGCCCTCACTTGCTCGGACCGCTCGCTGCTCACTCGAACTCTCTCTCTATTTCGATCGCTCACCCTCTGCTCACTCTCAGTTTCTCTCTCTCTCTCTCCTTAGTTCCGAATTCTGTTGGTTTCTCTGGGTAATTGTTTAATGAACTTTCCATGTAGGTTCCTCTGTTGGCTTCAAGGGAGAGACATGTGGAGAGTGGCGTGTCTCCCTTGTCCGTTTCCCCCCCTGTTTTTTTTTTTTTTTGGTCGACACTTTAGGGGCTTGATGGGCTGTTTGGGCCTGAAAATTGTGGTTGAAAAGTCCAAAATTAAATGGCTCATAATCTTCAAAAATAAGCCCATAATTTATGTACAATTATTAAGCATTTGGTTTTCATGGAAATCAATTTGATATCCCTATAGTCAATTTGCTTCATATACAAGGATATAACCGAAGTTCTTGCGTGGAGAAGGGATTTCGATCAAGCGACATGGTGGCAAAATTTCATTTCCTTACTTGTTGAATCGCACCAAGAAAAGACGTTCATGATCCTCATGCTCGGTCCAACTCCTCAATATTTTGTCCTTAAATTTAGCATGTGTGTTCCTCATGCATGGCATAATTCCATCCCTTTGGTTCTTAAAAAAAAAATAATATCAATCGATCAAAGTCCAAAGATTTTCTCTTGTTGCACGATTGATCAGTCCATTGCTAAACATATCATATCAATCCAATAAATAAACAAATATGAATCAACGCCCGTAAATGATATCAATGCTACAGTCCGATGATACTTCCGTCAATTGGTCATGACTGTCACATATCCGAGGGTCGTTGAAATTCTTGGATGCCACAGCTATAGGTGACGACGACGGGGTAACGACGGCGTCCCCTTAGCTTTTAGATTTGGCGTGGCATCGGTGGATCAGTCATAGCGACAATATCGGGGTGGGGAATGGCAACAATGGAGCAACGGTTGCGACATTGGTGATAGTGAGCTTTTAGGTTCCCAGATCTAGCCCTCCATCCTCCGATTCTTCTCTCGCTCAATCCCTACCTCGCGGATCCAGAACCCGCCTGCCCAAAGCTCCTCCCTCTCGGGCTCACTTGTCGTCGGCCTCCCTCGAAGTCTCTTAGTGGGAGGTCAGCTGAGCTCACAACTCAATTTCTCTCTCGCTCACTCTTCAATCTTCCCTTGAAATCTCTTGGGGGAAGGTTTCTGAGCTTGCGTTTTCTATGTGTGTTCGATGGAGGTTGCGCCCTCCTATTTATAGGTGAGGAGGAGGTTGGTCAACGGAGGTTTGGCTGTTGGCCCTTGCACGCCGATCGACCTTGGGTGCGGCCAAACCGGCGTCTCCTTGGCTGCTCCACTTGCACGTCCTGTTCACTACCAATCCATTATTCCCCTCTTTGCCATAGGCTGTCCTAAAGCGCATCATCGTCGTTGTGCGTGGCCTACAGAGGCAAAGAAGGAAGGAGCGAGGAGGAAAAAGAAGGAATAAGAAGGAAGAAAGATGTTGTGCCGGATCTGGGAAAAAAGGGCTGGGCCTGGGCCTACGTGGGGGGGGGGGGAAGGGAATAAAAGGGGGTTGGGCACAAAGGCCAAACCCCTAGCGGCCTACTGTCACTTTTTGTTTTTCTGTTATTTATTATTTATTTTCTGAAAAAAAAAGGAAAATAAGGATTAAAAGAGTGATTAAGGCCTAAAAATCTAATTAAAATTTAGGTGTCAACAAGATTGGAGTGAAGGCGACACCAAACAAGCAAGGCAGCCTGGTGGAGGTTGGTGAGATAAGGAGATGCTTGAAGTTGGTGATGGTGGGAGATGGAGAGGAGGGAGGCGAGATGAGAAGGAATGCCCGAAAATTAAGGGATTTGGTAAGAGAGGCTGTGAAGGAAGGTGGGTCTTCAAACATGAACCTCAGGGCTATTGTGGACGAGGTCAGAGAGACTTGTGTCACGAGCCGATTGATCTAACGTTCCCTTACCCGTGCAGCCTTAGGAATTTCTCCTAAGTCAGCCTTTCTCACACTCAACTCACAAGGATCATAGAGAGAGAGAGAAACTCTAGAGAGAGAAACTCTGGATTGTATTTACTTGTGAATGAAATGAGTACAATAAGGGGGAGGAGACCCCTATATATACTAATACAAGGCAAATCGTATCTGTAGATCTCTCATCGATCTAACAATGGAGATTCCATCTTCTCAACTACCAACTACCCGCATTTATTATACGCGTATACAATTATCGTATCGCTCGCCCCTAGGATTATTCTAGAAAACTCGAGAAAACCCTAAGTCTTGGGGATACAAGCCGAGGGTCGCTTGATCCATAGATGTGTCACGGCCGTCCCTTAGAATCCTATTGGATTGGCATTCTTTCGGGCCATGACATTCTACCCACCTAATCAAGCGATGCCCTCGTCGCATCTTCGGCATGGAAAGCGTCAATCTCCTTCTTAAACTGCCAAAGACCTTCCGCTGGCTCCCAAATTGCTTCACTCTCCGAAAGATCCTTCCATCGAACCAAGTATTCTTGCTTCAGCATGCAATAATGCTTCCGTATGACTTGATCTACCATAATGCTCTCAATTTCTCGATCATACAAGGTTTTTGCTCCAAGGTTTGTTGCGACTTCCCTCAATTATAATCTTCCTCATCAACCTGGAAAGGCCTAAGCATACTCACATGGAAAACAGGATGTATCTTGAGTTTTGGTGCTAACTCCAACTTGTATGCGACCTTTCAATCTGTTGTAGCACACGAAACGGCATCTCGTAATGACGGATCAACCCTTCGTGCATGTCCTTGTATCAGAGAATAGCATGTAGTTTGGCCAACACTTGGTCTCTGACTTGGAACTCCACGTGTCGTCGCTTCTTATCAACCCACTTCTTCGCTCCATTTGACCGTCGGTTTGGGGATACAAACTCGTGGACATATTTAGCTCTGACCTTAGCAGCTTGAACAACTTGGACCAGAAATGCCCCGTGAAGCGAGGACCACAATCGTTTATGATCGTTTGCGGGACTTCCCAATACTTGACCACACGCTTCACAAATAGCTTAGCTGCCTCTTTGGCCAGACAATCCTTTGTCGCAGGCACAAAAGTCGCATACTTGGAAAACCTGTCCACCGCGACCATGAGAGTCCAACACCCTTCGGACTTTGGTAGGTTGACCATGAAGTCCATGGAAACACTTTCCCATGGACGAGTTGGAACGAGAAGTGGCTCCAACAGGCTTGGCGACAAACGTTGCTCCAGCTTGTCTTGTTGGCAAACAAACAAGTCTTCACATAAGCTTCCACATCGTCCCACATTTGAGGCTAGTAATATTGATCTTCAATGAGGGCCAATGTGCAGTGAATCCCTGGATGACCTGCCCAATTTGAGTTGTGGCACTCGTGTAAAATCTCTTTCCTCAGCTTCCCATGGAAGGGCACGTACAATCGCCTTCCTTTGGTGTAGAGGAGCTCATCCTTATACTAGAATTGTCGGGTCTTGCCTTCCTTAGCATACTCGATGAGGGCTTGAGCTCTTGGATCATGCCTCAACCCCTCCTTGATGCGATCGACCCAAGGACAACTCGGTTGACTAACCGTGCTGCTCATTAGCTCCATCTTCCGACTTAGTGCGTCTGCCACAGAGTTAGCCTTCCTCGACTTATACTCCAGCACGTAGTTGAACTTCGCAAGGAAATCCTACCATCGAGCTAGCTTCATTAGGTCTGGAAGTAACTTTTGGCCACGTTGTCCGTCCTCACAATGAACTTCGACCCCAGGAGATAATGCCTCCACGTCTAATGGCAGTGGACCACCGTGGTCATCTCCTTTTCTTGAACAGTATACCGCTGCTCGGTATCGTTCAACTTGCGAGACTCGTATGCCATCGAATGTCCTTCCTACATAAGGACGCCAGCAATAGCAAAATCCGATGTATCAGTCTTTACCTCGTAAGGCTTCATGTGGTCGGGCAACACTAACATTGGCTCCTCGATCATTGCTCACTTCAATCGATCGAATGCTTTTTGGCATCGATTCGTCCACTCCCACGGCTTCTCCTTCTTCAGCAAGTCCGTGAGTGGCACAGTAATACTTGAGTAGCTTTGAATGAATTGCCGATAATAGTTGGTGAGGCCAAGGAACGACCTCAACTCATTCACCTTCCTTGGCAGTTCCCATTTGATGATCGATTGAATCTTCGCCTTGTCCATTCGCACTCGCCCACCCCCGACGATATGCCTCAAGAACGGGACTTCCTCTTGGGCAAATGCACACTTCTCGCTCTTAACATACAACTCGTTCTTGCGCAAGACTTGGAAGACTTACCTTAAATGTTAGACATGCTCCTTGAGAATCCGACTATAGACTACAATATCATCTAGGTAAACAACTACAAACTGATTTAAAAAAGGGTGGAGTACCTTGTTCATGAGCGTACAAAATGTAGCTAGAGCATTGGTCAGACCGAACGCCATCACGAGGAATTCGTATGATCCATACCGCGTCACCCATGTGGTCTTCGGCTTGTCCCCTTCAGCGATCTGAACTTGATAGTAGCTCGATTGGAGATCCAACTTGGTGAACCATTGAGCTCCACCGAGTTGATCGAAGAGATCCGTGATGAGCGGGATTGAAGAGATTCGCGATGAGTGGGATCGGGTACTTGTTCTTCACGGTTAGCTTGTTCAGCGCCCGGTAGTCGATGCACATATGAAGTGACCCATCTTGCTTTATTTGGAATAAGATCGGCACACCGAACAGAGCTTTTGACGGCCGAATATACCCCGCATTGAGTAGCTCCTTCAGTTGCTTCCTCAACTCTTCCAATTCAGGGGTGCCACGTGATAAGGCACTATGGCAAGTGGTCGAGCATCAGGCATTAGCTCGATTCGATGATCCACCTCTCTTTGAGGTGGTAGCTTCTTCGGTAACTCAGGGGGCATCACGTCCTTGAACGAGTCAAGGACTTGGGCCACTTCCGTCGGGACTTCGCTCCTTTCACCCTTCTTATCCTCCACCTTCAAGGTTGCAAGGATTGTCACCTCACCCTTCCTTGCTCCCTTGGTGAGTTGCATAGTCGAGATCATCCTTCGATCACGGTCCGATTCATGATGGATCGAGATCACGCATTGACAATGCTTGTCCAACACGCATATACAGTCGGCGATAGGCAATATAATAACATGGATCTTATCTAGGAATTTTACCTAGGAGAAGTACACTATCAGTGCCATAAGTTGTGTACGGCGCTCACTTTGATGCCAAAAGTTTCTTTTGGATTACTTAAGTGCCAAATTGGAGGAAAAGCAATCACTTTGATACTACTGGAGAGAAATTCCAGCCAAAATGATTACGTGGCTTTTATATTTAAAAAATATCGATAAATCTTTTAAACGACGTTATTTTCCGTCCTACTTAAGAAAACGACGTCGTTTTGCCATCATATGTGGATGGCTTAGGAAAAACGATGCCGCATAGCTCATTTGGGATTGAAATTAGGGTTTTTTTTGTTTATCCTCGCCAACCTAGCTTGCTTGGCCACCGTCGCTTGGCCACTGTGCTCGGCCACCGTCGCTCGGCCATTGTGCTTGGCCACCGTGCTTGGCCACCATCACTCGGCCAAGAAGTGATGGGAAAATAGGAGGCGAGGGTGGAGGAGGAGGAGGAAGAAAGGGGGTTGAAGGTGCAGAGAGAAAGAGAGAAAATGAGGAGTGCGAGGGAAACAAGGAGGGTGCAGATGGAGATGGTGGATTGGGCTCTGCTCAGAGAGTGGCTGGTGTTGGTGTTGTTCTTCGGGGAAGATGATGACACCGCCATGGCTTCTCTCTCTCTCTCTCTCTCTACTGGTGTTGTTCTTCGAGAAAGAAGATGATGCCGCCATGGCTTCTCTCTCTCTCTTTGCTGGTGTTGTTCTTTGGGGAAGAAGACGACGCCACCATGGCTTCTCTCTCTCTCTCTCTCTCTCTCTCTCTCTCTTGATTTAGGGATTTAGGGTTTCGACTTGGGGTTTAAGACACCAAACGATCTCGTTTGATGGTTACATGCCGACTGTACTCTCTGGCGAGCTACATCACATAAAAAATGGGATAAGTACACTAATGGTGCCATAAGTTGTGTATGACGCTCACTTTGGTGCCAAAAGTTTTCGTCGGATCACTTAAGTGCCAAAAAATTTGAAAAACACTCACTTTGGTGCCAACGCCGATCTGAACCGCCGGAAATCTGACGTGGCGTTTTTTTATTAATTTTTTAGGCCGACGTGGCTTGCCGGAGAGCACAATCAGCATCTAAACCACAAAAACGACGTCGTTTGGCTTCTTTCCCCCAAATCGAAACCCTAAATCCCCAAATTGAAAGAGAGAGAGAGAGAGAGAGAGAGGAGGCACGCCGTCTTCTTCCTTGAAGAGCGACACCAGCAGCGAACGGCACCGGCAGCAACACCATCAGCGTACCAGTAGTAGCACCAACAACGGCACAGCGGCGGTGGCGACGGCGCACCATTGCGGCACCTTCAACCCCTCTTCTTCCTCCTCCTCCTCCGCCTCGCCTCTTATTCTTTCTGCCACTTTTTGTTTGAGCAACAATCTCATTCCCTCCTCGCTCACCTGGTCGAGCATCTACAATGGTGGCTGAGCGACGGTGGCCGAGCGTTGGTGGCGAACAATGGTGGCCGAGCGGCGAGGAAGAAACCCTAACCCTAATTTCAACCCATGTACGAGCTAAACGGCGTCATTTTTGCGAGGGTGTCCACGTATAAGAGCAAAACGACGCCGTTTCTTGAAGAGAATGGAAAATGACGTCGTTTAAAAGCCGAGCAACTTTTTTTTTTTAAAATAAAAATGCCACATAATCATTTTGGCCGGAATTTCTCGCCGGTGGCACCAAAGTGATCGTTTTTTCTTCAATTTGGCACTTAAGTGATCTGGCGGAAACTTTTGGCACCAAAGTGAGCGCCGTACACAACTTATGGCACAATTAGTGTACTTATCCCCATAAAAAATTAATAAAAAACTATCACGTCGGATTTCCGGCCAACCGGATCGGCGTTGGCACTGAAATGAACGTTTTTCAAAATTTTTGGCACTTAAGTGATCCGATGGAAACTTTTGGTACCAAAGTGAGCGATGTACATAACTTATGACACTGATAGTATACTTCTCCCAATTTTATCCTAATCACAAAGTCATAGTTGTCAAGGGGATATACCTCTAGAGTCTTTTTGCTCTTCCATAGCCCCAGTTGTAGCTCCATGTCCCTCGCAACATCGATTGTGGTGACTTCCTTGGAGTTTACCATCTTGAGCCACCCAGCTCCCTTCTCAACCCGTAGTTTAAGTCTCTTCGTGGCTTGTTCCAATATAAAGAGATAGGATGCTCTCGTGTCCAGAAGCACACTCATTGTGGACTCTCTGATCCTCAAGTTTGTGAACATCAAGCTTTTAGGCTCCTTTGCCTTCTTGGACTTGATTGTGCTAAGGAGTCGTAGCGAACCCAACCGCGATTCTTCCTTAGGCTCATCTTCTTTGCATAAGGCGATTAGCTTGGCCTTATTAGGCAATCTCGCACCATGTGTAGACCATCACAAAAGAAACATTTCTATTAGCGTACCTTCCTTTGTCCTCCTCCGCTCGTCTCCTCATGAGCCTTGTGAGAATCAGCCGGTGATCTACCTTTGGTCAGGTGGTTGTATCTCCCCCGATCTCCCCCACCAGCGGCTTTGTCCCTCGAACGAGAGTCCGATCGGGATATGGAAGGCGCCTTATACTCTATGAGTGATTCGGCTATGGTCATGACTGTCGTGAGATCTCCCACGTGGAATCGCTTCAGCTCCTGCTTGGTCCATAGCTTGAGACCACTCATGAACTAGTGGTACGCTTTAGTCTTGTTCATCGAAGGGATTTGGAGTAGCAACTCCGAAAACCGCTTGATGTAGTCGCACACACCACCCTTTTGCTCGAGACACTTCAACTCGTCACGAGCTTCCTCCTCTGCATAAGCGGGAAAGTAGTTCCGTTGGAACTCCTCGACAAATCTACCCCAAGTCGTTGTAGGATCCCAACACCTATCATCCGATCAACGACGCCACCACAACAAAGCACTATTTGCTAAGTACATAGATACAGTGTTTACCCGTGTTTGGTCATCGTTGATCCCATGGCTTGGAAGTACCGTTCCATGTACCATAGGAAGTTGTCCATGTCTTTGGCCACCCGTGAACCCTTGAATTCTTTCGGCTTGGGTGTGTCCACTCATGGACTTTTCACGATGATCACTCCATTCACGCGTGCAGCTTTCGATTTAGCGAGTTTACCCTTGAGCTCCATTATCTCCGCGTGCATGGCCGCCATCATGGCCTCTAGGGGTTCATACCGTTGTGCAAGTTCTTCCCTTAGGGTCTTAGTAACTCGTGTCGGAGTTCTCTCATGCCGGTCTTGAGCTCTTGCACCTCAGCAACGAGCTCCTCCCTTTCGGCGTCTACTCCGTCCATGGTCTAGGTCAAGTCATCGACCGATCCTTGGACATCGTTAATGAAAAACTCTAGCATCATCATTCGATGTGCAACATCCCCCGTTGGATCCCTTGAACTTGAACCACCACGGGTCTTCTTTCCTTTGGTGGCTCCCTTCTTGGCGTTCCTCCCACGATCATTGCAGTCACCACCCATGGCGAGTGCTTCATTAGATCGTAGATTAGCCATTGTGCTTGTGCTTGGAACGAACTTTGCTCTGATACCACTTGTCATGGGTCGATTGATCTAGCGTTCCCTTGCCAATGCGGCCTTAGGAATTTCTCCCAAGTCAGCCTTTCTCACACTTAATTCACAAGGATCATAGCGAGAGAAACTCTAGAGAGAAAAGCTCTGGATTGTATTTACTTGTGAATGAAATTAGTATAATGAGGGGGAGGAGACCCTTATATATATACTAATACAAGACAAACCGTATCCGTAGATCTTTCCTCGATCTAATGGTAGAGATTACATCTCCTCAACTACTAACTACTCGCATTTATTACATGCGTATACAATTACCGTATCGCCTGCCCCTAGGATTATTCTAGAAGACTCGAGAAAACCCTAAGTCTTGAGGATACAAGCTGAGGGTCGCTTGATCCATAGATGTGTCACAGCCGTCCCTTAGAACCCTCTTGGATCGGCATTCTTTCGGGCTGTGACACTTGTCTGTGAATTATCAACGGTTTCAACAGCCAGATGTAGTGCTTTCTTGTCATTTTCTTTAAAGATTATAGATAATACATATGTCATATGTCTTTTATGTAACCTTCCTTTGGGCGTTGCGTTGTAGCTTGTTATTTTAGACAATTTTTTTTTTTTTAGCTTTTTGGGTTTCATGATCCTTCTTTTCCCATTTTGTTTGGTGGGCTAAAGAGTTGGGTGAGAATCTCAGCCTGTTAAAAATGTCGCACCATACTCCATCTGTTTCAGCTAATATTTGTCACGTCCCGAACCTCGAACGCGCCAACATCCCACCTTGGTCATGCAAATGCGACATTCCCAAGTAGTGTCGTCGACCCCATTCATTTATTATTGTGTAAGCGGAACGTACTATAAACCCCTGACAATGAAATACGGGATAGAAAAGCAGGAAGCAAAACCACAACATAACACTTTCATAATTCAACAGAATTACAAACAGGGGTCTACGGTCAAAAGTCTACAAATACCGGCTCTTAAAAAGGAACTGTCCTACGACCTACAAGTCGGACACGCTCTCCAATCCTTATGACTTCACATCTGCAACTCTTTAAGGTCAATCAAAACTATCTAGTCGCTCCGTCCACCAGGGACCTGAAATTGTAATCCCCAAACCGGGATGAGACAAGGTCTCAGCAAGTTCAACCCCTATTAGAAAGGAAATACGCCCAAGGGTGGCCTAGCCACATCACATAGAGAACTTACCTCGCCTTAATTCATTCCTGCAGGTTAGCACAATTCAAATCATTCAATCATAGATAGTAATAGGAACTTAAACAACCGGAACGCATTCACTTTCATATAACCAACAACCGCGGGGGTCCTGATTATAAGACTAAATCGTTATGACACGTCCCATTCCATGCCACACAATTCCGTCCCATAATCCGACACATCAACAACACTCAACATTCATTCCAATTATTATTCACTGCCACACAAGAGCATAGCCTACTCGCAGTTCGGCTATCTTCTAACATTAATGCCAGGCATCACCTCCCCCCTTGGAGCGCGGCTTCGTCACTATGTCGACAGCATTCCCGAAGGAGCATCGATCCAGTCGGCCCAGCCTCTACTGCAACCAGCATCCACCGCGTGGGCATCCCATATAGGGGCAAATCCGGCTCAACAGCCCAGGACGATTCCTCTTAGTTATCACATAGCCAAAGCATACTCGGCCCCAGGACATTTTGTATTTTACTCAATGCTTCCACTTAAAATAGTGATCCTGTCCATTTTTCTTCATATTAAAAATATTCTAGAAATTACTCACGTGTATGGGGACACGCTAATTTCGAATCAAAAAGCCAATATCTCACTTTTTCAAACCCAACTATTTAATATAATCATTAAGATCCAATTTTTGCATCAAAACCCGACATTTGGGTTTTTATGAATAAAATCTCTATTTACCACAATCAACACTCAATTTGCCACATCCATTCATCAAATTCAAATTCTAAATGCATAGCAGCGATCAGCACGAAATTCTGAAAAAATAAGGTTCCAAAATAATTTTCAGAATTTATTAAATAATTAAATTTATCTCGAAAATTAATTAAATAATAATATCCATATCTTTCACGATCCACACTCAATTCATAATATCCAATCATCAATTTCAAAATCTGACTATACAGCAGTGACCGGCACAAAATTATGAGAATTTAGGTTCGACAAAATTTTCGAAATTTAATAAATAATTAAATTTATTCCGAAAATAATTAAATAATAATATTTTAATAATTTCGAATAATAATATATTATTAAATTATTTAATAATTTCGGAATATTTAAATAAATCAAAAGTAAATTCCTTTATGTCAACCACTCACTTAACCTTAAATTAAACACAATTTAAGTTAATCAAACACATTAATATAATCTACACTTAAATAAATTAAACTAACCACTTAATAACACTTAACATAAACTAAGCACCCCTAAAGCATCATTAACCCTCTAATCAAGGTTTAGTGAGCTAAACTCACTAGATTAGCGAGCCAAGCGGACCAAAACGACAGGGACGCCGAGGAGAACAACTTTCCTCAAAGCGGGCTGAGCATCCGGGCTTGGGAAGACGGCAAAAATGGGCCAAACGTCTGCTGCTATATCCATTTTCTGCAACTATTGATTTGGGGCTGGAGGAGGTGGATCTGGCGCCGGTTGAGGTGCATAAGGGCCGAGATGGGCCGAGGGACTTCCGGCGGGCTAAGGCGGGGGTGTACAACGGTTCACGGCGGCGGAGACGAGCTCCGGTAGCTCCTGGAATGCTCGAACAGGGGCAGACGGAGGTGGCTGGGCATCGGCTAAGTGCAGGCGAGTGAGGAGCAGCGGCTGTGCGGGGTGGTGGACGGCGTGCGAGCGGTGGACGGCAGTTCGGCTGGGCTGCAACTAGCCTCGGTGTGCTCAAATCTGCTGGGTGTCAAGCAGCAACCAAAAATGGAGGAAAGAGGCTTCAACGACTCAAGGGTAGAGAGAGAGAGGTGGAGGAGTGAGCGGCAAGGCATGGGCTGCGACGGCGAACGGCGACGGGCGAAGCTGCCGGCGGTCGGACAGGCGAACGAAGCGGGGCGTCGAGTTGCTGGTGGCATCCAAAGAAGAAGAAGGTGCAGATGGAAGGGCAGTCGGGAGAGAGGAAGGAGAGAGGGAGGAGAGAGAAGAAGGGGGCAATTTCTTTTCTTTTTCCCTTTCTTTTTTTCTTTTTCCTTCATCCAACCAAGGTGGCCCACCATGACCTAGGATGACCTCACAATCCACTCACCCAATCCTTCACAACCTCTTCTAATGGTTGCAATTTCATTTTCCGCCAGGGTCCAATTCTTGTACATCCAATTTCTTCAATTCCCATCAATTCTCTTCCAATTGAGTCCAATTGAAGTCCATAAAATTAATCCAACGTCACCACACTTCAATTCACATATTCACTTATCCGTAGAACCAACTTAAGTCCCAAAAGTGCGACCAAAGGCGGGCCTAATAATTTCTCGAGCCAAGTTAGCCATTCTCTAATTATTTTGCTGAAAAACTCGGCTTGCACGAAAAATCTTCCGAAGACGAGTCGATATTCCTAAAATGATTTGTGACACACTCAGACTTCCAATTTCTGAATTCGATCTCAATTTCACGGTTAATTTCACTTTGACACGATACTAGCGCGGCCCAACCTACCGGGTAGCCTTTAGAAATTTTCATGCATTTGACCTGTGGTTGATCATCTCAAGCCACAATGTACATCTTTGAAAGATTGGCGACTTTCAGTTGTCGGGGTAATCTCAAGGTTTCAAATACGGACACAGGGTACTCAATCGACAGAAAAGTCAGTCCAGTGCCGATCGACAAGAATTGTGCGATCTACTGGAATCACCCACACCTGATTACATGCCTCTATCGAGTCGACCTATCTCCGATCTTTAATCGATTTTTAATTGAGCCGTAATGACCCTTGCAGATTAACTCGGTCGAAAGATTGCTTCCTGGTCAAATTCTCGAGTCTGATGCATTAGAAACTCTAAACGGCTTCACTCGATAGACTAGTTTTCACATAAGTGGCCGATTCAAGGAAAAGAACTATATGCGTGCCAACGAAATGCCCGTCTCAATTTATTGAAAATAGAATTGGAAAATCGGGATGTCACAATATTGCTAGGGACCCTACCTTTCTGATGCACCTCGAAGATTACCCTGATTATATATGACGCTTCGGTCGCTTAGTTTTGAATCTTGACACTGGGACATACCATTTCCACATTGATGGTAAAGTATGTCCATGACAGAAAGTAAAAGTGAGAAAGAAAATTTGAGCACAATGTTTTATCTGGTTCATCCTCCAATTAGGGCTATGTCCAGCTAAAAATTTATTATAATTAGTTCTGCACCTCTATGTTACATACATCAATTACAAGAAAAATTAAATATATTTACTCAATAGTTATTCACGGCTATAAGCCTAAACTACCAATATAATATGAATCAAAACTATAAAAGTCGTCTATGGCTTGAGAGCCCATGCCATCCTATTGATGGAGAGTATGAACCACAACCCAACATAGAGGAGGTTGTTAAGGGGGGAGAGAGGACCTTGGTGTATACAAACTTGAAAGCAGTAGGGATGTAAATGCTTTATCTCGGGGATGTGCTTATTGAGGACAAAGCATTCCATCAAGACCCCCATTGCCTAGGAAGATTCCAATTGAAGCCATTTCTTAGCCATTTGAGTCGACCTACAAATGTTCAAAAAGGCCACCATGGAGTATACTTTGTCAGCTTGGTGGAAGACAAGAATGAAGGCTATTATGTACCAAATGGCGTTAAGGGTAAGTTGACTTGGCGGAAGATTAATTAGCATAGAACATGCCACCTAGATGTGAAAGGTATCCATGATAAAGCAAATCTCCCACAATCTATTCCAATCCTATTGATAGCCAATCTTCCACAATTTGTGCCAATTTCATTGATAGCAAATCTTCCACAATTTGTGCCGATATTATAGATTCTTATCTTTTGTAAAATCTTAACAATTGTGATTTTCCTGCTCATGAACATATTATAAATATAATATTAATCTCCACACCGATGTATGTGCGATCAAACTTAAATTCATACTCTTTCCTAGTATCAGAGCTAATGAATTAATTTTTTTAATCTTATTTCTCTTCTCCATTACAATATCTTCTTCCATATCCTCCTACACCTGCCTCCAACACCATTATCGCCACCACTACTACTAACTCTCCATCCTTGTTGGCCCCTTCCTAACCACCATTTGCTCTTAGCAATATATCTAATGTTCTCCAAATCAAGCTAGATCGTAACAATAATCTTCTATGGCGAGCACAGTTTCTTTTTGTTATTTCATCTTCATGGGTATCTTCGATTTGTGGATGGCTCATATCATTGTCCAGCACCCACTATCATTGCTGTTGATAAATGAGATAGCTAGTATAAGCACCTAGAGGGGGGTGAATAGGTGCACAAATAGCTTTTCAAGATACGGAAGCGATTCTAGGCAAACGATAGAAAGGAAGTTCACTTTTGATTAACAAAATGAAGTACGATCAAAGTAAAGAGAGTAAGGAAGAGAAAATTGAACACGGGGTTTATAGTGGTTCGGCTTATTTCAAGCCTACGTCCACTCTTCCGCATTGACAGCCCACCGGTTGGATTTCACTATGAACAAAAGAGAAGTTACAGTACAGCTTTTCCTTGATTCCACAGTGTAGATGTTCTACCACACCTGCTCAAGGTTTCTCACAAATATAGACTCTCTTTTGTGTACAAGATTTCGCTCAAAGGAATTGTTTAAATAACTGGAAGCTTCAAACTTTGGAATTCTTTTATCGCGCACACACTTTGAACAACTTGGAACGTCTTCCTTATATACTCTTTCATGCCATCATAACCGTTGGCACTTACCAAAGGAATTTTTCCAATCTACCCATTGGACGGAATCAATTAGGAAGATTATTCGAGCTATTAAATGAACGTGTCGATAGCCCATCAATCATGTTCGCCCATACAATTAGGATCTTGGTTTCCATAAGTAGAACATTCCAAGAATATTTAGGCATTCATCGGATCCTTAATCTTCGAGTCAATCTCAATCAATTAAAAGATTCCGTTATGTCTTTTCCAGCCAAGAGATCTTATCCAGTCGATAAGGTCATATCCTTAATGAAACATCCAGTTCTGGATAACCTTTCTTCAACGGATTAGAGACTGTCAATGAGGATAGACTTTGAGTCTTGAGTCTGGCTGTCCGGAGGTCTTCAGACTTTAAATAGCAGAGTCTGCAATCCTTCAGACTAGACTGATGGAAACGTTTTGTCAGCTTCAAAACACTTCAAGAAGATTTCTCCAACAATCTCCCCCTTTTTGATGGTGACAAAACTTTCCTGTAGATTTGGACAACTTTGACCTGCAAAACATTTCTCAAACATATATGCATATCTTATAGAGATAAATGGCTAAATGAATAACACTAACACTAGAATCTGCAATCACAGAAAATAGGTTAGTCTAGTATGCGATATAGCCATCCATAAGATATCAATAGTAGATAGTATAAGCAGTCAAGTCCAAGTCAAGTTCAATTCTCATCCAGACACAAAAATAAAGTCAAACAGAGTTAAACATCAAAACAATCCAACAATCCACACAGTCCAACAAACCACATGATTAAAAGTTAAAGTTCAAATCTTGCATCTGTCCTCTTTTTTGTCAGCATTAAAAAGGTTCAGATGAAAATGGAATAAAGTCAAGATTACTTGAGAACGCGAACAAGCTGGAAATCCCCCATAGACTGAATGATGCATTCCAACCTTTTCAAGTCTTCCTTCAGTTGTGCAATTTCCTCATCCTTGGCATTGGCCTGAATCTGAACAGTGAGGGCTTGGATTTGATCATTCAATGAACATGAGGAAGCTTGACCTGCATTTTGCAAGTTTTGAACCTCGCATCCCAGAACATATATTTGATCTCGCGTCTCCAAGAGAATATCCATAATTTTACGAAAATCTGCTGCACTATCAGTCTGAGTACTTGCTTCGGCCCGATTTGATGGAGTAAATGCAGACGATGGTAGATCAGCATAATCACGCAGGTTTGGCGATGAAACTTCATGACCTTCCTCAGGGAATTGAGAGGCATAAATGTCCTCTGGGTCTGCTAGAGAGCGACTGACTCCCTCACTTGCAGTAGGATATGAGGACTTCCCTCCTTTCTCTTGATCTCCCCCTGTTTTCATGCCTTCAGGTGGAGAAGAGCGTTCCTCAGGTTCTCCTTCTTCTCTGTTCTCTTCTTCTTCTTTCTCAACTCTTTCCTTCTCAGCTTCTCTTTCTTCTTCTCCCTTCACCTCTTCTTCTTTTTCCTCTGCTTCTTTTGTCTTTTGTTCCGATTCTTTCTCTGGAACAGAACGACTCAGATTCTTCAAAGCCATTACAGAAATGGTAATGTTTTCCTCATCATCGTCTTCATCTTCAACAATGAGAGCTCTTCTTTTCGTCCTTGAAGCAACCAAGGGCTCCTTTCCTTTCCTTTTTGATGAAGAAGAGGTTTGATGAGTTTTGACTGGAGTCTTCTCCTTGAATTTTTCCAGTGCCTTGTTTAGTTCCTTCAGATGCATTTTGGTCACCATTTTCAGTCCTACTACCATATGATCGCATGATTGAACACAAAAGATTTGCGGAGGCTGAATATTCAGATGTCTGAATAACTTCGTCACAAGACTTGGGTAGGGAAGTTGACCTCTGTCCTTCATCATGGCTCTATACATGTGGAACATAACAGTGTGAGGAAGAGAAAACCTTTTTCCAGTGAGGATGGCATACATCAGCTTTGCCTCTGAACTTGAAACATCAGTCTTGGAAGTTGATTTCGGTCGGAGGCAATTGATCACAATCTTGTGAAGCAAGATGTTGAATGCACTCATCCTTAAGTAGGAAATCTTTTCCTCTGTTCTCCTGTCCTTAACAAGTTCCAATGTAGCACGAGCAATGGAGACTTTGATCGGTTGATATCTTCCTCTCTCAACTCCCAACACATCTGCTAGCATATCCATATCCACAACAAAGTCTTGATCTTTGACGTTGAAAGAGAATCTATTTGCATCCAAGAAGTTAAGATTTGAATAGAAATATGTAGTTAGTTCAGCATAGGCCTCTATAGTGTCAGAGCAGAACTTTTCAAGTTGAAGATAACCGAACTTTTCCCTCAAGTTCACATTCACAGCATCCAAAAAATCAAAATCCACACTCCTAAGGTTTATTACCCCACGCTTCAACAATTTTGAGTACAGATCCTTTTGTTCCTTCGATCTGAACAAGTCTCCCATTTTTCCTCGATTTTCAACCGCAACACCCATTCTCGGTTGAAATTGACTGTACAATTTGTCATCATCATTCCCATCTACAGGATTAACTCCCCAATCACGAGGATCACTCGGGATATTTGCAAGGGTTTCTTCGGCCACCCCTTTACGAGCGATTCCCAAACTTTCCATTTTTCGCAAAAAGATATAGTTATTTCCATATCCTTTGTCTTTAAGAAAATCATCGACATAGTTCAATGGAGTATGAGTCCCTTTTAAAGCACGATACAACTTATAAATAAAAGCGGGCTTTTGAAATCTTATAGGATATGCATCCTCAATGATTTCTTCATCTTGTTGATGATCAACACCTTGAGGACTAGACGGAGGAGAATGACGCTGCTGAGAATGTTGTGGGCTCTGCTGCTGATCTGGAGACACTTCTTCTTCGGTGAGATCGAAGTGCGTAGGCCCCTCACTCATTCGCCGTGGTCCCTTGCTTACGATTCTCGAAGACTTTTTTGAAGACGACATTTTTCTCAGTTTTTGGAAGATTCCTTGCTTGACTTTCCCAATAAAGATGACAACTTTTTCGAAGATTAAACAAGGGAAGAAAACAGGAATGGAAGATCGATGCTTTCTAGGGTTTTTGAGAGTAAAGCGAAGAAGAATCAACAGTGCACGATCGATTAAAAAGAGAGGTATACGAATCGTCACAAAGGAAAATAAAAAGATGCATTTTCAAAATAACTGTCATTTTTCCGTGAAAATAGTCATTTCAAAAAATAACTTCTTTTTCGAAAAGGACATGTTGCAATAATTACGTCGATTAAATATAGTAATAATTAACCATAGTTTGACGATCGTACCTTTTCAAGATAAGATTCGAGAGAGAGAATAACTTACAGTCAACGTCTTGTATGTCTGAGTCTGAGAGTCTTTAGACTTTGATTTCCTCATACCTCAAAATGTTGAGTCTGGAACGGATGGTTTCAAATTGATTTTTTTCCAAAGACTTTGTGAATATATCCGCCAGTTGATTCTTTGAATCAACAAATTGAATTGAGACTTCTCCATTTTGAACATGGTCTCTAATGAAGTGATGTCGAATCTCTATATGCTTTGCTCTTGAGTGAAGAATTGGATTTTTGGTGAGATTGATAGTACTGGTGTTGTCGCAATTAATCTCTGTGCATGAATCTTCAATTCCAAAGTCTCTTAACTGTTTTTTTATCCATAGAATTTGTGAACAACAACTTCCGAGAGCTATATATTCTGCTTCTGCTGTAGAGAGAGCTACTGTACTTTGCTTTCTTGAAAACCAAGACACTATCCTGCCTCCAAGTAGTTGGCAAGTACCCGAGGTGCTCTTTCTATCGACTCTGCATCCAGCAAGGTCTGCGTCTGAATATCCAGGAAGAGTAAAATCTCCCCTTTTTGGATACCAGAGACCAAAGCTTGAAGTTGATGAAATATATTTGATACTACGCTTTGCAACATTTAAATGAGATTCTTTTGGGTCTAATTGAAATCTGGCACAAATGCAAACACTAAACAAAATGTCAGGTCTAGAAGCAGTAAGATAAAGAAATGATCCGATGATACTCCTGTATAGCTTTTGGCCGACTTTCTTTTCTCCTTCATCTTTGTCTATCTTCAAGGAACTTGACATTGGTATATCAGCCTTTTTGCAATTGACTAATCCAAACTTTTTGACAAGATCATTTGCATACTTTTCTTGATGAATGAAAGTTCCTTCCTCCAATTGTTTTATTTGAAGCCCGAGAAAGAAGGTTAACTCACCCATCATGCTCATTTCAAATTCATCCTGCATAGTCTTAGAAAATTTATTGCACAGACTTTCATTAGAGGATCCAAAGATAATATCATCGACATATATTTGAACAAGCAGAAAACTTTTGCTTTCTCTTTTAATAAAAAGAGTAGTGTCTACTTCACCTTTAACAAATCCATTTCGAATTACAAACTTACTTAGTCTGTCGTACCAAGCTCGAGGTGCTTGTTTTAAGCCATATAAGGCCTTTTTAAGTCTGAATACTGAGTTTGGTTTCCTTGGGTCTTCAAACCTAGGTGGTTGTTCCACATAAACTTCCTCATGGATGAATCCATTTAGGAAGGCACTTTTCACATCCATTTGGAATAACCTGAAATTCTTATGACAAGCAAATGCAAGTAATAAACGAATTGCTTTTAACCTTGCTACCGGTGCATAAGTCTCATCATAGTCGATCCATTCTTCTTGCGTGTATCCCTTGGCCACGAGTCTTGCCTTGTTTCTTATGGCTTTTCCTTTCTCGTCCATTTTGTTCCTGAAAACCCATTTAACTCCAACAATTGATTTACCTTTTGGTTTAGGAGTCAACTCCCAGACATCATTAATTTTGATTTGTTTGAGTTCTTCTTGCATAGCTTCAATTCAGCTCTCATCGGATAAAGCTTCTTCTATGCTTTTGGGTTCTATTTAAAAAATAAGAGCCACATCACTAGACTCTTCTCGCCTTTTGGATCTTGTGCGAATTCTTTCATTGATGTCGCTAAAAATAAGATCTTTGGAATGACTGGACTTATGTTTCAAGTTGTTGGTTAATTTATCAGATTGATGGTCACTTCCTTCACTTGAATCTTCAACAGTCACTTGTTGCTGGTCCTTCAAAGTTTGAGTTGCTTCTTGAGATTTAGACTTTGTAGAGTCTGGAGCAGGTTCAGTCTCTTCAAGATGAGTCTGAATAGATTCATTTTGTATAGAATCTTGGAATTTGACATTCATTGATTCTTCCACAGTTTGAGTCTTCTTGTTGTACAATGTGTACGCTTTGCTTATGGTTGAATATCCAAGGAAGATGCCTTCATCTGACTTTTCTTCAAACTTGCCAACTCGATCATTTGCATTTTTCAGAATGAAGCATTTGCATCCAAATACATGAAAATATGAAACAATAGGCTTCTTTTCTTTGAATAGTTCATAGGGGGGTTTTTTCAAGAATAGGCCTTAGAAAAACTCTATTGATAATATAACATGATGTTGAAACTGCTTCAGCCTAAAATCGTAAAGAGATATTGCTTTCAATTAAAAGAGTTCTAGCCATTTCTTGAAGAGATCTATTCTTCCTTTCCACAACTCCGTTTTGCTCTGGAGTATATGGAGACGAGAACAAATGCTGAAAACCAGATTCTTCACAAAATTTTGTAAAATCTTGATTTTCAAATTCACCTCCGTGGTCTATTTTTATACTTGAAATAACATACCCCTTTTCATTTTGAACCTTCTTAGCAAATTTTTCAAAGTAAGAGAAGGTTTCAGACTTACTTGCCAAGAAATATACCCAAGTAAATCGTGAATAATCATCCACAATTACTAGGCAATATTTCTTACCTCAAATGCTCTGCGTTCTTGTTGGTCCAAAGAAATCCATATGCAAGAGCTACAGTACACGGTTAGTGGAAACTTGATTTATTGGTTTAAGGGAATTTCTTACCTGTTTTCCCAATATATATGGTGTACATAGATAAGACTTTTGGTATGATAAATTGGGTAGACCACGAACAAGCTTCTTTGTTGAGATTTTGGCTATCTGCTTCATATTAATATGCCCAAGCTTCTTGTGCCACAAGCTCGCTTCGTCTTGGATTGAGATTAAACATTGCGATTCATCTGGTTTCACGTCCAAGAGGTAGATATTTCCATGTCTTCGACTCATGAATGACTGAGTAGAGTCTTTACTGGTTCCTGAACAAATACCCTCTTGAAAGTTGATTCTAAAACCGGCATCACATAGCTGACTGACACTGAGCAGATTATAGTTGAGTCCTTCAACTAAAGAAACATTGCTTATTGTGAGGTTCCCAATCTTTACAGTTCCAAATCCCACAATTTTTCCTTTGCTGTTTCCTCCAAATGAGACTTTTCCACCATTCACTTAAACAAGCTTTATGAAGTAATTTAAATCTCCTGTCATGTGTCTCGAGCATCCACTATCCAGGTACCATTTTACCTTTTTCTTGATAGTGACCTGCATTTAAAAAAAGACTCAGGCTTTCTTTGGTACCCATATTTTCTTGGGTCCTTTTGAGTTAGTCTGATATGCGGTTTTTGCCCAAACTTTATTGACAGGTTTCCAAACCATAGGACATTCTTTCTCAAAATGATATGCACTATTACACTTTGAACATCTGAGAGCATTGCGACCTACTGGTTTTACAAAGATCCTTTCAAAATGATTTTTGTAAGCATTTCTTGTGGGTCTTTGTTTGATTCTTTCTTTCACTTTAGGAAAATCAATTAAAGGAATGGTTTCAGCAGTCATTCCTAAACCAGATTTATTGAAATAAAGTCTTTGAACAGAAAGTATTTTTTTCAGTTTTTCAGATCCTAGAGAAAATCTTTTGGAAATATTTGAGATATCATTTCTCAAGAATGCATTTTCTTTTAAAAGATTATCTTCACTTTCTTTGAGAGAAGAAACATGCTGGTCTAAGCATTTCACTTTTTCTTCCAAAACATTCTCTTGTTGTTTTAGAGTAGAATTTTTCTTTTTGAGTTCGGAAATTCTTTTAAGAGAAGTCTTAAGACTAAAACACAATTCATCGATGTATTTTGAAACTTTAATAGGGATTTTGAAGTTATTTACCTCGAATTCACTTTCTGAATCTAAATCTGTCTCGGAGTTTAATTCTGAATCTGATTGTGCCATTAGACATATGTTGGCATAATCATCATCACTATCTTCACATTCTGTATCACTCCAAGTTTCAGCTTTGAGAACTTTTCGATACTTTTCAATTTTTCCTTTCTTCTTCCAAAAAGAGGACAGTTAGGCCTGATGTGTCCCTTTTTCTTACATTCAAAGCAGACTACATCTTTGTTTGATTCATCATCTTCAGCAGACTTGGCATGTTGCTTTTGAAAACTTTGTTTCTTTGAGTTGAATCTTCTTCCTTTTCTATTTAGCTTTCTGAATCTTCTTATCATGAGAGCAAGTTCCTCATCATCCATATTGTCTTCAGAATCTATTACATCAGAATCATCATTAGATTTTAATGCAATGGATTTCTTACCTTTAGGATCTTCGTCTTCATTAATTCGTTCCACTTCATAAGACTGAAGGGTCCCAACCAACTCATCAACAGACAGTGTCATGATTCTTTGGGTCTCTTTGATTGACGTCTTTATGTGATTCCAATCCTTAGAGAGTCCACACAGTAGCTTGTTTACTTTCATGGGATCATAAATTGGTTGACCTTGATTTTCAAGACCATTCACGATTTCTGTAAAACGACTAAACATGTCAGTTATAGATTCTCCTGGTTTCATCCTGAAGGCTTCGTATTGACCGAGAAGAATGTTGATTCTAGTCTCTTTCACTCGATCGGTTCCTTCATAGGTAATGTGTAGTCTATCCCAGACTTCTTTGGCTGTATCACAAGAAGATATTCTGTTATATTTAGTAGGTGATAAAGCACAATATAAAGAATAAATTACTTTTGCATCAAGAGCTTGTCTCTTGATTATCTCTTCTTGAGTCATTTCGCTAGACTCAACAGTGTCTTTTTCTCTTTCTGAGATAGATGCAATTTTAGGAATGATTCCTTTTTCTATAACGTCCCATTCCAGAGGATCCTTTGATCTTAGGAACGCCTTCATCTTGTTCTTCCATATGTTGTAGTCATTTCCATCAAAGTAAGGCGGTCTGGTATTACTTTGCCCTTCTACCAGCCTTGGAGCCAACATACTAGCCATGGATCTTTAACTCTGAAGTAAAACACTTCAAACAAAGTGAGTACACGAGCTCTGATACCAATTGAGATAGCTAGTATAAGCACCTAGAGGGGGGTGAATAGGTGCACAAATAGTTTTTCAAGATACGGAAGCGATTCTAGGCAAACGATAGAAAGGAAGTTCACTTTTGATTAACAAAATGAAGTACGATTAAAGTAAAGAGAGTAAGGAAGAGAAAATTGAACATGAGGTTTATAGTGGTTCGGCTTATTTCAAGCCTACGTCCACTCTTCCGCACTGACAGCCCACTGACTGGATTTCACTATGAACATAAGAGAAGTTACAGTACAACTTTTCCTTGATTCCACAGTGTAGATTTTCTACCACACCTCCTCAAGGTTTCTCACAAATATAGACTCTCTTTTGTGTACAAGATTTCGCTCAAAGGAATTGTCTAAACAATAGGAAGCTTTAGACTTTGGAATTCTTCTATCGCGCATACATTTTGAACAATTTGGAACGTCTTCCTTATATACTCCTTCATGCCATCATACCCGTTGGCACTTACCAAAGGAATTCTTCCAATCTACCCGTTGGACGGAATCAATTAGGAAGATTATTCGAGCTATTAAAGGAATGTGTCGATAGTCCATCAATCTTGTTCACCCATACAATTAGGATCTTGGTTTCCATAAGTAGAACCTTCCAAGAATATTTAGGCATTCATCGGATCTTAATCTTTGAGTCAATTTCGATCAATTAAAGGATTATGTTATGTCTTTTTCAGCCAAGAGATCTTCTCCAGTCGATAAGGTCATATCCTTAATGAAACATCTAGTTCTGGATAACCTTTCTTCAATGGATTAGAGACTGTCAATGAGGATAGACTTTGAGTCTTGAGTCTGGCTGTTCGGAGGTCTTCAGACTTTAAATAGTAGAGTCTGCAATCCTTCAGACTAGACTGATGGAAACGTTTTGTCAGCTTCAAAACACTTCAAGAAGATTTCTCCAACAGATAATACCGTGACCAACAATCGGGATTATACTACATGACAGCTCATCTTTTGTTGCATCCTCTCCACTCTTATTGAATTAATTTCCTCACACATTATTGATCTTGAGATTTCTCATGATGTCTGAACTTTGCTTGACAAACTTTATGCTCCTCAATCTCAATCTTGCATAATGCAATTGTAGTATTAGTTTCAATCTCCAAAGAAGAGCTCTCTTCCATGGAAGCCTTTATTAAAAAAATCAAGAACATTGCAAATCAACTTTCTACCGTTGCTCATCTAATCTCCGATTTCCAATTAGTTCTCAACATCCTCGGTGGCCTGGCTTTGGAGTATGATGCATTTGTTACCTCAGTCACATCTCGTCTTGATCCACTATCTTTTGATGGCTTTTTTGGCCTTTTTACAATCAAGAAGTTATTCTTCAAAGTTGCACCATTAAATCTCCAATGGAGTCTTCTCCACTTGCAAATGCTATAGTCAAATCATCTAATGCCCTAAATACTCCCTCCAATGGTGGAGGATGTGGTTGAGGTTGTGGTTGTAATTTTTATGATGGGGCTTACTCTCATTTTCAAATCATTAGTTAGGTTTATGATTGTATAGGTCACTCAGCTCTCCAATGCTAATAGCGATTTAATCCTGGCTATAAAGCCAATATTGGCTCTCCATTAGCAATGTAGCCTCTTCAACTAGTGAGTCGTTTGACCCACTATTCATGCACTGATCAAATCCGGGTTATAAATGGGTCAAATTTACAAATATTACATATCGGTTCTTCCATCTTACATTCTCCTACAAGTTCTTTTAAATTATAGACTATTTATCATGTTCCATCTGTCAAGAAGAATTTATTATATGTTTCACACTTTACCAAAGACAATGATGTGGTATTTGAATTTCATCATACTTTTTGTTATGTTGAGGATTGATCCTGGGGCAACTTCCTACTCAAAGGCTAGAATAAGAATGAACTTTATTACCATAATAATGCATGTACCACTAATAAAGTCCTTTTGTAGTTGAATAAATCACCATCAACTCCATCCCGCTTCATTGGTGAATGAGTTTCTGCTTCTATTTGGCATGAGCACTTGAGTCATCCAATTGCCCACATGGTCTGTCGATATCTCCTTCTTCCTCATCTATTTTCTATGAATCATGTCACTTGGGCAAGTCGCATTATCATCTCTTTACTAGATCATTAACGACTTGTAATGCTCTTTTATAAATACTTTATTCTAATTTATGGGGATCATCTCCCGTTACTTGAGTGAATGGTTTTCGTTATTCCATCATTTTTATTGATGTTTATAGCGGATACACATGGTTTTTTTTTTTCCACTTACCTATGAAATTTCATGTTCTCTCTACTTTTGTGCTATTTAAATCCCAAGTGGAAAAATATTTCAATTGTAAGATCAAAGCCCTTCAAATTGATGGAGATGGTGAGTATATGAAATTTGATCTTTATTTCCATCTTTATGGCATCTTGCATTGTCTCTCATGCCCGTCCACATAGGAACAAAATGGTCGGGTTGAACGCAAACACCATCACATTGTGGAAATTGCCAACATTCCTTACTCAAGTTTCTATTCATCGTTTACATTGGATTGATGCTTTCCTCATTGTAGTCTTTCAAATTAACCACATAACTACAATGGTGTTGAGTGGATTGTCTCCTTATGAAAAATTGTTTAGTTAGAAATCGATTACTTATAGTTGCATGTTTTTGGATGTGCTCACTACTCTTGGTTGTGCCATTATTCTCGCCATAAACTTGATGATAGAACAATGCAATGTATCTTCATTAACTATTCTCCTTTTCACTGTGGCTATCATTGTCTAGATCATAGCACTGGCTAAATATATGAATCTTGCCATGTGATTTTCCAAGAGCACTTGTTTCGATTTGCTAAACCACAATATGGTGAATTGTTCTTACAATCGCTAAGTACTCTTGTTTTCATTGGTTATTTCACTATTAAACCCCCAAAGCTTTAGGGGTTGTCCATTACCACATTGATTCCATTAAGTCCATCTCATATCATGGGCAACTCCTCATCATGACTTCAACAATCATCTACTTCCGCAATTCTACAACTTCAACAATCATCTACTTCCACAATTCTATGTGGACCCTCTTCTCTAGAAGCTCCACTATTACTGTCTTCTCAACATCAACCGTCAACTTCTACCCATCCAGTGGTCACTTGTATACAAAATAACATTCGTTAACCAAAAGTTTTTCTTCTTTGCAAACAAAGACCCAACTAACAACAAATAATGGCCAATAAATTTAATGCTCTCATTCAAAATGGCACTTGGGGAATGTGGTCAACGACAAGTGGATTTATTGCCTTAAAACTGAGGCTAATGGCTCCATTGATAGATACAAAGCATCTCGTTGAAGGGCTTTACTTAACAAGTTGGCTTGGATTATGATGAAACTTTCAATCCACATATCAAACTAACAATGGTTCGACTTGTTCTCTCCTTAGCTATTATACATAACTGATCTTTACGCAAATTGGACATCAAGAATGCAATTCTCCATGGCACCATTAAAAAAGAAGTCTACATGAGTAACCCCAAGGATTTGTTGACTCATGCTATCCTAACCATGCATGTCATCTTCGGAAAGCTCTACATGTGCTAAAATAAGCTCTAAGAGCTTGATTTTCTCGTCTAAGTTCATATATATTATCTATTAGGTTTGTGGCCTCCATTACTAACTCTTCATTTTTTATTTAGCATATATCAACCACATTCTATTTATTCTCATCTTTGTTGAAGATATTATAATTACTAGGAGCTCTCCTCTTCCATCACCAAATTAATCACTTAACTTGGCATTGTGTCACGCTTTGACCCTCTTCGAATGCGTAGCATCCCTCGAGTCACTTAGGCTATTTAATTGTGACATCTTAAGAGGGGTCATCGACCCATTTGTATTATCATTTACTTATACACAAGTGGAAGTAGAAACAAATCACCTAACTATTCAAACAAGGATAGCATGTATATATATATAAATATATATATATATATATATGCATCCATAATGTCACCACATCATACAAGCTATTGACATCCAAATTGAAGCACACGGGCTTTAGCATCACCTGCTATGCCACATCAAAAATAGCCCAAAAGCGTGGCGCAACTATCTCCAAGGGTCTTGGGGTAAAACTAGCACCTACTATGAAGGCGGCTTCTAAAAAGTGATGCACCCTTGCTACAACTTAGCTCCTTATATACCAAGGCTTTAGATCAATGATCATGTTGGGGTCAACCTCGGGATCAGACACTACCTCATCGGGCACATCTAGATCCATCACATCCTAGCTGGTATTCCCTAGCCTTGTACCTGGAGGTCCATTAAAACCATAGATGGGGCCATATAGGTCGTCCCCTACCCAAAAGTACTAGGCTAAAAAGTGGTGGGTACTAAGTTCCGGAGCCCCTCATCGGCCCAGATTGTGGTCACATAGCTCTCATAACATGCATCGATCCCCTCTATTGGATATTTTAGTAACCTCTTAGTTTTGCTTAATGGGGACCTCGAACCTGATGAGGTGGTAAGGCTCAAACATTCTTAGGGCCTAAAAACATTTCGACAAACAACCATGTGATAAAACTCAATGAATAAGCTCTCTAATCCTCATGTAGTTCACCTCAGAATCGGCCTAAACATACGGGTTATATATTGATGGCGGATCAATAGCAAAGCCCTTACTTTGCCTTAACTATTAACTTGAATAGTTATCTCACTTCATCAAGGCCATCATAATATAAGCATATAGGTAATTCTTACAACAAATCGCATACTTAAAAGGTAGAAATAAGAAAGTGTAATAGATCATAATCATGCACCAATGCCATGCAACAATCTAGATGATATAATCATATATCATTCTCATGCACGTTTCACACATATATGTCTGTCTAGATTATTATGATTGCTCAGAGCCACAGCCAACTGAAAGGTTGACGGTCTTCGGGCATAACCAAGCATTGTTCTACTTGATCAGGCATGGCATCATCCCGCGTATGCATAAGCCTCAGGATGGCATTCTAGTTGAGGAGTTTCGTTCCGAAATCCATCTGCAATTGGCATCCCATTGACATGGTGTCATCCGAACTTATTCAGTATCATCCGCATAATCATACGCCTTAGGACGATTCCATCACCCCATATAATCATACGAGTCAAGGTTTTTAGGTGATCAAATGAGCATACCATCACTCAAGCTCATTTCATATCTTTCTTATTAATCGATGCAAGAGTGTGTAATGCTTATACAATATGCAATAATATTAATTACATGTACCAATGTCGTGCTATCATACTGTGCGATCACATCTTTATTGTGCATTCATCAAAGTAACCATGCATTCCATTTCATAACATAATACATAATAGTAACACATGACGCATCAATAACCTTATCCCTTTACTTAGTCTTGCATACATACCCATTAGTTCCCATTATTAAATACCAGAACATTCATCCCTTTCTTATTCTAAGGGCGACATGAACAAATACCATACGCAAAGTTAGCATCCGACAATGCACTAATCAATTTAGAATCCAATACATATTGAACACCCATTAAAGTAAGATAAGTCATTGTATTTAAGTATAAGTTTTTATAATGACCTATACATGCCGTCTTAACCTTTCCGAAAACTTATCTCACATTAATATAACATATCATAATACATTAACACATATCACATATCACAACATGATAACTTATCGCATATCCACTTATTATATTTCAATAACTTATCGAATATTAACAAGGCTCATCGCGATTTAGCCGACAAAGGAAGGCGGTCGGCGCACCAAGGACCGCTGGCCTACCCTTTGCCGACCGGCACCCCAGGCCTATGAATAGGGCATCGGGGGAAGGTCAAAGGACATGAACGCAAGCTCAAAAACCTTCCCCTGAAGTCCCTCGGGGGAAGATTGAAGATTGAGCAAGAGAGAAATCGAGTCGTGAGCTTAGACGACCTCCAACCGAGAGACTTCGGGGGAGGTCTACGGCGAGTGAGCTCGAGGGGAAGGAGTTCTAGGCAAGGGGGTTCTGGATTAGCAAGATAGGGGCTGAGCGAGAGAGGAATCGGAGGACAGAGGGCCAGATCTGGGAAGCTGAAGGCTCGCCGTCACCAATGTTGTGGTCGCTGCTCCGCTTCTGCTGTTCCCCGCCCCGACACCGTTGCTGTGACCCAACGTTAGGCTAGCTGCTTTGAATTGTGCAGTCACCGTCCGCTTCAACACTAGGTCAGTTGCCACCGTACCGCCGTCATCCTCTGATGTTGCCCGACTCGAGCCGAGACCTCTACCGAGTCGTGCCATGACCTATCCACTTATGCCACGCCAAATCTAGAAACTGAGGGGCTCCCGTCGCTGCCCCATCTTTGTCACCCGCACCTATGGCCCCTTGTCACCGCCTCATCGTGCCGTTGCTATAGACAGGTAATAGTTACCGCTGCCGCCGGTGGTTGCGTCATCGCCATCACTCCCCCTGCCAAAAACCATAACAGCCTCCACTTGGCTGAGTAGCCTGTGTTGCCGCGGCGCTGCATCCTCCTACTGCTGCTGTCCTCTGTGTTGCTGCCGTTGTTGCCGCCGAT
The DNA here is from genome assembly GCA_017140185.1 of Eucalyptus polyanthemos subsp. polyanthemos. Lineage (NCBI taxonomy): Eukaryota > Viridiplantae > Streptophyta > Magnoliopsida > Myrtales > Myrtaceae > Eucalyptus > Eucalyptus polyanthemos. Next base: position 27,687,354 of record CM029464.1, on the reverse strand, counting down.
CCACCATTTCAGCCCCTCCATCAATGTCGTGTTTAGGCGAAGAAGGGAGGAAACATCTCGTTGGGTCATGACTCGGGTCGACCCCGGGGCCTTGTTCGGTAAGGTTCCGCAAAACCGAGCGGCTAGAAATGGGTCAAATCTAGGTCGGGCGCACCTCACTCAAGTAGGGTTCCAGCCAATCTGGGCCATTTGCATGTGGGCTAGCTATTCCCTGAGCCGGGCCCTTTTTAGAAAATAGGGCTATTTTGATTTGGGCCGAGCTTGTTTTAGAAAAGGGAAAAACAAAAAAAATCTCAGGTTTGGCCTACACTTCAGGCCCATCCGAGTCTTGGGCGGATGAACCAGGTCGGACCCAACCCAACCCGAGGATTCGACCCAAGTCGTTTAATAATATATTATAATAATAATAATTTAATAAAAATAAAAATAATAATAATTTATTTCTAGAAAATAAAAAAAAATCAAAATATCTCATATTTGCCCAAAGAAGTCAAAAAAAGGGCCAAAAATGATTCATATTTTCAGAAAAAAAAAACAAAAAATTCCTTTTATGTCAAAAAAATGTTTTTCCTCCACAAATGTATGGAAAATCTCTAAAAAATCCAAAAAGCTATAGGGTTTAAACAAGATTAGATAGCCATAGGTTTTAAACAAGATTAAATATCGGAAGGACATTAGTGATTAACTAGTGTAATCAAGTCCCTGAATATCCCTCTAGTTGCGTAGGAGTGAATATTCCTCCCAATATTTCGATTGGATTTTTAATCGACTAATCCCAAATTGATTAATAGCGATTCCTTTTAAAATTAACTTATATGTTAAAAACTCGGACTATTAAGTCAAAATTTGGTGGATTTAGGAGAGTTTGGGCTAAGCCTAATAGACATAGCCAAACCATTAGCCTTTGTAGGTGCTCGTCCCTAATTGGGCATAGAAAAAAAAAGGGGAGAAAAAGAAATGGTGAACTCATATTGACTTAGGATTGGAAGGAAAAAATACACTTATCGAAGCTAAATCGTCCGGTGCCAATGTGAACATTAGCTCATACAGCTAGCTGCATTGTCTAAAAGCAACATTTTATGAGAGCATCTTATGGCGCGTTTGGTAACGTTTCCGTTCGAGAAATAATTTTTTTATGAGAAATAATATATTTGTTTTTGTTCCCGAAACAATTTCTGAGTATAAGAACATGCTTGATAACTGCACAAAATTTCTATTTCCATGAAAGAAATGCATTTGGTAATATTGTATAATTTTATTTTTTCTTTTAATTTTTTAATATTTTTATTATATTTTTTTTTTTTTTCTTATTTCTTTTTTATTTCTCTCATTCTTCCTCTTTGTGGTTGGTCGCTGGTGGCGGACAACCAGTTGGGTGAGATCTAGTGAGATCATCGGAGCCTTGCTTGACCACTAGTGAGGCCGATACTCCCAGTGGCCTAGCAAGCACCACGAGGCTTCGCCTCGCCTAGGCGGCACAAGGTTAGCCTTGTCGGTGGCTGGGTGAGGTCTACCTCACCCAGCCCAAGACCTCACCCAGCCAAGTGAAGCCGAGCCTTGCCCAGCCATGACGTGGCTCGGGTCGATGAGCCTTGCCATTACTCAGTGTCTCCGGGGGTTGGCGACACTCCAGCAAGGTCGTCGGCCATAGCCAAGGCTAGCGATTGGCTAAAAGGAAGAAGAAGAAAAGAAAAAAAAAAGGAGAGAGAAAAATTGATTATAGAAATTGTTTCAAGGAATGAAAAGTTACTTTTTGCTAATTCTTATTTATGTTCCAAATCTATTCCTAGAAATAAAAAAAAATAAAAAAGACTTTTTGTTACTGGAAACAAAAGTTTTACCAAACACGTTTATATTCTTTTTTTATTCCACGGAACAAAAAAAAAAATAATTATTCCGGGAACGAAAACAAGTTTTAACAAACAGGCCTTTAATCTCTCTTTTTGCTGGCAACCCACTTCATGAAATACTTTACATGGCCAGCCAGACAAAAAATTTTCCCATTACTTTCCTCATTGGCAATGAATTGAACTGAACCCGTCTGGAAACGTCAAAGGTAGCAGCATGCTAACTGGTATTGGTGAAGGACAGTGTTGAACTGGAGGAAGTGCCTAAGGCTTGAGGAAGGCTCATGTGGAGGTTGCTACCAGTGCTTTCTTCTTCTTCATGGCTAGTTGGTTCCCATTGCTCCACGAGGGGACCCAGAATATTGACAATGTGGCCCATGTTCGGTCTCTGGCACGGTTCCGGAGCAGTGCAATAACCAGCCAGCTCAGCAACTTTGATTATACTCTCTAAAGTTTCTTCACGGGGGTCAAGAGTGTGGTCGATAGCTTTCGGGATGTTTTCCTTGTTAATCAGAACTCTACAGAACCAAGTGACCAAGTGTGCCCTCTCATCTGGCATGGTGTCGTCTAATGCTTTTTTACCGGTAATGATCTCCATCAAGACAACACCAAATGCGTAAACGTCGACCTTTGTAGTTACCCTTCCAGTGGCTGTACGGACAGAACAAGACCCATACAAAGTTCAATGCAATTTCATCGATAAGGAAAAAGAAATACCTATGCTCTGATTTCATGTTAAGAGAGGATAAAAGCGCCCCAAGAATGGGTAACATAAAGAAGTCACCCTTGATTTATAATCAACAATTTGTAGTCAGGTGATTTCACTGTCCCCCCTAGAGTAGATCAGAGGAATTGAATTGACTTAGATATTTTAATAGCAATCACGCACATTTGAGTTAATTAATGCGTGCTGATCAATCTTACCATTATAAGGCTCAATCTGAACAAAACATCCAACTGCAGCATAGGTATATAAAGTCCACTAGTTTGTTTGTAGGACTCCTATCCATTATTACTACTGAAAGATATCACACTTATGTAATCTCGATGAAAGAAACAATAGAGATCAATTTACCTGGTGCATATTCAGGAGCTAAATACCCAAAAGTTCCAGCCAACTGTGTCTCCACGGAATACTTCCCATCAGGAACATTTTTAACCAAACCAAAGTCAGCAACTTTGGCTCTCATGTCATCTCCCAACAGTATGTTTACTGGCTTCAAATCCCTATGGATAAATTTTTGTTGGGCTAAACTGTGCAGGTATTCCACTCCTCTAGCAACATCCAAAGCAATGGTCACCCTTTGCTTCCAAGTCAGAGGTGCATGCCCCTTCTCTTGCCACTCGAACAAATGTTGCGCGAGAGTCCCTTGTGGCATATATTAATACACTAAAAGCCTCTCATCACCTTTGATACAATACCCTAAAAGCATGACTAAATGCCTATGCCTCACTTTTGTAAGTACTGCAATCTCAGCTTGGAATCCCTTCATTCTCTTGGTGCCCACTGCCTCAGAATTCATTCTTTTAGCAGCAATTTTGGTGCCATCGTGCAACTCCCCTTTGTAAACAACACCAAAACCACCTCTTCCTAAAATGTTCTCTTCACTAAAATTACGAGTCGCTTGTCTAAGGACTTCAATTGAAATTTTAACATTTCCTCCTTTAAAAACAGGAAAATCACTATGGTCCCCACTGCTTTGGCTATGCAATTCACTTGGAAGCCCACCATAACCATTCATACTATTCCCGGCCCCATTCTTAGCTACTTCCATCCCAATTTCCGGATTGTCTTCCCTATTAACTTTCCTGTGTCGTCGCATGATGTAACAGAATTTGTACATGACAAACAACACCACCACGATGAAAATAAGGACACCTACGACAACAGCAGCAATTACACCACCTGAAAGTGAAGAACCATTTGACGATCCAGGTGAGCCACCACCAGTCGAATTCGTCCCTGAACCACCACTGCCTCCGCCACCTGTGTCCGTTTTACCAATTAATGGATTACCAATAGTAATCAATTTCAGTGAGGCTGGGAAAACCGGTATCGACCCAATGAGATTATTGTTCGACACATCAAGAACCTGAAGCTGAGTCAGCGTAGTCAAGCTTTCCGGAATAGATCCAGTAAGATTATTATCGTTCAACAGCAACGTGCGGAGCAAGGTGAGATTTGCAAATGCAGGCGAGATGGTCCCACTAAACCCTTGCTTCGCTAAATTAACAATGGTCACATTCTTACCCTGGCAAAAAATGGCACTCCAGCTGCCCTGGCAAGCATCATTCCCAGTCCAAGAATCCGCCAGCGTGATCGGATACCCCAACGCACCGACCACCTCAAGCAACGTAGTAACCTGTGGGTCGCAAGGGCCCGGCGCACTGTTGCAAAAGCTGTTGGTACCCCCATAGGTAATTTGAATTCCACTGCTATTATCAGGGACGGGACCCTGCAACATATTGTTATATAAGGACACATTCTTCAAGGCGGGGAGCGCCAACAGCGAGGCGGGCACAACCCCAGTGAACTGGTTGTCCCTAAGCTGGAGATCGAACAAACTAGTGCATTGTGAGAGATCGGGGATCGGATCTGTGAACAGGTTCTTCTGGAGCCAGACCTGGCTCAGCTGGGTCATCCCGGCCAACATGCTGATGCCGCCGGAAAGCCTCATCGCCTGGTTGTTGAGCCAGAGATTCTGGATCGATGAACCGCCGAAGGAGGAGGGGAGGGGCCCGGTGAGGTTATTGTAGGAGAGCCTCAGACTCGTCAGGCTAGGGAGGTTTCCGAGGAAGTCCGGGATCGTGCCGGTGATGTTGGTGTTGTCGGCGTAGAGGGTAGTCAGGGACGTCGAGGCGTTGAGCTCCGCCGGGATCTGCCAGGAGGGTAGGTCGAGATTGTCGCTGAGGCTGAGGGTCTGGAGGCTGGTGAGGCCCTGGAAGGCGCCGGAGGTGATGGAGGTGAAGTTGTTGCCCTCGAGGTAGATGGACTGGAGGGAGGCGAGGCCGGCGAAGGAAGGGACGGCGCCGGAGAGGGAGTTGCTCTGGAGGGAGAGGGTTTGGAGCTGGGAGAGGGAGGAAAGATCTGAGGGGAGGGCGCCAGAGAGGGAGGAGGAAGAGAGGTCTATGAGGGTGACTCGGGAGGAGGAGTCGCAGTTGACACCTTTCCAGTTGCAGTAGGTCTGGCTCGAGGACCAGCCTGACGGCTTGAGGGCGGCGAGGATCTCGGCCATGACAGCGGAGTCGTCGGCGGTGGCGGCGGAGGCGGCGAGGAAGGGAGGAGGAGGAGGAGGAGGAAGGGGGCCGGAGAGCGGAGGCTCCCGGCGGCCATTGTCGACAGCGTTGCTGTGGGTCTAGAGAGAGAGAGAGAGAGAGAGAGAGAGAGAGAGAGAGAGAGAAGGGAGGAGAAAGAGGTTGAGTGCCGAGGGAGAGAGTGAGGAGCAGGTCTTATGAACAGGCGCTGTCGCAGCAGTCGGTGAGGAGGACGCGAGAGAGAGGTGCTGGTCGTTCCCGCGTTTTTTTTTTCTTTCTCGTATTTTTTAATTTTAATTTGGTTTAGAGTTCAGACCAAATTAAAAAAAACAAAATAAGTTAATGCAACAACAACCCCAATTTGATATATTTATGATAAATTTACCTAAAATTTATTTTTTTATTACAAAAAATCTCAAATTAATACATATCTGTAATACTACTAAATTGAATAACACATATTAGTTGACAAACGTACCAAGTATTCCTTCTGTTTGTCACAAGTGTACTATTACTTATTCAATTTAATGGAAGCTAAGTATAAATTTATTACAAACGTATCAATTTGAGTTTATTAGTTTAGTAAATTTGTAATAGATATACCGATTCAAGATTTATAATGGTAAAAAAATTAATTTTGGATAAATTTGTTATTAAATTGAATTAGTTTAACCATATATAAAAGATTCATAATTCAATACTACCACCTACAGTGGCCCAGTTGGATAAGGCTCTCATGACCCTTTACGAGGAGGTGAGGAGTTTGAATCCTGCTAACCGCACGGGATCATAAGCGTGATGTCGGGGTGGTGGGTTTTCTGCTAGCATTACCCTTGGTTTACCTCACCGGCTGACAGCTGTATGGGGGTTCCCAGGTTACAAAAAAAAAAAAAAAGATTCATAATTCAAATTCAACCCAATAGAAACAGCATCAAACATAAATTTTATTCCAGATGATGTGATGTGATTATGTATAAAATAGCTCAATTTGCTCAATGATCATTAAGCATGGTAAGGCTATTTTTCTTTTTTTAAAATTTTAAAGTGATAGAAAGTAGTGTCAATTCGCCGTAATTGTGTTTGTAATTCTGCCATGTTGCAACATATTAGTAGATATATTTTTAGGGTAAGAGCTAAGTAGAATATTTCTTCTTATTTATCTATTTATTTTGCATATTTTAGGATCGTTCATATGTACTGAAATATATACCATATATATAGATAATCTATATTTCTCTCTTTTGAATATTTCTTATCATAATGAAATGCTACGGATTGATATGTTTGGCAATACATATTTTAAAATTGCGCAAAGGAAATTTGTATACATCAAGAATAAAACCGTTGGAATGAGAAAGGAAGCCCCATCATTGATAAGATAAGCCCAAGGTTTTGTAACTTTTTTATTAAAAAACTTTGATATGATACCTAATTTTCTAATATATATAGCAACTAAAAGTCGAAATCACAACATATATATATATATAATCCAATTTCAATGTAACCAAATGTAGTAATTTTTACATAATTTTTCTTTTGTTTTCTTCATTCTTCAAATCATATTTTTAATCATTTTGAGAAATAGGAGGAACAAATAAATCTCTACTTAACCACCCATTGCGGTGGTGCAGTTGGCTTGAGCTTTGTGCCTCCCACGAAAGGTGCCAAGTTCGAATCCCGACGACGTTACTTGGTGACTTAACTGCTGGGGTGAGTGTGGTGGCAACTTGCGTTAGCCCCTAGTTTATTCCCGCCGGCTGTCGGCTTTTGGGGTTTCTTGGGTCATAAAAATAAATAAAAATAAATAAATCTTTACTTATATGGAGAAATTGCCTAAGTACAATTTTTGACCAATGCGTTCCAACATGACATGAAAGTAGCGGGTTCATGGATTGATATTAGTTGTACTTGTGTGATAACCATACCAACCTATTTTGATACAATCATTAATTTGGTCATGATCAATTTCGATTCACGTAGCTCGAAATTGACCATATAACTTGTTTAAGTAAATAGATATCAAATCCACCCAATAAAGAATCTAACCTGCGTTGATCTATTAACTTTACCGAGGTATATATAAAAATAGTAAAGCTTTATTTTAGATTAATTAGAATGAAAACTAAACCTTTCCACGAGTAATCACATTGCTTATAAAAATCATAATTTCTTTGACTTTTACTAAGATTATTTGATTTATGGTAGATCGCATCAGCTTGTTAAATGTATCTATGTTGTGAATCACATAAAAATTTAATTTTATTTCAAAGATATTGTTTGAGTCATCAACTCATGTTCCGATTAGATTCACCAAACCAACCCAATGTTGCCTAAGATGGTAAGAAAGTTTGCTCCTCTTCTTGAGGTTTTGGGTTCAAATATTATTGGAAACACTATTAGAGTAAAATTAGGAATACACTAGACCGATGGGTGGGAGGTGCGTCCTTAACACCCCCTAAAGAGGTGAACTAGTCAACATGTGTGAAAGCTTAAAAATAAAATAAAATTGGGTACACCTAGTTTGACCCATTTAAATAAATGAGATATGCGAGCCATGTTGAATTGATCTATTTATAATAAGCAAGACGCGTTCCAATTGCCTTCTTTGATGTTATTTTGAAAGAATAACATATTCGTAAGTTAAATGAGACCAACATAACTAGTGAGCACGTGTCGCACGCTCAAGCGTGTTAGAATTTTTTTGCAAAATCTTGAGCAAGGGTTATCATGAAAGGATTGATTTTTTCAGGCAGTCTTTTCCACTAGGTGGATTGACTGTCTCTAGTATTGGAAAATTACAAAAGACTCGGTGTCTCCAAAAATAAATAAGAAAAGATGATGAATCAATTTTTTTTTCTATTTTTAAGTATTTTGAAATGGTAATTTCAATCTCAATTACAGTGCACTAACATAATACGTGAAAATAAAGTAAGGAAGTCCTTAATAAATGAGAAATTCACAGCTTTTCTGCATGAATGATTGATAAATGTGATCCAATAAATATAGGTTGAAATTGCAAAAAATAAAATAAAAATATTAACATTTCTTATTGCACTTGTAAAATATAAGGTGACACAAATGGCCTTAAATTTTGATCAAATGTGTAATATTATCCATGAATTATAAATTTTTAATTCATTCAATATAATCCTTGAATTTTGACTTAACATATAATGCCGTCTCTAAATTTTTAATTTATTTTAAGTGATCTATGAACTTTTGGTATATATTTAATTTACTCTATATATTATATGAAAGTGCCTAATATTATCTTCAAACTTGAATTAATGTAAATGTATTGAAGTTCAGGGATATTTTCACATAGTTTATAGCAAAATTCAAGTACTACATTAAATAAATTAAAAATTCAGCGATGATATTGCTTATTGGACTAAAATTTACAGATCATATTGAATAAATTTAAAGCTCGGGAATAACATAATTAACATATGGTTTATGTAATTATCCTAGAAATATATTGTGATTTTTCCAAGAGGTGATTTCTCCTAGAAGGGAAGAACAAAACAAGAAACTTCCATGTGTAGTGTTGCAAAGTCATAGCAATTTCCTTGTGTGGCTCATCCATAGAAAATGTATGATATTATTTCATGGCCAATTACAGCAACTATTTTAGGGGAGAAAAACATTGTTGTCATTATATCATACATATATATTTATGATATGTATTTTCTGTAATATTTTTTAATTGTTAATCAATTTGCAAGAGAATGTTTAAGCATGTGCGCTAGCGTTGTGAGACTGGACCCCGCCCGTACACGGTAACTGCGGACAGCTGTGACTTAGCTTTGCATGTTGGATGCGAGTGCGGCGGCGCGTATAGGGGAGAGCGATGTGATGGTCGCTTTTCCTGAAGTATAAAATCCCAGTGGGCCCCGCCCTTTCCTAATCGCTTTCGGTCCGAAGTTTCCTTTTCGCCTGTGTTTTGCGCGACGAGGTTTCCAGCACATGGCGCGGGATCGGTCGTGTTCCAAGATTTGGACCTGTTTTTGTTGACCAAGCCATTTACCTCATATTAGACCTGTCACACGCCTAGATTGGACCGAATTATAAATGGTTAAACTCACACGCCAAGTTAATTTATTTTAATCCCATTCTCATGTGATGCAAATTTGGTAATTCATATCCGACCTCAATCAATATTGATAAAACACTTCTATATTAAATTTAATATACAAAAACTCATAACCTAATTAGGGTGAAAATATAGAGTAAGTAAGCGCGAAATCGAGTGAAGATGAGATAAATTGAATAGAGAATCATATAAATGAGTTGGTCCAATTCATACCTCATTTGACACTCATATTGTGTTTAAATCCATTTATAATTCATTTATTCTATATAACTAACTTATTTATAATTTACTTTATTTTTTGGTAAGAAACTCATTTATAACTTATTTAATGTTTATATAGGTTAAGAAATAAATTTCTAACCCACTTTAACGAGTCTAAGTCATATACATGAACATTTTGGGGGACAGGCCGAAAGATGAGGGTGACTTGAGTTTTTCGATGGAGTTTGCATTTTCAAGCTTGCTTATTCGCATTTTGTCCTTGGAACTTGCCGTAGCCAAGTCAATCGAGCTGTTGGGATCTTGACCAAGTTCACCCGACAAGTTTGAATTTTGTAGAGCTAATTTGGACGAGAAAAAAGATGACAATATGTGCTGCAATCCTTCTGGGATGAACTTGACTTTATAATTTAGTTGAGATTCTCATCCTATTCTAGAATCTTAAAAAGTGAGAACAAGAAGATAATAGTGACTCAAGTTAAACTAAGAAAACAAACTAAATTGCGGTGAAATTGCCGCACCTTTCTCATATTTTAAGAGAAATTAGGAGGGAGGGACGGACCTTCAATCTTTGAGATAATGCATATTAATATCTATATTTCATTATGAACTTTGGTCAAATTTATATACGGGTCATTGAACTCTTATGGAACCTTTTTCTTTGGCAATTGATGCCCTTGGATCAAAATTTAATCAATATTTAGATGGCACATTGATATGGAAGCCGCTTGGTGCAGACCTATCATTTCGACAGTACACCATGCGTAACTAAAAGAAATACAAAGAAAAGTGAATGAAAACAAAAGAAAATAAGCCACAGGTACCAATTCAAACACTTATAAAATACTTAGCTTATTCCCAGCTCTCTCAGATGTTAAAAGTTGATCTTGATTGGAAGAAAAAATAATAGCCGACTATTTCAGGGCTTGACTAGCATTGAACTCCTTATTGTCGGACTTGATTCTTCCCCTTTAATTTCAGGGCTTAACAAAATAGTAAATAACTTTCCTTTTAAACAACATAGGTATGAATGCATCTAAATCATGCCATCTACACAAATTGAATAAGACTTCATCTACAAGGTGTCGAGATGACACAAGGTTGTAAGTCGAATTGATGTGGAGATTTTGAACAAGGAATCAAGCCAACTCCTCCTGACTATAAGAACATCATAGCACTTTGGTGTCTTTAATCAGAATTCTGAATACAAAAAATATAGTGATTCTGCCCTTCCCCCCCCCTTTGTTCTCAACATTTGCATCATACCCCGCCGGCACTACCGTTCAAAATGTTGATAACCTTCCAAATTTCAAAGCCAAATTATACGGCCATGTTTTGCTTCGAAGTCTGGATAAATTTGGAAATTGTCGAGCCTCCTCATTTTAATGGATTGATCGGTTTAAGTCGTGTTTTACGATGAGGTAATTCGATAAAAAAAAACAACCTCTAAAGAACAAACAATACTGGCTCAGTTCTGAAATTGTCTATGTTGTCCAGCCGCCTACTTGAGGCCTCACGTCGTTTCTTGTACAATTTTATTTTTTTATATAAAAAACACAATCCACATGAACCCTACTAATTAATCTCTATATAAATAAGCCAAAATACTTTTCTGTTGTCTTATTTTTAAATTTTCTAAATAACCCTTCCTTTCTTTCTCTCGTATTCACTCATTTTATAAGTAAGCACCCACTTCTCTCTCTCTCTCTCTCTCTCTCTCCCTCTCTTCTTACTTTTACACTTTCTAAATTACTCTTTCTTTATCTCGTTCTCACACAGCCATTCATAACTACCCATTTTCTCTATGTGCATAATTACCTAATTATGGGCCTTCATCATTATATCACTTGACCCTAAAAGTAAGCACATTCTCATTCTCTTTACTAATCTACTCTTCCTTTTCCACCGAATATTGTCGGGCCCTGCCGTCATGGACTTTAGAAGTCTTGTACTGAGGACCATCATCCTTGACCAGATAAAGCCCTAGAATCAGCCCGGGAGAGAGTAGCCTTTTTGACCGCAAACAATGACAAAAAGTGAGATGGAGAGAGATAGGGGAGGATCAAATTGATAAGTTTTCAACTAAACCCAATTAATGTGAATGCAAAATAAGATAAAAAAATTAATATTGACAACGTTGCTCTTTTAGCATGGCAAATAACGACTGTCATAGTTGTGGTTATATTAGCATAGCACTTAGACGACAAAAAAAAAAAACTTAATTAAAAAATAACATACTTTGACATATGATTCAGACGGGATGGATGAACTCTATTTTTACTTTGGGTGAAAAGGATCTTAGAGCCAATTTAGTAATGAACTGACTCCATTTAGTAACTGCTGTGCATAATTGATGGACCGCCAGTTCATTTTTCTAAAATTGCCTAATTGATGGACCCCAAGTCCAGTTTCCAAACTTTCAGGAAAGCCCAAACTAACAAAAATGCCTCACATATTCTTGGCGGCCCCTTTTCCAAGCCGTACCTGGGGTAGAGAGTAGCGATTAATGCAAATACACCCATACGAGGGTACGCGAGGAAGGATAGAGGGAGAAGAAGTTATTACAATGGTCAGATTAACACTATCATAGCCATTGATTGCATGAATCTTCTGTGTAGACTGAATTTTTATAATTTCTTTTTGAGAGCAAAGAAGACATAAAGAGAAAATAGAGATGATGATAGCGATAATGTTGACGATAGATCATAAATAATGACATATGAGAAGTTTTCGTGTACTTGTGATTGTGGGGCAGGGAAGGGAAGGACTAGTGAGTTAGGGAGTCATAAATTGCATAAGTACTAAATTTAATGAAGTACGTATTAGTGTTATATGCTTGATCATGAAACGAGATAGAAACAAATAATACTACAAAGTCTCTTTCTCTAGGATGTAATATGATTCAAATGTCGTAAATTTGGTGATTGTGCATCTCCATTTCCATTTATAATATTGTGAATGTTTCGCTGAAATGTTTTCTCTTGATGAAATATCTGTCATTGGGAGTTGTTCCTCAAATTTTATTTAAGGTAACCAAGGTTCTGCACTAGATCTGGACTGGAGATATCATAGACGAAAGGAACCAACGGCTTTGATTTGAATAGGACTGTACAAACGCAAAGTGTGCTGAAATTTAATTGATGTTGGAATGCTTGGGCTGTGGATTGCCGGTAGTGACATTCCCGCAGTGAAGCGATCAACAGACAAATGCGAAGCTCATCGCAAATGCGTGGAGGACCGGAGTGAAGGTGACACCGAACAAGCAAGGCAGCTTGGTGGAGGGCGGCGAGATAAGGAGGTGCTTGGAGTTGGTGATGGTGGGAGATGGAGAGGAGCGAGACGAGATGAGAAGGAACGCCCAGAAATTAAGGGATTTGGCAAGGGAGGCTGTGAAGGAAGGTGGGTCTTCGAACATGAACCTCAGGGCCATTGTGGACGAGGTCAGAGAGGCTTGTCTGTGAATAATCTATGGTATCAGCTGCCAGATGTAGTGCTTTCTTGTCGTTTTCTTAAAGATTATAGAGAATACATATGTCATATGTCTTTTATGTAACCTTCATTTGGGCGTTGCGTTGCAGCTTGCTGTTTTAGACAATTTTTTTTTTTGCTTTCTGGTTTCATTATCCTTCTTTTCCCATTTTGTTTGGTGGGCTAGAGAATTGGGTGAGAATCTTAGCATGTTAAAAATGTCCCACCATACTCCCTCTATTTCTAGCTGGGGACCTTGGCTTTCTGTTGGCCCCAGGAGATTACCCTGATCATATCTGACGCTTCGGTCGCTTAGTTTAAAAATTTTGAAATTGGGCCAAAAATTTTACCATTTCTTCAAACATTTTTGGAATAAAAATATATCCATGACAGAAAATAAAAGTGAGAAAGAGAAACATAAAAATAAAAAAACAAAATTATTTTATCTGGTTATCCTCAAATTTGGCTAGGACATACCGTTTCCACATTGATGGTAAAAATATATCCATGATAGAAAGTAAAAGTGAAAAAGAGATTCGAAACACATTATTTTGTCTGGTTCATCCTCAAATTAGGGCTACGTCCATCTAAAAATTTATTGTAATTAGTATATTGCACCTCTGTGTTACATTCATCAATTATAAGAAAAAGTGAATATATATACTCAATAGTTATTTATGGCCATAAGCCTAAACTATCATATAATATAATATGAGTCAAACTATAAAAGTCCTCTACGGCTCGAGAGCCCATGCCATTCTATTGATGGAGAGTATGAACCACAACCCAACATAAAGGAGGTTGTTGAGGGGGGAGAGAGGACCTTGGTGTATACAAACTTGAAGGCAGTAGAGATGTATGTTAATGCTTTATCTCGGGGATGTGCTTATTGAGGACGAAGCACTCCATCAAGACCCGCATTGCCTAGGGAGATTCCAAGTGAAGCCATTTCTTTCTCCAAGTTGGAGTAAGAATACTCATAGATGAAAAGGCCCTGTGGTGCTAAGGAGAGAACTGTCATTGGCCTTTGTCACTGGCCACTTGAGTCAGCCTACAAATGTTCAAAAAGGCCACCATGGAGTATACTTTGTTAGCCTGGTGGAAGACAAGAATGAAGGCTATTATGTACCAAATGGTGTTAAGGGTAAGTTGACTTGGCGGAAGATTAATTAGCATAAAACATGCCACCTAGATGTGAAAGGTATAGATGATGGAGCAAATCTCTCATGATAGAGCAATCTTCCACAATCTATGCCAATCCTATTGATAGAGCCAATCTTCCACAATTTGTGCCAATTTCATTTGTAGCAAATCTTCCACAATCTATGTTGATATTATAGATTCTTATCTTTTGCAAAATCTTTTCAATTGTGATTTTCCCACTCTTGTACATATTATAAATATAATATAAATCTCCACACGTATGTATGTGTGATCAAACTCAAATTCATACTCTTTCTTGGTATTAAAGCTAATTAATTATTTTTTTGAATCTTATTTATCTTCTCCATTACAATATCTTCTTCCATATCCTCCAACATCATTACTAACTCCAACACCATTATCGCCACTACCATTGCAAACTCTCCATCCTTGTTGGCCACTTCCTAATCACCATTTGCTCTTAGCAATATATCAAATGTTCTCCAAATCAAACTAGATCGTAACAATTATCTTCTATGGTGCGCATAGTTTTTTTTTTTTTTTAATTTCGTCTTCATGGGTATCTTTGGTTTGTGGATGACTCATATCCTTGTCCAGCACCCATTATCATTGTTTTTTTTTTTTTTTTGATAAAGGTAATGATGTATATAGCTTTGAACCAACATTTACATAAGAACCGGCGCCACAAAACTTTCACTGAAAATACAAAGGTCTTCAAGAGTGGAAGAGTGCCAGTAGCAAAAGAACTCCGCAAAAGCGGCCAAAGCAAGAAACGCCTAACAAATAGCTAAAAGCTAACAAGGAAACCCAAGCCACGCAGGGCGAAGGAGACCAACCTCACAAAACAACCAGCAATAAAACAAGAAAAACTAAAAGAAAGACACCAAGGAGGCAGTGCCACCAAAGCTAAACCATCGTATCCCATCCAAGGCATACCACTAACCACGCCGAAGGTGGAAACCACACGTTTACTATAAGGAGGCTACAAAACCGCTGGGGAGGAAGAGAAAATGGATGCATCCAACCTCCAATTCTGCTAGAGTCTTCTATTTCTTGGGTTATCTTCTACATTCCTGAAGGTTAAGGCTTTATTCTTCACCACTTTAATAAGATGTTTCTTGACCATTGCTACAACAATAGGATAACCTTTGAAGAGAATGTCGTTCCTGTACTTCCAGATAAGGTGGCACATAGCTCCAAAAGAAAAATGTTCAATGGAGTGATCAAAGTCCTTACTAGAGAGAAATTTCTTCGTCCACTGAAGGTTTTCTGACCACATCTTGTTCCACCATGGGAGATTGTATTTAGCCACCCAAAAGAAAGCCATGTTTGAAGTGATGCAGCATCCAAAGAAAAGGTGGTCTATGGAATCTAGCGTCAGCTTACAAAACGCACATACCTCCCTTCCAATTCTACCATATGACATGAGAAGGACTTGGGTAGGGAGCTGAATCTTGATGATAAGCCAGAGATTAAATTGATATCTTGGTGTGATTTCCTTGTTCCAAATAAATGATGCCCAATTAACGCTATCCTTCCTCCTTCTAATGATATGCCAAGTTGAGGATACTGAGAAGAGGCCAGAAGGATTGTTGGTCCAGAGAAAGCGATCCGGAACTCCAAAGAGAATCGGAAGGGGGTGGTTCAAGATTCAATCACCGTCTTGAATGCCATACCCGTCGATGAAAAAAGGTTAGCCACCGTGGCACACCTAGATAGACCAGAATCCGAAATAATGAGTCAGAGCATATAAGGTTTAAAGGGCCTCTTTGATGCCAATTGTCAAACCAAAGGGAAATAGACCGGCCATCTCCAATCCTCCATCGGAAAGACAGTCAAAACTCGGATCTAAGGTAGAGAATTCTCTTCCAAGCCCAAGAGCAACATGCGGGCACCCTAACAACCCAAAAACTCTCTTTTTTGAGGAAGGTTAAGTGGATCCACTTGCACCCATTATCATTGTTGTTGATAATACTGTGACCAATAACCTAGATTATACTACATGGCATTATCATTATTAGCTAATCCTTTGTTGCATCCTGTCCACTCTTATCGAATCAATTTTCTCACACATTATCGATCTTGAGACTTCTCATGATGTTTGGATTAAGCTTGACAAACTTTATGCTCCTCAAGAACATTGCGGATCAACTTTTTTGCAGCTATTCATCCAATCTCTGATTTCCAATTAGTTCTCAGCATCCTCGGTGGCCTGACTTTAGAGTATGATGCATTTGTTACCTTAGTCACATCTCATCTTGATCCACTAACTTTTGATGGCTTCTTCGGCCTTCTTTATAGTCAAGAAGTTATTCTTCAAATCACACCACTAAATCTCTAATGGAGTCTTCTCCACTTGTGAATGCTATAGTCAAATCATATGATGCCCTGAATACCTCTAATGGTCAAGGATGTGGCAATTTTTATGATGGGGTTGTCGTTCTCAAAATTTTTATGATGGGGGTCACTTAGCTCTCCAATCCTAGTAGTGATTTAATCCTAGCTATAAAGCCAATATTGGCTCTCCATCAGCAATGTAGCTTCTTCAACTAGTGAGTCATTTGACCTACTATTCATGCACTGGCAAATATCACATATCGGTTCTTCCATCTTATATTCTCCTATTAGTTCTTTTAAATTATAGACTATTTATCATGTTCCATCTATAAAGAAGAATCCATTATATGTTTCTCACTTTACCAAAGACAATGATGTGATATTTGAAATTCATCCTACTTTCTGTTGTGTTGAGGATCGATCCTTGGGGAACTTCCTACTCAAAGGCTAGAATAAGAATGAACTTTATTATCTTAATAACATACATACCTCCAATAAAGTCCCTTTGTAGTCGAATAAATTATCACCAGCTCCATCCTACTTCATTGGTGAATGAGTTTCTACTCTGTTTGGCATGAGCGCTTGAGTCATCCGATTGCCCACATGGTTTGTTGATATCTCCTTCTTCCTCATCTAGTTTTTGTGAATCATGTCACTTGGGCAAGTCGCATTGTCATCTCTTCATTAGATTAATAATGACTTGTAATGCTCTTTTGGAAATACTTTATTCTGATCTATAGGGATCATCTCCCATTACTTCAGTGAATGGTTTTCATTATTCCGTCATTTTTATTGATGCTTATAGTGGATACACACGGTTTTTTTTTTCCATTTACTATGAAATTTGATGCTCTCTCTACTTTTGTGCTATTTAAATCCAAAGTGGAAAAATACTTCAATTGTAAGATCAAGGCCCTTCAAATTGATGGAGATGGTGAATATAATAAATATGATCCTTATCTCCATCTTTATGGCATCCTACATTGTCTCTCATGCCCGTGCACATAGGAACAAAGTGGTTAGGTTGAGTGCAAACACCATCATGTTGAGGAAATTGGCATAACATTGCTTACTCGAGTTTCTATTTGTCATTTACATTGGACTGATGCTTTCCTTAGTGTAGTCTTTGGATTAACCACATACCTAAAATGGTGTTGAGTGGATTGTCTCCTTATGAAAAATTGTTTAGTGAGGAACTTGATTATTTATAGTTGCGTGTTTTTGGATGTGCTTGCTACTCTTGGTTGCGCCATTATTCTCTCCATAAACTTGATGATAGAAAATGCAATGTATCTTTGTTGGCTATTCTCCTCATCGCCGTGGCTATTGTTGTCTACATCGTAGCACTGGTTAAATATAAGAATCTTGCCATGTGATTTTCAAAGAGCACTTGTTCTGATTTGCTAAACCACAATATGGTTACTTGTTCTTACAATCACCAAGTACTCTTGTTTGCTTTGGTTATTTCACTATTAAGCCCCATAGCTTTAGGGGGTGTCCATTACCACATTGATTCCATTAAGTCCATCTAATATCATGGGCAACTCTTCATCACAACTTTGACAATCATCTACTTCCACAATTCTATGTGGATCCTACCATCTTCTCAACTTCAACCGCCAACTTCTATCCATCCAGTGGTCACTTGTTTGCAAAATAAAATTCGTTTACCAAAGGATTTTTTTTCTTTGCAAACAAAGACCCGACTAACATTAAATAATGTCCAATAAATTTAATGCTCTCATTCAAAATGGCACTTGGGAATTGGTTCTTCATCACCCTTCCATAAATGTGGTTAATGGCAAGTGGATTTATTGCCTAAAACCGAGGATAATGGCTCCATTGATAGACATAAAGATGACTTCATTGAAGGGCTTTACTTAACAGACTAGCTTGGATTATGATGAAACTTTCAATCCACATATTAAACTGACAATGGTTTGACTTGTTCTCTCTTTAGCTATTATACATAACTTGTCTTTATGCAAATTGGACATCAAGAATGCATTTCTCCGTGGCACCATAAAAATAAGTCCACATGAGTAGCCCCAAGGATTTGTTGATTCATGTTATCCTAGCCATGCATGTTGTCTTTGGAAAGCTCTACATGGGCTAAAACAAGCTCTAAGAACTTGGTTTTCTTAGCTAAGTTCATGCATATTATTTATCAAGTTTGTGGCTTCCACTATTGACTCTTCATTATTCATTTAGTGTATATCAACCACATTCTACTTATTCTTATATATGTTGATGATATTATATTTATTGGGAGCTCTACCTCTTCCATCACCGAATTAATCACTCAACTTGGCATTGTGCCATGCTCCGACCCTCTTCAGATGTGTAGCATCCCTCGAGTCACTTAGGCCATTTAATTGCGATGTCCCAGGAGGTGTCGCCGACCCATTCATATTATTGTTTACTTATATTGTGGCATCCTAAAATTTCATAACGATATCTAAATGCACTACGACTCATGAATAGGCAATGGAAGCGCCATCATACTATATTATAGCCATTAGACCTATGTATTACAATTAAACAAGGCCGATCATTTAATGGACAATTGTTTTGTTAGATATCTATCATATGTCCATGTGTGATCAAGGATTGTATTAAAGGATAAATTGATAAGGAATTTTCTGTTCTTGGCCGTATACTCTATAAGTCGGATTACCATTGATTAATGTTGCAATATTATATAGCCATGTGAGTATTTGTAATTATGTATATATAAGTGGGGATTAAGATGGATTATTAGGAATAGGTGTGGGCTGGATGCCTAAGGCCCTAAAACAGCCCAAAGCATCCCACATTCCCTCTATTCGGTCGACCAAGGCCCGATCGAATGAGGCCCATCATCCTTGCATGAAGATTGACAAGTGGCAAGAGAGATTAAGCAAGTGTCACTGCCCCTATTGCTTCACCGGAAACCTCCATGCAAATCCAATGATTACTAGCTAATCATGAGGGTGAAAGAAAAGAGAAGGGGCGGAGTGAGCGAGGGAGTGATCGAGAGAGAGAGAGAGAGAGAGAGAGAGAGAGAGAGAGAGAGAGAGAGAGAGTGACCGAGAGAAAGAGAAAGATCGTGAGGGTGCTTGGCGATGAGGGGAGAAGGAGACCAGCCCCACCGTGCGTGTGCCAGCTGCTGCCGTCGATGTCGCCTAGCTTCGCCGACAATCGAGCTGCGCTTGGAGTCCTCAAATTGCCGTTTGCTTGCTATGTTTGCGTTGAACTTAAGGCAAGTGAGAGTCCATTGATCTACAATTTGCTTGCTGTGCTTGTGTGTGAAGTGTAATAGATTTAGGAGATGCTTGAGTTGTGATGCTGGATGCTGGAATTCAAAGGTATAGGAGTAGTTCTTCAAGCTAGCAAATTATTTCATGGAAAAATGGCTTGACCTTTGGCAACTCCGTGAATTTTCTGTAATTATCTAACCGAAATTTGACTTCATGTCCTTGATGAAATTTGTAGATGACATCTTGAGGAGTAACATACTAAAATTTGAAAAGAAACGGACAAGTATTGGTCAATGAAACGATTTTTCTCTGAAATTGTTAAATCTGGAAATCGTTACCAAGGGTTATGGAGGGTTATGGTAATTATAGATTTTAATCTATCATGAATCTGACTTTGAGTTTCGCATAAAAATTTTACCTCTAGGTTTTGTCTATTTTCTGAGTTGATTTAGGGGTTAACTGAATTTGTGAATATCAAAATTTCAGAGTTCTTTTGACATGGTGTTTTTCTAGTTTATTGTTAAATTTCCAGAATTTTAATTGGCATTATGTTTTACGAAAATTTCAAAATTTTTGAGTTGAATAAAATTGTGCAATGGTGATGTTTGAAATCTTAAGGTTGTGATGCATGGACCATAGCGACTCGTACAAAGTTTTTTTGACATGGTGTTCTTCATGAAACCATTTCCTCTAGATCTTGTTTTTTGTAGATCATTCTGTTTTTTCGAAAATTTAACATGTTTAAATTTGTTTTCGCAATGGTGATGTTTGAAATTAGGCTTGATGCATGGAATTACGAAGTTCTTTTGACATGGTGTTCTTCATGAAACCATTTTCTCTAGATCTTGTTTATAACATGTTAAATTGTCCAGAATTTTAATTAGAGGAGTGCATTCTGTTTTATCCGAAAATTATTTTATTTTCAAGAACAAATGAATTGCTCTATGAGATGTGATATCTTGAGTAGTTATTTATACAGCATATGTGGTGAAATTTAGCATATCATATGACAGAAAAAAATTTGATTGAGACATTTGACATTATTGCATCAAATGCTATTTTGAAAGTGAGACATATATGTGAATATACATTGTGATGTTGATGATACCGTCAGACATTTGAGTCGACGATGCCCTAGAAGTGTCGGGATGCTCGGAGGTGTGTGCAGGAAGCCTCGTGATGCCAGTTGGGGTGCGGGATGCTTGGAGGTGTGTGCCGGAGGTCTCGCGATGCCGGGTTGGGTGCGAGAGCTAGGAGGGATGCAAAGATTGGTCCCTGGGAAAAAATGAGATCCTTTTGAATATCAAAATGGGAAATGAATCATGTGCATGTGTGTGCATATGGCATGGTGCATGAATTGTCTATGAATTGAGTTGGTACTATGGCATTGAAAATGTGGTCATTAAGGCATTGAATGGATCTCATGGAGATATATGCATGATTGCATGGATGATATGTGCATTTCACATGAAACCTTGGTTATCTTGCTTGTTGCATTGTGTAGTTTGATGGATATTTTACTGCTAAGTGGTTGTACTCACCCATTTTAGGGACTAACATTTCAGATTAATAGATGCTTTTGTTACCGGTCACACGTGGTACTTTCTATGGCTTACCGTCCAACATTGAGGTTGAGTGTTCGGAGCATTCTTGTGTTGGTGTTTGTGGTCTGGTGTTCATCCGTGTTTGAGTTTTAGTTATGTATGAAATGGGTCTACTTGATGGCCCTGTAGTCTAGGAGTTCTTATCCGTGCATGTTCGTCGCAACGGGATCATGATGGGGATGCTGCCGCCGCCGCCATTTGATGCATCGGGTTGGGTGTGATTGTGCGTGTGATTGGTAGTAGATGACACTTTTTGGATAGCCGACACCGGATGATGGATCGATATACATGACTGATGTGGGGTCGGATACTTTTGGGTTATAGCCGAGCTTAGTAAAGCCTTAGCCTTTTGATGTACCGATTCTTGATGTTCGATCAAGCTATGTAAATAAAAGTGTTTTGGCTCTAACGTATATGAATTGCACTAGGATTGATTTAAATAATATGAACCCTCGGGATTTATGGACCCACTATAATTAAATGGTATTAGAGTGATATATTATTAAGGTAAATGAAAGGCAAGTGAACTGTGGCGACCCTAACAGATCGGGGGCTATTTTGAGGGTGCCACATACACAACCGGAAGCAAAAACAAATCAGCCAATTGTTTAAATGCGCGCACACACGCACACGCACACGCACACGCACACACGCACACACGCACGCGTGTACGCGCGCGCGCACACACACACATCATACAAGCACCTATTATGCCACATAAAAAATAGCCCAAAAGCGTTGCCGTGACTATCTCCAAAATGGGCCCAGGGTAAACCTGGCACCTTTAGTATTATGAGGGCAGCTTTTAAAAAGTGATGCACCCTTGCTACCACTTAGCTTCCTATGGGCTGCATATACTAGGGTTCTGGCTCAATGATCATGTTGGGGTCGACCTCGGGATCGAACACTACCCCATCGAGCACATCCAGATCCATCCCATCCCAGTTGGTATTCCTTAGCCTTGCACTTGAAGGTACACGCGCGCGCGCGCGCACACACACACACACACACACACACACCATACAAGCACCTATTATGCCACATAAAAAATAGCCCAAAAGTGTTGCCGTGACTATCTTCAAAATGGGCCCAGGGTAAACCTGACACCTTTAGTATTATGAGGGCAGCTTTTAAAAAGTGATGCACCCTTGCTACCACTTAGCTTCCTATGGGCTGCATATACTAGGGTTTTAGCTCAATGATCATGTTGGGGTCGACCTCGGGATCAAACACTACCCCATCGGGCACATCCGGATCCATCCCATCCCAGTTGGTATTCCTTAGCCTTGCACTCGAAGGTCCATCAAAACCATAGATGGGGCTGTATAGCTTGTTCCTACCCAAAAGTAGTAGGCCGAAAAGTGATGGGGCACTAAGTTTTGGGCTCCTTGTTGACCTAGATTGTAGTCACATAGTGCTCATAAGGTGCATTGGTCCCTTCTATCGGTAATTAGTAACCTCTTGGCTTTGCTTAATGGGGACCTCAAACCTAATGTGGTGGTAGGGCTTAAACATTCTTAGGGCCTGGAAACATTTTGACAAACAACAATGCAATAAAACTTAGTGAATAAGCTCTCTAATCCTTGCGAAGGAGGTAATTCACCTTGGAGTTAGCTTAAACATGCGAGTTATTTATCGATGGCAGATCAATAGCAAAGCCCTTACTTTGCCTTAACTATTAATATGAACGGTTATCTCACTTTGTCAAGGCCATCATAATATAAGCATATAGACAATTCTTACAACAAATTGCATACTTATGAGGTAGAAATAAGAATGTGTAATATCTCATAATTGTGCACAAATGCCATGCTATCATTCTCATGTATGTTTCACATAGATATGTCTAGATTATTATGACTACTTAAGACCACAGCCAACCCAAAGGTCGACGATCTTTGGGCATAACTAGGCATTGTCTTGTCCCATCAGGCATGACATCATCCCACGTATGGATACGACTCAAGATGGCATTCCAGTTGAGAAGCTTCATTCCGAAATCCATCTGTGAATGGCATTCCATTGACATGGGTCATTCGAACTTATTTGGGTATCATCCACATAATCATATGCATAATCATATGCATCAAGATGGTTCTATTACCCTGAATAATCATACACGTCAAGGTTTTTAGGTGATCACATGAGTATACCATCACTCAAGTTCATTTCATATCTTTCTTATTAATCTATGCAGGAGTGTGTAATGCTCATACAATATGCAATAATATTAATTACATGCACCCATGTCGTGCTACCATACTATGTGATCACATCTTTATTGTGCATTCATCAAAGTAACACTACTTTCCATTTCATAACATAATGCATAATAGTAACACATGACACTTTAATAACCTTATCCCTTTACTTAGTCTTGCATACATATCCATTAGTTACCATTATCAAATACCAGAATACTCACCCCTTTCCTATTCTAAGGGCTACATTAACAAATACCACATTCAAAGTTAGCATCCAACAATGCACTAATCAATTTATAATACTGTTGGACTTTTTGATTGTTGTTTGACTGTTGAACCTTTCTGTTGAACTTTTTGACGCTTGCAACAACTTTTGGTAATACTGATTATGGTTGGATAGTTATTTGTCTTATCTTTTCAAGATTAACATGTTTTTCTGTGGTTGCAGAATCGTTGCTATTCAGATTCTAATCAACTTATTTTTATAAGATATTATGTATTGCTTAAGAGTTGTTTTGTAGTTCAAAAGTTCTCAAATTTGAAGAAAAGTTTTGTCACCATAAAAAAATGGGGAGATTGTTGGAGAAAACTAATTTACTGTTTTGAAGTTGACAAAATCTTTCCAAAGTCTAGTCTGAAGACTTCAAGACTCTAGTGTCAAAATCTGAAGATTATCAAACTTTAGGTTCAAAGTCTACCCACACCGACGGTTTTCAGATTAAAGAATAACGAGTTATCTGGATACGAAATTATCTTTACTTCTTTAAGGATTCGATTCGTATGGCTTATGGATGACTTTATGGTTGGATATAGCACCAACATGATTGACTATCTTTATTAAAATCAATTCCGATAATCAAATCTTTTGGAAGGCAAGCAAACTTGTAAAGTTCTATTTATGGAAACCAAGATCCTGATTGTATGAGCAAACATGATTAACGGGTTTTCATCACAATCATCATATGACTCAAGATCTCCTTGATTGATTCTGTCAAATGGGTAGATTGGAAGAACTCATTTGGAAAGTGCCAACGATCGTGAAGGCATGAAGGAGTATTTAAGGTGGACTCTCTAATTGTTCAAGAGTGTGCATGAAAGAAAATTTTCAAAGTCTAAAGCTTCCTAATTCCTTGCTATTTCATTCGTTAAGCTCAAAGTTGTATACAAAAGAAAGAAACTCATAATGAGACTTTGTGAGAGACTAGTAGAAACTTTCCACTGTGAAGTCGAGTTCACATGACTATAAAATCTCTTTTGTTTTTTTAGTAGAATCTTGTCAGTAGGTTGTTAGTGTGAGAGAATGGACGTAGGCTTGATCTAAGTCAAACCACTATAAAACTTGTGTTCTTATTTTCTTCCCTCAACTCCTTTATTTTGATTCATAACTCTAATTAACTGTTTAAGTTTAAACTTCTTTATTTCAAAGCTTTATCTAACTGCTAAAAGCTAAATTCGTTCTTAGTTTGTGATTTTCTATAAGCAAACTATTTCTACTAAATCTTGCAAAAATTTTTGTTTACACCTATTCACCCCCTCTAGGTGTTATTACTAGCCCTTTCATATTTAGATGATTGAAATGGAAAAATCATGATATCTACCTCAAGAAACTCCGATTGAATTGATTCCAAGGGGTTAGAAAGCTCATAACCATATTTACATAATCTCATTAAGTGATTTGCAGAAATTGTGTATTTCAAACCTCTTATGGATAGGACAATCACAATTAAAAATCACGATATTCAGCTATCTTACCATCCAATTTGATCAAATTGGGTGTTGAGGAAAGCTTTTGCAGGACAAGTCGGTCGAAATGTTGACAAGGGTGACTCATATCAAAAGGTGGTAAAAAGTTAAGTGTGTGCAATTG
Source organism: Eucalyptus polyanthemos subsp. polyanthemos (assembly GCA_017140185.1). Classification (NCBI taxonomy): domain Eukaryota; kingdom Viridiplantae; phylum Streptophyta; class Magnoliopsida; order Myrtales; family Myrtaceae; genus Eucalyptus; species Eucalyptus polyanthemos. The sequence goes on along the minus strand of CM029464.1, from coordinate 27,662,057 downwards.
TCCTCGTTGACACAAATAAATTTAAATATTTATATATAATATTATTCTTCATTTGCCAATGTTAGACTCGTTACTTCAAAAATGAGTTTGCTTGATAATTAAAAAATGAATGGTTCAGGTTAACACTATCGTGATCATTGATCATGTGAATATTCTATATAATTTCTTTTCAAGAGCAAGGGAGAGATAGAGAGAAAGCAAAGATGATGGTAGCAGCAAGTCGATGATAGACAGTAAACGATGGCATGCGAGGAGTTCCCCGTGCTTGTCATGGAGGGCTGGGGAGGGAAGGACCTTGTGAGGTAGTGGTGATAAATTACGCAAGTTCTATATAATAAAGTACATACAGGCGGCATATGTTAGACCATGAGAAATGAGATGGGAACAGATCATATTACAAAGTCCCATTCTCTAGTTGTAAAATGACTCAAATGTTGTAAGTTTGGTGATTGTGCAGCTCCGTTTCCATTTAAAACATTGTGAATGTTTCACCGAAATTTTTTTCTTAACGAAATATCTTTCGCGGAGTGTCGTTTTTAGGATTATTTAATTTAAAGAAACTAGAGTTTTGTACGAATTCTAGATAGGAAATATCATAGATAAAGGAACCAATGGCTTTGATTTTAACAGGACTGTATAAACTCAAAATGTGCCAAAATTTAATCGACGTCCGAGAGCTTGGTCTTTGGGTTGCCGGTATTGACATTCCTGCAGTGGAGTGATCAGCTGACAAATGCGAAGCTTGTCCCAGACGTATGGAGGACTGAAGGAAGGTGACACCAAAGAGCAAGGCAGCCTGGTGGGAGGCGGCGAGATAAGGAGGTGCTTGGAGTCGGTGATGAGAGATGGAGATGAGGGAGATGATGGAGAAGGAATGCCTAGAAATTAAGAGATTTGGCAAGGGAGGCTGTGAAGGAAGTGAATTCTTCGGACATGAACCTCAGGGCCTTCGTGGACGAGGTCAGAGAGGCTTGTCTGTGAATTATCTATGGTGTCAGTAGCTAAATCCAGTGCTTGCTTGTTGTTTTCTTCGAAATTTTTAGAGAATACTTATGTCATATGTCTTTAATATAACCTTCATTTGGGCATTGCGTTGAAGCTCGTTGTTTTGGACAATTTTTTGCTTTATAGGTTTCACGATCTTTTTCCCTATTTTGTTTGGTGGACTGGAGAGTTGGTGAGAATCTCAACATGTTAAAAATGTCCGACCATACTCTCTCTATTTCAGCTAATCATATCCAACGCCTCGGTTGCTTAGTCTTGAATCTTGATGGTGGGACATATGTTGCGGAAAAACACCAATCAAAGATGCTCCAATCTAACAAGTAGCAAAGGATGAAAGAAAATCGAAATCACACGAGGCATAAGATTTATGTGGAAAATTTAAAACCGGAAAAATCACAGGGAGAGAGAGATGTTTCACTATCTTCGACAAAGAGCATGAAAGTATAATCCAAAAAAGCTTTGAAACCACTTGGTGAGCCACAAGATCCAAATATCTAACAAGAAGATAAGAAAAAACAAAATAGGAAATAATATAAGGTTAGAGTTGAAGAGGTGTTATTATATGCATTCCTTTTATAGTCTCCCTTCAAAAATTTCTAAAATAAAGGAACATGGTCTAAAATACTCTTATATTTTAATTTGAAAGTTAGATCTCAACAAATCTTCATCATAACTTCAAATCTCCAAGAGTGCATTGCGCCAAACACCACAGGACCTCACTCCTTCACCATGAAAAGTGACCACACAAGGCCACCCCCTAAAACAAGAAGATCGATGATGCACACCTCTAAGCCTACATGAGCGTACTTAATGTAGAAAACTAGGGATGAACCACCACCAACTCCACCTAAGCAACTCAAATGATGAAAATGCTAATCAACTCAACCTACGTAACTTAAATGAAAAAAATGCCAATCAAGTCCAAGTAATGTTTAAACTTGATCAAAGGAACTGATTTGGCCAACATATCTACCAGATTATCCACCATAGATGCTTTTTTCGTCATAACCGTACTCTTAGTGACCTCATCACGTACAAAGTGATACCATATGTCAATATGTTTTGTTCTCTCGTGATACATCGTGTTCTTGATAAATTGGATTACACTATGGTTATTGCAAAAGATAATGAAGGCTCTCTCCTACTTCACACCAAGTTTTGTAGCTATTAACGCATAATTTATAGTCGATGCATCATTAAAAGGTAAATAAATCGAGATTTGAGTTTCTAATCAAGATAGAGTCTCATTTCTTGACCAAAAAGTGTCGTTTTTCATTTCTTTCTTTTGCAATGTCGTTTTTAGCAATTTCTAGTCAGTTTAAAAAAAAAAAACCTGAAAAGTTAAATGGTTGACTTTCGAGTTTGATTAAAAAGTCACTTTGAGTCAAAATTTGGTTTTTTATCCAAAAAGTTTCCATTTAGCCTTAATTTCACATTTGTCAAATTAATTTCTCAAAAATTCAAAGAGCTTTGACCAAAAAATCAACATTTTAAAAAAAATCAACTAAATGGTTGACTTTTTGGTCAAACCTTCGACCAAAAAATTGGAAAAATAAAAAATACACAAAAACATTTCTTTTAATGTCAATTTGAATCTCATGTAAAAAAATTTCACAAAATTTGATTAAGAACATTGTTTTTTGAATTTTTTTGTTTTAAGTTCTAAATTGATAAAAAATAAAATTGCTTTTATTTTAGTCATAATTAGCATAGTTCCCTCTTGGACATTTGGTTTAGGGATTATTTTAAATTCACTTATGTATTTAATTTCGTGAATTTCCAAGTCAATATGTGAAATGCCGTTTTGAGCCCTAATTAGGGGACCAAAATCGATTCATAATTTGTGAATGGACGCTTGTTTTTAATTCATTTTCTTAAGATAAGTCCAAATTCGAAATCAATTTTGAGAAATTGACACCATAACTTATCAATTTGAGTGATTTTATCCTCCTAAGCCTAGATCAAATTTGAGTCGGTGATAACTTCACGGCCACCAAATTTGAGTCGTTTGGTCTTGAGCTCATCCTTGACCAAGGTGTGGTCTAGATCAAGGAAGTCGGACGTCGAAGCAACCTCGGCGACCTTGTTTCTCCTTGACGCTTGAGGAATCGATCCAAGTTTGGACCAATTTTTTAGTGATCCAAGCCGGCGATCCAACCGGTTTGAAGTTGATCTTTGCTATTCAGATTTGATGCATAGAGGTTTGATCAAAGTTTTGGTGAAATTTCAATCGATTGTGATCAAAATCAACAAAAAACGCATAAAAGGTAACGATCCCAATCTTGAACCTTGTGAAGTGAGGTTGAATTAACCGGCTGGGGCTAGGGTTCAATTTTGGGATAATATACTATGTTAGATGTTGGATTAAAGGATTTGGATGATGATTTGTTGCAATTGATTATTCCTAAATGATGAATTTGAATGTTTGACTTGATTTGGCCTTAAACTTGCATTTTCGCATCCTTGAATTAACTTACTATTTTGGCTAAAACGAGATCCAAAATGATCTTATTTGAGTTTGAGTCCATATGGACTTTAATAATACATGTCATAAGCTTCAAATCAATAGGTCACACTACCCAATCGAACATTGTTTGACCTTCGAAACACCTCCAAAGATGAGCAATTCCGCAGTAATTTAGGTTAGTTTTTAATTTTGTTTCCGTTCCATCTTTTGTCTTTTCTATTTTTGTGTAATTTTCTACGTTGATTTATGGAGGAACTCTTCTTCATGAAAGTTTTTTTTTTTATTGTCTTGAGAATTTTTATTTTTTTTTTCGAAATTTTTAAACAAGATTAGCTAGGTCAAAACTATTCAAATTTGAGCCTAGGTTAGTCCGCCCTATGTTGATTTCTGATTTTGTCATTTTTGTACTGATCTTTGTGTTGATTTCTAGAGAAATATCCTTCATGAAATTTGCTTGTAATTGTGTGGAGAATGTCTTGTAATTTTTTTTTTTTGAATTTTTGGATGTGTTTAACTAGGTCAAAGTCACCTAGATCTAAGTAAACATAGGACGGTCTGCACTGCACTATTCCGAATTGTGATTTGATGAAATTGAGTCCATAAATGAGTTTGTTTGATCTCAAATCCTTCATGAAAGATGAAATAAATGTTGTATATGTTCAATTGATGCATAATTTACATAGTGTTGATGTTGTCTAGTATGTCAATTACATGAGTTACAGTAACATATAACTTAGATATCCATGTCCGTTTTGCCATTTTTTCCATAACTAATGTGATTTTATCTAGGACTTGGACTCTTAACAAAACATATTCCTCATTAATGCATGTTTGTGTTATGTTTTTTAGCTATTGATATGCACACTATTAGAGATCTCGATCTTAGAGCATCAAATCGACCTAGTTTAGACTCGAGCCCTTCTAGGAAGTTGTAAGAAACACTTAGAGGTTTCCAATGCCACTAATTTCACATAGATCGCTCATCATTTGGACCACTTTGTATTTTTTTTTCAAAACTAGATTAGAATTTGGACATGAGATCAAATTCGAACTCTTGTTCTAACCTTGTTTGGATAGACTTTCGACATTTTTGTTCTAACTTTTCTATAAAGATTTTGCACTTGGCCTCTTAATGAAACTTGCTTGATGAACATATTGGCTATGTTATGTGAAAATATGGTTATTTTTAGACTTGTTTTTTTTTTTTTTTGGTGACCTAGGGAACCCGCGCATCGTACCAACACGGACAGCCCGGAAGGCTCGAGGTAACGGGAGGTAAACCCTGGGGGCAACATGTGCTAGCCATCACACACATGCCACCGGGTAAGTCACCCTGCGACGCCCGGGAATCAAACTTCTCCCCTTGCCTTAGGGGGAGAAGCTCACCGCCAGTAGCGCCACCCAGGTGGGTGGTATTTTTAAACTTGTTTTGATAGGACAAATTTTTGTAAAAAATAACTAAATATCATGATGTTCTAAAATTTCTTGACATGAGTTGGATTGTGATTGATTAGATAAAATTCCTAGATTAGTTTGTGCACGAACTTAGGTCATTCCATCTTCATGAAAGTTGCTTTAAACACCTCAATATTCATTGCTGAATGATTTTCAACAAGTCTTCTTTTCAAATCAAATTTAAAAATTCTTTGGTATATGTGATGTTTCTTAAAACCATTCACTAAGAAATTCCTTTCCGAGGATCGATTTGGTTTACGGAAAGAGTCGTAGTTTGGACCATATTCAAAATGTTTGCAATGCTTGTGAGTGCATTTATGCGAGTTCCCAGTTACCCTTGGCGATTGAATGTATTCCATAACCTAGATATTCCTTAATTTGAAATATTTTTAAATTTTTTCTTAAATTCTGATTTGACATCATGAAAGTCACGGCTTATATTGTATTCAAAATGCCTATGATGCTTGTGAGTACATTTATACGAGCCTCGGCTAGTCTTGGCAATTGAATGTCTTTCATAGCCGAGCCATCACTTTGTCTCAAAATTTTTTGTGGATGATTTTAAAGAATGTTTTTGAAACATCACATGTACCATCCATATATACGATCATATCATTCATTTAGAAGTGCCTATATTTGTGATCGATGCATGCTCTTGATAATAAGTGACCCATCGACGGTTCATTTTCTTGCTTGATTGGTTGAGAAACAAGGTCCACAAAACTTGCCTGCATGTTTAATTCCTATTTAATTCCTGTAATGCATGCGACTTATAAGTGTTATTGGCCACACGATAATACAATTGGTGAATAATGGCTGTAAGTCAAAAGATGAATCAGGTAGGTGTTTTAGAGGGACTTGCACATGAATTACAAAAGCCGACCCTGAGGCATAAATCTTTTTTTTTTTTTTTTGCATTGAATTTCTTTCAAAAGATTGATTTTAGTACGATATTGTGCTTTTGGTTGTTTTGAAATGTATGCCTATTTCTTTTCATTGTATGTACCTAGTTATATATTTCTTAGACTAGATTTAGATTAGGACGTTGAACATGGATAGGACATGAAGATTGTGAAGGTCGATGTCCATTTTGATCATTATTCTATACCATTGCTCCCCGACATATGTCTCGGGTTCCCATTGTTTGTATAAAAGACCGACGAGTTGCGGGTTCTCTTTTTCTCTTATCATTTTCAATTGTGTTTCCCTTTTTTATTTTTTATTTTTTAGGATTGCATGGTAGATTTACTATTTTTCTTGATTGTTTACTTTATGTCTTGCAATTTTTAATTCAATTGGTGTTTCCTTTTCATTTTCTTTAGAAATAGATTAGCATGAAAATGACCAACCACGCATGATTGCTTAGTTTATGATTAACTATCACAAAAATATAAGAAGAAATGCATGGATATGTTAGGTAAATACAACATATTGTTTAGGTACCGAAAGAGCACTAATAGAAATATTGGTGTAACCCAAGTTCCCGGATCTAGATATCTAGTTGCTAAAAATCAAGAGAATATTATCAACCCTCAATTGGGTTTCTAGCCAACACCCAAAGACGAGACTAGTGGTGACTTCCATCTTATTTTTAGGTTGTCTTCAACAACTAAACCCTATAAATGAACCCGTTGGGTGGGGTACGGGTCCCGATAGGACTCACCATGGTTTAGCATACCCGCATATGGGAAATTCCTAATAAATGAAATGACGCCATCTTTAGAAATGAGAACTAAAGGGAGGGCTACCATGGTATAGGTACCCTTAAATCCAATATTCACACCCGAGCTCCTCTCTTGAGGTGCATCACCTACTTGGGTACGAGTCAACACTCTACTATCACAAGGGGTACGAGTGTAGGAGAACTCATGACCTTGTAAGGGGAACTCACAAGAAGTTCATTTGGGGGATAAAGTGATGACATCCCTATGGTTGAGAATTGTGAGGGAATTTTCATGGTCAAGTACCCATAAATTCGACATTTTTCTCCTTTTCCTCTCCTTGCGAGAGGGATTGAGGGTGGTGAGATCGGGTCACAACAGGCTTGGCTCGGCTGGGGATTGGTTACTAGATTAAAAGGACTTGAAGCCATTTAAAAATGGTTGTTGTGTTTAACTAACATGTCTTGTGTAGGATTGCTTGTATGTCAAAGTTGCGTGGAAAATTGGGTTAGTCGCTAACCTCATGTTAAATGATCTTGTAGGTGGGAGTTATAAGGAGAGATATGTTTGTAAACCTTTTGTTTTGCAGGTGGTATAAGGATGTATGAATGTATGAGGGTTTATATTGAAGTGCTAGATGTTTAAGTTTAAATACGTTTTTACAAGCTTTAGCATGACATTGCTCACACAACCACGGTCTAAAATTCCGATCGCCTAATTTAGGACCTTAGGAGGGTTTATGGGTGGAATCCGTGAGTGAATACTTGTGGTAATCCATTATTTACATAAACCCGCTCATCCCAACCGATAAAAAAAGCATTGATTGACGATAGTAGCGGTAGGTAAACTATTTTTATCCTTTGGGATGGGGACCTTGAGCCTTTAGTACCATTACCTTAGGTATAGAAACTTCATAGTTTCATGTGACGTGATTTGTGCTTGCCATATATTTGGTGGGTCAGATATTGTTCATTTCTTATGTTCTTATCTTCTTTCTTTTCATATTTCAATGACAATCTATTTTAATCATGAATGTCCCTTTAGGTTTAGGCTTAGATGGGTAAACCCAAATTGGACATTGTCTCAGTGCTAAAGAATCTTAAGACTCTATAGGAGAAGCTTGACCCATGACATCAAGATTACGTGGAAAAGCGCATAAGCTTCCTCCCAACTTTGTTAAAAGTTGAACCACGTATCACAATGGTGAAGGCATTGGCTTATTTTTGGAATCCCATGACTTCCATCGTCATGTTTAATTGATATGAATTGACCCTTAGAGTTGAGGAGTTCCCAAAAGCCATGGAGTTAGGCAAAGCTTCTTTAGATTTCATCACTCCTCCTATTGGTCAAGATTCAATATCTCTCCTAAGTCAATTCCTCAATATCCCTACCAACAAAATTAGGGCTATTCTTAAAGGAAATTCAAATTCTATGCCTTATACCATCCTTGAACAACACTTCCTTAGCCTAGAGCCTAAATATGGGAACCAATTTCCTCATGTTTTCCTTCTCATATTCTTCGAATCTATGGTGTTTCCGCATACCTCAAAGACAATGGATCCTTTAGTCACCCACATTGTCAATCAAGTATGCACCTTTAATTGTTTTGCACACATGATCCTTGCCGAGACGTTTGTATCTCTTAATTGATTCAAGACAAATGGTCGAGGAACTCTTAGAGCCCCATTAGGATTTCTCCAAAATTTGCTCTTTTCACATATCAAAGAATTCGCCCCTCACATGAAGATTGTCAATGTCACGAAATATCATCATCCTATTCTTAGATTTTGCCAAAGAAATGAATTCTTTTCATCATGGTCTTTCTTTATATGGTTTCATTTCCTCAAAAACCTCACCCCTAGCTTAATCCAATGGCATGTTCGGTGGCTTGGAAGTCTCGCGGTGCGCCTTGTTAGTGGAGTTGATGACCCACTCCCCCTCATGGGATTGACGGATTTAACATCATATTACTCTTCAAGGGTGCTCTGCCAATATTGCACACTTCAAACGATCCCACCAATCCTCAAGTTAGGGTTATGTTGTATTGATTATCACGATGAGGTCATCAAGTTATTAGTGACTTGGAAGGAATGTGTATGATATAATTGTCGTTATTTGTGACGTGAGAGGCATGTGGATATTTTGGAAGTCATTATTTGAGACTTGAAGGTCATGGTAATATTTTAGAAGCTAATATTTGACACGTGGCAATTTTATAGGCTATTAATTGCATTATTTGAGGCACGCGTGAATTTTTATGCCATTATTTAGGACTCAAGAAGCATGCGTACTTTGTTGTAGTTATCAATTGGCATGTCTAGAATTTTTATGGGTATAGGTTGATGATAGGGTGGATATTTAAGTAGTTGAAGACTTTCTTTCGTATTCACAATTAAGGCAAAGTAAGGGTTTTGCTATAATCTGTCATTGGCAAGTGGGTGTTGAGTTCGTAAGTGACATCCTCGATTCGGACCCCTATCTAGACCACGGGAATGGACTAAGGATTGATACACTGGTAATGAGGATAGGCTATAAGTCGATCCCAAGGCTTGATCACAAGCCAACTAGCTAATTAGGGGCAAGGCAACTCAAAATCGGGATTGTAATGGATCGAAGCGGTCGACCATGAACAAGACCGTTCAACTATAAGAATCGCTGTGGATGATCATGTGCTATCACGAGTCGACCAATGGATGGGTATAGATTGATTTAGCTTGAGTATATACCGATCGTGGGTGACTACGCATGATCAATGTACCATTCGTGAATAATTCTAATTTGATTCCAAATGATTGTAAATTTAGGATAAGTTCATCTATCTTACTCAATTACATGATAATTGAGGATCATTCATGGACCGACTAGGCTCAAATAAAAGTCATGCATAAAACCTTGAACAGGTGTCCAACTCAGTTTGAGTTTGGTCGTGCGAACTCCACCAATGTCACCCAAATTTGCATAGGTTGTGTTAAAGCCATTTCCAATTGGAACTTAGCAAGAAACCCCTGGTCTGATTACGGATATCAATTGTAAATATTGTCTAAGACATTCTTGTCCAATTGAAATGACATTAATGAGTCCATTAGTATATTAATTGGAGAAATGTGTTAATTTTAGGATATAGACTTTAGTAGCCCTAGAGATGAGACCGATTTCACTTCTTGAGATTAAATTGAGGGAGACCAAAATCAAGTGGCCCTTATAGAAGGGTATAGGCGCCACTTTGGAGAGAACAAGAAGGAAGAACAAACTTAGTTCTCGCACCTAGATTAGTTCTCTTGCAACTAGAAGCATTAATTGGCTTTGGAAACTTTATGGGCAAGCTTGAGTAAATGAATGGTTGAGATTTCTTCTTGCTCTTGAAGCCAAGAAGACATTATGGGCTAAGGATGAAATTAATACAAGACAGGCCTCCCATTTCTCTCTCCTCTATTATTTCCTCTTATATCTTCTTTCCTCTTAGTTTTCCCTCATTTCTCTCTCTCCCTCTCTATTTTCCCACTTGGCCAAGGACCCCACTCTCCTCTGTCCTTCTCACTCACCCCTCTCCCTTTCCTTCTCTCCCTCTCTCTCGGCCGGCTCGCCGTGCCGCCTCATGGCTAATATTGCCTTAACACCACTACAGCCACCGCACCATTGCTGTCCTCATGTTGTCTCATTGCTCGTCGTCACCACCGTCCCGAGCCACCATCCACATGTTGCCATTCACCTGCCATTCTTGTAACCCATGTCTTGGTTCTTTGTAGCCGCCCTTGTAGAAGGAGTTAGAACTAACTCCTACCCCCTTATATCTTTTTGTGGGAAGATGATCAGAATGGCCCTAAAGAAGTGGGCTTGTAATTACAACATTCCAATATATTAATTAAGCATGTATAAGTTGTATAGTATATGTGTGTTTTCCTTACTATCTATTGTCATTGTTATTTGAGTGTTGAATTGCATGCTTTCGCATGTGCTTAATGGAAATATAAAAATCAATGGGATGATGATGCCTCCCAGGACATCACAAATTAATCCCATGGTTGATGTTGTGTTTCTGTGGTGAGGGAAGGTCCAGGGCATGACATTGTAGGATTCTGAAAAAAGGCATCCACCTATACAAAATTTAGATATTTACTTATGAAGTTTTCAACTCATTTGTTATTATTTAATCTTTTTCTGGCTCATGAGTATGAGTCAGCCCCCAACCCATCATGGTTTGTTGGTACAGATGGAGGTGGTGATCCTTGATATAAAGAATGTGGTATTCGACATCGGGTATTAAAGGCACACCATGACGGTATGGGTTGACAAGGGCGTAGGATATCTAGTCCCCCATCTTTTCAAGGCATAATTCATGTGGGTTGATGAGGAGGTCCTTGGACCCCTCCGTGGTTTTGATAGTCCACCCGGTAGCCTTGATGGTTTAGTGATGAACCCTCCTAATGATGCCATGGAGGACCTCAACTCCGATTTGGATTACAATCCCAAACCCAAGCGTGAGGAGACAGCCTCTTGATGGGAACCATTTTTTATTGTTGCCCTCATAGAGGTGCTAGGACTAACTCTCTCGCTATCCTTTTGAGAAGTGTATTGGATTGACCCAACAATAGGCTTGTAAATTAAATAATCTGATCTAGTGAAGCATATAAATAAGACATATATTTACATATGTGTTTTCCTCATTATCCCTTTGTGGTTTGTTGATTGGGTGTTGATGTTATAAGCTCCTGCATGCGTTTAATTGAAAGATAATAGTTAATGGGACGGTGAAGCCTCTTGGGACGTCTCATAATTAACCTCTATGAAGGTCACATTCCTAAGATAGGGGATAAAGGTTTAAGGTGTGACACCATGGCAAGTGGATATCCTCTGTTCTATCCTATATCGATCAATTGTTATTTGTCAAGGGGAGTTTCCATAGGATTCCTTGAGTTTTTGTGATTCTGTAGACATTTGTACCTAGTCGAAAACATCGGAAGCTTTTCCCCATACAAGGTCATTTACTTTAGTTATTGGGTCCCTATACATGCCATGGAAGTATTACATGTTGGAATACGTAAGTGCTAGGATAGGAAATATCGAAATTTGAACTAAATTAGGAAGGGATAACCAAGCTGAGTCTGGGTCCAATGCGACCCATTATTGCAAACTTTGTATGGACTTGTGTGATGCAAATTTCATGAGGCATTCTTCATGAAAGTCATCCCTTATTAGTAGTTCTATGAAAACTTTAATTTCAGATTTTTTGGACTTTGTATGAAGAAAATATATTTGAAAAATTATTGAGATTGCAATTTGTTTTTCGAATTTCTAAACCGACCTCCTTCTGTTTTCCACTTTTATAGAATTTTTGGTCGAGAATTCTAAATGTGACCTCGATGAAAATTGTAGAGTACATCCTATCCTACTACATAGAAAATATTCATGATTTTTTTATCTCAATTAGTCTGCACAAACTTTATCTTTTTGTTTCATCATGTTTTGGAAATCACCTATTCTTTTGGTTCGGTATACTAAACATTATTTAGAGCTGTGAAAGTTGAATTGGACTTTGAGTCCCTCATGGAAAATGTTACCCTAGATCTTGTCTATCTTATGTTACATTTCCGTAATTTTTTTAATTCATTTACCTAGGCAATCACTGTAGTATCTGGAGGTGAGGACAGCCTTATAAGGTTAGTTTAAGAACTCGGATAGGGAATTCTCCTCATTGTTCATCTAATATATCTTGTAGAGAAATATGTTTTGAGCAACTTTCATTAAGGTATCAATTTAAGATTCAAAGCATGAAAATCCATAGTAAATCAACAAGCAGCAAAGGTCATTCGAAACACATTTTACACTAGAACACATCAAATATCTAGAAACTATACATTGACTTCAGAAGCAGTTTTTAGGTAGCAAATGACCTTGGATTGAGATGTTCTATGGCTCAATGGAAAAGGTCTTCAAGTCATCTACGAATGAGATATCGAATACAAAAAAGCACAATAATAAGCTCATATCACAATATTTCTCAATATCTATCACATAAGTAAACGATTTTTGTAGAATAGACATAATCAATTCATCAAGCTCATTCAATGCAATCAAACTCATTCAAGGCTAACCTATGGCCATTCTAACATCCTAACACATCATTATTTGTAGAGATGATCTTTTGAAAGTGAGCTCTCGCCTTGGACACCTATTGTGTCTGTTGGAAGAAAGTCAGCGGAAGATGATTTACCTCTTTTGATGCGTGATTAACAATTTACTCCAAAACGAACGTTGAATTGCGGATAAATCACGAACAAAAATACTTTACATTGGTTTGAATGCAATTATGAGGAAAGCATCCAATTTCCACAACATAAATGCCAATTGTTCTTGTAAAGGAGAAATGGAATACCTTATTTTTATTTGATAGAAATGGGACAAGAAAATGAGAACTTTCTTTTTTAAGCATACGTTCTGCCAACCGTACCAACAATTATTTTCAGAAGACTTTTATACAACTCTCTCATACCCTTTCAAAGGATGTCTTTCCATCGTAGCATATCAAGACGAAACAACGTGTTCCAATCACACCCCATCATGGATGTATTAATGAAATACTACATTTCCCACTCGGAGATGATGGGCTTGATAGCACTCTATCAAGAATAGAAGGCATTCAACATTCATCAACTTTACAAAACAATTCATAATGGCAAGTAAGCCGTGCGATCAGTGAGTACACCTGCACTTGGGAGCTCAAATTATGCACTTGTTGGGGATGGCATAATGGTTACAACCCCGAAAAGAAATAAACAATTGATGTATCACAGTGCCCTAGACATATTTTGTTACATCAATTCAAGTATACCCATCCTTTAAAGGCTATACTTGACTATTCTCATAACACAATGTATTTATAATTATATCCAAATCCACAGAAGGTGATATAATTGGTTGACCAATAAATATATGTGATAGATGTAAAACAACAATAGTCTTCCTTCGCATTCATGTCTCTCTCCATTTCAAAACAACTGTTTTCTAACATACATCCCATAAAGCCATATTTATTCATGACCGCCGGTAAAATTGTAAAATAGTAACATTGATCTTTCACTTCTAGAAAATAATCAGAAGTAATATAGTGCATAAAATGAGGTAAATTATAAATTACCTCAAGGGCTCACATGATGAGTAAATATGGATAATTTTACTCATCTTCCCTTGTTGGTCATCAATGGACATGTAGTATAAATTATATGCTATAGTGAATTTCTCTTTCTATAAGAGCATATGTCATTTATTAAATATATCTACTATACGAATCTTAGCCTAAACATAGTCATGTGCTTCTCACGTACTTATGTTTAGCTTGAGTGCTATATCAACTCGCTTTCTATAGCGCCTAATTAAGTACTTGCATCCAAAACTTTTAGGCATACATGATTATGGGTCTATCATATTGTCTTATTATAAATAAATCACATACCTCATCTTGACTTTAATCAAGGCAACATATTATTTTATGTACTAAACTTGTTCTTCAGTATTTATTTGTACATAACGTTTCATTTCAACGTGCAAACTATAGCACATATATGTGTGTTTGTGCTAGTTTCATAATATATTTGTACTTATTGATTAAAATATCAAGTCATCAATAAACAAACAAGTACAATACATATATCTACATATACATAAATCAATGATTATTTACAATAACACATATCACATTCTACGTAGTCCTAGTGACATCCTGTGAGTCAAGAATATGTCTTTAGGAATAACCTTCATAAATGGATCAACAACCATTCTATTGGTTGGAATATATTGTAAGATCACTTCTTTCTGCACTATAATATCTCAGATGAAGTTGTTCTTTATGTCAATGTGTTTCGTCCTTCCATGATACTTGGGATCTTTCACATAGGTAATAGCTGCTTGACATCACAATAAATTGTCACCAATTTTGGAACTTCAGTGACAATGGCTAAATTTTCCAAGAAACGTTTTAGTTATAACACCCCGATCTTTTGAGCGCGTGCCCATCTCTACGGTCGATTAATAGCGATGTCATAGGATGCATTGCCGACCCTTGTCTTTTAATACATATGCAAAAATAGATAAATAATCCCTAAACAATAACACAATGTGATAGAAAAATAGGGCCACAATTTTCTTCAACTAAAAACACAACCACACTTATATACATATATAACATAACCAGTCAAGTTTTACATATTACAATACAAACCAACCCACACACACACACACACACACACACACACACATACACACAAAGTTTGTCAAACATGGGGGGTTTCAAATAGCTACGGGTCCTCGTCCTCCTTGATTTCACCTTCCTCCTCACTCCAACTAGAGCCTTCATCAGATTGCATCGGGGACTCTAGTACTTCAAGAGCCGATTCTACCGCATCTACGACCAAACCTTGAGGAGGATCTGTAGTTCCTTTCCCAAAAGGGACATCCGGAATGTACATATGTATCTCAAACTCTGGAATGGGACCCTCTTTGTGGCCATCCTGAGCCTGGCAATACCATGACCTATATCGATGGGGCACCTTGTGGGTGAGACTCACGTCGACCTAGACTATGGACCTTATAAGCTCATAGGTTCAGCCTTTAGGGCTCCCATGCAACAAAATATAAGATGTTTCCTCCATAACCTTCTTAGGTCATCCAAAAACTTAGAAACTGCCATCTAAGGACCTGAAATGTTATCCCACAATAGGGTGAGACAACTTCTCCAGTGAATTCTACCCTTAAGACCTTATTAGGAAGAAAATACGCTTAAGGTTGCCTAAGCATAACATGAGTTGGAGGTCTTACATTTACCTTTGTTCTTTCCTGCAAGTCAGTATAATTGACATTTTCAGCCAATCATTTCAACACATCAAGACAAATCGAATCATCGATCAATGACTCAGTCGATTACATGTTATCGAGACTATTTCCCGGTCATCTTAATCAATACTATCTATAAATATCATAATCAAGATTGTTCATTCTAAGCTGATAGTAGATAGTATAGCTCACCAAAAGCTACAATATATAATATAACTCACTAAAAGCTACCACAATAGATAATATAGCTCGCTAGAAGCTGCCGTAATAGATAATATAGCTCGCCAAAAGCTACCGCAATAGATAAAATAGTTTGTCAGAAGTTGTTGCAATTATTGATTATAATCATTTGATCAAATTACCATTTTTATTCTTCTTAATAAAAATAATTGTGTATGGGTACATGGTCGGTTTTAGCCAAAATACAATATTTTCATCCTTAAAAATCCCACTAGTTTCAACAGTCCACAAATTCATTTTTGGCATTATAAACCGACATCCAGTAATTTTTCAATTAATTACAAAAATTAAATAAATTTAGGAATAAATTCCTAAAATACAGATCATACAAAATCTATACAAATTAAATATCAATTAAATAAATAAATCACACCACTACAATCAACATAAAATTTTGGTCACCAAGCATCTCGGTCTAATTTTCAGAAAATAAATAAATAAATAAATAAATAATTAAATATGAAAATTAATAAATAAATAATTATGAAATTAATAAATAAATGCCAATAAATAGAATTTAAGCTTGTAAAGCCTAATAAGAAGCCGAGACGGGCCTAGAAAATCACCAAACTACTCTAGATAAATATTAGAGTTTGTTTAGGCTATAACTACACTACTATAAACACCTAACATGCAATAATAATTAATTAAATTGCTAATCTAATCTAACAATCCACCTAAATCATGCTTAGTCTAAAATAATCAACCATTAAACGTCATTAACTTACTAAGTAAGAATTAGTGAGTTAAACTCACTTGTTAAACAAACCGCTCGGTTCAAACTGATAGGGACGCGGCGAGGGGTAAGAAACTCCAAAGCGGACATGCCTTTCGAGGTCTGGAATGGCGCCAAAAGCGGGCCAAACAATGCTAGAATACCCACTAGTTCGGGTTCTTATCAGCGGCTAAAAAGGGTGGTTGGTGGCTACGGTTTGCTCGGAAATGACAAGGGAAGGTCGATGGTGGTAGCAATGGTCTTAGTGAGCCTTCAAGCGGTAGAATGGTGGCGCATGATGGTCTGATGGTCACGGGGGAGGCTTTGGGACGCAGCTGGAGTAGGGACGGTGGCCATGGACTACAACAACGCGAGTGGGGCTGGCGTGAGGCGCTACGGGCACGACGGTGGGTGAGTGGCGGTTCGATGAGGGTTGGGTTGCTCTAGTGGCTTCAGCTGGTCTCCTTTGGAATTTTGGGCTTCAAACAGCACAAATGGAGAAGGAGAGAGGGGATGGTCGATGGTGGAGAAGAAGGAGGACGCAAGGGGACAAGCTTGGTCTCTTCTTCACCTTTTGTTCCCCCTTGACTGGTGACACCACTAAGGAAGGCTTCCTCAGCAATTTTTTCAGCCTTTTGGCTTCCTCTAAAAGCCTTGAAGAGGTCCAAAATGTCATGGGTAACGGGGCTACGAATTTCACAAGGCCTTGGACTCAATTTTCCTTCAATCTCTCTTCGAATCAATTCAAATCGGCCTCTATAAATTCCTTTATTTATTCCTTGATCAAATTGATATTTTTTTTCTCCCAATTGATCCCATTTGCTTCCCAATTTCACAATAAAAAAACAATTATTCTGAATTTTTGGATAAAAATACCCTACCTTGACTTTTTCCCAAAAAGTCAAGGTTTGCAAAAAAAAATTTGGAGATTGAGTCGATGTTCCTAAAATGACCTGTGATATGAAAGAACTTTCAATTTCTAAAATCGGATTCAAATTTGAGGTTAATTTCGATCTAGCACGTTTTTAGTGTGACCTAGATTACTCGGTAGCTTTTAGAAATTTTTAGTATAAATGACTTTTGATTGATTTTTTCGAACCATAATGAACCTATTTGACATAGTAGTGACTCTCGGTTATTGTGAAAATCTCGAGAATTCAAATATGGACAAGGCATACCAAAATGACAGAAAAATCAGTTTAGTACCGATTGACAAGAATTTCTCAATTTGGTGGAATGACCCACGTTTAATGACACATCTCAATCAAACCGACCTATCTCTGATCTCTAAACGATTTTTAACTGTGCCGTAATAATCTCTGCAAATGAACATAGTCGAGTAGTCTAGTCTTTGACAAGTCTATTGCATTAAAATTCCTTAATGATTTCCCCATATAGTCTAGTTATCTCAGGAATGATCAGCTTTAAGAATAACACTATAGGTGTGTTGATGAAAAACTCGATTAATTTAATTGAAAGAAGAACTGAAAAATTTAGGATGTCATAGTAGCCATATTACTTCTTGCATTACGGCATAGCATGCAATAAATTCTGCCTTCATCGTAGACAAGGTCGTGCATGTTTGTTTCTTGTTATTATAAGAAATCGCACATCCATTGAGCAATAACGCATATCTAGAAGTCGATTTACGCTCATCTAGATCTCCACCTTAATCAACATATAAATAACCTAATAAGTGTAAATCATTCCCTTAGTAATATAGTCGATAGTCCACAGTGTCGTTTTAAGTATCTCAGATTCTCTTTACTACTTTCCAATGTGCTTAACTGAGATTTGATTAATATCATATCACAAATCTCATGGTATAACATATGTCGGCTCAAGTACACATTATAACATACATCAAACTTCTAACTGCACTAGCGTAAGGAACAATTTCCATTACTTTGATTTCTTTTGGAGTTTTAGAATACATCTTAGTACTTAGTCTTCACCTTGAATGATAGGGGTATTAATGGAATAATAGTGTTATATATTGAAATGTTCATGAATCTTCATTATATAAGACTTTTGTGATCAAGTAAGAAGTTTCCTTGATTGATCTCTTTCAATCTTAACTCTTAACATATAAGCAACTTCTTTCATGTCCTTCATTTCAAAATTGGAGGACAACAATTTTTTTTTTATGGTGATAACCAAAACCTTATTATTTCCAGCCAATAAAATATCGTCCACATAAAGTAATAAGATCACAAATTTATCTTCAGACCGCTTGACATATACACAGTGATCTTCTTCGGTCATCGTAAAACAAAAGTGGTTATGGCTTGATGCAAACGAAGATACCATTATTTAGATGATTACTTAAGGCCATATAATAAGCGATGAAGCTTGCAAACTTTATGTTCTTGATCTTTAACTATGAAATCTATTGGTTGTTTCATATATATTTCATAATCTAGTTTTCTATTGAGAAATGTCGTCTTTACATCCATCTGATGTAATTCAAGATTCAAATGTGCAACGATGGCTAGGATAAGGCATCTTGAGACAAACCTTACAATTGGTGAAAATGTTTCCTTATAATCTATATATTTTGTTGAATACAACCTTTTGCCACAAGACGAGCCTTATACATTTCAATGGATCCATATGCCTTTTGTTTAATTTTGAAAATCCATTTGTTTTCAATAGCCTTGCAATTGGGTGGTATATCAATCAAATCCCAAACGTGATTCGCCCTCATTGACTCCATTTCATCTTCCAAAGTTTTTTTTTTTTTTTCCCATTCTTCCTTATCAGAAGATGAGAGAGCCTCTTGAATAGTCTTAGGCTTGGCATTGTCTTTCTGAGCAATCATAAATGCTTTCCCTTCAATCTCAAAACGACGATGAGGAATACTTTTACGATTACTTTTATATAACTAAATTTCTCTTGAATTTAATTCGTCAGGCGATACAATACTCCCACTAGAAAAAATAATTACATGACCTCATATAATTTTTACCTTTTTCCATTCACACAAAAGCATAGCATGATGTGAACCAACATACAAAAAAAAAAAAAAAAAATCATGTTGCAACTACAATCAAAATCACAATAAAAAAAAAACAAAAAAATAAGAATTTCCTACCATTGTTTGATTTTTCTTGGAAATATAAAATTGCAAGTATATTAAATTATATACATGCTACCATTGAACCAAATACACATCATATATGACATCATTTTCATATAGGCTAGCTACTATATTTCTTAAAACATAAAACAATACAAGCTACAAATGAATAAACTATGCATTTATATCCTAAAAATACATGTACTTAGGGTTTCATACATAATTTTATACATTTATAAAAATCAAATATATATAAAAAAAAATTATACCACAATAAAGCACATGCATATGAAATAAAAACCATCGACCATGCTTCAATCAGAGCTCTCACTTGCTCACACGTGCTAGCGAGCCAAACGGGATAAGTACACTAATGGCGCCATAAGTTGTATACAGCGCTCACTTTGGTGCCAAAAGTTTCCGCCGGATCACTTAAGTGCCAAATCGGAGAAAAAACGATCACTTTGGTGCCACCGGCGAGAAATTCCGGCCAAAATAATTATGTGGCTTTATATTTAAAAAAAAATTCGATAAACCCTTTAAACGACGTCTTTTCTATCCTACTTAAGAAAACGACGTCGTTTTACTGTCCTATGTGGATGGCTTAGGAAAAACGACGCCGTATTGCTCATTTGTGATTGAAATTAGGGTTTTTTTTTGTTCATCCTCGCCGACTAAGCTTGCTCAGCCACCGTCGCTTGGCCACCGTGCTCGGCCACCGTCGCTCGGCCACTATGCTCAGCCACTGTCGCTCGGCCATTGTGCTCGGCTACCGTCGCTCGGCCACCGTGCTCGGCCACCATCGCTCGGCCAAGAAGTGATGGGAAAATAGGAGGCAAGGGCAGAGGAGGAGGAGGAAGAAGGGGGATTGAAGGTGCAGAGAGAGAGAGAGAGAGAGAAGACGAGGAGTGTGAGGGAAACAAGGAGGGCGTAGATGGAGATGGTAGATTGGGCTTTGTTCAAATAGTGGTTGGTGCTGGTATTGTTCTTCGAGGAAGAAGACGCCGCCGCCATGGCTTCTCTCTCTCTGTTGGCATTGTTCTTTGGGGAAGAAGACGACATTGCCATGGCTTCTCTCTCTCTGCTGGTGTTGTTCTTCGGAGAAGAAGATGATGCTTCCATGGCTTCTCTCTCTGCGCTGGTGTTGTTCTTCGGGGAAGAAGACAACGCCACCGCCATGGACTCTCTCTCTCTCTCTCTTAATTTGGGGATTAGGGTTTCGACTTAGGGTGCCAAACGACGTCGTTTGGTGGTTTACTTGCTGACTAGACTCTCCGGTGAGCCATATCGATATAAGAAATTAATAAAAAAGGTCACGTCAGATTTCCGGCCAATTTCGTCGGCGTTGACAACAAAGTGAGCGTTTTTCAAATTTTTTGGCACTTAAGTGATCCGACGGAAACTTTTGACACCAAAGTGAGCGCCGTACACAACTTATGGCACCATTAGTGTACTTATCCCCGAGCCAAACGGCTCTTAGTCGGTCCGATCGGTCCAACTAGCGATCGATCTGACCGGTTTGACCGCTCGACCAATTCATGGGTCTGACCGATTGACTAATCAACGGCTAGGTCGGGTCAGGTTGGTTCTCCGAATGGGTCGGGTCTTGGGTAGGGTTGTCGGCCGACCAACTGCGCCGCCGATGACGTCATCCAGCAGTTACCAACCATTGGATGATGTCGCGATGACGTCATGGTGACGTCAGCACGCGTCATCGACATGCCCGTGACTCTCACACGCTGGCGTTCCCAACGTGTTGGGTGCATGGTGCCCACATGTCGCAGCTTTTGTTAGCGCGTGTGGTTGCATTCGGCCTTCTTCGGCGGTGCTTGACCTACCGTTGGACTCGTCTCGACGAATATTTTCGCCATATATATTTGACAAAATCGTGCATTCCAATCACACCTCATCATAAACATATTAATAAAATACTACATTGTCCTCACTTCATCAAACTCAAGTTCAAATAGTTACCTTTTATGCATTTATCACACAAGTCAAGCTTCGATAATCACCTCAACAACACAGCAACAAGGAATGTTGAGGAAGCTCTAAGATCTTCAAAGTCACTTAAGGGGTTTAAATAACCAATGGAGGGGGCTGATCACCAATGGGGGGAAAATCGAGCGCTGATTTGGATGCCAAATGAAGATTAGAGTTGGCAAGACAAATGGGAGGCCACCGGGGAAGTTGCTACCATGAACACGTTGGGGATGGGCTGAGGATCACCGGTGGAGGGTCATTGGTCAAGGATCCATAGCGGTGGATGGTGGCCATGCAAGAAAGAGTTAAAGAGAGAGAAGGTAGGAGGAGAGAGAGAATAGAGATTTTGAGAATTTCTCTCTCTTTTCAAATTTTGTTTATTTTTTATTTATTTATCAAATGAGGTGTTCTTTTCATTTTTGGAGGAAAATGGTATATATACCACCCCTCAAGATCAAATCCTAGCCATCAATTCGATCCAACAACTAATGATTGATCTCAAAACCTAACTTTTACTTAGGGATTATGCAAACTTGAAAATTAAACATGTGACTATTTGGACGGTGGTGATGGGTTGAAATCGACGGTTTGGATTGAATTTGCAATTGAGGCCTAATTAGAGGTATTTTAATAATTTCACAAACCTCGGCGACATTTTCGTAAAATCTGAAAACTTGGAGGGCATGGGGAAAAGTACACATGACGGGACATGGTGGGGGTGGTCACCGGTTGCCATGAACCGATTAGAGGAGACCCAAACTGGTCTCCTCCATCGATGACCGATCCAACCACTCCAAACTGATTCATCCAGTTCAGCCACCCTTTGGGTGGTTCAGTCCTTATCTTCTTGAATTTTATGCAATTGAGTAATCTTCTATTAGCATAATTACTTAATTAACATGGAAAATATCAAACCTATGCCATGGGTGCACGTAATTGAACTTCCTAGGTTAAATTGGAAACTTATGTAATTTCTTGCCCAAAAATGCAAATTATTTGAAATTGAATTTGATTAAAATTGTAAGGTACCTTTTGAATTAATTGCCCATACCTAGGATGACTTATTGCATTCAAATTAATCTTGAATTGATGGCGTGACTTTTGTTCTAAAATTCAATCTAGGTTTAATAGTAAACTTGAGCCTCAATTCTCGAAATTAAACCTTATTCTCTATCATGACCTAGCCACCCTTGATAGGGAGAGGAAAAAATCTTGGGTTTAAGGGTATTTGATCATGAAATTTCCTCACAGTTCATATTCTAAAAGACGTCATCACCTCGTTTTTCGAGATGAACCATCGTGAGTTCCCTCTTTCACAGCGCGAGCTCTCCCAAGCTTATATATGGCGTGACAACAGAAGGTATCATGATTTGTAACCACATGGGCGACACACCTCGAAAGTGGAGATCGAGTGTGGATATTGAATTTAGGTGTATCTTTACCATAGTAGCCCTCCCAATAGTACTTGCTCCCATGGATGGCATCACTTTATCCATTAGGAATTTTCCATAATGAATATGCTAAACTATGGTGAGTCTTGTCAAGACTCATACCTCTCACAATGGGATTATTTTATAATTTAGTTGTTTAGAATAATCTAATAAAGACAGGAGCCACCACTAGCCTCATTTTTAGGAGGCCAACTAGAAACTTCAATTGAGGGCTAGGAGTGGTCCCTCGATTTCTACACAACTAGAAATTTTAGATTTTGAGACTTGGATTATACTAATATTTCTATGAGCATCCTTTTGGTACCTAATGGTATGTCCTATTTCCTAAGATGTCTATGCATTTCTTTTGTCTTTTTTGGGTCAATAAAACTAAGTGATCATGCATGGATGATTGATTTCATGTAATTCTATTTCCATAAAAGAGAAAAGAAAGCACACAAATGAAATTTAAAGACAAGGTGCTAAGTAGACAACCAAGTGAACAATTTAGGGAAAGTAGTAAATCTAATATATAATCCAAAATGGCAAAAATAAAAAACAAAAATAAACCAAGAAAATAAAACCCATAAATTATCGGATGTTTATGCAACAAAATACAACCCAAAACATTTATCGAGGAGGAACGGTACAAAAATATGGTTGGAGTGGACATTGACCTTGCATCATCTTCAAGTTTTGAAAGACCTCCATCTCTAAGGACTTATTCTAATCCTAGTCTAAAATTAGAACTAGGTATATACAATACAAAAGAAATAATCATTCACGGCAAAAATAGTCACAAGCACAAGACAATCAAGAACAATCAAAAAATTGAAATCATATGCAAAGGTGAACAAGTTGGGCCTCAAGATCAACCTTTGCAATTTATGCATCGATCCTTCTGGCACCTATCCCAGTTCATTTTTATGGCTTACAGCCATTGGCCGCTACTTGTGTTCTCGCATGGTAACCAATGCCTATAAACCCCTAAGACATGTTGAAAGTGAATCCCAAGGTCATTCCGTGGAATCAAGCATCACACTATGCATAAGAAAACACATGCATTAACAAGAAATAAACATGTAGGCAGGCCATTAAGCCTTGGTTCTCAAACAATCAAACAATTTCATTGAGTCAATATTGGATCACTTATTTGTTCAACAGGCATCAAACAAAATCATAGGCACTTAAGAAATCAATCGATAGTGACTTGTGAGACAACATGCAAATGGTATAGCAAAGATGCGCCATAGCATTTAGCCACCACGGCTAACTCGGGTGCAAGAATAGGCACCCTGATTGAGCTTCGCATGTGCCTTAAATACAATCCAAACTTTAGATGACATCAATATTAAACCAAGAGCATGGTTTGAAAGTTTGGAGTTTAAAGATGGCATGAGAAGTATGTATGTGAGAATCACTTGAAACTAAAATTAGGTCCAAATCAACAAAAATATGGAAACTTAGACAAGTTTATGATGTTCAAAGGGTCTGAAAAACACACTAAAGTGCTTTTTTTTTTTTTAAGAATTTTGTGTGTAAAGTTCAAAAGATGAGGAACAAAGTCCATGAAGAGATGTGAAACAAATTCGACATGCAAGCTAACCTAAAAAAATTCTAGAAAGAAAACACAGCAGAAAGTTGTGACAAGACATCATGGAACATGGCAAACAAAATCAACGCTATTGACAATGGATCCATAATTTGTCTCAAGAAAATTACACAACATCCAAAACATCATAAGGAACAAACTTCATGAAGTTTTTTTTTTTTTTTTTGAAACAAGCTACATAGGAATTTATAAAAATTCAATAACATGCAACATTGCATCAGAAATTCAACATGACAGCAGATTATCACAACATATCAACAAAGATCCAACCTAGTAAACAAAGTCTGAAAATTGTAAAATTTTACCATAACATAGTAAAAAGAATTTCGAAAAAAGTTCATTAAGGGTCCGACTTAATAATCTCTAATAAAAAAATCACACAAAAAAAAAGTCAGACTTAATAGGAGTACAACAGGGGTTCTTGACAAAAATGAAAAATGGGACAAACTATATGCAAATCATACAAAATCAGTGGCATTGGAAAGATGCAAACAAGTCCTAAGACTTCTTAATAGGGTTTGAGTCCAATTGAGGTCAAATTGATGGTTGAAAATTGATAATTGTTAAGATATGCAAATCAGCCACATACAAAACAAAATATGATGTATGTTTAATAACCTATAAGACCACCTAGACAATGCATGCATGAAACTTGCACATGACATAAGGTTGAATGTGACAAAGATTTAGGTAAAACATTTAACCCTAAATCTGAATAAAAAGAAGTCACACAAGTCATTAACATTGCAAAGTGACTCGGAACTAAGAATGACATACTCAATAAATTTCAGTCTCAATTGGCTAAATTGATGCATGATTTTCACATACCAAACGGGATTCAAATATGACGTGACATACATTGATGCGAAGCTTGCAACATGTACTTGAAACATCAAGAAGACATCAAGGCATGATTTGGCCTTTAAGAGGCCCAAACAAATGAATTTTAATAGGCTAGTGATAAGCTCCTAATTCAACATGACTATCACAAAACGTGGTCAATTTTTGATGATCTAATGATGCGCAAAAATCTTAGGAAAAAATCCTATATGTAGAATGCGATATGACAAGCATTTTTTATGAAGACATTTGAACCTAATTTGGCCCTAAACAAGCCCATACAAAAATGACAATACCTAATCATGAAATGAAACATACATATCATAGTAGCACCCTAATACCTTTATACATGTGACTAACATGGTAAACAATGCTCAATTTGTGCATATCATACCTTGTTAGAACAATCACAGTTGTGTTACAAATCTCATGAGGGATGCTAAGTCAAATGGACTCATCTAAAACCTCAATTCCAAACAAACATGAGTCGGACCTAGTGCAAGGTAGACTGACCTGGAGGCAAATTTTGGCAATTTTACTCAACCAAGACAACTTCACAATTTTGGAAAAAAATATATTTTGTAAATAAAACATTTTGTGCAAATCTATGAAGGAATTTTTTTCCAAAATCCAAATATAGGAATCAATACAAAAATAAAAATACAGAAAATCGTAGCAAGTTAGAACTACAAACTAACCTAAAAAACTACTGCAGAATCAATAGAATTTGGAGCAAGGTAGAGTGACCTGGGGGCAAATTTTGGCAATTTTACTCAACCAAGACAACTTCACAATTCTGGAAAAAAATATATTTTGTAAATAAAACATTTTGTGCAAATCTATGAAGGAATTTTTTCCAAAATCCATATATAAGAATCAATACAAAAATAAAAATACAGAAAATCGTAGCAAGTTAGAACTACAAATTAACCTAAAAAAACTACTACAGAATCAACAGAATTCGGAGGTGTTTTTCGGTGACCAAACCACATCTGCTCAAGGTGTAAGACCTATCAAATCAAAGCTTGAGAAGTCTATTTTCTATGTTTGGTGGGGCTCGAGGCCAGAAAACCTCATCTACCACCTCATTTCAGCCAAAACTGAAAGTCACACCACATAGATGCGAAATTGCATATCAAGGAAAATCAAGCTCAATCAATTGTAAGTTCATCATCAATGATCATCATCTCATTGCAAATCATCTCATAAAATTCTAAATCTTAGACTTAAGCATAATATGAAAATTTAGGGTTGAATTAGCCCCAATCGGCTAATCTGATCTCCCTTTATTGGATTCAAGATTAAGAATATTACCTTTATGATTATCATCTAACTTTAGATGCAATTGAACAAAACACAAGCCCTAGAACACGATCAAAACTTCAAGGATGCCAAATAACCCTTATGAACCTACTAGTAGCTTGGACTGGTGATTGGATCATTGGTTTGGTCACTAGACCAAACCAATCCAAATTGGATCGACCTTGTACCGTTGATGAAGATCAAGCAATTTGGAAGCTAATCGGAAGTCTGCCAAGCGAGCATTGATCATTAGGACTTCAAGGATAGGCAAGGATGAGGATTGACAAGCTTTGGGATGCTAGCAAGCCATCAAACTATCCGATTCAACCGAGGAGTAGATTGGCTCAAATCATCACCTTGATCGTTAGTGATATTCCCGAACGACAATCGGGCTTGGACGGAGGAATACAAAGGCCATTGGTGGTGGCTGTTCCGATTATCTCAATGAGAAAGAGAGCAAGGCCCATAGGCCTAGTGCCACGTGACAAACCACTGGCGAGGGGCGATACCGATGGTCAACGGCGAGCACGTGAAGGGGAGAGAGAGGGAGAGCAATGAGCAGGAAAGAGAGAGGAAGGAGAAAGAATTTTCTATATATTTGATTTATAATTTGACAAATGAGCCCCCTTTGATTTTGGAGGGAAAATCCTTTTATACCTTTGGTTAATTGCCAAATCTTGATTGTCGATTTGATCCAACAATCAAAATTTTGATTTAATGATCAAACTAAGTTTATTAAGACTAATCCCACCTAGAATGTGTCCCATGACCGAACAAATGGTTTGGATTCACAAAAATCGGGAATTAAAACGGAAATCGCTATTAAGGCCTAATTAGGGGCAAAATTGTAAATTCTCAAAATCCACTAGTCATTTTGCAAAATTTTGAAAATGTAAGGACGTAGGGACAAGATACATGTGACAAGGATCCAACAAGCGGTTGTCGACAATCAAAAACCAACCGGCAAGGGGTCGAACCAGCTTGCCTTACTGGTGACTAATCCGACTAGTCAGGCTAGTTCACACTAGTTCAATTGGTTCTTGATTAGTTCGGTGGGGCAAATTTGCGCAATAAATTGAGGAGAAAACTTACCCAATTTGAGGGAAAATGATTCAATTCCAATTGAATTAGGCCTATTAAACCTCGTAAATGCAATTTTTTTTATTAACATAATTGATTGATTATTGCAAAAATAGTGGACCTATACAATGGATACACATAATTGAACATTATAAGCTAAAACGGGCAACTTTGCAATTCTTTGATCAAAATCGCAAATTAATTGAAAATAAATGAATTAATATTAAGATACACTTATTCGACTAATTGCCCATGCTTTGAATAATCTATTGCATTCGAATTGACCTTAAATTAACATCAAGAGATTTAGGCCAAAATTGGATCTTGATTCATGAAAATAAACCTTAGTCTCAAGTGGGTCAACTTTAATTTCTTCAATTTAATTGAAAATAATTCCTTATCTTCAAGAGAGTGAAATTCCTCAAATTGGGAGGTTCTCAAGTGAATTTCCCAAAATAGACCTCAATTTACTTGTTTCAAGAAAATGAATGAAACACAAGTGTTTGTTTGTAAATCACGAAGGATTGATTTGGACCCCCTAATTAGGGCTAAAAATGGTAATTTGTTTTTAGACATGACAATTTTCAAAATTGAATGAACAAGTGGATGAGAATTGGTCCATAGATAAAATGTCGTAAAAGGAACTAGATCTAGTTATGATTAAAACAAAAGTAACTTTATTTTTGGTCGATTTTGAATTTAAAAAAAAAAAAAATCTTTAAAAAAAGGTTCTTAATAGATTTTTCTAAAATTTTTAACACCAAAGTCAAATTGACACTAAAATGAAGTGTTTTGTGGATTTTTTATTTTTCAATTTTTTTTATCAAAGGTTTGACCAAAAGTCAACATTTTCATTAACTTTTTCCTAAAAGGTTGATTTTTAAGTCAAAAACTTGAAATTTTCAAAAATCAATTTGGCTAAAGTGAAATTAAAATCATTTGATATCTTTTTGTGCAAAAATGTTGATTTTGACTCAAGACTAACTTTTGGTCAAAGAGTTGACTAAAAAGTCAACCAAAAAGTCAACGGTTTGATTTTTCAGGTTTTTCTTAGAAATGAGTAGGAAATCGCTTAAAAATGACAAATCAAAGAAAAAAATGAAAAAAAAAATATTTTTTGGTTGAGAAACAGGCTATGTTGTGATCAAAATCCCTAATCTTGATTTTTCTACATTTGTGACGTGTCAACTAAAAATCAGATGTCAACAATCTCAAATGTGTCAACTTGAATTTCATCAATTGAAATTCATTAGCTTGGTTTTCTCATGTTCAAATAAGCTAAATTCCTTAGATTGAGAAGTTGCTGAATGAATTTCCCAAAAGTTGCCCTAGACTCGGACTTATTCCATAAAAATGAGTGAAATGAAAGTATCCGTTTGCAAATCATATAGAATTGATTTGGACCCCCTAATTATGGCTAAAAATGCAAATTCCTATTTCAACATGACCAATCTCAAAATTAGTTGAACAAGTGAATGGGTAATGATCTCTTAGATCAAATGATGTAAAGGAAACTAAGCCTAATTATGACTTGAATGAAAGTAATTTTATTTTTGGTTGATTTTGAACCTAATACAAAAAAATTAGAAAAATGAGAATCTTAATCGATTTTCACGAAATTTTCAATGCTAAAGTCAAATTAAAGCTAAAATGAAGTGATTAATGGATTTTTTTATATATTTTTAAAATATTTTAGATTAAAAGTTTGACCAAAAGTTAGTTATTTAGTTGACTTTTCTAAAAAAAATTGATTTTGTGATCAAATCTTTAATATTTTTTTTTTGAAAACTAGCACGGCTAAAGTGATATTAAGGCTAAAAGGAGCCTTTTTACACAAAAAATCAACTTTTGGCCTAATGTTGATTTTTGGTCAAAAAGTTAACCAAAAAATCAATGCAAAACTCAATTGTTTGACTTTTTGGGTTTTTGATAAAAATGGATAAGAAATCACTTAAAAATAACATGCCAAAAGAAATAAATGAAAAAAAAAAAACATTTTTTCTAGAGAAATGAGCAACATCGCAATCAGAAACCCTAATATCAACTTTATTACATTTAATGATGTATCAACTAAAAATGAGGTGTCAATATTGTTTGGATCATTCACAATGCTTATAGTGTTTTGAAAATAATTCAGTTTCTCCTTATCAAAAAAAAGAAAATAACTTCCTTTATAAAGAATATTGGGATGTAAATCTTCAGCTTGAATAGTCCTTATTAATGTGTCCAAATCATCTTAATAAGATGAGTTTAATCATACTACACTTATAGGATATGGACATGGCACGAAGTTATTAATTAAAGGGAAAATTCCAAATAATGACCCAAAGAATCTATTTTCTCAAAGTGAACTTTGTATCAAATAAGGACCTGAAGTGGATTTTGTTTCAAAGAATGACCTGAAGTGAATTTTGTGTCAAATAAGGACCCGAAGTGATCAAGTTAATCTCTATTAAGGACCTTAGCTAGCAAGCAGACATTTTTCATCGATTAAAATAGGAGCAATTTTGTCAGAAATTTGTGATTGGAAAAAAATGGAAATTTATAAATTAATTAAGTTTAGGTTATTCATTTAGATGTTTACATTTTCTTCTTTCTTCTCCCTTGTTGTTCCTCAACCAAATCATTGCCCGGTCATCGTTGTGACTCAATTCTCATTACTCCTCACCTTGCTCAACCGGTAGAGAATTTGGGTCTCCGCAAACAAAGAAAGAAGCATATGGTTTTCTTCTTGTTTTTTAATCATTGCCTCAACCAACGGAGAATTTGGGTCTTCGACTTTGCAGAGGATGGGTACAAGGAATGGGGAGAACTTGGATCTTTGACTTTTTAAAGGATAGGCACAAGGAACGGGGAGACCATAGAAAACCTAGGGTTTTTTTTTTTTTTTTCTATTTTAGGATTTGTTAATTTTCCTTATATTTTATTTTGGACAAAATTGCCCAAACTCCAGTCACCAGAAATATCATATGCTTGATAGCCAGCGAATATTTGGCTGACTAGAAGCTCAGGTTATTATTTGGAATTGATTCAACTACTTCGAGTCCTTATTTGAGATAATGGGTCCACTTTATGTCTTTATCTGACACAAAGTTAATTTCGGATCTTTATTTGAGAAAATTGGTCCACTTCGGAGCCTTACGTGGAATTTTCCCTTAATTAAATTGATTAAGACTTGAAGACGGAATGCATTGCATCTGGACTAAATTTTTGTCCATTGAGCTGGGCCCTCAGGACTTGAAAAATATCATAATGTTTCATTGGCTTCCTAGTTTGCCCACTCTTTTTGTTCTCAACATTTGCATCATTTGTTCCATTATTTTTGTCCTCAACATTTACATCATTTGTTAAGTCGTAAGAAGAAGATCCAACAATCTTTCCGTGCTGCAACTGCCAGTCAAAATGTAGACAATCTTCCGAAACTTTAATGGACTGGTCGGTTTAAGTCGTGTTTTCCAATCAAATGATGTGATAAACTCCACCTCAGAAGAAAACAACTGATGGCGGCTTGATTCTGAAATTATATATGTTGTCCCACCGTCTACTTGAGGCCTCACTGGAGCATCGTGCACGTTTCTTGGACAAACTTTTACAGAGAACACAGTCCACGTGATTCCTAAATTATCCATTGGATGCGTGTCATGCATGCACATCGACCGAGGGGGACAGGGGAGAGAAAGAGTTGGGGGGGGGGGGGGGGGTTGTTAATGTAGTGGGGATGATTTTTGTAAGTTGTGAGTAAAAAGGAAAAAAAGAAAATCAGATTAACATCAGGTGCATCTCATCATCCCACGACTTTCAACAATCCATTTTTTCCATCTACCATAA
Organism: Eucalyptus polyanthemos subsp. polyanthemos; assembly: GCA_017140185.1. Lineage (NCBI taxonomy): Eukaryota > Viridiplantae > Streptophyta > Magnoliopsida > Myrtales > Myrtaceae > Eucalyptus > Eucalyptus polyanthemos. The sequence continues at coordinate 27,630,534 of CM029464.1, read as the reverse complement.
CGTAAGATTTGAGATCACAAGGGCTTCGTTATAAATTCAGCATAATTTTGTTGTTAGGCTAGTGGGACTAAAAATAATATATTCATCTATACTATTATATAAAAAGGAGGATCTCCTTTTTAAGGAGATTTGAATCTTCTCTTTTCCAAATATAAGTATATATTATTATTTTTCTAAAAATTTCAACGTTACAATTTAGATATATTCTATCTTGTGTAACTTTCCTTAAAAGATATCAAATCTTAACATATTTTTACCTTTCCACATATTAATGCGGCATTTTTTTTTGTCAGTAGTTTCTTTTAATTATTTAATGATTAAAATATTTAGTGATAAACTAATGTCAATTTCATGCACACACATCATGAGTGCACAATTGCTAGTACTCATGAACAAAAGTGGATATGTGAAGCGGGGAATATCACAATTTATTCTTCATCTATTCTTTGACAAATTTCAGAATCTTTATCACATGATATGATTTTTTTTTTTTAGATTATCATTAAATTAATAAAATGTTGATAGCTCTCTCTATCTGACGCTTTATGCATGTACATTTTCCGAGTTTACGTTAGTGATTTCACTCATGCCTTTCTTATTTTGATACGTTATTTGGTCACAAAGATTGAAAGACTGTGGAAACACGTATCTAGTGACAATGGCTTTGGGGACCACCATTTTGCCAACGAAAATTGAAAATGGGAGACTCTTTGGCAATAATCTCTAAGCATATTAATAGGTTGTGAAACGAAGTCTAGATGCAATAATTATGTGGTTGAAGGCTTGTTGTCTAGAGAGAACCATGTCGGAGTAATGAAGTGATACTGGTGGAAAATCAAGTCCATGACCAATGGTTCGGTGAAAAAACTTTGAAAAAAATTGAAAAGTGTATCAATGTTATTTGTAAATTAGTAAGTATAATTTATTTAACTTTTGGATCAATATTCCACCTCTAAAATCTATGGTCGATTACTCCAGGGATTTCTTTTTCTTGTATAATGTCATTGGATTTGTTTCTTTAAATATTATACACATGTAAAACCAATGGATTTTCAGTGATCCTATACATAGAACGGAATGGAGGGGTCAATTTGCAGTGTTATGCAATCACAACCCATCAAATTGTACTACACAGTCCCCTTCTCTAGGTTATAATCTGACTCAAATGTCGGACGTTCGGCAACTGTGCAGCTCTATTTCCGTTTAAATATTATGAAAACAAAAATAAAACCTGTGATTTGCGTAGCTTTGATCTAACATGTATATCATCGGTTTAGTGCAGTGGTTAGCCTCTATCACATCGTTCAACAGTTTCAATATACAAAACAAAACATATCTATAATCCACTAAGGGATAATGACATTAGTCCTTCAGTTTTTACTAAATTATTGAATGTCATCCATGAAGTTTCCTCATTCCATATTGTCTGTAAACTTTCTAATTTTTGTTCAATGTGCTCCTTTCATTAAAATTTAATGAAATTTTTTGACATGATCATTAGAGCTATAAACTTGTCTATTTTTTGTTCAATTTTGTCCTTTGACTTGATTTGTTCATTCAATATTGTCCATAAACTGGTTTTTTTTTTTTTTTTTCTCTAGTAGCCTTAATTTGAACATTGTGAGGGTCATCAAATATTCTCCAATAAGAGCTACAATCACCTTATTTTCGACTAGTAAATTTGAAAATAATATTTTGACACTCGTTAATGTATTTGCATAAGCTTAATCCGGATGAAGAATTTTTTTTTTTTTTTTTTTTTTTTTTAGTTTAAATGGATCTTTTTACCATTTAAAAAATGCTAGGACTTGTTCATTAAAACAATAATGTTCCTCGTATGTAATACAATGCATTTAGATACATTTAGAAAGGGTCACGTTTTTTCACCCTTTATTTGACTTAGACACTTTATTTTTATTTTTTTTTTGGTATTTTGACTATAATATTCATTGTGCGGCCTCCTACTTCTTTTACAATTTTACAAAAGTGGTCCATTTTTCTGTTTGTTCAACTCTTTCTGTTTTGTTGAACCAAAAAAAAAAAAAAACTCTTTTTCTTTTGTTCTTTTTTTCTCCTTGGGGGGCCCATTTTTCTACTCTTTCCACGCTTTTAGGGTGTGATAAAATTTCGTTTTCGATTTCTCCGTCTCCGTTCCCGAAATATGTTTTGGGCAATCCGCTTCTAAGCAACGTATAAATTGAAGAAATAAAGAAATTAGGGTTTCATCCGATTTTTCTTTTATACTTATCAAGATGCGGGTAAAAAGAGATCTAATAAGGAATTTGTTGTTCTTGTAAGAGTGTTGATGAAAATACAGATTTTGATAATAAATTTTTAAATAATCCTAGTGTTGATAATTTTGAAAAAAAACTGGTGACAATTTTTAAACATGGTGAGGATTTTTTTAACAAAATTTGCAAAGAAATTGGAATTAGACTTGAAGTTAGGATTTTTTTTTTTTGGAGATTAGACTATTATAATCATAGCAATCATTAGACTTATTTGATTAATGTGAAATCAATTTCGGCAAAAACATAATGACATATTCACTACAATTGAATTTCAATTGATTTTTTTTTTTGCCACGTTGTTTATTTTTCAAAAGAAAATATTACGTAATAGGAAACATAAGCACATGTAATAGGAAATTCCATGAAATTGTATTTTCAACTTTTGTAATGTATTAGTATTATTTCAACTATTATTTTGTAGTTGAGGATTTCCTATGTTATCTAATTAATTTCTATTTCTAAAAATAGAAATTTTATTTTGTTATCAAACGGATTTACATTTGCGAAAATAGAAATATTGAGTTGTTATTATCAAACGGGTTTCTTTACTCAGAAACTTGTCCGGAAAATTGAATTATCAATTTATGAAACAAAAATTTTGTCATGCGCACCATTAATGTTGAGTTCTCAACTCCTACAAATCCTCTCTTTTTTCTCTAGCATGCGATTTTCTTTTTTAATTCGTCATGTGACTGATGACGTAAGTACATACGCAGCTTTTTACTGTTTTAAACGTCACCCAGAGAGAGCAAGACAATCGAGACTCCACCACTCGCGCAAGTCGAGGAATTCCCTCATTCGTCAGCCAAGAAGTAATAAATTCAGGCACGTCCTTATTTATATCGAATAGTCTCCACCTCACTTTCCTCATTAATCCTCTCCACATCTTCTGTCGAGGGCTATCTCGGAATCATTTCCATTTCCAAAGAATTTCTTCTATCCTCGTCCATGGCACCTCCACATTTCCTCCTCGTGACCTTCCCCGGTCAGGGCCACATAAACCCTTCCCTCCAATTCGCCAAGCGTCTCGTGCGTGTCGGCGCTCACGTGACCTTCGCCACTTCACTTCATGCCCGCCACCGCATGGCCGAGTCGAAATCTCCCCCCGAGGGGCTATCCTTCGCCAGCTTCTCCGATGGCTATGACGACGGTTTCAACTGGGATGATCTCGATAACTACGCGGACGAGTTCAAGCGACGAGGATCGGAGACTTTAAGCGACCTCATCGCCTCAAACCTTGAGAATGGTCGGCGATTCTTGGGTGTATTCTACACCACCCTCCTTCCGTGGGTTGCCGACGTCGCTCGTTCTCATGGCATTCCTTCGACACTTGTTTGGATTCAACCGGCCACGGTTCTGGACTTCTACTATTATTACTTCCATGGCTACGGTGATCTTATTCAAAGCACGGGCGACAATCCTTCAGTGCCGATCCAATTGCCTGGGTTGCCGCCTCTCAAGGCCTGCGACATACCCTCATTTTGCAATACTAAAAATATGTACAACTTCAGCCTCCCGCTTTTGCAACGGCATTTCGAGATACTACTTGAGGAGGCCAAGCCGAGGATTCTGACAAACACCTTCGATGCGTTGGAACCGGATGCCATACGGGCTATGGATAAGTTTGAGGTAATTGGGATTGGGCCGCTGATACCGTCCGCGTTTTTGGACGGGCAAGATCCATCGGACACTTCCTTCGGAGGTGATCTCTTCAAGAGCTCGAGCGGCTACATGGAGTGGCTGGACACGAAGCCAAAAGCGTCGGTGATCTACCTGTCGTTTGGGAGCATCTCCGTGCTATCAAAGCCGCAGAAGGAGGAAATGGCCCGGGCGCTCATAGAGGTCGGCCGGCCGTTCTTGTGGGTCATTCGGGAAAGCGGGAAAGAAGAGAGAGACGAGGATAGATTGAGCTTCCAAGAAGAACTAGATAAGCTAGGGATGATAGTGCCGTGGTGCTCGCAAGTGGAGGTCCTATCGCACCCTTCAGTGGGGTGCTTCCTGACGCACTGCGGGTGGAACTCCACGTCAGAGAGCTTGGTCTGCGGGGTGCCCGTGGTGGCGTTCCCGCAGTGGAGCGATCAGCAAACGAACGCGAAGCTCGTGGCGGACGTGTGGAGGACCGGGGTGAAGATGACGCCCAATGAGCTAAGCCTGGTGGAGAGCAGCGAGGTGAAGAGGTGCTTGGACCTGGTGGTGGGAGATGGAGAGGAGGGGGATGAGATGAGAAGGAATGCCATGAAATTCAGGGATCTGGCGAGGGAAGCCGTGAAGGAAGGCGGGTCATCGGACAAGAACCTCAGGGCCTTCGTGGACGAGGTCAGAGAAGCGGCTGAGTGAGTGAATTGTCTGTGGTGTCAGTCACCACTTAACGTGATGCTTTCATGTCTGGGGACTTTTCGTAAATAAATATTATGGCTATTATGTAATCCTTCGTTTGGGCATAAAGTCTAGGCATCATTTTCTCTGTTTTCTTTCTTTTCCCCTTCTGTGGTGTATGGTGTTCGTGAGAAGCGGCTGAGTGAGTGAATTGTCTGTGGTGTCACTGTCACCAGTTAACGTGGTACTTTCATGTCTGGGGACTTTTAGTAAATTTATATTATGGCTATTATGTAATCCTTCGTTTGGGCATAAAGTCTAAGCGTCGCACCATATTCCTTCTATTTCAGCCCGTCATATATGACGCTTCCGTTGCTAAGTCTTGAATCTTTGATGGTGGGACCTCTCCGCTGATTTGGAAAACATTTCTCAACGACAGAAGGATTACGGTGTCTTGATTCTTTTCAATCATCCATCTTAGTAGCAATTAGGTATGAAATACTCGATCGTCGTATCTTCTTCCGTCTCAAACTTTGACGGGGAACGAGAGGCTGTGGTCTCAACGGGAGCTGGGGTTTATGGCCTATGTTAAAGCATTCATGCCTCACTTAGCGTGGATGCCGGCGAGGGTGACAAGAGAGTCAGTATAAGCAAAAGGCCTGTCGAGGACCAAGAGCAGGCGTGGGGGTTCATAGGAGCTGGCATTAGGTTGTGTGGGCCGTGGAAATAGACCCCTACATGTACATAAGATTCAAAATTAAGATTTTTTGTTTTTTTGGGAGGGGGGGTCGAAATGATTGAGAGGATTATAGTGTTCTAATTGTGGAAGTGATAAAAGATGCATGATCATAACCCACTTGATAATTTACGTAGTTACTTTTTTCTAGGAAAATTGTCTAAAAAGTTTTAGGAAAAAAGCCACAAAAAACCCTGAACTTTGTCCAAAGTGATATATTTACCCAAAACTTTTTTTTGTGACGTGAAAGACCCCAAACTTTTCAAATCATGACACATTTACCTCATCAATGGCATTTTTGTCTTTTTATTCTGTTTTTTCCTTTTTCTTTTTTTTTTCTTTTTATTTTCTTCTTCCCTCCACCGGCCATGGTAGAACCGGTGGAGTGAAGCCAGCGTTCGGTGAGGGTTGCCCTCGCCGGCATCGAGCGAGGGCGGCCCTCATCGGCGTCAGGCGAGGGCCTCCCTCGCTAGATCTGGTGAGGGGTGCCCTCGTCGACGTTGGGCGAGGGGTGCCCTCGCCAGATCTGGGGAGGGTCGTCCTCACCAGACGCAGGTGAGGGCAGGGACACCCTCTCGGCGTTGGGCGAGGACGGCCCTCGCCGGCGACGAGTGAGGACGGTCCTCACCCGACGCAAGTGAGGTCTGGCGAGGGTAGGGACACCCTTGCCCGACACAGGCGAGGGTGGCCCTCGCCGGCGACAGGCGAGGACGGCAGGGACACCCTCGCCCGATGCAAGCGAGGGCAACCTGGGCCAGCGTCGGGCGAGGACGGCCCTTGCCCGACGCCGATGAGGGCCGCCCTAGCTCGATGCCGGCCCTCGCCCGACGCTAGCGAGGGCCGCCCTAGCCCGACGCTAGTGAGGGCAGCCCTCGCCGGACGTCGATTCCGTCCACCGGCTGGCCGGCGGAGGGAAGAGAGAAGACAAAAAAAAGAAAAAGAAAATTAAAAATGAAAAGACCAAAATGTCCTATAATTTTGGGGTAAATATGTCATATAACAAAAGTTCAGGGTTTTTTGTGTAACAAAAAAAAAAAGTTTGGGATAAATGTGTCACGGTTGGCAAAGTTCAGAGTTTTTCACGCCACAAAATTTTTTCTTGGGTAAATGTGTCACTTTAGGCAAAGTTTAGGGTTTTTTGTGACTTTGTCCCAAAGTTTTAAAACTATTATACGGTGCTAATTCAGTTATAAACCTTTTAATCATACTAATTAAATCTTAAATATTTTGAGAATTTGTCATTTAATCATAAATTTTTCAATAATACCAATTTGATTATAAACCTCTTAATGATATGCCAATTTAATCCTCCTTGTTAACTTTAGCTGTGGTGATACTTTACTTATTTTTCTCATTCAAAATTTACAGTCCACAAATTCACCATATGTGATAACAACTTCATGTGCAAATGTCGGAGCTATTTCATTAGATTCCATAAATGCAAAAAATCCTCCGAAAACTTGCTGCGATGATTTAACTAATCGCAGAAACTTACAGGTAATCTCGTCATGAAAGATTAATTTTCCTTTTGAATCTCACCCCGCCTTGTGCAATTCCTGGCGCCGACCGCCTTTGCTGGGCGAAGAGCTCATCCTCCAGTCAGTGGCAGATGGTGGATTGAGCCATTTGTTCAAAATCCTACCATTAGGTATGTGAGAGAGATTAGTCTTCTTCTTAAGTAAATGATAAAAAAAAAAAATTGACACGTCATCCGTGTTCTTCTTGGTTGCATTTGGTTGATGGAGACACCCAACTTAACTCGTCATACGGGGAATTTTTTTTTTTGATAATTTTCCCATCCGTGGTAGGACAAGTCCCCACTTATCCTGGCAATGTACAATTATAAAACTCAGTTAAAGATTCAAGAACGAGAATAATAATAATGAGAATACCCAATAACTAGTTTTGGCATAAACTCTTTGAGATGGATTATCAATAATTCTCTGTCGATCATTTAGTTTGTACATGCATTTCTATTATACTGAACCTGGACATATGTAGTAAACAATAATTTTCTAAATAGATTGACTGATTCTCAAAACGTTAGAAAGCTCACAATCAAATTTGCATGATCTTATCAATTATTGGGATGCCTAGTAACTGGTTTTTGTGGAAACCCTTTGAGATGGACTATAAATTATTTTCTACCAGACACTCAGTTTCTATGTATCTTTTACCTACGTAGCACCGACATGCGACATAGACACGTAACACAATACGACACGACATGACATGTCGACACGTTATTTCTCAAAAATTGAAAATTTCGACATGTTGGGACACGTTGTATATAAAATTGAATATTTTTATTTTTAATTAATTTGATTCAAATTTATAAATAGATAATTAATTAAAAAAAAGAGCCTACAATGAATTTACACTAATAATATTAATAAATTGACAAAAGTTATTGATGAAACTAATGACAAATAATAAATTAGAATCAACTTATTTAAATAAATCCATGATCTTCTACAATGACCAAAATTTATCATTATTCAACATTCAATACTTTTATTTTTCGAAAGACTTTTTAATTTCATTTAATTATTTTTCTGATTAAATAAAAAGTCCCCTTGGGGACTCACCCCCAACCCCCACTTCCTTTTTTCCCTCGTCTCTTTCCCCCTACCCCCAATTTTTTTTTTTCACTTTTCTTTCCCTCCCCCACCATCTGATAGGCTATCACTTACCCCTCCCTCCAACTCGCCAAGTCCCTTTTTTTTATTCTTTTAGTTTCCTTTTCAAAACCCTAGCAGCACCCTCCTTCTCCTCCTCCTCGCCGCACAACCCCCTTTCTCTCCTCTTCCTCTCGATCTCTACTTGCTCTTGGTCCTCATCACAATTGTTCACCGCCTCACCTCCAGCTTTTCTTCCCTCGCAACTGCAGCCTCATTGCCGATCCATTGCAGCATCACAGAGTGGCAGCCCTTGCCTCAGTCTCTACTCTTTCTCTTGCCGTCTCTCATCGTCGTGGGCTCATCGTTGCTTGCAGCCTCGTCTCTGCTCCCTCACCCTCACCTCCACCCTCCATCATCTTTTGGACAAGCGTGTCAATGTGTCCCACACGCTTCGAAATGTGTGGGACACGACACGGAAGCACGTGTGACGTGTCGGACACAACACAGAAGAACGTGTGACGTGTCGGACACGACATGGAAGAAAACTCTTATCGGACACGACACGGAAGCACATGTAACATGTCTGTGTTTCATAATCTATAACTCTAAACCATTGTTATATGTAGTAAAAGATAATTTTCTAAATAGATCGACCTTTTCTTGGTAAGTGTGGATTGCTTATTAGATACCTAATACTCTTCACAGATATTCATATGATCGGACGCATCCACAAATTTATATATCATCTATTTAGATGATTGAAATGGAAAAATCATGATATCTTCCTCAAGAAACTCTTATCGAATTGATTTTAAAAGCATTGGAAAGCTCACGACCATATTAACATGATCTCATTAAGTGATTTGCAGAAATTATGTATTTCCAACCCCATCTAGATCAGACAGTCGCAATTAAAAATTGCGATATTCAGCGATCTCACCATCCAATTTAATCAAATTGGGTGTCGTAGGAAAGCTTTTGCAGAGCAAGTCAGTTGAAATCTTGATGAGGGTGACTCATAATCAAAAGTTGGTCAAAAATTAGGTGTGTGCAATCATCCTCGTTGAGACAAATAAATTTAAATATTTATATATAGTATTATTCTTCAATTGTCAATGTTAGACTCATTACTTCAAAAATGAGTTTGCTTGATGATTAAAAATTGGTTGGTTAAGATTAATACTATCGTAACCATTGATCATGTGAATATTCTATATAATTTCTTTTCAAGAGCAAGGGAGAGATAGAAAGCAGAGATGATGGTAGCAGCAGGGTCGACGACGGACGGTAAACGATGGCATGGGAGGAGTTCCCGTGTGCTTGTGATTGAGGGGCTGGGGAGGAAGGACCCTGGGAGTTAGTGGTGATAAATTGCGTAGGTACTACGCATAAAGAAGTAGGTACAGGCGGCATATTTTTTACGATGAGAAACGAGAGAGGAGCAAATCATACTACAAAGTCCCCTTCTCTATGTTGTAACATAACTCAAATGTCGTAAGTTTAGCGATTGTGCAGCTCCATTTTGATTTAAAAAATTGTGAATGTTCCATCGAAATTCTTTCTCCTAACAAAATATCTTTCACCGAGAGTTATTTTTTGGATCATTGAATTTAAGGAAACCGGATTTTTGTATCAATTCTGAATAGGAAATATCATAAATGAAAGGAACCAATGGCTTTGATTTTAACAGGACCGTACAAACACAAAATGTGTTGGAATTTAATCGACTTAGGAAAGCTTGGTCTTTGGGTTGCCATTATTGACATTTCCGCAGTGGAGCGATCAGCAGATAAATGCGAAGCTTGTTGCAGACGTATGGAGGACCGGAGTGAAGGTGACACCAAACAAGCTAAGGCAGCCTGGTGGAAGGCGGCGAGAAAAGTAGGTGCTTGGAGTCGGTGATGGGAGATGGAGAGGAGGGAGATGAGGGGAGAAGGAATGCCCAGAAATTAAGAGATTTGGCAAGGGAGGCTGTGAAGGAAGGCGGATTCTTCGGACATGAACCTCATTGCGTACGTGGACGAGGTCAGAGAGGCTTGTCTGTGAATCATCTATGGTGTCAGCAGCTAAATGCAGTGCGTGCTTGTTGTTTTCTTTCAAATTTATAGAGAATACTTAGGTCATATGTCTTTAATATAACCTTCATTTGGGCATTACGTTGAAGCTCGTTGTTTTTGGACAATTTTTTGATTTATAGGTTTCGCGATTTTTTCCATATTTTGTTTGGTGGACTGGAGAGTTGGTGAGAATCTCAGCATGTTAAAAATGTCGCACCATACTCTCTCTATTTCAGCTAATCATATCCGACGCTTGAGTCGCTTAGTCTTGAATCTTGATGGTGGGACTTACCGTTTCCACATAGATGGTAAAAACGTATCCATTGCAGAAGCACTGGAAAATTCTCTGTTCTTCTTCTGTCTTTAACTTCGATGGTGGAACGAGAGGTCGTGGTTTCAAGGTGGGTTGGGGTTTATGGAGGAGGTTGTTGAGGGATGCGAGAGGACCTAGGTTTATACGAATCTGAAAGCGGCAGGGATGTAAGTTAATGTTTTAACACGGGGATGTGCTCATTGAAGACAGAACTCCACCGAGACCCCCATTGCCCAAGGAGATTCCAAGTGTAGCCATTTCTTCCTCGAAATCAGAGGAAGAATACTTAGAGATGAAAGGGGCCCTGTGGTGCCAAGAAGAGAACTGCCATCAGCCTCTTTCACCGGCCACCTGAGTCAGTCTACAAATGTTCATAAAGACCGCCATGGAGTACACTTTGTTGGCCTGGTGGAAGACAAGAATGAAGCCTATTATGAATCAAATGGCATTAGGGGTAACTTGACCCTGCAAAAGATTAACTAGCATAGAACATGTCACCTAGATGTGAAAGGTATAGAAACTCAATTCCAGCAGCTATTGGGGTATGGTCCATACTCCTTGTTGACAGAATGGCAAGAGAATTGTAAGGGGCAGTTCTCTTGCGACATCAAAGGGCTTTTATAGTTTGAGTTCATTTTTTATTCATAACTTGAATTTAGGCTCATGAATAATAACTGGATATATATATATAATTGAGAAATGTAATAGAGAGATGCGGCTAATTATAATGGAATGTTCAACTAAAGTAGCTTTAGTTTAATGGTAAACTAGAATAAAACCTTGAATCTCAAATTTTCTTTTTCACTTTTCCTCTCTATTATCTTTATACATGGGAGGCAAATCTTAAGATGCTCTACGTAGACGCCTTTGTAGCCGGCTTAGATAGTGCAAGTCAACTCCCCGCAGTCAGGACAGTCTAGGTAGAGTTGCCTAGAATTTGGTATTTCCCCTGGAGGTCATTCAGGATCTTGCCCTCACCCCCGCAGCGCTGGAGGTCGTGGGGATCTTCGGGATGGAAGTCCTGGGTGGCATAGTGAATCTACACCAAGAGGCAGAAGGCGATTAGTGCGCCTAAGATGAAGGTCAGGTGTGGGAACAACAATGTTGGCTGAGTGCCCGAGCCAACCGTTCTGTCGCAGTAGAAGAGGCTTCGAAGGAGAAGAAAAGGATGGATTTGATTTCGGAAGAGGAGATTTACGCATATTTTGAAGTTGAATAGAGGCTGATACGATTGGTGTCAGTGACATCAATGTTTGACGGCGAAGATATGGACCACAAAATCAAACGGTCCAAAATGTATGACATCTTGGCTTCCTCCATAGGTTCCGCATTAATCCGTTGAGGCAACAAGGGGAAATATGTGGAAGCCATTCACTCTCAACCTGTTAGTTTTCCTGACTGAACTGAAATTGGCGGCAAGTGATGGGGCTGGCATCATGAGAAAGGATACAAAATGCAAGATGCCAATGTAAATCGATTCAATATTTCTTGTATTTTAAATGTACATATCTATACACCATTCACAACTATATTTCCTAAATCTATTCCTATATGAAACTACTCATAAAATAAGGATGCCCTGGTGGCATATGATCACGCCAAGCCTCCCCTAAAGTTAGTGCATGTGAGATATGGACGCCCAACTTGGAAAGAAGCTAGCCACATGTACTGATCTTGGCCTAGTGGTTTGGTAAACTGTTAGCTAGTTGTGAGTCTGTACCAATCTTCAATGGAAAAATGAGCATGGCTTGAATTTATTAACGAACGAGATGACAATCAATTTCAATGTGTTTTATTCGCTCATGAAAAACTAGATTGGCAATAATATGGAAGATAGCCTAGTTATCATAGTGTAAATATATTGGGGCTTAGAGACACATTCCAATATCTTGTAAGAGGTATGATAACTAGGTAATTTCACAAGCAGTTATTGTCATTGCACAATATTCCACTTTAATAGAAGAGCATGAGACTGTGCTTTGTTTCTTGGTTTTCCAAGAAATGGGACTATCACCCAATAGAATGCGATGCCTAGTTGCTAAACGGCGAATCATGAGGCAACTAGCCCAATTTGAATTACATTAAGCGCCAAGTTGAAGTTCATTTTTAGCTAGGTATTGGCCTATAGTAGCCTTTAGATATTGTAGGAGACAGTGTGCTGCATCCAAAAGTGGTTGGCACAGTGCATGCATAAATTGACAAAGGATGTTTACCCTATGAGCATTTTTGGCCTAGTAACAATCAAATAAATGAATCGACCAATCAAGCATCGATAGAGAGCCGAATCCTCCAATCAACCGACACACTAGCTAGAGGAAGAAAAAGGGATGGAAAAAAAAAAAGGAAAGAGAAAAAAAGGAAAAATAAATAAATTTGAAAACATATGAAAATATTATTTAAGATTGTCAATGTTAACGGTGGATAATCTTAACCGTGCTATGTAGGATGACTGGCATCCACGTTAGTGATTTCTTACCAAAATTGATTGAATTTATTCAATTGGTAAAGCGTGAAAATATTTAATACTCAATTGACATAATTAGAAAGTTTTGAACTAAGTCAGTAAAAGTGCAATACGTTTAAAATTTTTCAGACAATTTTCTCTGTCTACCATATATTCTTAGCCAATTCCCTATTCTCTCAAACGTTTAAACTTGTAGAAGAAAGTCTTGATTGGAAAAAAAAAAACCCATACGGTCAAGGCTTGGACCAGCATTCAATTTCTTTTTAGCTTGTTGCAAATTGACCCTTCCCCTCTTTTCTCTTCCCTCCGTCGTGCTTTGTTCTGCATCAACCTCTTAATCAAGATAAAACATCTATTGACACCCTGTCATGGTTTGGATCATTCGCAATGCCTATAGTGCTTTGAAAATAATTCAGTTTCTCCTCAACAAAAAAGAAAATAACTTTCTTGATAAAGAATATCGGGATTCGGGGTTCAAATCTTCAGCTTGAGTAGTCCTCACTAATGCGTTTAGATCATCTTAATTAGGTGAATTTATCGGACTTTACTTAGAGGGTACCGACATGACACGAAGTTGTTAATTGAATTGATTGAGATTTGACCATGAAATGCATCGCATTTGGACTCTTTAATTAGAATTCCTAGTTTGTACATTTTTTTATTTCCTCGACATTTGCATCATTTGTTAAGTGGTAAGAAGAAGATCCAATTATAATCTTTCCCGCTGCAACTGCCAGTCAAAATGTAGACAACCTTCCGAAAGTCAGAACCTAAACACGCGGTTATGTGTTGCTTTCAAGTCACTTTAATGGACTGGTCGCTTTAATCGTGTTTCCCCATCAAACGATGTGATAAACACCACCTCAGAAGAACAACCGATGCCAGCTTGATTCTGAAATTGTTTATGTTGTCCAACCATTCACTTGAGGCCTCACTTAGAGCATCGTGCACGTTTTTGGACATACTTTTACAGAGAACATAATCCGCGTGATTACTAAATTAATCACTAGATACGTGTCATCTATGCACATCTATATATACAAGCGAAAACACCCTTTCGTCTCTTTTCTAGAGTTTTTAAATAACCATTTCTTTCTTTCTCTCGTACTCTTTCATCATTTAAAGAACTATCCATTTTTTTCTCTCCCTCTTCTATTTTTCTTAGTTACCCTTGCTTTCCTTGTCGCATACTCATATATTTCATACGTTGCTGCCCATTTTCTTTCTACGCCTATTTTCCTAACCACGTATTCGCCTGCCTTAGCCCTTGTATCACTTTACCCAAAAAACCAAGCTTATTCTCGTTCTCTCTCCTACTCTGTTCTTCCTTGTGTACCAACATTGTGGTGCCTTGCCGTCACCTATAGTTGAGATTTGTGGATGAAAAGAAAATAATATTTTGTTCATTAACTTGGGAATGATACACGAGCTTATTTATAGGCTTTACATGATGACTATCTAAAATAACAAATTAGGATCAATAGAGGAAAATATGTAGAATCACATAACAGTATACAAAATATCCAAAATATATCTCTAACATTCTCCCTCAAACTCAAGATAATTTGAAAGATGTTAGCTTGAGTTCAGAGAATAGATCCAGAAAATGTCCAAGTGGATATCTCTTGGTGAAGACATCACTAGTCTGTTTAACAATGGAAGTAGAGACAAGTCAAATGGTGCCATGAAGAATGTGATAATGAATGAAACAACAATATATTTCAATGTGCCTGGCGCATTCATGGAAATATCATTCTATACAATTTGGATAGCACTTCGGTTGTTACAATGAAAGATTATTCTACTATGATGACACATTCCTATGTCTTCTAGTAGCCACCATAACCGTAATAACTTCGATGTCATATCAGCAAGAGCTATATATTCTACTTCTATACTAGAGCAAGCGACAATGGTCTGTATCTTGTTACACTATGAGATAAGTTAGTTGCCCAAAAACAAATCGTAGCTGTAATGGAGGGAGTCAACATCAAAATAAGTTGTCAACTCCAAGGTAGAATGAGCAGAAAAGTGAAGGCCATGACACAATGTACCCTTGACATAGTGAAGAATTCAAAGAATTGCAGCAAAATGAGTCGTACGAGGCATGGTCAATTACTGACTAATAATATGAACAACATAAGTGATATTGGGATGGGTAACAGTGAGATATATAAAACTACCAACCAACTACCAATAAAGTGTAGGATTTGAAAGAAGAGTTCCATCCTTGTCATTGAATTTTGCATTTTACTCCATCGGAGTATAAGCAATCTTGTTATTAGCGAGCCCAACTAGAGAAATGAGATCAAAGGTATATTTTGTTTGAGAGTGATAATAACCAAAAGTATTAGATGCAACCTCCAAGCCTAGAAAATAGTTGAGTTGCCCGAGATCTTTTATTTTGAACTATTTACTAAGATACTAATGGAGTTAGGCAATGCCAGTCTAATTATCGCCAATAATAACCATGCCATTTATATGTAAAAGTAGCATAATGTATGCATGATGTGTGCCCTGAACAAAGAGAGTATGGTTATAAGGACTAGATTTAAAATCAATAGATTCTATGGTTGAGCTAAACTTGGAGGTGCGCGGGGAGCTTGTTTCAATCCATACAATACTTGGCACACGTTATGCAACATCCTCAACTTTGAGTCATTTATTGTCGCGACCTCTTTTTTTTTTCGGCGCCCGCAATCGGGTACAAGCGCCTAAGGAGGCTAATGGCTCGGCTGAATTAATTAAAGCCCGGACTCTCCCAAGTCCACCAATTCACGACTTTAATAGTCTAAGTTTTTAACCTACAAGTTAATTTTTAAAATGGAGTCGCCACTAATCAATTTGGGGTGGGTTGATTAGAAACCCAAGCGAAATATCGGGAGAAGTACTTGCTCCTGCGCAACCAGAGAAATTAGGATCGGGGACTTGATTACACTAGTTAATCACTAATGCCCTTTCGGTACCTAATCTTGTTTAAACCTTGAGGCTTTTTGGATGTTCGAGGGATTTTCCACGCATTTTGGATGTTCGAGGGGTTTTCCATGCATTTTTGGAAAAAAAAAAACATTTTTTGAGTCATTTTCTAATTTTTGACAAGAAAGGGATTTTTTTTTTGACCTTTTTTGGTATTTTTGGAAAAATACAAGTCTTTTTGGCTTTTTCTGAATTTTTTTGGCTTTTTCATGAATTTTTGGCTTTTTTTGGATTTTTGACATTTTTTGGAAAATATGAAATTTTTTTTGATTTTTCGGAAAATAAAATATTTTTTTAATATTTTTTTAATATTTTTGGAAAATAAATTATTTTTGATTTTTTCTTGATTTTTTAGAAAATAAAACATTTTTCAACATTTTTTAAATATTTTTCGATTTTTCTGGAAATTAAAACATTTCTTAATATTTTTTTGAAAATAAATTATTTATTAATTATTTATTAAAACATTATTTAATATTGAAATAATATAAAAAACTGACCGGGTCGGATCCGCGGGTTGGGTCCGACCGGGCCGGGGCGATCCGAACAAAGACGGGCCGCGGCCCGACTCGGATTTTTTGGAAAATAAATTATTTTATTATTATTTTTTTTTAATATTATATTTATTATTATAATAATATAAAAACGAACCGGGTCGGGTTCGGTTGGGACCGACTGGTTCGCGACCTACGAGACCTGGACGGGCCCGCAACGAGGGCCCGACTCAGGTTTTTATCCTCTTCTCATTTTTTTAAAAGAAACCCAAACCGCTCTTGGCCCATTTTCATAAAAACTTCAGCCCGAAAGCTACCCGGCCCACGCGCACAACCCGGCCCGACGACCCGACCTGCTTGATGGAAACCCTAGGGTGCTGGGTCACACGTCCGACCCGGCTGACCCGATTTTCGCAGCCGCTGCTGCCTTCACGATCCAGCGGCCGTGACGAGCGAAAGGGGGGGGGGGGGGAAAGCATCCGAGCGGTGGCGGAGCGGCTTCGACGCGGCTATGGCAGAGACGGCCAACCCATAAGTGAGGTGGCGGACGAGGGGAGGTCAAAGATGCTCATCGGCTTCGTGGATTTCAACCGAAGCTCGTTGGTAGAGAGGCAGCACGGCGGTGGACGTCTTCGGCAGAGATCTGGTGCTGCGACGTCGGGGACGGCGACAGCGGCGAGGCGTGAGGATGGCGGCACCGCAAGATCTAGGGCAGCCACGGCGTCGGGGCAAGGGACCTCCTCCGATCTTCTCTTCTCTCCGGCCTACTTACTCAGATCTGGACAACTTCAGGGCAAAGCTCGGGGTGGCGTTAGTGGGTCGGTCGCGGCATGGCGTCGGGGCGAGGAACGGCAACAGTGGAGCAACGATCGACGGCGTCGGGAGGGACGGCAGCGACGATGGGTCCTCGGCTTCTCAGATCTTCGATTTCCCTCTCACACGCTCGGATCTCTCCCCCTTCGGGCTCTCTTGCCGCCGGCCTCCCCCGAAGTCTCTCGGAGGGAGGTCGTTCGAGCTTCGCGACCCGATCTCTCGCGTGCTCGCTCTTTGATCCTCTCTTGAAGTCTCTCAAGGGAAGATCTCCGAGTTCGCCGTGGTTTGGCCTTCCCCCCGACACCCTATTTATAGGCGCGGGGGTGCCGGTCGGCGGAGGCTAGGCCAGCGGTCCTTGGTGTGCCAACCGGCCTTCCTTCGCCGGCCGAACCGGCGTCAGTTCCTCCCCCTCCACGAAGGCTCGCTCGCCATTAATGCCGCGTCCTCTCAGCCACCGGCCTATGCTCCTCTCTCTGCCCTAGCTTGTTCTTCGCGCGTGAGTTGCAGAGGCGTAGGGGGAAGAAGGAAGAAGGAAGAAGAAGAAGAAAGGGGGTCGGGCTTTTGGGGGAAAATGGTTGGGCCTTGGGCCTGCGTGGAAAAGAAAAAGAGGGGGCTGGGCTGGCTTTTGTGTTTTCTTGTGTTTTTACTATTTTTTTTGTTGTTTTTATCATTTTTTATTATCTAATAAAAGAAAATAAGACCTAATTAATAACCTAATCAAAAGTTAGGTGTCAACATTTATAGAGAGAAGTCCAAACTCGGTTTCACTAGTTAAGCCCAGTTGCGTTTGGCTTTATCCAATCATGATTTAGACACAAACCTTATGCTAAATAAGGTAATCGATCATGGTTGGACTCGAGTGACTCCCGCCCAAAGAGATGGCCTTCTAACTTGATATTTCCCATGGTGTATTTAATGTTCTTTGAATGTAGCTTATTAATACATGATGACTAAGTAGGACACTTGGCCTCATTAGTCTCTCTTGAAATGTAATCATGAAATTTTGGATGGTTATATATTAAGAGAGGGTGAGTCATAAGCTCATTATGTGGCACCCCTCGCACGGCCCCCAAGCCATTAGGGTCGCCACAGTTCAATTAACATTCGCTTGACCTAATAACATGTCACTCTGATACCATTTCAAATTGCAGCGGGTCCATACAACCTGGAGGTTTACACATTTTTTTTTTTTTTATCGGTCCCTTGCGCAATTCATATAGCGGAAGCACATCCATCAAATCCCTTCCCTATATTTACAAAACGATGCACACCTACTAAACATTTATAGGTAAAAGCCAAATACTTTTATTTACTTAAATCAGATGGACATCATTCATCGGTACATCAAAATGCCATAGTTTTCTATACTTGGCTATACTTCAAAAGATGACCGACATCTCTTTCAACAATCATATACTTAAAGTCCATCGATCAGTGTCGACATCCAAAAGTTCCTTTCTTTGCTATCCTCCTCCTCGCGATCATATCCAACCACCCGATCCATCTACCGATGGCAAGTGGCAGCAGAGGTATCTTATCTAGTCTAAAATGTTGGTCCCCGAAGGAGTGAGTACAGCCACTCAGCAGGTAAAAGACCCAATAAACCACTCAATGCGTCACACAATACAATCATAACAATCATAGCATAACACATGTCATTCATGCATTCATGCATAACTTACCTTGAAGCCATGCATATGTCATCACACCACATGTACATACATCCTCATATAACCTTCACCATCATGTCATACATTTACCATCATGCCATAGGTGTACATACATCCATGCACTCACCATCATCATGTCATACATGTACCATAATGCCATAGGTGCACATACATCCATGCACTCACCGTCATCATGTCACATATACCATCATGCCATATGTACATATACCACCATGCTATATGTACACATCTATGCGCATGATTCATACCATCCACACTATCATGTATACATCCCCATGAGATTCATTCAACCCTTCATAATCACATTCTCAATGTCAAATAACATCAAGTTACTTTCATAAGCAGATCATGCATCATGCCATATGCATACACCCATGCACATGATTCAATTTCAATATTTATCTTTCATACGGATCTCATCATTTTTTTTTTCTTCCTAGGGATCAATGTTTGCATCCCTCATTTATCGCTCGCATCCAACCTGGCATCGCGGGGAACCTCCGAGCATGTATTCAAAATACAATTGGGCATCCGGCACACACCTCTAGGCATCTCGTATCCCAACTAGCATCACGAGGAATCCCCCCAGCACACACCTCCGGGGCTTCTGACTCCCCCACTCTCCGGGTATCTCGAAACTCCCGAGGACCCTCTGACATTCAGCCATTTAAGGCCACAGGGCATCTGGCATTTACACTCCCTGGCCAGGCATCCCGACACTCCCGGGGCATCGTCGGCTCACACCTCCGACGGCCTTCTCACTTATCATAGTTCACATTCACAATTATGGCTTAATTTCAACATGTCATATGATGTGATGGCAAACAAGATTATTTTCATCATTTGGTTCATACATGCATTTCCAATCATCATCATACATGCAGCAAGATACAATCACTTATGACAATACAATTCATGGGGTCCATACAATTTAGAATAATCCATACATCATGATTTTTGAGATTTACCAAATTCCAGCTTGCACAATTTCGGAAAACATATAAATTGAATATCCATATGATCTTCAAAAATCATAAAATCAGAACATGTGATAGACAAGACATAAAGGTAGCAACTCCATGAAGAACACATGCCCAAAAGAACTTCACACAAAAAGATTGCGCGGTTCTTGAAATATTTCAGTTTAAATACCCGAATGACCTTAACAAATTATGAAATTTTACCATATGATAGTCGAGGCCCTAAGGTAGATTTTTCATGAAGACATCAAGGCCAGATTCGTCCTAGATAATTTACTATGGACGGACGAAGCTACTGTTCCTAGTACCGAACAGTCCAGTTTAGCTGTCTCCGAAAAATCGAGGTTTTGCCTACTTATCTTCCTTCATTTCCTCTGAATTTTTGATATGTTTTACCTCAAGAGGTACAATACAAGTTTCATTAAGGGATCTAGGTGAGATTCTCAAAGGATAGTCACCTTATAGTCCACGAAGTCGCTAGAGTCCAGTACAATACTTCCAGATCTACCGTTTTCAAATGAAAATCGTTTCACTGGGCTAAAATTGTTCATTTTATCTCAAATTTGAGTATGTTAATCATCAGGATGTTCTCTATAACTTTTGTGAAGAAGTCGAAGTGAAATTCTTAGTAAAAAGTGACATGCAACACACAAAACCACCAAGAGATCGACAAAACAGTTCCAGATCTAGTGTTTTCATAGAGGGAGGGTTTCACCCCTCAAAACTCAACCATTTTATCTCAAATTTTATTATGTTTTACTTGGAGGAGGCCATGTGGCTCCCTTGTTGAAGACACTTGGAGGAGGCCATGTGGCTCCTCCTCCCCCCTCCATGCGTCGACAGCCCAATGGGCTTCATGGGCCGGCCTTTTGGCCCACTTTAGGCTCAACATTCTTGGGCCTAAAGTCCAAACTTAAGTGGCCCAAAATTTTCTTAAATAAGTCAATTTTTTTTTTTACTTTTAATAATTTACCTTAAATCCCCACTTATATAAATACTAAATTACAATTTCATATGGCCATAAAACTTGAAATCATAAATCCATAAATTCCAATTTATAAAACACATGGCCAATGATAGGATTTTATTTCCTATCAAATAATTATCCATTAAAAGCTTGGCCATAAATCTTATTGCAGATTATGGATTAAATTGCCATAACTTGATGGTACTTCCATCGCCTATTCATAGACTTTAATGTAACTAGAGGTCATCATGAATTTTTGGGATGCCACACATTAATGGTAGGGAGTGACTCATGGCCTAGAAGAATGATGATAAGGTATCTTGAAGGTCAAGTAGGGCGCCACCCCTTCTCCTTAGGCTTGCCACTTAAGATTTCATGGGTTTTGACTCTCCAATTTTATGAAATCCCTAGACCTTTGCTGTTTTCCAATTTTACAGAGCTTTTTTTACTTTTAATTTGGAGAAACTTCCTTCATAAATGTTGTTCAAAACACATTAATCTATAACATCCTTAAATTTTAGATTTTCTAAGGTGAAATGGTTGGAACGAAGGCCCAATCAATTACCATATAGAAATTGCCCGATGTAGCAAAAACAGCGACCGGATTGCCTTCTCGATTTTTTATAAACTTTTCCCTTTCAAGTTTTAAAGGACATCCATTTCTACAACATATAGAAATTTTAAAGAGTTTTGTGAATATTTGGATTTTGAAATGAGTCTCTCTCTCTTTGACCGTTAAATCTGTTCGAGGAATGAATTTTTGGGCCGTGTTCAGTGAATTATTGCTCTTTCCATGGGACGATTTGGACTTTTCTTTCTTCATGAAAAACATCTTTTAGGGTCTTATTGTGGCATCCCAAAATTCTATGACAAGCCATAAGGTGTGTTAAAGTTCCTAATTAGGTGATAAAATTTCCCTTGGCTTATGCTTTAGTCATTAGTCTTTTTATTGAGATGATTTGTGCATGTGATTGTGAAAATTTAAATTTGATAGATTAATAATCTATGCTTGGCCATAAGATTTATAAATTAAATTTCAATAGACAAGATGTCCCAAGACTTTGGCCAAGATTGAAAATGGAAATTTAAAAATATTTATAGAAGGAATTCAAAAAAAAAAAAGGGAAAAAGAAGGTCAAAATTCGATTGGGCCTTAAGCCCAAGAGTGGAACTTTAATGGACCAAGTTAGCCGGCCCATTGAAGCCCACAAGTGAGCCGTCGACCGGCCCAATAGAGGCCCAAGAAGTGGCCGGATGGCCCAAGCCCAAGAAGCCCAAATTAAATTCAAAATCCAATATGACAAGTGGCAAAGGGGAAGGCCATGCATTGGTTGATTTGTAGGCAAAACAATCATTACTAATCATGAGAGTTTAGGGGTATAAGAAGGGAAGAGAGAGAAGGGTGGCCGGCCATTTGCTCGCCCAAAGAGAGAGTGAGAGAGAGAGAGAGAGAAATTGTGCGAGAGGGAGGAGCGGCCGAGAGAAAGAGGAAGGAGGGAGTCGCCGTCGCTTGCCGTCCGTCCGCCGTACGTTGTCGTTCGTCCGTCCTAGAGGCAAGTGGGAGTCCTCTAGCTTCTCTTGCATGCTTGTATGTTGTTTGCATGTTAGATTTTGGGTGTTTTAAGTGAGAAAAACCGAGGTATGGTTGGCTTGTTCTTAAGTCGTGTGACTGTTCTTGCTCGGATTGTGTGAGTCAGTAACTTGTTTGAGCTTGCATGTGTGTTTAGAGTCCGATTTTGGCTTCGATGTTTTCATCAAAGTTGTAGCTAACATCTTGTACTATAACATACTGATATTTCGTGGAACATGATGGAGATTTGAGGGGTTAAAGTCTCATCTTACGGAGACCTCAGATCTGGAGAGTTTTTACTGACCTTTTGCTGGATTCATTGTTGCATGTTGGTTTTTGTTGAGAATATTACTTCGATTTCTTCATGAAATTTGTAGGTAATATCTTAAAATACAACATACTCAAATTTTAAGTGAAAATAACAAGTATAGCTTGGTAAATCGACTAGATCTTGAAGACGATGATTCTGGTGATGTATTCCGAGACACCCGAGACTTAAAGGACTAAAATGAGGACTATACTCTGGTTATTTGACCTAGATCTCTTCATGAAACTTGTAAAGAACATCTTGAAACATAACATATCCAAATTTAAAAGAAAACTAAAGAGAATAGGTAGGTGAAATCTCAATATTTCGGAGATGGAGGCACTGGACGATGCGGTAACGGATCCAGAAGCTTCGTGAGGTTGAATAAAATAATCTATAAGGAATCTGGCTTGGAGTTCTTCAAGAAAGTTGTACGAAAATGTCTTTGCTATAATCAAGTAAAATTTTATAATTTTTGGAGGCCATATGGATATTTTAATTGAATTTATTCGGAAACCGTGCATTCTGGTTTCATCCGAGAAGCATAGGATGTTTTGGGAAAATTATGAGATTTTGTAAAAATTCAATTTGGCCATGAATTTTGTAAGTAATTATCATCCTATGAGTTTGTTTAATAATTTCCTGAATTTTGATAATTTTGGGAATTTATAGTTATAAAAAATATATATAAATAAAAAATAATAATAAATAAATAAATAAATAAATAAATAAATAAATAAATAAATAAATAAAAGGAATTATTTTATTGGCCATAAATTCCATTTAAGTAATTCATGTTGCATGTGTGATAAAGCCTTGATATGTGTATGATATTGAATTGAGTTGCATATGTGATAAAGTCTTGGTAAGTATATGACTAGAATTGAGATGCATATGTGATAAAGTATTGGCATATGTATGGCATTAAATCAATGCACGTGTGAATGTCATGCCTAGTATGATTTGTTTGATATCATGCCATGTGCCATATTAAAAATGAGATTAAAATACTGGTAAACATGGATGATGGTAAATGAGGAGATGGTTGTGATGGTGGATGATGCCTGGAATGTATAGAGATACATTGCCGGAATTTCCTGGGAGATTTAGGATGCCCGGAATGTGGGGGGCCGGAAGCCCTGTCGGAGGTCTTTTCCCGAAGGGAAATGCCTCGCGATGCCAGGATTGGGGTGCGGGATGCCCGGCCAGGGAGTGTAAATGCCAGAAGCCCTATCGGAGGTTTCTGCCCGAAGGGAATGCCTCGTGATGCTAGTTGAGATGCGAGATGCCCGGAATGTGGGGGATCGGATGCCCAGTGGCCTGGGAGGCTGAATGCTGGAAGCCTCGGAGGTCTTTGCTTGAGGGGATAAATAAAATGATGAGATAAATAGAATGATGATATGCATGATGATATGCATGGTGATGATGATATGCATGATGATATGCATGGTGATGATGATATGGATGATGATATGCATGGTGATGATGATATGGATGATGATATGCATGGTGATGATGATATGCATGATGATGTGCATGGTGATGATGATATGCATGATGATGTGCATGGTGATGATGATATGCATGATGATGTGCATGGTGATGATGATATGCATGATGATGTGCATGGTGATAATGATATGCATGATGATGTGCATGGTGATAATGATATGCATGATGATATGCATGGTGATATGCATGGTGATGATGATGTGCATGACGATATGCATGACGATATGATGTGGTGATGTACATACTTGATATGATGATGCACTTGTACGTGTTAGAATGATGATAATGATGCATGATAGTATGCGCATGGTTTCAAGGTAAGTAACGCCTGCAATGCATGTATGATTTGCCTGATCCATTGAGTTGTTATTGGATTTCCCTATTTGCTGAGTGGTTGTACTCACCCCTTTTGGGGATAACATTTTAGATTAGCCAATATGCCGCTTCCTGCCGTCACGCGAGGTACATTTTACGGGTTACCGTCCGACGTTGAGGTAGAGTGTGAGGAGTTCGGCTGTCCTTCCGTGCCTGGACTCACCTACATACGCGTACGCTGTCTTGTCATGTACGACATAGGCCTAGCTGGGGGTCCAGTTGTTCAGGAGTTTGTTTCTGTCCACGTTCGCCGTGATGGGGTGATGGGAGGGATGCTGCCACCGCCACTGCCTGACGCACCGGACTGGGTGTGAGACCCGAGCGTGACGAGTAGGGGCTGTGTTTTTTTTTTTTTGGGAGTTAGTTAGCCGACACTTATGATGAGGGATTGTACACGTGTGATGTAGAGGGTCGAGGGTTCTTTTGAGGTTTTAGGCTGGACATGGCTGAGTCCTAGCTTTTCCTTTTTGATGTACCGACCCAAGAGTAGTCCCATCTTGAAAATATATGTAAATAAAGTGTCGTGGCATGTTTATAAAATTCATGATGTTTAGTGGTGTGTATTGGTATCATGGATTGGTAGGGGGATAGGTGATGATGCTTTATTTTGCTTTCGCTAATGAGTCGCGCTGGGACCGTTTTGTTTAAAAAAAAAAATGTATCTATAAATTACGACGCATCTTCTAAGGAGAAAGGTAATAAGGAGTAACATTGGCGCTGGTGACGACTTGTGAAGGGTTCGGGGTGTCACACTTATCTACAACATATTAAAATTTTATAATTTTTTGAGCTCATTTGATAAGGTATTGACGCTGATTTTGAAAATTGCTTGAAACTGTTTTCACCCCAGATAAGAGGGCCACATGCCCAACTTGGAAAGGAAAGGGCTGCACGCCCAACTTAAGGAATAAGGCTAATCTAGAGTCTTCTTAATTTAGGATAAAGATGCAAGAAATATCTTAAACTCTAGTTCTTCAATGCCAAGTTGAGGTGTGCCTCAAGGGAATAGGCCAGAGCAAGTTTGTAATATAAAGATATCTAACCTAATGATTACTCAAGTTCCAAACATTAAATGGGAGAGACTTAGGTGTCCCATAATAATGACATGTAATTATTCCATGGTGACTCAACCCCTTAAGGTGGACTAATGGAAAGTTGAGCAAGTGTTGCCCCTAGGAACTAGACTTGCCACCCATCTCTTTAGCTTGCCACCTCCTCAACCTAGATTGTCCACCTACATGAAGATGATTGGTCCATTTGGATAGATCATCATGAGGGGTTTGCCTATAAATAGAGGCATTTCCTCCCTCATTCCCACAACACACCACCCCCTCTTCCTTCTCACTCTCTCAACCTCACCCTCACCGTCGCCTTCTCTCTCTTTCTTGTGGTAGCGCCCCTCTTGCCCGTTTGCTCGGTTGCACATTACTCGATAGTAGAACTTACTAATATTTGGTTAGGATGTTGTGTTACACTAATCCAAGCGTGTAGCGAGTCCTTGATTGAAATGTTGTGACTATGTTCTTGCTTGAGGTTTGGTTGTGGTTGCTTGGATCAATTTAGACCTTATTCCTTGATTGAGTTCAATCCTTATTTGATGAGCTTTGACTTGTGCTTTGACTTGAGTTGCTTGGAAGAAGCTTGATTTGTGTGTTTATTTGATATGTTCTAGTTTTGCTTTGATACAAACCTATTTTGAAAGCATTTTGTGAAAACTTGCTACTTCCTCAAACCACTTTCACAAGTGCATGTTCTAGTTCACGCTCCGAGCTCCAAAAAAAAGGCTTTGTCGGCCTTGACATAAGTGGGATCACGACGGATCGGTCCTTCCTTAGTCTTGGTGCGATATCGAGGCATATAATTCCCGAGCCAACTTTGGTACTAGGTCGATGAACATGTCACAATGGGCTAGTCCTTTCATGGTCTCGGTGCGGTATTGAGGTGTATCGTTCTTAAGCCAAGTCTGGTACTAGGTCGGTGAACATGTCACAACGGGCTAGTCCTATCAAGGTCTTGGCGCGATACTAAGGTATATCATTCCCAAGCCAAGTTGGGTACTAAATCGGTGCTCAAACGTGTTGGATAAAGTCGTGATCATTGATTTGTGCTCGGCATGTTTAACATCTCGGTTTCGTAAGTCATTTCACACACTTATGCATGGCATGCCTTCGAGTCCTTGAACTAAAAGTGAAGATAAGAACTAGATTGTGATGCTTGATGCATGGTCACACGATGGACCGATTTCTAGCCATCGACCAATGGATTCAACGACGTCACCCCCTCATTAATGGGATGCCCCCACACCAACAAGATGCCTCGTTAATGAGAATGAGATGCCCCCATGCCAACAGGATGCCTCATCAGAAGGACGAGATGTTGTAATAATTCTAGCCGTCACCCTTTGATTAGGGAACGTTACCCAATTAAGTTCGAATGCCTAGTGGATTCTAGAAGAGTCTATGGATTTCAATTGTTACTAAATGAACCTTGTGTGCATGATTTCCTCACATTATGAAATGGATTTCGGTTATGCTTGTGTCACGGGCCAATCGATTGGGATCGTGACCACGCGGCGACTCGGGCGAATTTGGACTACCCAAGCCAAGCCTTGCTCGATCGAACGCTTACCCGCTCGCTTACCCGGATCGTTGAGAGAGAAAGTAAGAGAGAGGAGCTCTGAAAGGAAGCGGAAGCTTTGATATTACTGAAATGTTGGGTGATTACAAATGGAGGAGGACACCCCTTTTTATAGTTGAGGGCCTCGGATTACAACCATCGATCTAGAATTCTACCGGCGGACGAGATCGCACCGCCTCAACTACCGACATAAATATTGAGCTACCATCTACCGACATAAATGAAAGGAACAGACTCCCGTAATCTAGCTCAATGACAGTTTCGCCCGCCCTTGTAATTCGGGGAGAAGACTTGGTTGGAATCCGAGTGACAGCAGGAGGTCCACGGGCGAGTTGGGGTCGACTCTGGGGAACCTCTCGGGTCGTCCATCTTTCGGCCCGTGACACTTGCATATGAGTGAGGCGTGAGTTCCTCATGTTGTGGGTAAATATTGGTTTGTGCTTGCATAGTGTTGATTGAGGATTCCTCATGTTTCATCCAAGACAAAGCTTTTGTTTTACTATTGATCTGTCATTGACTAATGTTTTGGATGAGTATGTGCTTGTTGATGGGCGACGCATCCTCCTACTTGAAAATTAGTGGGTTTTACTTACTGAGTTTTCCCAAAACTCACCCCTCATCCTTTTAGTCTTGTAGGCATGGAAGTCTCATGTCAATTTTCTAGAGGCTAAGGTTTACCCGGCCTTTGAAGCGTTGAAAATGTAGGGGTTGTAAATATAACAGCCTGTGACAAAGGGGCCTGTAAATGTAACTGATGTAATTGTATGTTTTCAAATGGTTGTTTTCCTGGCTGCTTATTGTTGTCTGGGTGTTGTTTGTAACACTTCCGCATGTGCTTAATGAAAAGATAAAAAGAATGGGACGGCAATGTGCTTAGGACGTCGCAAAAATAACCCCCGTCACTCGTGACCTTGGAGATGGAGTTGGGGTCGTGACACGTTATCATATGAATAAGTGTATCTAGGAGGAGGAACCATATAAACTTCCTCAATGAGATCGCTATTAAGAAATGCATTTTTTAACATCCATTTAAAATAGTGGCCAACACTTAACAGTATCAACAATAAGAAGATTGTGAATAGAAGTAAGACAAGTAACATGATGAGAAAAGTGAACATCAAGGCCAAGTTCACATAATTGTCCAACTAAAATTGAATTTAAAGAGAGTTTGAAAACTATAAAAGTGTTAGGTAATGAAAAGGTGGATATGGAAATGTGTCATGTAGGCTGATTTGCATTAGGGAATTATCGGCTATGTGAATAGTTGGCGCATGTAAAGGGAAGCTTTTTGATTGGAACAAATTAGAATTAATGTCATATGATTTAAACAAGCGGAGTTAAAATTCCTTGAATCAAAATTACCTAAAGTGATAGACATAGCAGGAGAGATAGAGCTAAAAGTACCATATTATCAATGGAACAAAAATCCTATAATGAGAAAGTGATAGACAATCCATTGGGAGAAGTCTTTTTGGTAATAGCATTGGTAGATGGATGCACATGTGAACCTTGGCTTCAAAGTTGATTGCCTGGCCTAGTAGGTTGCTTATATCATAATCGATAAAAATGGGATGTCATATGACCACATTAATGACAATGCTTACAAAATTTATACATTATATGTACTTACTGTGCTAGAAATAGCTGGTTGGACAACAAATGTGAGGAAAACAATGCATGGAGAGCATGTGTGGTAAAAATAAGGCCAAAATGAACTTAGTGCGTCGAAAGACCTTAGGATCCAATCACAAATCACCAAAAACCAATAAGAAAATAATCAAATTGATAAAAAAGTGACGGAACTGATCCAATTGGTCCTAGTATAAATTGGTTAAATGATCTAGTCCATCTGAACAAGTCAATAGTCCTAGTCCAGTCTAATCCATTCAATAGTCAACAATAAGAGGTGATGTGGCAATGATGTGTCAGATGACGTCAGCAAACTAGAGGTGACATGGCAATGATGTGGTGGATGACATTAGTAGAGTAGAGGCCAATGGTGCATGTAGGCACTTGTCATTGGGAGGTAAGTAGATATCACGTGTAGAGTCTTCTAGTGGCACTTGGCAACATGTTTGGTAGAGGTTGGCAATGAGACTTCATGAGCTACTTCATCAAAGGATAGAGAGTCATGTGTTGTTGTTGTTTTTTTTTTTTTTTTTTTTTTTCGAAATACAATGTGGAAGGCATCCAAATCACCACAGAATAGCAATAGGCTTCCCGGGTCCAAGACAAGATGGTGCATGGTGGCACATGTGATGGTGTGCAATATTTTTGGAATGAGCAATGGAAGTATGCAAAATAGTAGCTAAAGGATTTGGTCTTGGTAGAGAACCAGTAACAATGCGGTCGGTGTGGCTGGCATCGTGGTGGCCAACGTGTTGAGAAAACTCCTACCAAGTTTTGAAGTTGACAAAACTTTCTTGTTCTTTTTCTTATTGTGAAGAATAGTAAACTTCTAAAGTTATATTATAGACTCTTGCCAAAGTCTATTTATTCAAAAAGTTTTTCCCACTCTGACGCAATCTAGACTAAAACCAAGTCCAAAATGCAAATATAATCAGACTCAGACTTATTAATCTTGCGACAAAGATTCAGAATGAATGTAATAAGAATTTATTCTTCAATAGCTAGCTCTCTAGCGAAGAATCTCACTAACCTTTTATAAATACATTGATGGAATCAATCAAAAATTGATGAAATCAATCTTGAAGACAAGTTCCTTTTTAAGAAGCATCTACTTATGGAAACCTAGATTCTGATTTTAAGAATTAACATATTTTCATCTCAATCTTCAAATGGCTATAAGATTTCTTTAATCGATTCTATCCAATGAATTGTTTGGAAGAAATTTCTCTAGAAAATGCCAACGGCTAGTGAGGCGTGGAGAAGTATATAAGGAGGTCATTCAATCTACTTGATATATGGAGTGAAAATTGAAATTCCAAAGTCAACAACATATCCAACCACTTATTCTTTATCAATGGTTCTTACAAATTGTATTCAATAGAGAAAATTACAAGAAAATTGACTTAGTGATAGATAATGAATCTTCCACTAAGTGTTTGCACTTGAAATATTGCACTTCTTTATTGATGCTATAATGAATTCCAACCACTATAAATTTCATATGCAATTTTCTCTTCCCTTAACTCTTTTCATTTAAATTTGTTGCATCTTTTTAAGTATCACAAAAATATATTCCATCTCTTATTTGATTATAAATTTTCATTAGAATTCTGGTGACTTGTTTATCAAACTTTGTTTGATTCTCGGAGTTTGTTCGAAATTTATTTTAATTGTATAAATTTCTTATAAACACCTATTCACCCCCTCTAGGTATTCGTACTAGTTTTATCAATTGGTATAAGAGCCCTATGCTCATCTATTGAAGTGTTTATACTTCTAAACTAAAGATCTTTTATGGTTGTTTGTTTAGCACTAGGACTCGTGGAGGGGCCGAGCAATACTAGGCTAACTTATTTTGATGGAAAATAATATAGTGTGTGGAAGAATAAAATAAAGACATTCCTTAGATCCAGAGATCCTTTGTAATGGGATGTTGTAGAAAGAGGAATCGACCCAAAGGTAGCTTCAGTATCTGATAAGGGAAAAAAGTCTTAGACAAGGATGCTGAGGAAACCAACCAAGCAAAAATTGCCAAGAGACTGGCTCTTGATGCAAAAGCCATCTACTCTTTATACTATGCTTTCTCCTACTGAATATAATATAATTTATTCATGTGAAACAATTAAAGAAGTCTGGGATAGACTTCATGTCGCCTATGAAAGAACATATTGTGCAAAGAAGACGAAAATAAATATCTTACTTAGTCGTTATGAATTCTTCAAAATGAAGCTTGGAGATATGTTCAATCAATTTATGGAAATTGTAAATGGGTTGGCATATTAAGGTCAACCAATTTCTTCTCCAATGAAGGTCAACAAATTTTGTGAGAACTTTCAAAAGACTGGAACTATGTGAAAACATCAACCCGAGAGACATAAAGAATCATGACTCTCTCTATTGATGAGCCGATAGGCACTCTTCAATCACACAAAGTGGAACATATCGATGACAAAGAGGATCCAAAAGGTAAGAAGTAAATTGCACTAAAGTCTAATGCTAATTCTGATGACACAAACACAAATGATGACATGGATGATGAGGAGCTGGCCCTCATGATAAAGAAATTCAGGAAAATAAATAGGAAAGGAAAAAGATTGAACTGGAAAAAGCAAAGCAAACAAAATTTTAGAAAAGATCAATGGAAGGTGTTGAATCTAGTAATGATGTGACATGCTTTGAGTGCAAGGAGAAGGGACACATCAAGTTTAATTGTCCCTTGCTGAAAAGGAAAAAAGGTAAGTATGAAAAATACAAAAAAAAAAAAAATAAAAAAAACTTAAAAAGCATAAACTTGGAGTGACACAGAATGTGAAGAAAGTGAAGAGGAGTTTGCGAATATCTATTTAATGATTGACTCAAACTTAGAGTCTAACAAGGAAATAGAGATAAGTCATTAGAAATTCCTATTAAAATTGAACTTTGCTTAAACCTGTTGAGAAAACTCCTACTAAGTTTTGAAGTTGACAAAATTTTCTTGTTCTTGTTCTTATTCTGAAGAATAGTAAACTTTTAAAGTCATATCACAAACTTTTGTCAAAGTCTATTTGTTCCAAAAGCCTTTCCCACTTTAACACAATCCAAACTGAAACCAAATTCAAAATGAAAAGATAATCAAACTCAGATTTATTGATCTTGCGACAAGGATTCAATATGAACACAATAGGGATTTATTCTTTAATATATGGCTTTTTCACAAAGAATCTCACTTACATTTTATAAACACATTGATGGAATCAATCACGAATTGATGAAATTAATGTTGAAGACAAGTTCCTTTTTTGGGAAGCATCTACTTATGAAAACTTTGATTCTAATTGTATGAGTGACCAAAATCAATGGATTTTTATCTCAATCTTCAAACGGCTACAAGATTTCCTTAATCGATTTTGTCCAATAGATTGATTGGAAGAAATTGCTTTGGAGAATGCCAATGACTAGTAAGGTGTGGATGAGCATTTAAGGAGGTCATTTAGTCTAATTGAGATTGTGCATGAAAATTGAAATTCCAAAGTTTGAAACATTCCCAACCACTTGTTCTTCAATGACAGCTCTTACAAATTGCATTCAAGAGAGAAAATCACAAGAAAAGTAACTTAGTGAGCAAGAAAGAAATCTTCCACTGAGTGTTTGCACTCGAAATATTGTACTTCTCTATTGATACTTTAGTGAATTTAAACCAGAAGGCTGCCGGCATGAGAGAATAGACATAGGCTTAATCTAAGCCAAATTACTATAAATCTCGTGTGCAATTTTCTCTTCCATTAACTCTTTTCAACTTTATCCATTGCAATTTTTTTTTTTGAAAAAAAAATTGCCAAAATCTATTTCATCTTTTATCTAATTCTGAATTTTCACTAGAAGTCTAGTGGCTCGTTCAATCAAACTTTGGTCATTTTTCAGATTTTACTTGCAACTTATTTTATTCTGTATTTATTTGTCAATGTTTATTTTAAACACCTATTCACCCCCTCTAGGTGTTAGTACTAGCATTTTCAATTGGTATCAAAGCCATGTGCTCTTCTATTGAAGTGTTTATACTTCTAAGTTAAAGATCTTCTATGGCTAGTTGTTTAGCACCAAGACTTGTGGAAGGGCAGAGTAATACCAAGCCACCTTATTTTGATGGAAAAAATATAGTGTGTGGAAGAGTAAAATTAAAGCATTCCTAAGATCCAAAGATCCTTTGGAATGGGATGTTGTTGAAAGAGGAATCAACCCAAAGGTAGCTTCAACATCTAATAAGAGAAAAGAAGTCTTAGATAAGGATGTTGAGGAATCCAACATCCAACCAAGCAAAAACTACCAAGAGACAAGCTATTGATGCAAAAGCCATCTATTCTTTATATTGTGCCTTGTCTCTTACTTAATATAATAGAATTTCCTCATGTGAAATAGCTAAAGAAGTTTGGGATATACTTCATGTCACCTATGAAGGAACATATTGTGTAAAGGAGATAAAATAAATATCTTACTTGGTCAATATGAATCCTTCGTAATGAAGCCGGGAGAGTCTATTGAAGATATATTTAGTCGATTTACATAAATTATAAATGGGTTGACATATCAAGGTCAATCAATTTCTGCTCAAATGAAGGTCAACAAACTTCTACAAGAACTTTCAAAGGATTGGAACCATGTGAAAACATCAATCCAAGAGACAAAAGAATCATGCATCTTTTTGTTGATGAGTTGATAAGCACTCTTCAATCATATGAAATGGAACAGATTAATGATGAAGAGGATCCAAAAGGTAAGAAGTCAATTGCGCTTAAGTCTAATGCTAATTATGATGGTACAAACATAGACAATGATATGGACAACAAGGAGCTGGCTCTCATGATAAAGAAATTTAGGAAACTGAATAGGAAAGGAAGAAGATTGAAATGGAAAAAGCAAGCAAGCAAAATTTTCAAAAAAGATCAATGGAAGATGTTAAATCTAGCAAGGATGTGATATACTTTGAGTGCAAGAAGAAGTGACACATCAAGTCTAATTGTCCCTTGCTAAAAAAGAATAAAGGAAAGTATAAAAAATACAACAAAGCTCTAAAAATAGAAACCTTGAGTGACACAAAATGTGAGGAAAGTGAATAGGAGTTTGCAAATATTTGTCTAATGGCTCACTTAGAATCAAACTCAAAATTAGAGTCAAACTCTAACATAGACTCAAAATTTGACAAGGAAATTGAGGTAAGTCATTAAGAAATTCCTATTAAAGTTTCTAAGTATATAAATGAACTTTGCATGAACATCAAATCTTCTCTTAAAAGGATATCCAAAATAAAGAAGGAAAATTCAAAACTCAAGCAACAGGATAATTCTTGAAAAGAAAAGTTTGAGAATCTAAAAAGTGATTTTGATGAAAAAGGAAATTCCAAATATTTCTACAAAATTCTCCAAAGAATCAAAAACTTTAAAGAAAATCATTTCAGCTCAAATACTCTATTATAACAAATATGGTTTGTGTCTGAGTAAAGAAAGTACTATCTTGATCAATTCCTAAAGTCAATGAGAGACTTAGACAAAGACCTCCAAAATCTTCTTACAAAAATAGTTTTTAAAACTTTTTTTGTAAAACTTGATTTTTTTTGGAAACTTGAAGTGCTCTTAAATGTTTTAAGTGTAATAGCTCAGAACATTTTGAGAATGAATATCCTAAAATTTGGAAATTTGTTAAGAAGGACTGGGTAAATGCTGTTTTTAAAACTATCTCGACAAAACCCAAGAAAATTTGGATACGAAAGAAAGTTTGAGATTTCTTTTTGACTATAGGTTACTATTAAAAGGAAAGGCAAATGGTACTTGGATAGTGATTGTTCTAGACATATGACTATAGATTCAAGCTGTTTTGTAAAACTAAAAAAAAAAAGAGGAAATGTTTCATTTGGTGGGAACAACAAAGGAAAAATTATTGGACATAGAATAGTGAGGATTGGAAGTTTGATCATCAACAATGTTTCCTTGACAAAAAGTTTGAATTACATTCTTCTGAGCATAAGCCAGTATATGATACATGATTCAAAATCAATTTCCAAGAAGATGTTTGTTTTGGAGTTAGTCGAGACTTCTCTCAAACTTTCACTGGGCGAAGACATGGCAATATTTATCTTCTGGACATAAGTCTAGAAAGTTCTCAATGTCTTATCTCAATTCAAGATTAAATATATCTCTAGCAACACAAACTTGGACATATGAGTATGAAACAGATTGCTAAACTATCGTCTAAGAAGCTGGTTCGTGGTCTTCCCAGAATGATGTACTAGAAGTCTGAGTTGTGTACTCCATGTATCTTGGAAAAATAGGTCAGAAGTTCATTTAAACTTACAAATCAAGTTTCAACTAATCGCGTCTTGCAGTTTTTTCACATGGATCTAGAACACAAAGCATTGTGGTAAGAAATACTATTAGGTAGTTGTGGATAATTATTCAAGATTCACGTGAGTTATCTTCTTGGCAAATAAAATAGAAACCTTCTCATATTTTTCAAAAGTTGCTAAGAATGTTCATAATGAGAAATGTTATGACATTTCATGTATAAAGACTATTCATGGGAGATAATTTGAAAATTAAGACTTTGCAAATTTTTGTGATGAAAATAGTCTGCAACATATTTTCTCCTCTCCATACACTCCAAAATAAAATGAAGTTGTAGAAAGGAAAAGTAGGTCTTTACAGAAAATGGCTAGAACTTTGCTAATAGAAAGTAGAGTCTCTTCTTGTTTTTGAGCAAAAACAATTTCTACTACCTGTTATATAATTAACAGAGTATTTTTAAGGCCCATCCTAAAGAAAACTCCCTAAGAAGTTTACAAAGGAAAAAAGCCAAATATCTCTTATTTTCATATGTTTGGTTGCAAGTGTTTTATTTGGAAGAATGAAAATGATCGGCCTAGTAAATTTGAAGAAAGATCGAATAAAGGAATATTTCTTGGCAATTCTACTTCAAGCAAAGCTTATGGAGTCTTCAACAAGAATGCATAGACAGTTGAAGAATCCATGAATATCAAATTTCAAGAAAGTGTTCAAAACCAACAAGATTAGACTCAACTTAAAAAGTATAAACTAGTTTCAGACTTAATGAAGTCTAATTCCTCCAAGGAACCTCATTTTTCTGGTGATCAAAGTCAAGCAGAAGAAAAATCAAAAGAATCAAAGAAAACAGATGTTTAGCAAACCCTTGCAGAAAGTGACAAATCCATTTGTAATTAGAAGCACAAATCTAGTATTCCTAAAGAACTCATTATTGGCAATATAGAAAAAAGGGATTCGTACCAGATCCAAAGTAAAGGGAGACTCAAGTGCTCCAACTCTTATTTCTAAAATAGAACCAAAGGGAGTAGAGGAAGCATTATTTGATGAAAGTTGGATAAAGCAATGCAAGAAGAACTCAGACAATTCAGAATTAATGATGTCTAGGAGTTAGTTCCAAAACCAAAAGGAAAATTTGTGATTGGAACAAAGTGGGTGTTTAGAAATAAGATGGAAAGAAAAAGGGTAAAATAACTAGGAACAAAGCAAAGCTTGTTGCAAAAAGTTATATGTAAGAGGAAAGAATAGACTATGATGAGACATATGCACCTGTAATGAGGTCAAAAACCATAAGATTATTACTTGCATATGTATGTTTCCATAATTTCATGTTATTCTAGATGGATGTCAAAAGTACATTCCTAAATGGGTTCATACAAGAAGAAGTCTATGTGAAATAACCACAGGATTCGAAAATCCCATAAAATCAAAATTTGTCTACAGACTAAAGAAAGCTTTATACAATTTGAAACAGGCACTTCGAGCTTGGTATGAGAGATTGAATAAGTTTCTAGTAAGCAATGGTTTCAATAAATGAATGATTGACACAACCTTGTTTATCAAAAGCAAAGGAAAAAACTTTATATTTGTTCAAATATATGTAGATGATATAATCTTTGGGTTTTCTAATGAAAGTATGTTTAAGAAATTTTAAAAGTCATGCAGGAAATGAGCATGATGGGTGAGTTAACATTCTTTATGGGTCTACAAGTTGAACAATCAAAGAAATGAACTTTCATTTATCAAAAGAAATATGCTAGAAATGTTATCAAGAAGTTTGGAATGGTAAACTACAAGAAGACTAAGACTCCCATGTCAAGTTCTTCCAAACTTGACAAAGATGAAGATGAAAAGAAAGTAGACCAACAGACATACATAAGTATAATTGGTTCTCTTCTCTACCTTACTACTTCTCGACCTGATATTTTATTCAGTGTATGTATGTGTGCTAGATTCCAAGCTGATCCTAAAGAATCTTATCTCAATGTTGTCAAACGTATTATCAAATATTGCAACGAATCCAAAGTTAGGTCTGTGGTATCTAAAAGGATGAGACTTTACATTACTTGGATACTCAGATGCCAATTTAGCTGGTTGTAAAGTCGACAAGAAAAGTACTTCAGGAACATGCCAACTCTTGGGACAAATGTTAGTCTCCCGGTTCTCAAAGAAGCATAACACTATGGCACTCTGAACAACAAAAGTAAAATATGTTGTTCTTGGAAGTTGCTATTCACAAATTCTTTAGATCAGGCAACAACTTAGGGACTTTGGAATAGAAGAACCTTGCACTAAAATTAGATGTGACAACACAAGTGCAATCAACCTCACCAAAAATCCTATTCTTCATTCAAGGGCAAAGCATATTGAAATTTGTCATCATTTCATAAGAGATCATGTGCAAAATGATGAAATCAATGTTCAATTCATTGATTCAAAGAATCAACTGGCAGATATCTTCACCAAGTCATTGGAGAAAGGATTATTTGAGTTCATTCGTGAAAAACCGAATATTACTCTTACATCTAGTTAAAGTTTATGGACGAGCAGACTCATCAATTCAATCTATGGTGGAAACATCCTTCTGAAAGCCCTTCCAAACTTAGGTAGTTATATTTCAAATTTTGGCCCGTAAGTTTCTTTCCTTCTTGAACATATATGATTATTCTTAAATTATTATTTGTCTTTTATATTTTTGGAAATTGTTATATCTCTGCTGATTTTTCGGAATTAATATTTCAAAAATTATTGACAATTACTTTTTTTTTTTAAAACCGAAGTTTTTTTTTTTTGCCTGTTTGGTTGCCCTGGTTCATTTTCTTTAAATGAAATCTTTGACCTTTTTTTTCCCCCTAATATATAGACTCTTTACAAACCCTAATATTTCTCTTAAACCCTTGCTTCTCTTGATCTACTCTCACATTCTTTACAAAATTTCTCACTCAATCACTCTCAAACATGTCATCAAAATCCTCCAAGTTCGTTTCAATATCTTATCAAAGGAAATCCTCTCACATTACTAATTGCGGTTTGTCCTTGAAGATCCGACGCATTTTGATCTCATCGGGGATGAATCACCTCGAAGCACAAATCGATAATCAGTGGAGGAAGAGGTTATTCAGGAAGTGACTCCTATTTTGGTAAGAAAGCCCGAGGTACTTATCAAACATTATGAGTTTCTAAAAAAGGAATGAAATCCCGTGGATTTCATAAGTTCATTCTTGAAAGAAAATGGCTATGAGAACGAAACCTTGTTCTTGAGAGCCATGGCAAACTTAGGGTTGGTAAAGGCTGGAAGAGCATAAAAGTAATTTTCAAACTTTCTTAATGATCATTGTTTTGGTATAGAGGTTCAGACTAAGAGTAAAAAGGAAGATGATGATGAGAGGGTGTTCAAAAAATTTCTAACCCAAAATGGGTGTTATTGTAGAAATCGTTGGAGCAAAAGGGAAGTTTTTTCGGTCAAAGGACCATAAGAAAGTCTACACACATATGCTAAACAGAGGGGTCATAACCCTCGAACGGTAGATTTTGATTTCCTGGATTCCATCAAGGTGAATTTGTGAGAAAAATTTACCAAGCTTTAGATGGAGAGGTTCTGTGTGGAGTTATCTAATACTTATCCTAAATTGACTGCTTACTTCTATTCTAACCTATCTATTTTGGATCCCACATATGTTCATTTTACTATGAGTGATATAAGTGTTTGATGTTGATGTTAATTTGTTTGCTGATATTTTGGGAGTATAAATGAGTGGATTCTTGCCCATCAATGTGTCCAATGAAGAGGTCACCAAGTTTTTGGTGAAGGACGGGATTCCTAGAGGAAGTATTACTTACTTAAGGATGTTTGTTTCTAATATTTTACTCCACAAGAATGTCATCAATTGCATTAGACCCAAGACTACTTCCAAAATTGATGTTTCCAGATTCGAGGCAAAAATGATGTGGGCCATTTGCAATGGAGTTGCTTTCTCGCTCCCTCACACGATCCTACTACACATGTACAGAATTATCATGAAGGGTAAGGGACAACTATCATATACAACATTAGTAATCAGATTTTTCCAACACTTTCAGATTCAATCGTCATCCAATTTTTGCTCCAAAACCATTGTCTCCATGCAAATTGAACTCAAAATGATCTAAAAAATGAGATTAAAGGATCTCTTGGGATTCTTGAAACTTTTGAAGAAGGAATCTACTCTCAAAGCTAAAATGGGATTTGCAGCTGAGAAGAAGTGCAAAGGAAAGAGCATTGTCTCGCAAACTCCTAAAAGAAAACAACTTGTTCTTCTTCTCCAAGATGAAAAAGAGGAAGATGATGAAGACGAGATCATCTTTGATATTGTGACAAATATTGCCATGCGTGATCCTCTTGGTGACATAGCCGATTTTGAAGAAGAATAAGAGAATGAGAGGGAGAAAGAACCGGAAAAGGAAAGTGAAGGAGAAGAAACTAGAGTAAAAGAGAGTGAGGAGGATGACTTAGATGATGAAAAGGAGATGTGAATTTGAACAAGGGATAGCAGCATTTTGACAAGGAAGGAGAAGATGCATTAAAAGTTGGTGTAGGGGATGTTGGAGAGAAGGGAACTAGTCAATAAATTAGTGTTGGAAGAGAAGGAGTGTAGGAAGGAGAAGGAGTTCTTCCTCAGACTAAAGGCACTATGATATGGGGAGTACATGAGAAAACTCCTCTTAATGACCAGACTATCAAACCAACTAATAGTGATGACATCAGTTGATCTCCTCCAGATACTAAAGATATTTATGCATCTCATTTCCCTGAAGTTTCTCTTAGGGGTCAAGACAAAGAAGCTAATGTTCAAAGGGAGCAACAAATTTCACATATTCAAGTCGATGTTTCTTCACCTTTGGATACTCCACTAGTATAGTTTGTAGAAATTAGTGCCCAAACTAAACCAGAACTAAACTATCCTTGAATAGTACAGCTCCTTTTGGAGATTAAGGCACATCAATATGGGATGAAGGTTGAAATCTAGAAGTTACATGTTGCTCTCACTACTACCTCATAATCTCTCACTGGAAATGTATGGTCTCTTGATGATAAGGTTCATGAACATGAATTAGCAAGCATCTTGAAATTTAGCAAAGTTTGAGACCATCTTCCATCGATCTTCCTTGATTTCTGTAGATGATTTACCACACTCGCTCAAGGTATCACCAAGTATAGACACTCTCTATGTATACAATT
Organism: Eucalyptus polyanthemos subsp. polyanthemos; assembly: GCA_017140185.1. NCBI lineage: Eukaryota > Viridiplantae > Streptophyta > Magnoliopsida > Myrtales > Myrtaceae > Eucalyptus > Eucalyptus polyanthemos. Next base: position 27,590,259 of record CM029464.1, on the reverse strand, counting down.
TCACAAGGACCAGATCGACTAATAATCAAGGTGCTTCAGACTGAATTTTTCTATCAATCACGCACTCAAACAACTAGAACGCTTCCTCCTTTTTATACTCCTTTATGCCATTATACCGTTGGCACTTACCAAAGGAATTCCTCCAATCTACCCGCAAGACGGAATCAATCAAGAAGATCATTCGAGCTATAAAAGGAATCTCGATGATAGCCCATCAATCCGTTTCGCCCATACAATCAGATCTTGGTTTCCAAGCCTAACTAAGCTTACATCATTTGATTTTAATGCAATAGATTTCTTACCTCTTGGATCTTCTTTCTTCATTAATTCGTTCCACTTCATATGATTGAAGAGTTCCAATCGCTCGTCGACGTATAGAGGCATAATTCTTTGCGTTTCTTTATTGAAGTCTTTATATGATTCCACTCCTTGGAGAGTCCACGTAGTAGCTTGTTCACCTTCATGGGATCAAAAATTTTTTGTCCTTGGTTCTCAAGACCATTGACAATATCTGTAAAACGACTAAACATGCCAATTATAGATTCTCCTGGTTTCATTTTGAAGGCTTCATATTGACCGAGGAGAATGTTAATTCTGGTCTCCTTTACTCGATTTGTCCCTTCATAGGTGATATGTAATCTATCCCATACTTCTTTTACTGTAACACAAGAAGATATTCTGTTATATTCAGTTGAGATAAGGCACAATATAAAGAATAAATTGCTTTTGCATCGAGTGCTTGTCTCTTGTTTATCTCTTCCTAACTTGTTCGTATTTTTAGGCAACCCTGATCCTTTTCAACACAAACTCTTTTTCTTGTTTTCCTTGTGCTTATTTGATTTTCTTTTTTGGCTGTTGATAAAAAAGGGGGAGAGTTTTGCATATTTGAAACTTTGACTAGTGCATGATTGAGTTTTTTTATGCTGGTGTGGTTGGTGTTTCTTTTATGCAAACTATTGGTTGGTGTGTTTCTTATGAGTACAAACTATGTGTATTTTGTGCAGACTTATGCAGACTTTATTATGCTTACTGTCTATTATCTTTATAAATCATTATGTGCTGCTAAAGTGTTGTTTTGCAGGATAATTTTCATATTATACTTAAATCTGCATGAAAACTTTGTCACCATAAAAAAGAGGGAGATTGTTGAGAAAATTCTACCAAGTTTTAAAGTTGACAAAACTTTATTGTTCTCATTCTTATTCTGAATAATAATAGACTTTTGAAGTCATATCACAGACTCTTGTCAAAGTCTATTTGTTCCAGAAGTCTTGCCCACTTTGACGCAGTCCAAACTGAAACTAAGTCCATAATGAAGTTATGATCATACTCGAATTTAGACTCAAATTTATTAATCTTGCGACAAAAATTCAATATGAATTATTCTTTCCACCATACAATTTATGATTGAGGCCATATAGTAAATTTGTCTAGTTTCCTACTTGCGGTATTAAAAACCCGTTTGGGTGGGATGGACTTAGCTAGCAAATCCTACTATTGTTTTCTTTTTTTTTGATTAAAAAAAAAAAAGAAAAAAAGGAAATAATTAAAATCATATTAACATCAGATACACCTCGTCATCCCACGACCTTTTCACAATCCATTTTGTCCATCTACCATATTGTAAGATCTGTGATCACAAGAGCTTCGTCATAAACTCAGCATAATATTGTTTTTAGGCCAGTGGGACTCAAAATAATATATCCATCTATACTATTATACAAAGTAAGGAGGATCTCCTTTTTTTAAGAGATTTCAATCATTTTTCTCTTCTCCAAAATAATTACTTTGTTTACAAATATTTTTATACCTGGACAAATACGTAAGTATATATTATTATTTTTCTATGTATTTCAATGTTAAAATTTGGATATATTCTATCTTGCATAACTTTCCTTAAAAGATGTCACATCTTAAAATGTTTTTACCTTTGCACATATTAGTACGGTCTATTCTTATCACTAGATTCTTTGAATTATTTATTGATCCAAATATTTCTTGATAAACTAAATGTCAATTTCATGCACATACAAAAACATAAGAGCCCCATTGCTAGTACTCATGAACAAAGACATGTGGAGCGGCGACTACCACAATTTATTTTTCATCTATTATTGGAGAAATTTCAGAATCTTTATTACATGACGTGATCTTTTTCAGATTATCATTGAATTTATCGAAAGTCTGACAGCTCTCTTTATCTAACGGTGCATGTACGTTTTGCGAGTTTACGTCCATGAGTTCACACATGCCTTTATTTTTTCCATGCGTTAGTTGGCATCGAAGCCCGAAAATTGTGGCACGTATGCCGTGACAACGGCCGTGGGGGCATCATTTTACCATCGAAAATAAAGAGGTGGAGCTTCTCTGGCGACAATCTCTTTTAATAGGGTGCGAAACGACGGCTAGATGCAATAATTATGCGGTTGAAGGCTTGCTGTCTAGAGCGACGACCGTAACGAAGTAACAAAGTGATGCCGTGGAAACTCATGTCCATAACCGACCGTACGGTGAAAAATCTTTGAAAAAAAATTGAACAGCGTATCTACATTATTTATAAATTCGTAAGTATAATTTATTTAATTTTGGTCAATGTTCCACCCCTAAAATCTTTGGTCGATTACTTCATGGATTTCTTTTTATCGAGTAATGTCAGTGGATTTGTTTCTTTAAAAATTATACACATGCTGAATCAATGATTTTTAGTGATTCGGTTGCCCATTGTGAATGGAACGGAATAGAGGGTTCAATTTGCAACGTTATGCAAGCACAACTCATCAAATTATACTAGAGTCTCATTGTCTGGGCTGTAATATGACTCAAATTTCGGCATTCGGCAATTGCGCAGCTCTAATTTCCTTGTGAATATTATGAAAACAAAAGTAAAACCTGGGAGTTGCTGATAGCTTTCATTTAAGATATATATCGTCAGTTTGATGCAGTGGATGGCCTCTATAACATCATTCGAAAATTTCAATATGAAAGACGTAACATATCTATAATCCACTAAGGTTATCATTAGTCCTTAAAGTTTTGCTAAATTATTCAATGTTATCTATGAAGTTTCTTCGTTCAATATTATCTTTGAACTTTTCAATTTTTCTTCAATGTGCTCCTTTCCTTAAAGATTTAATGAAATTTGCTAAGATGGTCATTAGAGCTTTGAACTTGTCTATTTTTTGTTCAATTTCATCCTTTAACTTCATATGTCCTTTCAATTTCATCCTTAAACTAGTTGTTTCTTTTTAATAGCCTCAATTTGAACATAGTGAGGGTCATCAAATATTCTTAAAAAGAAAAAAACCTCAATGACCCTTTTTTAGGAATAGTAATTTTGAAAACAAATTTTTGACACACATGAATGTGTTCAGATAAGGTTAATCCTAATGAAGAACAAAAATTTTTTCTATAAATGGATCCTTTTACCATTTAAGACACAATAGAACTTGTTCAATAATGTTCCTTGTGTGTAACATGACATGTTTAGATACATTTAGAAAGAGCGGTGCTTTTTCCACTCCTCCTTTAACTTAGACAATCCTTTTTTTTTTTTTTTTTTTTTTTTTGTATTTTGATCGGATTATCCCTTGTGTATCCTACCACTTCTGTCATAGCTCTACAAAAGTCATCCCTTTTTTGTTTGATCAACTTTTTTTATTTTGTTACTTTTCTTTTTTCTTGTGGGCCCACTTTCCTTCTTCTTCTTTCTTTCCACGCAATATCTCTCTCGTAGGCCATTATCTTCTTTCATCATGAGAATAGAGGATCTTAGTGGATCTCACTCCGAGCAAAGTTCTGATTTTAGGTTTTCATATTTACGTCAATTATGGTAACATCTTGTTGTCAACTATGACAATAAGACCAATAAAAAAACCAGTCTTTAGATTTTAGCTACAAGCATCTTTAGATTTTTGAAGATGGAATGCTATCATGCCCCGATCTTCTGAACGCGTACCCATCCCTCGGTGGTCAATCAAATAGAGACGTCTCAAGACACATCGTCAACCCATTTATTTTAATACGCATGCAAAACGAATAAAGAAATCCCCAGACAATAGAAAGATAGGATAGATAAGCAAGACCACAAAATTTCAAAAACCACAACACACTTATATACACATATCGAACTATGTCATATACAATATTAACCAATATATACAAGGTCTACAAAAAGGGATGGGAGGTTACAGATCCTCTAAGCATTCGAGTCTTCAACTGAATACTCCAGGGACCTTGGATTCGACAGACTTGGGTCCATTACTGAACCACCAGGAGGGTCTGCCGTGCCTTTTTCCAAAAGCAACCTCCAACATCAACATAGGGACCTTAGATTCCAGTGAGGAACCTTCTCTTTGTCCATTTTGCTCACAATGATACCACGATTTGTATTGATGGGGTATCTTATGGGGTAGACCCTCATCAACCCAAACAACAGATCTCATGAGTTCATAAACTCATCCCCTTGGGTTCCATGAAGCGGAATATAAGATACTTGCTTGGTCACCTTTTTCGGCTAGCTAAAACACTCGGGAGGTACAACCATCTAAGGACCTGTAAATGTTATCCCACAACGAGGTGAGACGACGTATCAGCAAGTTCACCCCTAAGTCCCGACTAGGAAGGAAATACACCTAAAATCTATCTAGCCATGCATGAGGTAGAGGACTTACCTTTGCTTCAGTCTTTTCTTCAAGTTAGTATGATTCACATAATCAACCAATCACTTCAATTCAATTCACATCAAACATCACTCAGTCAACTTACTTGACTCCATACCATCAATACCATCCACACAATTCGATTGAATCGAACCTTACTCACCCTAAGCTGACAACATATGGTATAACTTACTGAAGCTAATCGAGTATACTGGTCACTCTAAGTTGATATATTGAGGCTCTCTGGCTGATATGTTATACTGATAACACTCTAAGCTGATAAATAATATGGCTCGCTTTAAGATGATAAATAATATAGTTCACTTTAAGCTGATAAATTATATTGCTTGTGCTAAGCTGACATATCAAAGCACTCAAGCTGATATAGTATACAATTCTAATCAACTGACAATTTCATCATTTTTATCACACCCGATAAAATACTCGTGTGTGGGTACACGGTCGGCCTTTAACCAAAATATAATATTTTTCCTTTTGAAAATCTCACTAATTCCAATAATCCATAAACCCATTTTTGACGCGACGCTCGGTATTTTTTAATTAAATATTGAAATTATTAAATTTGGGGATAAATACCTCAAAATTACAATTCATACCCAATTTGCGCAAACCAACACTCAATTAAATAACAATCATACCATTGTAATCAGCATGAAATTCCGATTACTGGTTATCCTAGTCTAATTTTCGAAAAATAATAATTAATTAAATAAATACATTTAATTACCATAAATGCAACTTAGGCAAGAAAAGCCTAATTAAATACCGAGACGGGCCCAAAAATTTTTCGAACCAATCTAAATAAATACTACCATCTATCTAGTTGCTAATTAAGGTGGTCTAACCACCTAACATGCATCAACGAGTAATTAAATCACTAATCCGTTCCAACTAACCATATAATCCCTAATTAACTTAAACTAATCAACCTTAAGCATAATTAACTCTCTAAGCAGATATTAGTGAGTAAACTCACCGGTTTTGAAATCCAATGAGTTCACGAGGACGATGAGGTGGAGATGAGCAACAAACTCCAAAGCGGCGGCACCAACCAAGGCCCGAAAAAGCTTGGAAATGAGCCTCGAAGCCTATAGCCTCTTGCTAGGTTTCAATGTTGTTGTTGGGCCAAAGGAGGCTGGATGGTGCTGGCTTGGCACGAAAACAATGGGGACAAGACAATGGTGGTTAGGCGGGTGGAGGCGGTTGTTGAGCTCCGGTGACTTCCACAACAGCCAAGGGACGTGGGGGACGACGGCTGGGAATGATAGGAGGCAAGACGACACGGCTAGACTCGCGGACAGGCGCACAACGACAACGTGCAAACCAACGGCTCGCGGGCGTGCGGTCGCAACTTCGAGGCTTCGGTAGGCTGCTCGACGGCTAGGGGAGGCTGCTGGCTTCCTTCTCTACAACTTTTGGAGCTTCTTTTGGTTTGAAAATGGAGAGTGTTGACCGAAATGGAGAAGAAGGGGACAACAAAGCCTTGAGGGTCCCTCCAAGCTTCAATCTCACCCCTTTGTCCCCTTGAAGAGGCCCCACCCTTGCTGGCTGTCTTCTTCAACAATTTGCAAATCATTAGCTTGCTTAGGAAGTCTTGGAGATGGTCCAAAATTTGAGGGGCATGGGGGCTACGAATTTGCACAAATTTCCCCCAAAACTATTTCAATTCCCCTTTGAATTAATTCAAATTTCCCCAGGGGACGTGGAGGACGACGGCTGGGCATGACAAGAGGCAAGACGACATGGCTAGACTCGCGAACAGGCGCACAACGATGACGTGCAAACCAACAACTCGCGGGCGTGCGGTCGCAACTTCGAGGCTTCGGCAGGCTGCTCAACGGCTAGGGGAGGTTGCTGGCTTCCTTCTCTACAACTTTTGGAGCTTCTTTTGGTCTGAAAATGGAGAGTGTTGATTGAAGTGGAGAAGAAGGGGACAACAAAGCCTTGAGGGTCCCTCCAAGCTTCAATCTCACCCCCTTTGTCCCTTTGAAGAGGCCCCACCCTTGCTGGATGTCTTCTTCAACAATTTGCAAATCATTAGCTTGCTTAGGAAGTCTTGGAGCTGGTCCAAAATTTGAGGGGCATGGCGGCTACGAATTTGCACAAATTTCCCCCAAAACTATTTCAATTCCCCTTTGAATTAATTCAAATTTCCCCAGGGGATGTGGGGGACGACGGCTGGGCATGACAGGAGGCAAGACGACATGGCTGGACTCGCGGACAGGCTCACAACGACGACGTGCAAACCAACGGCTCGCGGGCGTGCGGTCGCAACTTCGAGGCTTCGGCAGGCTGCTCGACGGCTAGGGGAGGCTGCTGGCTTCCTTCTCTACAACTTTTGGAGCTTCTTTTGGTCTGAAAATGGAGAGTGTTGACTGAAATGGAGAAGAAGGGGACAACAAAGCCTTGAGGGTCCCTCCAAGCTTCAATCTCACCCCTTTGTCCCTTTGAAGAGGCCCCACCCTTGCTGGCTGTCTTCTTCAACAATTTGCAAATCATTAGCTTGCTTAGGAAATCTTGGAGATGGTCCAAAATTTGAGGGGCATGGGGGCTACGAATTTGCACAAATTTCTCCCAAAACTATTTCAATTCCCCTTTGAATTAATTCAATTTGGTCCCCATAAATTCCACCATCAAGTCCTCGATCAAATTGACATTTTTCTTGACCATAAAATCAACTTGCATCCCGAAAACGCGATAAAAAAATAGTCCCCTGAATTTTCTGGTCAAAAACGGCCCTATATCGAATTTTTGTCAAAAATCTCGGTTTGTAGAAAAATCTTCAGAGGATGAGTTGACATTCTTAAAATGACTTGTGACATGATAGACTTTCAATTTCTGAAATCGAATTCAAATTAGCGGTTAATTTCAATTTGGCGTGATTTTAGCGTGACCTAGCCTACCGATTAGCTTTTAGAAATTTTTAGTGCAATTGACTTGTGATCAATTTATTTCAAGTCACAATGTACCTCTTAGCACATTGGCAACTCTCGTAGTTGTGAAAATCTCGAGGTTTTAAATACAAACACAGAGTACCAAAACGATAGAAAAATCAGTCTAGTACCAATCGACAAGGATTTTGCAATTTGGTAGAATCACCCACGTTTAGTCATATATCTCTGTCGAACCGACCTATCTCTAATCTCTAATTGATTTTTAATCGTGCTGTAATGATCTCTGCAGATGAGCAAGTCGAGTAGTCAATTCCTGGTTGAATTCTTAAGTTTATTATATTAAAATTCCTTAATGACCTTCCCAAATAGTCTAGTTATCTCATGAGTGATCAGCTCAGAGAATAGTATTATTAGCATGTCGATGAAATGTCCGATTTATTTAATTGAAAACAGAATTGAAATTTCAGGATGTCACAAATGCGATCCAAACCATGGTTATCTAGATAAATGAGACACAAGAAAATCAAGGAATATGAGAGACAAAAGCTCTCGAGAACATGCTTTATTAGGACAAATTGAATCAGTTCATTGGAGCCTTCCCATAGATATTAAATAAAACTGCCAACAACCATGAATTCTACTGTTAATAGCTATAAAAGGAGCTGTGGTTTTCCCTTCTGGAAAATGGGGAAAACGGCATTAGGGAGAACAACAAAAACCCTATAGAAATATGATTTTCAATCTAATATGAACTAGGCAATCAACTGTAAAAATATTTAATGGTAACAAACTACAAAACTCCCTTCAAGTTTATAGAACGAACTATAATTTTTGCTTCATGATCTTATCATACATGATTTTATGGAAGCATTAGAGAAAATTCTCACTGGGGAGGTGAACAGTGGCCCTAATGTCGGTGCCAACAAAAGTGTAGAAAACGACGGGATTGACATCATTCTTAATGTGTTGCAACTTGAGGATTAGTGAGATGTAGAAAGAACAGAGTGACCTGCAAGAAAGAAATAAGAGAGGATTTACAAGAGTCGAGAACTGAGACATCATCCAAGGCATGAAAAGAAAGAAAGAGGAAATAGTGGACCACACGAGGGAAAATATGGTCAAAACACAAAAAATGGAGTGTCTAAATCAGAGTGAAAAAAGCATGGCCCATTTAGATATACTTATGACTTGTAAGCACAAGTAAGCATCTTTATCTATCATATTTTAAATGTTTTGAGTTGGATAATCAATTAAATTTATGTGTTGTATTTGGGATATAGTGTCATGACATAATTAATATTTTTTTTTTTTTTTGGTGTTGGGATTATATTTAAATTTGAAATAATTAATAAACCGTTTTTTTTATAAGAAGTAATTAATAAACCGTTTGTGTTGGGGTAAAATCTAAATTTGACATTTTACAATATAGAGAGAATAAAAAAATAATTTGTGGACTAAATTGAACAAATAAAAGAAGTATGGGAACAAAATTGAACAAAAACTATGATAAATCGTGAACTAATGGAATGTTTCGTCCATGTCAGCAGATTTCCCTAATCATTCTAATGAAAAGACCATATCAAACCACATTTTAAAGTACGGAGATAACATTATGATAACAAATGTATCATTTCCCCCATCCGCTAGTTATATGTATCATATACCAATTGGTACATGCAATACTTACTAGGCTATATGTAGCCCATTATTTTTCTAATAATCCAGGATCATGAAGAGAGCCAAAAACCTGGAGATTCAAGGAAACCTTGTAAGCCTATGAACCCAATTAAGTCCAAGTCTTTGATCTATAGAGGTGGTCTCAACCTAGAGCTATTTGCACGCAGTAATTGTAATTTAAATACGTCACTTCTAATTTCTGATTTGGAAATCGCCCTTATGCGACAATCAATTACACTAACTCTGGTGGGTTTGTAGAACCTGATGTTATTTGAAGGATTAATTAGCAGCACTACCTATTCGTATTATCATTAATTTTGAATGAACTTGGAATATCAAGCAATTATATATTATATATTTAAATATAACGGATATTGCACGTTGATTATATTTTTGATTTCTGCGTACTAGCACGTTCCTAACTTGACTGTTGAATAACTCTCTTTCTATATCCTCGAGTAGATAATGTATTTCTTCACGAAACATTGTCGTAAAAATTCATTTTATCAGATCATTCGAATATAAAAATAATAGTAATAATAATAATGGGACATACATTGACATGGAAATATTTTTTGATCCAACAGTATAGTCCGCCACGTTCTCATGGTGAGTTGGAAGTAGAAGCCGCTTGAAGTCAATGACTCTATTAGGGTAATGAGCTAGCTAGGTCACGGAGAGAAAGAGGACCCGCATCGTCTATGGACTTCTAGATTACTATCTCGCCATAGTAGCTACAGATAGATAGAAGAGAAATTAGTACCAGGAGTTCGAGAAGAGTGAATTTGAGAGTATTTCAATGGATACATTTGGTTCAGATTTTTCAAAGTTTTTTGATGCCCCAAAGTCCCTTCAGCAAATGTAAATGCCATTTGGCAAAAAAAAAAAAAATTAGGCTGCTTTAGGGATATGCAATTGCATCTCCAAAGATGTCTAAAGGCATAGGCAGGTTCAGAGATTATTTGAAATGTTGTATTTTTGGAATGCAAATGTACTTTTTCTTCCAACTTTGCCCTCACTTGATTTCATAATTCTAGAAATGTGTTCAAAATCTCTAACATTGCCTCAGCCATCAATAATCAACCGGTGAGTGGCCGGCTTGTGGCTGACAAGTGACCAACGGCTGATTTAGTTCACCAAGGTCAATTGAGTTTTGTAACAAATAGTTTGAAGTTTTTTTATTAAAAAAAATGGCCAAAATATTTTACAAAGTGTAGTTTTACCAAATGGCACTTACGTCAAAATTTGTTTTCCAATGTATTTTTTAAAATACACTTTATCAAACGCCACTTGCAATACAGAAAACCCCTTTAGCCTAAAGACCTTTACATTTTCTCAAAAACAATCCCCAAAACTGAACCAAATGACCCAATGTTTGTACAATAGATATATTGTTGTGGAAAATTACCCAGAAAGTTACAAACCTATTACACTTGTACTAACTCAATCCTAAACTTTTTTATGTTTTGCTATTTGATTGCATCCAGCTAATTTGAGTCAAAAATCACTAACGTAGATATTAATGTGCTATGTCGGATGACCGATGCGACATGAATTATTTTAAAATTTAAGAAAAATCAATTTTTTTTTATATATATTTCTTTCTTTCTTTTTCTTTTCCTACCCAATCTAGCGATGTGTTTGAATCTGTATGCTTCATTATTTTGCCTAGCGGAGATGTCTCATATGTGGCATAACTGGGTGGAGACTAAAGATAAATTATCTTTTTCCTTCACCATGTTGATGTTTGAATAAATCGCCATTCATCTTTGGAATATATCTAAACCCTTATGATTGACTTCGTAATTCGTCATGTGATGCGATGAAGTAGTAAGTACACGGCTTTTTATTGTTTTAAATATCACTTAGAGAAAGGAAGCGTGCATGCCCGCCTTCATAATTCGTTATTTTATCTAGCCTGTTGTCAGCCCCTTGTAGCCTTGTGCTGTTGTCAGCTGACTTCAATGGAAGAGAAGATGAACAGTCAAATGACAAGGGCAAAATCGGGAAAATAAAAAGTTGGCGAGAATAATTTTGGAAGAAAATTTTTTAGTGGCCCTGACCTTCTTGCGTGCTGATAAAGTTGACCATCTGTGACTTTTTTAGTCTTTAGAATGCCAACTTTTCTGAAACAATTTAATATTGGCCCATGCGGCATTGGGGTTCGTTCTTCGTCAGCCAAGACGTAATCATTTCAGACACATCCTTATCTATAACGGACAGTCTCCACCTCAATCTACTCGCTAATCGTCCCGCATCCAATACCCCATAACTCCTGTCGAGTGCTGCCTCAGCGTCATCGCGAAATAATTTCTTCAAGCCTCGTCCATGGCACCTCCACGCTTCCTCCTCGTGACCTTCCCTGGCCAAGGCCACATAAACCCTTCCCTCCAATTCGCCAAGCGTCTCGTGCGTGTCGGCGCCCACGTGACCTTCGCCACCGCCATTCGTGCCCGTCCCCGCATGGCTGAGTCGGAATCTATCCCCGAGGGGCTATCCTTCGCCAGCTTCTCCGATGGCTACGACGACGGTTTCGACAATTGGGATGAAATGGAGGAATACATGGACAAGATCAAGCGACGAGGAACAGAGACTTTAAGTGACCTCATCGCCTCGAACCTTAAGAGCGGTCGGCGATTCTCAGGTGTACTCTACACTATCCTCCTTCCGTGGGCTGCCGAGGTCGCTCGTTCTCATGGCATTCCTTCGACACTCGTTTGGATTCAACCGGCCACTGTTTTGGACTTCTACTATTATTACTTCCATGGCTACGGCGATCTTATTCGAAGCACGGGCGGCAATCCTTCGGTGCCAATCCAATTGCCAGGGTTGCCGCCTCTCATGGCCTGCGACATACCCTCCTTTTTTAATTCTAAAAATGAGTACAACTTCAGCCTCCCGCTTTTCCAATGGCATTTCGAGATACTACTTGAGGAGGCCAAGCCAAGGATTCTGGCAAACACCTTCGATGCGCTGGAACCGGATGCCATACGGGCTATCAATGAGTTCGAGGTGATTGGGATCGGGCCGCTGATCCCGTCCGCGTTTTTGGACGGCCAAGATCCATCGGACACTTCCTTCGGAGGTGATCTCTTCAAGAGCTCCAGCGGCTACATGGAGTGGCTGGACACGAAGCCAAAGGCGTCGGTGATCTACCTGTCGTTTGGGAGCATCTCCGTGCTATCGAAGCCACAGAAGGAGGAAATGGCACGGGCGCTTGTAGAGGCTGGCCGGCCGTTCTTGTGGGTCATCCGGGAAAGCGGGAAAGAAGAGAGAGACGAGGATAGATTGATCTTCAAAGAAGAACTAGATAAGATAGGGATGATAGTGCCGTGGTGCTCGCAAGTGGAGGTTCTCTCGCACCCTTCAGTGGCGTGTTTCGTGACACACTGCGGGTGGAACTCCACGTCAGAGAGCTTGGTCTGCGGGGTACCCATGGTGGCGTTCCCGCAGTGGAGCGATCAGCAAACGAACGCGAAGCTCGTGGCGGATGTGTGGAGGACCGGGGTGAGGATAACGCCCAACGAGCAAGGCCTGGTGGAGAGCGGCGAGATGAAGAGGTGCTTGGAGCTGGTGATGGGAGATGGAAAGGAGGGGGAGGAGATGAGAAGGAATGCCCGGAAGTTTAGGGATCTGGCGAGGGAGGCCGTGAAGAAAGGCGGGTCATCGGACAAGAACCTCAGGGCCTTCGTGGACGAGGTCAGAGAAGCGTCTGAGCTCGAATGAATCGTCTATGGTGTCGCTGTGAGCAGCTAACGTGGTGCTTTCCTGTCGTCATCTTTAGGGACTTTTAGCGAATGCATATTTTATTTGGCTTTTATGTAATCCTTCCTGTGGGCATGGAGTCGTCGCTTATTGTTCAGGACAAATTATTGTCCTTTCTAGGCGACATTTTTTCTATTTTTAGTTTCCATTCCTCCTATTTCAGCCCGTCGTATATGATGCTTATGTTCCTAAGTCTTGAATCTCGATGGTTCGACCTACAGCTGATGGTAATGAAATACGATGTCTTAGAATATTTTCAATAATCCATATTGGTAATGAGATATGAAATACTCAATGGTCATATCTTCTTCCATCTCAAACTTCGACCGGAAACAAGCGGTGGTGGTTTCGATGGGGGCTGGTGTTTACGGCGTATGTTAAAGGACTCGTGCCTTCACTCGCGCGCTCGGTAGGAGGTCACAAGCAGGTCAAATCACAGTGGGTGCCGGCGAGGGTGACGAGATCGTCGGTGTAAACAAAAGGCCGACCGTCAAGGAATAAAAAAGCGGGCATGGTGGGCCATAGAGCTTGGCATTAGGTTGTGTGGGCCGCGGAAATATACCTTTCTGTGTACATACGATCCAAAATTGGGAGTTATTTTATTTTTTTTTTTTGGGTCCAAATGATTGAGAGGGTTGAAATATTCTAATTGCGGAGGTCATAAAAGATGTATGACTAGTATTAGAGACAATTAGAATAATTCTCTATGATAATCGAGACCAACCTAACAATTTATTTACTTTTTTTTTATATGCCTCGAATAGACTTCTTCTTATTTCTATCTAAAACTATGCAATGAGAATTGAGGTTGACAAGAACAAAGGAGCTAATGGACCACCTGCTAAAATTCATGAGGAAGTTGAGAGGTTTCAAACTAGATATTTACCAAACATTCAACATATTGAGACCTACAGGGACCAAGCCGAACCATCAAGAGTGACAAAGGCAGGATGAAGCTCTTCACCAAAAAAAGGTTATGATCAAATTCCTCACAAAATATTAAGATTTCTTTTCCTGGTCAAAATGAAGATATGCCCAGATTAGACACCAAGATTGTGGTGCAAATGTTGCTAGTCATGCCAGAATTCTCACTAGTAAAGAAAAACTTTGAAGAAGTGCCCAGAATGGAGTCTAAAACTAATAATCATCAAACAAAAAAATTATGAAAAAATCCTACATTTTAACAATTTGTTAATATAAACATACGTTTTCCAATTATATCAATTCAATTATAAATATTTTAGCAATTTAGTCTTCCTTGCTTCACTTATACTATTTTAATTTTTCTCATGTAAATCACACTTACAGCCCACCTATTCACCCCATGTTATAACAACTTCACCTGCCAAAGCCGCAGCTACTTCATGAGATTCCATTAATGCAAAAACAAATCTTCCAAAAACTTGCTGCAATGATTTAAAATCCCAGATTTGCTGGGAGAAGGGCTCATCCACCAGTCAATGGCAGATGGTGGACTGAGCCACTCGTTCAAAATCCTACCAGTAGGCATTTGAGAACTGTCTTCTTCTTAAGTAAATGATAAAAAATATTGGCACGTCATCCGTGTTCTTGGTTTGCGTGCGCTAAGATCATACCCTATTACCCTGGTTGATGGAGACACCCAACTTTAACACGTCATACGGACAACCTTTTTTTTTTAAAATAATTTTCCCATCAGTGGCGGGATAAGTCCCCACTTATCTTGGCAATGTACAATTACGGATCATTAACAAGTTAGTACAAGACAAGCACAACCATTCTTATTTAAATAGTTTTTAATGTAAATTCGATTTTTCTATTTCTATTTCAGAATAGTTTCTAAAGAAAATAACCGTTTGATAACGACACAAAATTTCTTCCTTCGACGGATTTACGATTTACTTACTAATCACGACCTTTAATATAAAAAATAAAAATAAAAATGATTTAAGAATAAAAAAAAAAATGAATAAAATAAAATAAAATAAAATAAATCATAAAAAAATAAAATAAAAATATCATTTTATTTTAAAATTAAAATATAAAAATAAATTTATTTTATTTATTCTATTTTATTTTATTTTACGAATAAATTATTTTAAAATGAATAAAAATAAAAAATAAAAATAATTTTATTTGGTAAAACACTCAAGGCAAATAAAAATACTTTATTTTTATTTATCATAAATAGATTATTTTAAATAAATATAATAAATTTATTTTATTTATTCTATTTTATTTTATTTTATTTTACGAATAAATTTATTTTAAAATGAATAAAAAAATTTATTTGGCAAAACACTCTAGGCAAATAAAAATTTATTATTTTTATCATAAATAAATTATTTTAAATAAATTAAATAAATTTATTTTATTTATTCTATTTTATTTTATTTTACAAATAAATTTATTTTAAAATGAATAAAAATAAAAAATAAAAATAATTTTATTTGGCAAAACACTCAAGGCAAATAAAAACTAATTTTACTTTTAACAAAAATATTTATTTATTTATCATAAATAAATTTAATAAATTTATTTTTAGTAAACTAAAAATAAATGATAAATAAAAATAATTTATTTATTTTAATAAATTTATTTTTATTTTTAAATGAATATATTTATTTTTATTTTGGGTATAGAAGAGGTGTACGAGGAGAAAAGAGTGAAATTAGGGTTGGGAGAAATCGAAGTAGAAAATTTCTACTTCCGATTTCTCTCCATTTTCTATTTCCGGAATAGAAATCTATTCCGAAAATAGAAAATTTGATAAGCGTTATCAAACAAGTTTACATTAGAAATTGTCGGAACAGGAAAATCATTTTCGGGAACGTAAATAATTTTTATCACAAGTTACAAATTCACTTGAAGTTCGGAAATGAAAATAGTAATAATGAGATACCAAGTAACTAATTTCTGTGAGATGGACTATCAATAATTCTCTGTTGATCATTTAGTTTGTATGTGCATCTCTGTTACTTCGAACCACGAACGCATGTAGTAAAGAATAATTTTTAAAATAAATTGACTGCTTTGTTAGTTTTGTCAAGAGAAACTCGGATGAAAATGATTCTCAAGATGTTAGAAAGCTCACAACAAACTCTTTTTATTGGAAACATTCCTATAATGAATTCCTTGAAATTTGCATGATCTTATCAAGCGATTTGCAAAAAATGGTGAATTTCCAACCCCATCCAGATTAGATAGTTGTGATTAAAAATCACAATATTCAGCAATACCACCATCCAATTTGATCGTATTGGGTTTTGTAGGAAAGCTCTTCCAGAGAAAGCTTGTCAAAATTTTAACAAGTGTGACTTAATAATTGAAAGTTTGTCAAGAATTAGGTGTGTGCAGTCATCCTAAGAATGACTTTAGCACTCAAAGTGCCGTTGGATTCGTGCTCCACAAGCTCCCACTCTTGATACTGACAATCATTACAATTCTTCTTTTGCCGATGTTGACTTTGAAATGAGGAAATTAGAGCTCAATATAAGTTCAATATGTCTAGTGCTCTTTTGTTCTTTTTGTATCAAGCAGTCTCTTCGTAATGGGTGTGTTGATTGTAGACACTGGTGAACAAACATCAAGTTTAGAGAGATGGTTTCATCAAACGCTTTCTTGCATGACGGTAATAGACATTTCGGCTAAACTTATAAAAAGCCAAACTCATCCATCACCTTACTTTCCATCCAGCATCCAGACATAGAATTACGAGTCCGTCGCCGGCGGCCTGCCATGGATTGGACTGGCCGGAACGTACTCGACTATCATCACGGTGGGCCACGGGCCTAGCTTGGGCTAGGTCATCCCGGGTGCCAATGTGCCATGGATAAGCTACCTCTTCTGACTCTAAACACTTTTGCTCAATGACAAGAGAGACAGAAGTCCAATCTTTCACATGAAAATCACTGGTTGGCCAACGAGTAGATTTATTATTAAAAAAAAGTAGCGGGTTCGATCTGATTTCACTAAAGTCATCCGAATGGATATGCTCGTTTGACATTATGCCCATGTTTCAAATATAAAAAAACCTTCCATTGCCACAAAGCAACATCTATCTCACCACAGAGACATAGAGAGAGAGAGAGAGAGAGAGAGAGAGAGCGAGAGATGAACCGCCAACACTTCCTCATCATCTCCTTCCGTGGTCAGGGTCATCTTAATCCTACCATACAACTCGCCAAGCGCCTGGTATGGGCCGGCGCGCAGGTCACCTACGCCAACGCGGTCGATGGCCGAAACTTAAGGACCATCAAGACCCCTATTTCGATGGAAGGCTTAACGCACACATCCTTCTCCGTCACCGACGACGATGCTGGCGAAGCCTCCTCCTACGACGACAGGATTTCTGAAATAAAGCGGGTAGGTTCCCGAAACTTAAGAGAACTGATCGTTAGCTTATCTGAGAAGGATCGACCAGTCACTTTCTTGATCTACACCGTCCTCCTCCCATGGGCGGCCGATGTGGCTCGAGATCTCGGCGTTCCTTCCGCTTTTCTTTCTATTCAATCGGCTGCCGTCTTTGCTATATATCACCACTACTTCAACAGTCGAAGTGGTTTCTATCAAAGTAGTAAAAATGAGCCTCCAACTCAAATCTCATTGCCTGGTTTGCCTCCTTTGACACCGGAGGACTTGCCTTCATTTCTCTTACCTACAGATCCAAATTTCCCCATTGTACCAACCTTTCAAGAACACATCCTAACACTCGAAAAAGAAACCAACCCATGTGTTCTCTTGAACACCTTCGATGCGCTTGAAGAAGATCTGATCAAAGCAGGCATGGAGAACATGAAGCTATTCGCGATTGGGCCTCTGATCCCGCTAGCTTATTTGGATGATAAAGATCGTCCGTTAGACAATTCCTTCGGCTGTGACCTCTTCGACAGCTCGACGGATTATCTGCAGTGGCTCGACTCAAAGCCTTCATCTTCAGTGATTTATGTATCGTTCGGGAGCTTGGCCGTGTTGAAGAAAAATCAGATGGAGGAGCTATGCCAAGGCCTTCGCGAGAGTGGCCAACCATTCTTGTGGGTGATCCGGCCTTCCGATACCAGTGAACAAGAAGAAATCGACACGATGATAAAGGGAAGAATCGATGGAGATTCCGGATTGATGGTACCGTGGTGTCTGCAGGTGGAGGTCTTGAACCATAAGTCAATAGGATGCCATGTGACGCACTGTGGGTGGAACTCGACCCTCGAGAGCTTGACAGCAGGCGTGCCGATGGTTGCGTGTCCCCAATTTTCGGATCAGCTGACGAACGCCAAGTTGATCCAGGACGTATGGGGGGTAGGCGTAAAGGCAAGGGCGGACGGCGAAGGTGTTGTGAGAAGAGAAGAAATGAAGAGGTGCTTGGACTTGATCATGGGGCCGACACACGAGGAAGGCATGCGTGAGAGTGCCTCAAAATGGAAAGCTTTGGCGAGGCGAGCGGTCAAGGAAGGTGGATCTTCAGACGACAATCTTAGGCTTTTCATGGCAGGATTGAAGTGAGAATGCTTTTGCCTTTATAGTTAATGTGGTGTAACTCCCGGTTACGGCAATGAGCAATAGCATTAAAATGGAGGTGTAGGGATCCACTGAACATATTTGCATCAAGTCTCTGTTAAAGTGTATGTACTAGCCTCATCATTTAGATCAATGATCATTGAGATGGATCGACAATAGTTGAGGACTGACCGGCGACTATCAAGATCGACCGGCAATGGTCGAGGAACTAGTGGATGTAAAGGTGTTAACAGACCCGGTGGGTCGGGCTTAGGTGAAAATGTAAGTGTGGCGCAGATTTTATTGACCAGGGTTTTCTGAGCACGAAAAGTTAGTCCGATCCCGATCCAATATGAGACTGACTCTGGCCCAACCAAATTAGTGCGATAGATCCTAATGATATGATAACGTTAGGTTTGGTGCAAGGTCGGACGCTAAAGCCCAGATGACATGGGCATGAAAGGGACGTGGAGTCGGGTGTTGTTTCTGACATGTAACCCATCAAACAAAAACCTAATTGATATTAATCACGTTTGATTAGTGATTAAGTATCTTTTTTCTAACAACACTTTCCACTGCGAGCGCACCATTTACAATGATGGTTCTTTGTCTTTCCACTTATTGACGTGGTGTTCAATCTTTTTTATTGAAATGATTCATTATCACAAAAAAAATGTGACTCTTGGATATGAAAAGAAGTGATTGTTAACATGAAAAGTGATGATGAGGGGATAAGGTATATATTCCCAAAAGATGTGTTAATTAGTTGTTTGTAAGTATGACCAAATCATATACTGTTCATCACAATTATTTATAACAACAACAATCCTCTCTTTTTCATGACATTCTCTCTTTCTCTTTTTACTTACATCTTTGATAACACATTCTTGATGAAATTCTTAGAGACAAATTGGGTAATTGCTAAACACTTTCCTATATAAATTTGGTGTACATCTATATTTTTTTTATAAACTCGGCAACAACAATAATAGGGGTATTATCGTTATCATGCATCAAAGTATCAAAGAACTATAAACTACTACTCTATCTTCATCAGCAAGCAAATTTCCCTCTCACTTTTCACCTATACAAATGTAAATTCTGCATATCACCATACATAACAAATTGAGTTGACAGTCTCAAGTTAGTGAAGTTACCCAATCTTTTTTAACTTAATGTGTTCAATAAGATTAGTGGGTTTAAAATCCAAAACACAAAGGAAATTTTAACACAACTATAATGTGACCCATGTGTCGTGTGCACATATGTTGATAGATATTATTTTACGTGTGTTTGCTCTTCTTTCTATCATTACCATGAGTATCTTTTGCATGTATGTCAATTGAGGTCATCTTCACTATGTCTATGTTTGTTTCTTGGAAAATAAAAGAAAAATAGAATAAACACATGTAAGATTGTTAGATATCTGGCATCACGTTGGCGCCACATACACCGAAAAGTGAGAAGATAACGAATCTGTCACTCTAGAAAATTTGATGTAATGTCAAATATTCAGCATGCCACATCAACATAATCGACGAAAGGCCCTGATTGCACTATAAGGAAAGAAAGAGAAATGATTTGAATATGCATATCGATGTATATAGGAAAAATGAGAAGATAACGAATCTGTCACTCTAGAAAATTTGACGCATCGGTCCCAGATTCATTGTTCTTCTGAAAACGGGCCAATTTGTATGCTTGATGGGATTTGCAAAGCAGGGGCGTTTAAATGGAGGAAAAGTACATCGTTGGTCAAATAATAGAAAAATACAAAATAACAACGGAAAGAGATTGAGTAATAAGTAATCAAAATTTAACCAATTACAAAAAGTATTCTTACTAAAGATATTTCCATCCCACTGAAAAGATCCGTAAAATTCACCTCGTGACCATTTTTTTTTTCATTTTAGTCCATGTTCAAAGTAGTGATGTACTGACACGGTTGTGTGTGCTAATTGTTGAGAGTGTGGTTCATACTCCTCATCAACAAGATGTTGTGGGAGTCCCGCTCAAGCCAATTGGGAAATGCCAAGGGGTTTTCATGTAGTTTTCATTAGGATTAATAATAGACTTAGGCTTGTCATGTACTGCCAATTATGTCCAAATAGTCCTAAGGTTATTGTACTTTTACCAATTAAATTTTAAAAATTTTAATTTGTCAATTGAGTCATAAACCTTATCAGGTACTATCAATTTAGTTCATTTAACATCACCATTGTGGATACCAGCTGTCTTATATAGCATAACTGATATTGACGTAAATGATTTTTAATAATATTTTAATTTTTTTGACTTATTTATTCATTTATTTTCTTTCTATCTTTCTTTTCCTTTTTTCCCCAAGCCTAGCGAGAGGGTCGCTGACCAACCCTTGCCAATTGCAATTGAGGACTGGCCTAACCTTGCTAGCCACTATGGGAGGGTCGTGAAGCCTTCACTAGCCATGGCTATGGGCAAGACCAAGTCCCTTGCCCACAATTGGTGAGGGCTTCACTGCCCTTGCCTAGGGGTTAATAGGGGCTACCAGCCCTCCCCTATGGTTGGCAAGGGTCGGCTAGCTCTCGTCAAACTTGTTAAAAATAAAAAAATAATAAAAATAAAAAGATTAAAAAAAATTAAAAAAAGAATTGCTCACATTAGTACCGA
The DNA here is from genome assembly GCA_017140185.1 of Eucalyptus polyanthemos subsp. polyanthemos. Lineage (NCBI taxonomy): Eukaryota > Viridiplantae > Streptophyta > Magnoliopsida > Myrtales > Myrtaceae > Eucalyptus > Eucalyptus polyanthemos. The sequence continues at coordinate 27,569,123 of CM029464.1, read as the reverse complement.
GTGTCCTATGTTACACTACCAACATTCACGTATGCAATTTCCAATTAAAATTGACCATATGAACTCAAATGACAAAATGTGAAAAAAAAAATTATGACTTAATTGGCAAAATTAAAATATTTATAACTAAATTGACAAACGTACAACAAGTTTCAAGTTTTTGCACAAATTTTCCCTTTTCTTATATGGTGAAGTAGATAATGTATTTCTTCATGAAATATTGTCATAAAAAATTATTAGATATATATATGGGACATGCATTGAAATGAAATTTTTTTTTTTTTGTCTAATAGTATAGTCCAACACGTTCTCATAGTGAGTTGGGACCAGAAGCCGATTGAAGTCAATGATGCTATTGGGTTATGTAGCTAGCTAGGTCATGAATAGAAGAGAGATTAAGGTTTAGGATTTAGGGTAGAGTGAAATTCAAAGTATTTTCAAATTTTGTACAGGAGACGCGTCGTTGTGATGTGTTTGTTTGAATGTGTATACTCCATTATTTTGCTCATCCAACATATAAAAAACTAGAGATGTCTCGTATTTGGCGAAATTGGGTGGAGACAAGAGATCAATTATCTAAGTCCTCATCATAGGTATCACTCTCTCTCGAAATGTAGAGAATTCCTCCTCTCGACATGCAGAGAATTACAAACCTTGTGTTTAGTTTTTGCTCCTCCACCCTAACCCTAACCTCCATATCCACCACCCCTCTTTGCACCTTCATCATCTTTTCCCTTTCCTAAGGTTTTGGGAGTCGGTCGATTCGTTCTGCATGTGCTGTTCCTGGGAATTATCACTGGTTTCTCCATTCATCGCCCCTGTTTGTTCATTACCCACTTGAACAAGGTATCTGTTTCGTTCTTCTCCTGCGTTCCACTGGTACTCGGTACAATTTCATCTCCTCAGTTTATTCGTACTTGTCGATGTCTTCTTCGACTTGAATTTGCTATGTTGCGACACACCGACTCTACTACCCTAGATATTCGGTTCTGGTAGTCTTCCCTCGGCTCTGTTTTGCGACGCTATTTCTCTGACTGCATGGCCTCTGAGGCGGTCCCTGATTCTGTGCGCCTTGCTGCCCTCTGCTCCAGACTGGGTAGGCTTACAACTGAGCGGAACATCGACGAATGGGATGTTGCACCACCTCCTGAAAAGTTGGAAGAATGCAGTTTATCTTTAGTTGGCATGCTTCTTTCTAACCCATCCATCAATTTCCCTGCTTTCCAGACTACTATAAAAAAAGCTTGGCGAGTTGACCGAGCTGACTTTACTCAACGAGAGGGTGGTTTATATGTTATCAAATTTCAGTCGGCTGCTGAAAAAAAGCGTATCCTGGAAGGTGGGCCCTGGCTATTTTCAGGTCATCTCCTTATTTTAAAGCCATGGCAGCCCAATACCCCCTTCATTGTTATGATTTTTCGACCTGCGCTTTTTGGATTCAAATTTTCAGCCTGCCTTTGGAATGGACCACTGAAAGTCTGGTAACAAAGGCTGTTCAAGATATTGGTCGGGTCCTACAAGTCCAACTTGACACAAAGGAGGGACCTTCTACCAGAACGGGTTGTGTTCGGGTTGAGTTAACACTTCAAGACCCTCTTAGAACAGGTAAGCTTATCCGTGTTGCTGGGAAATTGCTGTGGTTGGATTTCCGATATGAGCGTCTCTCGCATTTTTGTTACTCTTGTGGGAGATTGGGTCATTACGCCATGTACTGCAAGGAAATACCCTATGATGCAGCTAAATTTGACTTTAGAGACACTATGGTATATGGGCAATGGCTTAAGGCTGAACTCAAAGAACATAGTCCTTTTTGGCAATCTTTCTATGCACCTCATGCTCTATTAGATCAGCCTGAAGAATCTGTACCTGAGACACCTCCGTCGCAGCTGCCGAATGCTCCTCCTTTGCCCCCGGCCAGTTGCACCACCAAGGCCATGATCCACCTCCCGGTAGCTCCACCATCCCACGTCCCTACAGGAACAAATCAATTGCATTCTCAGATGGAACATATGGATGAAGTTCCTTCTCATACCGCTTTGATACCTGCTACAGTTAAACTGAAGGGCATTCAACTTCCTACTATGGATACTCAGACCCACAGGAAGCTCAAGCATTCTAAGATGATACCTATTATGAACGCTTCCAAAAAACAGAAACGGTATACGCCTTATGACAAAAAAAAGTTTATTGCTATATGACTTGGATGAAGCAAACCTGATGGACACACCCATGCTTGGCATTGAAGAAGACTGCAATCGGGCAATGGTAGCTGGCCCAACACAGCAGTGTGACTCTCCCATACTTATTGCTGACAAGCTCAGTACAAGGGCTGAGGTGGCTTGCCCTCAAAAGCCACCAGTAGCAAAATGAAGATGTTGAGTTGGAACTGTCAGGGTCTTGGGTCTACCCCAATAGTTCAAGCCCTTCGGGCCCTTGTGGCTCGAGAACGCCCAGATCTCTTGTTCATAATGGAGACAAAGAATGGTCCTACAAAATTATCAAAAATTCAGAAACAGCTGAAATTTCCTCACTCTTTTTTGGTTAACCCTATAGGTCTAGCAAGGGGATTAGCTATCTTTTGGCATGCTCAACTCAATATCAGCATAGTTCATTCAGATTCTGACTTTATCGATATGTTTTGTACTGATTTGGGGAACCACATACCTACTCGTATTACCTGTATTCATGCGCTAGCAGTGTTTAGGCTTCGGCAGCAATTCTGGGAGGTTCTATGGTGGATTGCAGCAACTAACTCTTTACCATGGCTCTGTATAGGAGATTTCAACGAAGTAATTTACCACCGGGAGAAAGTAGGGAAAAAGTTAGCTGATTTTCATCGTATGTCCTCTTTTCGCGAGGTATTACATGACTGTTCCTTGATTGATATGGAGAGCAAAGGCTATGCGTTTACCTGGATAAATAACCATCAGGGCGAAGATAGTATTAAGGAACGTCTGGATAGATCTCTGTGCAACTTTGAGTGGAGGCTAGCTTTTCCGGATCCGTTGTCGGTGCACTTCCAGCGGTGGGTTCGACCACGGCCCGCTTTTTTTTCCGACCCGCAGCTTCCCCCCCGGGCGAGCTCGCCCCTTCATTTTTTAATCATTTTGGCTTGATCACCCTGACTGCAGAAAAGTTATCTCAAATGTTTTGCACCAGCCGACCACTGCTCAACGCGATTTGCCATACCTATTAAAAAGGGTCAGTCTTGCACTTTCCTCGTGGAGCCGCCGGACCTTCTCAAATGCTAACAAGAGGATCTATGAACTGCAATATAAACTTGAACAGATCACCAATCAATTGGATACTCCCTATGACAGACATGAAGTAACAGCGCTTCAATCAGAACTTCAGCAGCTTTGGCAACAAGAAGAGTAGTTCTGGGCTATGCGCTCGAGAATTAAATGGTTGCAATGGGGCGACAAAAATACTAAGTTCTTTCATGCCACAACCATTCAAAGAAGGCAGCGTAATCGTATTACGATGTTACTAGATGAGGAACTGGGCTGGGTTAGAGATGAAACTGCATTAAAGGACAAGACTCAACTTTATTTCACCAATCTATATCAATCCGTTGGGTTTCGTGATTATGGGCCACTTCTAGATCAGTACCCCTGTTTAGTTACCCCTACAATGAATATGGCTCTCACCGCTAGGGTTACTAAGACCGAAGTCCGTGCAGCCACCTTTCAGCTAGGAGGGAACAAAGCCCCGAGCCCTGACGGCCTCAATGGACTGTTTTATCAATCTAACTGGGACACTCTCGAGGATGTTGTGTTCAATTCAGTCCAACAGTTCTTCCTTTATGGTAAAATGCCATTGGCTCTCAACCAGACTGCTATTACCTTAGTTCCAAAACTCCCCCTCCCACAGAGTCTCGACCATTACCGTCCTATTAGTTTATGCAATTTTTCCTATAAGATCATTTCTAGAATTCTAGCCAATCGGCTAAAACCTATATTGCCACAGCTCATTTCACCTGAACAATCAACATTTGTTAGTGGTCGTCAAATACAGGACAATATTTTGGTGGTCCAGGAGGTAATCCATCAGATCAAAACCAGAAAACGTCGGCGTCACTTCCCGACAATCATTCGTATGGATATGCAGAAAGCTTTTGACAGAGTTGAATGGGACTTCTTGACATAAGATTGGCTTCCATCCGCAATGGGTTCAGTGGATTTTCCAATGCATATCAACTGTATCTATTAGTATCAAGTTTAATGGTCAGCAGTTGGATTACTTCCGCCCTACTCGAGGCATTCGTCAAGGGGATCCTTTATCCCCGTATCTTTTCATCCTCTTGATGAACCTATTATCTAATCTCATCCATCGAGCCATCGACATGGGACAGCTCATAGGCGTTAAACTTAACAGGTTTAGTCCTACCCTCTCTCATTTGTTCTTTGCTAACGATGCTATTTTCTTTGTAAATGGCACCACTACTGACTGCCATAACCTAGCAAGTATTCTGTCTCAATATTGTTTAGCTTCGGGTCAGTCCATCAATCGAAACAAGTCTGGTATCTTTCTTAGTAAGGACTGCCCGAGCCAGCTTAAAGCTAACCTACCCAGTGAACTCAAAATACCAGTGCTGGAACGAATGGGTAGATATCTAGGCATCCCCACTGATTGGGGTCGATCAAAATGAGAGCTATTTTCATGGATCCTGGGTAAGGTTCATTCCAAATTGGAGGGATGGAAGGAAAATCTAATCTCAAAGGGTGGCAAGGAAGTCCTACTTAAAACTGTTGTGCAGGCCATTCCCCAGTATGCAATGTCTGTTTTTAAAATTCCATTAACTATCTGTAAATCTATTGGAAAAACAGACTGCTAGATTCTGGTGGCAGAATGATTGTCGAAAAACGGGAATACATTGGAAACAATGGGCTGTGTTGAAAGAGTCTAAGGCGAAGGGAGGACTAGGCTTTCGCGATTTGGCGGCTTTTAACAAAGCCATGTTGGGTAAACAGGCTTGGCGTCTCATCCAACAGCCGTCCTCACTGTGGAGCAAACTTCTTAAAGCACTCTATTTTCCTACACAAGACTTTCGCTACGCCCGGAAAGGAGTTCGCCCTTCTTGGGGCTGGCAAAGTTTACTGTTAGGAAGGGAGGTAATACTTCCTAATCTACAGTGGTCGGTTGGCGATGGCACTAACATCAACATCAGGCAGGATCGGTGGCTTCCTAGGGGTATTCTTGGTGGACCTCTGCAGCATGACGAACCAAAAATGGTAGCTGATCTACTCGTTCAAAATTCGAATGACTGGAATATCGAGACTCTACACACATATTATGACGCACAAACAGTACATGACATACTTCGCATTCCAGTGCGACGGAACCTCATCACTAATAAACTAATCTGGACATCTACATCAAGTGGCCAGTACACAGTTCATAGTGGGTACCATGCTATCAGAGGAGTAGAAAGAGAGACTCAAACCTTATCTGCCTCATCGTCGTATCAGGTGCCTCCTCAACTTTGGAAGCGTATCTAGAAGCTTCATCTCCCACCGAAGCTCAAGATCTTCTGCTGGAACATTTGCCATAACGCCTTGCCCACTAAGGACAACTTATATCGTCGTCGTATAAGCCCGGATCCTCTTTGCCCGCTTTGTCATACCCATCAGCCGGAGACGATTGAGCACCTCTTTTTGCTCTGCCCCTGGACATCTGACATATGGTCTCACTCATCACTCGGTCTTTCTATCGTAGATATAGGTCTTCGCCGAATAGATGAATGGTTCGCTAGCCTACTTTTTGGAAAAAAAATCTTACCTACCCTAGAGCTTATTATCGTCGTTTGCTGGCATCTCTGGAAAGCCAGAAATAACGCCATCTTCTCCAATCGCCACCTGGATCCATCCTCTGTTGTCCTTGCTGCCAAAGCCCAGCTTCATTCTGCTCAGATCTCTAATCCCTCTCTGTTGCAACATAGTCATCAACCCGAATCTTTAGCTCGTTTCTGGCGATCTCCTCCTCCGGGGACCCTCCGCATCAATATCGATGGGTCTTTCATCCCTGGTAACCTTACCGGATCTATTGCAGTCATCTGTCGTGATCATTCGGGGCTTTTGAAGGATGGATTCACCAGATCTGTACAGGCAGCCTCCGCTCTGCAAACTGAAAGTCAGGCTCTTCTTTGTGCTCTCTAGTACATGCTTCAGCTCCCTTCCGAGACTCCCTCTCTGGAGATTGAATCGGACTGCCTTGTCTTGGTTGACGCCCTCAACGGTCGGCAAGAGCCTCCATGGGAGATCCGCCCCTTTTTCCACGAAGCCTCTATCCTTTGTCGCTCAGTCCCTCTTTTGCAAATTAGGTTTTGTGCTAGGGTTGCAAATTCAGTCACTGATTGGGCAGCGCGTGCACACAACAATGGCTGCCTTTCCTCCTCTTGGGCCGAATCCCCCTCCCCCCTTCTTGACTTGTTATTGTCTGACCTAATAGCTGCTGACTGTATTTCCTCTCTTTATAATTAAGTTTTATTTCCTGCTCAAAAAAAAAAAATTATCTAAGTCCTCAACATGTTCATGTTAAAAAAAAAAAAAATTGCAATTCATGTTTGAAAATACATCTGGCCCTAATAATTGATTTCTTAATTAGTCATGTGACCCAATGACATAAGTAAATACGCACATTTTAATTGTTTGAAATGTCTCCTAGATAGAGCAAGACAATCAAGACCATACCACTCGTGCATGTCAAGCAATTCCCTCATTCGTCAGCCAAGACGTAATAATTTCAGACACGTGCTTATTTGATGACAACAATTAAACCCCAAAATGAAATTGAAGTTTAATTGTCAAATTGAACTCCATTTGGTCAAAGTAACCAATACCTTAGAATGGGTTAAGTTGAATTGCACCAATTAGACCAAATTAGCTTGATTTTATAAACTTCATATTAACCAAATTGGTCAAATCAAATTGACTTTGTGTGAATTTGTCAAAATTGATATTGGATTTGAGTAGTCTCTAAGAAAATGGACTTGTTCATGATTTAAATGAGCAATTCATGAATTACCAACTAGATTAGAGCCAAAATTGGGGATTTTTATCTCTGATTTGGAATTTCAAAATTAGCTTGAAAATTGGCTGTGAGATGGCCTCATGATCAAATGTCGTGAAGAAAATTTTCCTAAAAATAACTAGAAATGAACTAATTTTGTTTTTTGGTCAATTTCAAACCAAAATCCACAAATTAGGGAAAAGTTGGTTCTTGATCTATTATTGTAAAATCGATAATGCCTATGTCAAATTAAGGTAAAATGAGGAAGATTTAGAAATTTGAAAAATTTTCAATATTTTTGGGCAAAAGTCAACATTTTGGTGATTTGTCATTAAAATGTCAATTAAGGAGTTAAATTTTGATTTTTTTTTTGGGAAAATTGACATATGGAAGTATAATTTACATTATCTTGTGGTTTTTCATTCAAAAAATCAAAATTTAACTTGGGGTTGACTTTTCGTTCATACTTTAACCAAAAAAAAAACTGTCTATTTGATTTTATGAGATTAAAATGAAAATGAATGGGAAATGAAGTGCTAGTGTAAAAAAGTATTAAATGACTCTTTTTTAGTCGAGGAACGGGCTCTATCACAATCAGAAACCGTAATCTCAAGCTTTTATCTTCATAAGACGCATCAATTAAAAATCAAGTATCAATATGTAGCTCGCTAGGTCATGGGGAGAGTTGGGGGGGGGGGGGGGGAACCATCATTGACAATGGACTTCTAATTACTATCTCACGGTAGTAGCTAAATATAGATAGAAGAGAGATTCAGGTTTAGGATTTTCAGTTGGACTGAAATTCAAAGTATTTAAAAATTTTGTACTAGAGACTCATCGTTTTGATATTTATTTTTTTGGTCATAACGAGAAATGTCATTCAAATAACAGTAGAGATACACCCCGCTCATAAAGCATAAGATAGAATAAGATCTAACAAAATGGGGGGAGGGTGAAAGGCCCAAGGCGAAGTCAATGACCCACGGGAATGAAGAGGTTCCCCCTAATCAAAACTAAATATCTATTTATTTACTTATTCATGTTGTTAACGTTAACGATGGGATCTATTATCATATTTTCATTTCGAATAGAAAAGAAAAAAAAATATTTTTCTTCTTTCCTATATTCATAGGGATAACGTGGTATTTTTCAGGAACTAATGTATATATATTTTTTCGTAATAAAAAAGAATGGGTTGAAATATATATTAATATTTCTAAAAAGAGTATTTTATTGAAGGATTAAGTTATTACTCAACAAAGAAAAATTCAAATTATTAAAGGATGAGATCAATTTAGAAGTGCTTTTTTAGTTATTATAGCAGACATAATTCCATTGGTCTAATTCAGGACCTTCTGATAGGTTTTGACTCTATCAATATAGAATATATATTTAATTTCCAATCGATATCAATATATAGTATTATACTACAAACATATCAATATAAATAATATCAATTTGGTCCTTAGATTTATTGATGGCCCTCGAGGAGCCATATGAGGTGGAAATCTCACGTAAAGTTCTGAAATAGCGATGGGAACAATGATGTTATCATTGACTATGATTATCTAATAGTTCAAGTACAATTGATATGGTTGAGACCCAGTCCAAATATGGTTTTTGGGGATGGAATTTGTGGCGTCAACCTATAGGGTTTTTCATTTTTCTAATTTCTTCCCTAGCAGAATGTGAGAGATTACCTTTCGATTTACCAGAAGCAAAGGAAGAATTAGTAGCAGGTTATCAAACCGAATATTCAAGTATCAAATTTGGGTTATTTTATGTTGCTTCCTATCTAAATCTATTAGTTTCTTCATTATTTGTAACGATTCTTTACTTAGGGGGGTTGGAATATCTCTATTCCTTATATATTCGCTCCTGAGCTATTTGAAATAAATAAAGTAGGTAGAGTCTTTGGAACGACAATTGGTATTTTTATTACATTAGCTAAAACTTATTTGTTCTTGTTTATTTCTATCACAACAAGATGGACTTTACCTAGACCAAGAATAGACCAATTATTATATAAAAAAATTTGAATAAAAAATCAAATAAAAAAGAAAATATTTGAAATTTAATATAGTTAATAAATATTATCTAGAGTATCTGGCCTAGCTAGGGATAAATATTATCTAGACACCACGTTAACCTTTGACTTTGTGAATTTTGTTATTTTGCTTGTCTGATGTATAAAAAAACTAGAGATGTCTCTTATATGGCGAAGTCGGTGTAGACGAGAGAAATTATCTAAAGGTCCTCAACATGTTCATGTTAAAAAAAAAAAAAAAAGAGTTGCAATGCATCTTTGAAAAGTACATCTGTAATAATTGACTTCTTAACTCGTCACGTGCCGACCAAAAAAAAACTCGTCACGTTACCCAATGACATAAGTAAATATGCGGGCAATATTTCCTCCCTGAGAGAGAGCAAGACAATCCAGACTTTACCACTTTGTACGGGTCAAGCAATTCCCTCATTCGTCAGCCTAGACGTAATAATTTCCGAGACATCCTTCTTTATAACGGACAGTCTCCACCTTAATCTCCTCGTTAATCCCCTCCCATCCACATACAGCGCATCTCCTGTCGAGTGCTGCCTCGGCGTCCCTACCATTTCCAAAGAATCTCTTCGAGCCTCGTCCATGGCACCTCCACACTTCCTCCTCGTGACCTTCCCCGGCCAGGGCCACATAAACCCGTCCCTCCAATTCGCCAAGCGTCTGGTGCGTGTTGGCGCTCACGTGACCTTCGTCACTGCCATTCGCGCCCACCTCCGCATGGCCGAGTCGAAATCTCCTCCCGAGGGGCTATCCTTCGCCAGCTTCTCTGATGGCTACGACGAAGGTGTCAAAGAAGGGCTAGATCTCGAGGTATACATGGACGACCTCAAGCGACGAGGATCGGAGACTTTAAGCGATCTCATCGCCTCGAACCTTGAGAACGGTCGACGAATATTGGGTGTATTCTACACCACCCTCCTTCCGTGGGTTGCTGATGTCGCTCGTTCTCATGGTATTCCTTCGACGCTTGTTTGGATTCAACCGGCCACTGTTTTGGACTTCTACTATTATTACTTCCATGGGTACGGGGATCTTATTCGAAGCACGGGCGACAATCCTTCGCTGCCAATCCAATTGCCTGGGTTGCCGCCTCTCATGGCCTGCGACATACCCTCATTCTGCAATTCTAAAAATGAGTACAACTTCAGCCTCCCCCTTTTCCAGCGTCATTTCGAAATACTACTTGAGGAGGCCAATCCAAGGGTGCTGGCAAACACCTTCGATGCGCTGGAGCCAGACGCCATACGGGCTATCGATAAGTTTAAGGTGATTGGGATCGGGCCGCTGATCCCGTCCGCATTTTTGGACGGGCAAGATCCATCGGACACTTCTTTCGGAGGCGACCTCTTCAAGAGCTCAAGCGGCTACATCGAGTGGCTGGACACAAAGCCAAAGGCGTCAGTGATCTACCTGTCGTTTGGGAGCATCTCCGTGCTATCGAAGCCACAGAAGGAGGAAATGGCACGAGCGCTTGTAGAGGCTGGTCGGCCATTCTTGTGGGTCATCCGGACAAGCGGGAAAGAAGAGATAGACGAGGATAGATTGAGCTGCGAAGAAGAACTGAAAAATCTAGGGATGATAGTGCCGTGGTGCTCGCAAGTGGAGGTCCTGTCGCACCATTCGGTTGGGTGCTTCGTGACGCACTGCGGGTGGAACTCCACATCAGAGAGCTTGGTCTGCGGGGTGCCCGTGGTGGCGTTCCCGCAGTGGAGTGATCAGCAGACGAACGCGAAGCTCGTCACGGACGTGTGGAGGACCGGGGTGAAGGTGACGCCCAACGAGCAAGGCCTGGTGGAGAGCGGCGAGATGAGGAGGTGCTTGGAGCTGGTGATGGGAGATGAAAAGGAGGGAGATGAGATGAGAAGGAACGCCCAGAAATTTAGGGATTTGGCGAGGGAGGCTGTGAAGGAGGGTGGGTCTTCCGACAAGAACCTTAGGGCCTTCGTGGAAGAGGTCAGAGAAGCGTCTGAGTGAATTATCTGCGGCGTCAGCGGCTAAACCAAGGGCTTTCTTTGATCTTTCTGTCCTTAAGACAGAGGATTTGTCGTTTTCTTTATGGACTTTTACCGATTGCATACTTCATATGGCTTTTATGTATCCTTCATTGGGGCATGGAGTCTTAGCTTGTTGTTTTGGACAATATTTTCCCTATCTAGTTGTCATTTTTTTTTTCTGTTTTTTGTCCCATTCTGGGTGGACAGGAGAGTTGTTGAGAAATCTAAACATGTTAGAACTGTCGTACCAGGTTCCTTTTATTCCAGCCCGCCATATCTGACGCTTCTGTTGCTGAGTCTTGAATCTTGATGGTGACCTACCACCGATGGGAAAAACATTTCTCAATGACAGAAGAATTACGATGTCTTGATCCATATCAATAATCCATATTAGTAATAATAAAATATGAAATACTTGATCGTTATATTTTCTTCCATCTTAAACTTCTTCAATTAGGAACCAAAGGTTGTGATATCTACTGGGACTAGGGTTTATGGTGTATGTTTAAGTGCTCATGCCTCACTCACACGCTTGCTAGGAGGTTGCCAAGAGGGTCGAATCACGGCGACCACCGGCAAAGGGCGGTGAGTTCATCGGTATAGACCAATGGCTGACTGTCAAGGACCGAAAGCAGGCGTGGCAGTTCACAGCGGAGCGTGATTTGAGGGTCATTGCTGAAGACAAATGATCGGAAAATAGACCCCATGAATGAAGTGTTCTAATTGTGGAGGTGATGAAAGATGAATGATTGGGACCCATGTAACATTTTTTATTATATTTTAAGGATCCACTTACGAAAAATCCTAAATTGATACACTTATTATAAATTACCCCAAACTATTATATTTGTCATAAATTTATTTAAATTAATTTTTGGGTCACAAAAAATCCAATCTGCTACATTTGTTACATATATATCGTTTGTTAGCTTCATTCAAATTTTATCGTGAAATTGTTAAGTTAGATGACATATGGTAATGTCAAGTTCACATAGAAATCCATATCAAGTTAAGGAAAATGTGTCACAATAATACTAGTTTGTTGCTTTTGCTAATCTAAAAATTAATTGAGGGTAAATTTGTGACAGGTATATCAATTTGGAATTTTTCATGATATTTGTCCATTTTCAAACTCCCCCAATTCTCTTTGACAAAATTAAAAAAAAAAAAAAAAACTCCCCCACTTCTCTACCTTCGTTTCTCTTAAACCACACGACCGAGCAATAGCAGATGGTGGATTGAGCCATTTGGTCAAAACCAAGAGACATTAGTCGTCTTCTTAAATAACGGAAGACCATTTGGTGAGAATGCAAGATATGCTTGTCTCATGCCACATTTAATTATTAGAAAAAAATGAATCGATGAAGAGACTTCGGTTTTGTCTTGAACCTCCACCAATTTACGCCAAGCCCACATCTGCTTCCATTATTTGCATAATTATTATTAGTAAAATACTTAATGTGAGTTCGCATACATCAATCTAAAAATTAAAAATTTAGTATTCAATGAGGACTATCAAACAAATTTTCCGTCAATCAATGATATTTATAATGATTGTGTCATAATTGCTTTTGAACAGTTCCTTCCGAAAGTCTTGTGCCAATATTCTCATGATACCATCCAAGTTTCTATGTTGATATTCCTAAAAAGGATGCATACCAATTACTCCATGATCTCGATTACTTTAATTCTTAATAACTTTGATCCATTAACCATATCTTGATGCTTCCTATGCATTCATTTTCTCCTAACATTTTGGCCACTTATTGATATCAATTGTCTTCGACCAAACGTTGTTGTAGGTCGGTAATTGGCTGGTGACAATTAATGTGTGCCAACATTGATGCCAATTTTAGTTGTCAACAATGGGTCACCTTCTCATTGATTTTTCCTTCTCATATCGATAATTTGGTCATTTTTTAGTAAATATATGTCCCATTTTAAAAGATTTAATAGGTAATTTAAATTTCTTTTAAAGAAATACCTTAGGCATCCATGTCTATCCTATGACCAGTGCCAGGATGCGTATTGTCCCTATGACGCTTCGTAACTTGTCTTGTTTGACTCGGACCACGGATCGTCATCATTATGGATTGCATCTTTTTGAATCACCATCCTTTGAATTGCCATCTATTCTGAGAAAGTATATATTCATAAAAAGATTTGATTTTTATAGTCTATTGATCTTTGTTGACACCTAATATTTTAGAAAATAATAAATAAAATAAAACATTTGGTTTTGAAAATGTTGTTGAAAATATATCCTCATTTCAAAATTCAAAAAGAAAAGTTATTGTGTGATTTTGGAGTCATTTTTTTGTTAAATGGTCGAGTGAAAATCTCCACCTATAAAAACAAACTCGAGTTTTTCCTATATAAATAGAGAAAGCGAGGCTTCGGTTTAGAGAGGGGGCTTTTGACTGGTTTTTTTTTTTCGAAACATTTAGAGAAAGGAAATGAAGTTTTCGTAGATTTTCCTTTGCTGATTTCGAGGTCAGCAAAGGGATCACTTTTCTTCTGCTGAAAAGTGCAGCAGAGCACAGCAAGAGAGAGAGAGAGACAGGTGAGTGAGGACGTGTGAGGGAAGGAGAGAGAAAGTCAGCAAAAACAGAAGAAGGAGGAAGAGACCGGCGCCTGCTGTTGGTGCCCCGATCCGGCGCACCACCGCGCCCGCGCTCGCGCCGCCGCACCCACACCACTGCCGCTTCGCCGTTGCTCCCTCCCCAGCGGACCTCCAACCCGACGCCCCTGCGGAGCCTCAGTCCAGTGACCGCGCCTCAGAACGCCCGCAGCTCGTCTCCATTGCGCCCGCCATCATCCGCCTATTAGTCCGACGCGAGTAACGCCAACGACGCCCTGCTCCACCTCTGTTTCGTTTCTGCGTCGCCTCTGCCCTGTTGCTGCCCTGCTCGGCTGCTGTGACCCGACGCCAGCGCCCGAGTTCCCCTGCTACCGAGAGCCCCGACGACGGCAGATCTGAGCCAGTCGTCGCTCCACCGCCGAGCGAGCCCTGCACCAGCCCGCGCCTTTACGTTCCTGCCCTGCCGCGTCTTCGCCCCTGTTTCGTTGTGCTTCCACTCCGCTTGCAGCCGCGTCGACCAGTGACGACCCGACGCTCTGCTGCTCTCGTCGTGCTCCTGCCCGAGCCTCACCCGCGACCTGCAACTCACCCCACAGCAGCCCACTCGTCACCGTCTTCTTTCCGGCGATCCCGTGCCCGACGCCGCTCGCCACCCCCGTGCGAGCACCGCCCACGAGCTCGCGCCACCGTTCGTTGCCCCTGCTGTGGCCGTGAAGACCCGACGCCTCCGCACAGCTCTCTGCTCCGCACCTCTGCTCGAGCCCGAACCAGTCACTCATTTTTCTTCCCTGCAGCTCCGAATTGCCGGACCTCGCCGGAGCTCCGCACCTCCGCAACCTCCGATCATCGGTGACGCCGCCGTTACAGCCGCCGCTCCTCACTGGAGCCGGTGACCAGCTACACGAGCACAAGCCGTGCTTAGGAAGAAAAGAAGAAAGGAAAAAAACAAAAGAAAAGGAAATTAGGTAGTTTTATTTTTTTTTTTATTTACTTTATTTTGTTTATTTTTTTAAGTTTAGTTATTTAAATTGGAACCTCATGAATCTTGTAGGCATTATCCAAGGGTTTTGTCCGGAATTAATGTAATTATTAATTTAATCCGAGAGACATCGAATTATATTTTTAATTATATTAATTTTTGGACTTTTGGTAGAAGTTTAATTATTAAACTATTGTAATTATTAATTTGATTCGTAAGACTTCGGATCGGATTTTTAATTATTTTGATTTCTTTGTTGTGATGATTAGGGTTATGATAATCGTTAATTTGGCCGGAGAGACAATAGATTATTTTTTCGATTATTTTAATTCTTTATTTTGTTGATGGCTTAGATTTAATATTTATTTAATAATTACTTATCTTTTAAAAAATTTAAAAAATCAAAAAATCAAAAAATCAAAAAATCAAAAAATCAAAATTCTGCATGAGCATATAGGTTTAGTAAATCGGACATGTAGGTTTAGTAAATTAGAATTTTCTTAGGATTACATTTTTAGGGTTGCATTTTTAGAAATAAGTTAGGGTTGGACTTAAATTAATTTTTAGATAATGTTTGCACAATTTAATTATTTCATTTTTTCAAAAAAAAATATTTTTCTAAGATAGGATAGGGTTTAAGTCAAATTAATCCCTAGAATAAATTAGAAAATTACCTTTTTAGATAGTTTAATTAGGGTTTTTATTAATTCTGAATTTCAATTAAAAAATAAAAAAAATACTAGTTGCATGTTAACTAGTTCACATAATAGGATCATTTAATCAGAATTTGTTCATTAGTGAATTTAGGTCATGAGGTGCATAATAACTAGTTTGCATAATAGGTCCAATTTAATTACAATTTGCATATTAATAAGATTAAGTCATTTAGTTAAAAAATAATGCATTTTTTTTAAAGAATTCTAATTTTTTTAAAAATCCAAAAAATAATTGTTTGCTTTGTATGTTTAATTCTTTTGATGTAATTTACTTTATTGAATGTTTAATAATGATTGAGTACCCATGTGATTACCCATTTGCATGATAGAAATTTAAGTTAAAATAAATCTAAGCTGCTTACAAAAATATTTTTTAAAATTAAAAAGAAATGGTACCGAAATGGTATTAGAATAATCTAGTGTAACCAAGTTCCCGTATCCTTAGTCTTTGGTTTGTAGGAGTAAAATAATCCTTATATTATTTTACTTAGGTGTCTAATCGATCTACCATAAACCAATTAGTGGCGATTCCTAGTTAATAATCTTTTACATGTTAAATATTTGAACCTTAAATCGTGAAATGGTATGGGCTTGGGGAGAGTCCGAGCTAAGTTTAAAAACTTAGTAGTCCATTAACCTAGTTTTAGGTGAAGCATATGAAATTTAGGTCGCGACAGCTTGACTACTCCACTAGGGAATTGTGTTAAAGCACTTAATGGACTTAGGCCAATTTTTCTTTTAAAATTTTTTTTTGTTTGGTAGTTAGGATCTTAGGTACGTCCCTAACCTTTAAGGTGTTAAATGTTTTTGCAAGATAGAAGGTATAAAGGGAGTAGTGATTGCTAACCCTTGTCTTGCGGGTTGGAGTTAGGGATTAATGTTTGAATTTAAACTATAAAAGTGTTGTTTATGTTTAAATTGTTGTGCATGTTTTACTGCTTTTAGCACTACACTATTACACACATAACTTGTGGCCGAACCTGGGCTGCGATAGGATTTCTAGGATGGTGTTGAGAAGGATACTTCCTCCAAAGTGAGACTACTATATGGAGGTTGACCTTCTCTTCCTCGAATTTTCTTTCATGGTGTCGAATGTGTTTGTCCATATCTGCGAGATTGCATGATTATTGGGCATTCCATTCGACTAAGTCGGGGTTAGGAGGACTTGACACGTTAATGCGAGACTGCAACGATCAGATCATCCTCTTAGCTCCACTTTGTTAAGCCATCTAGATAGAAATCGAGCCTCACATTTCATGCGTGTCTATGTGATTATCATCCATTTCCGGTAAAAAGTAAGTGGTCTAAATTCTTTGCAATTTACTTATTTTATTGCAATTTTGTTGGTCCATGACAATAGGTTTCGTCATCAGTCTTGTCTTATATCCAATGGGGAAAACCAATGTACAAGTCACTTCCACTCCAAAAAAAGAGCTCAAAATGTGATTGGACTAGTTAGATCAATATGGCTAGAGATATGTGAAAGCCAGGATCGCCCGACTTCTCCCACTATTAGAGATCACCATCCACAGGCACTCTCACACTTTTGGTATCCACAAACTTCCACCTTCATATTTGGTAAGTATGAGATGAATCCAACACTTGAAGAATATAGTATTGCCATTGTAATGCCATTGGAAAAGGAATTTGTTAAACCACCTATCGGTATAGATTTTATTTCTGAATTGTCACATTTTTTAGAAATCAAAGCTAAAAGAGTGAGGAAAGTTGTCAAAGCCAATTGTTTTGCATGCCCATCTTCATTTTTGGAAGAATGTTTTGCAAATCTATCAATGATTTCAAAAGCTAGGATCTTCATGTTAGCATTTTTCGGGCTAATCGTTTTTCCTTATTGAAGAAATGCCATTAATCCTTCAATTTCATGGGATGGTTAATCGTGTTTGTGACGGATTAAATTATGTCAATATGGTTTTAGCTGAAACATTTTTGTCATTAAATCGTTTCAAACATAATGAAGAAAAAACCATGCATGCCCTTCCTAAACTTTTACAAATATAGTTTTTCTCACACATAAGAGGTTTTGGGCACCTTATGAAGCAATTTAAGATTGATGATATAAGACACCCCATACAAAAATTTGTGGTCTTGGAACTTTTTTCCCAAAATAAACAATACGCCCATTGGATTAATTTTTTGAAAAACCCTGATTCTAAGGCATTCTTATGACATATTAAATGGTTCCATGTTGAGAAAGCTCATTTCTCTCACAAGTATGATGGGCCAATTCCGTTACTGGGCTTTTCTGGTGTTACTTCTTATTACCCATATAGGATGGCTTGTCAGTATAGAGTTCTTCAAGAAGTTCCTCCGCCCCTCAAGATGGAATTGTTCCAAGTTCGTTTTGTTCGCATGGACTATGATTACTTCAACAAGGTCTAGACGATCATTGCTACATGGAAAGAATGCCATCTAGAGAAGATTTTAGTGCCCAAGAGATTGAAAGGCGAGGAGGAGATCCACCATGCATCGGCATTCTACATCCAACAACACTAGATTCTTGCTGCCTTGCGTCCAGTGGTCCTTGATGTGACTGAGAAGCCTACTCAATGAGCACAAATTGAGCATCTTAAGCGGAAAGTGGAAATGATCGAAGTTGAAAATAAGAAGCTTCGCAAGGCGTTGGGTTCCCGAAAGCATATAAAATGAGACGTTTTGGTTTCTTAGTTCAATGTTTAGGGACCTTGATTTCAATTAAGTATTTTTAGTTTTTAGTTCAATGTTTAGGGACTTGAATTTCAATTCTTAGTTCATTGTTAGGAAGTTTGGTTTAGTGTTTAAAATAAATTTAAAATAAAATCGGGTGATTAGGCCATTGTCATGGGCTACTTTCTTATCTTGTCATTAGTTCTTACATATCTCTTTTAATCCCTTAGGTGACAACACGGCTCACCCAAAGATTGCCAATCCGTATCCATTCTAGAGTAACAATGGCTGATAACACCGAACAAACACATGTTGCTAAACAAGCTCGCATTGTTGCCCTCGAATCGGAGATGAAGCAAATCCTGAATATTCTTGAGCAGCTCTCTAAGTAAATCGATTATCTCTAAGCAAACACTGCTCCACCAGCTCCGTAAGTTAAAGTGGTGTTACCACAACATGCTCCCATGGCTGATCCAAGAGATAAAAGCAAGAATACATCTGCAATTGGGCCATCTACCTCCAATGATCCCTCCAAGGTTAAAATTAGTGACATGCCTCAAATTGTTTTTGATGATGAGGTACAAGTGATACCTTTGGCTATACCAAAAACTGAGCAGGAAAAACGCATGATAAAAATCGAGGAGAAACTTAAGCAACTGCAGGGTTCATTTAGCCAAGACCCAACTGATATGTCCCATTATGTAAAAATCAAGATGTCAATGAAGTTCAAAATGCCAAACTTTGAGAAGTATGATGGCACCTCTTGCCTTATGTGGTTAGGATGACCCAATATGTTAATAGCATATCCTTGATGATTCAACAATTTCAAGCAAGCATGATAGGACCGGCGCCGCAATGGTACATTATGAAAAAGATTAATCTCCTAGAGACTTGAGAGGATTTGACTAATGTCTTCTTCAAGCAATATAAGTATAATATTGATATCGCTCCATCTCGAGAAGATTTACTTCGCACTGAGAAGAAGATGCCGAAATCTTTCAAGGCATATGTCACGAGATGGAGGACCATAGTTGCTCAAATTACTCCGGAGCCAACATAAAAGGAGTTGATGGATTTGTTCATGAAGACACTCCGCTTGAATATCAAAATCAAATAATAGGTTCGACTGCTGAGTCATTCAATTAGCTAATCCATGTTGGCAAGCGAATTGAAAGTAGCCTTGCATGATGGATGGGCGTCTGATCAAACCAGCTTGTATAGGAGAGTCTCAACCAAGAAGGATAAGGAACTTGTAGTGGAGGTTGATGCGGTTTATGTTCAACCACCTCGCCCTACCCCGAACACCCAACATGGAGAAGCACGACCATTCTTTGGCCAACAGAAAAACTCTTTCAGGCGTCAATTTACACCACTTCATAAGCCCTTGTCCAAGATCTTGCCGACCCTTCAAAAGAAAGGATTACTCGCTAAGGAGCTTAAGCGATCTAATCTCGAACGTTTTCCCAACTATGATCCATCCAAGACATGTGTTTATCATATGGGGGAAGTAGGGCATTCTATTGACGATTGCTATATGCTGCGACACAAAATCCAAAATATTTTGGATGTTAAGGTGATCTCATTCCGCGATGTACAATCAAACATCCAGAATAACCCACTCCTTAACCACCATAAGCTGTGAATGTCATTTTAGTTTTGATGCCGGTAGAAAGAAGAGCTTGAAATTGTATTATTCAAATGCAAAAGAGCCCACCATGTTTCATATGATGCATGAGGAAGAAGGGGTGATCGATACCTGTGTTAAATACTCCAAGCCTCCAAATGTTGACGTTGATGTTATTCCTGTTGGATGGGGAGACAAGCCGGTTGCAGACACCACTCGATCCATTGGAAAAGATGACACACTTGAAGGAATGACTGAATTGTTCAAAGAGAATTTAGTGTTTGCCATTGATGAAGCTCGAGAGTAGGAGGATTTTAATTATTTGCACATTTCTCTGCACGGGAGTTTTTATTGCTTTTCTTAATTTGCATGTTAGGATTTTCAATTCTAGGATTTCTCTCATTTCAATAATGTAATTTGCTTTTCATCCAATAAAATACATGGATATTTTCATGTTTTAAGGGCATGTTGAAGTACACCAAACTAGGCTTGTGATGAAATCCTACCCAAAAGAAAACGGCAATGAGCTAATTCTGAATGCTAGGCTTCTTCATGTTCCCTTGAAATTTTTTTCAAAATAAAATAATTTCCAACATGCATCTGATTTACCCTATTTGTTTCTTTTAATTATCTGCTTTATGTTTCAGGTGTAGCCTACACACATTTTAAGGAACCTTTTGTGAGCTCCATTGCAAAGAGGGGCAAGACACATACACTTAACAACTTTGAATTTATGATTTGATGTGCAAGAATAGAGCATGGCCTTTTTATCATTACAGAATGCTTTCACATGATATTGTGCAATTCATCAATTCCACTTGAAATTTATCAAAATGGATAATTCAGTGAAGGATGTTGAGTTACTTGAATATGCTAAATGAAGCATGAAAGGCAAGCCTTATCCCATACATAGTCCCTTGTTTATACATTGTGAGGTGAGTATGGAAACGTCTTGTGTTTCAAGATGAAGAGTTTTCTTGCAAGAAGTACGACAACTAAAATGACAAGGGGTAGTTCATTTCTCTATTAGTAAACCATTGTTTAACCCTTCTTTGAGCCTAAATACTTGAAGAATTTCTTTTATACTACCCCTGTCAAGGACCACCCCACATCGGGGCAAATGGAGGTAAGTCGACATTAAAGGAGAGGAAAATGGATAGAAATTTTCTTGCTCTCACTTGTATTAATCTTCAAATTGTGCTATTACATTGAATTTGTGGGTAATTTAAGTGCTTTAGGATGATGAAGAGTGGTTATTTCTTTATCCTACACACTTTTGACTATTGTATAGCCCACTTGAGCCTATGAATTCATTTCATGTCAAACCCAGTTGGTGATCATCCCCCACACTGGTGCAAGATGAAAGACAATCATTCAAGTAGCATGGTCTAAAATGTTGATGAAAGAAGACTGCGTGAGTCCAAAGAAAATAAGTGCAAAAAAATAAGGGGCATGAAAAAGGAGTGTGCCTAGTAAAAGCAAGGCTAATGCCCAAAGAGAAAAATCAAATATTTGATGTAGTGAGTCGTATCCCCAACAAGGTGATACTTAAAAACTCAAATGCTGTTGCAATTAATGGAACTATGATATGAAGAAAATCTTCAAAGGTGGAAAAAGAAAACTTGTGGTAATGTCAAGATGATCACCAACTCTCACCATTTACACACATTTTGAGCCTAACAATCCTTTCATTTCTCAGCCTATGAACCCAGCCTATGTTACGTCCATTACAAAGTCTCTTCATATTATGGCACTTGAATTAACATGGGAATTCACATATTTTAAGCATTGCTCGAAGAAATGCAAGCAAGATTATTTCTTTCTCATTTTGCAAGGTTCTTGACTTGTAAACCCAAAGATGATTATAGAATTGTTCTTTCAATTGCCTTGACTCAAAGAGTCCCTTTGTTAATCCGTTGACCAAGCCCACATTACAATCTCTATCAAAGACCTCTTAGATTGATAAGGTCGTACCGCTTGCAAGAAAATTCAAACTCTTGTCGACAAGATGATGATAAGATAAAGTGATATATTTCCGCATCAATGGTCGGGACAAATGACCCCTCCTAAATGAGAGTGAGTGAAAAAGTCTTTCACACCAAAAGTGCCTCATTTAGCATGTTCAAGAGATTCACAACTTAGTGAAAATTATCTTGATGATAAATTTTTCTGGTGGAAGTTTGATAAAGCCATCATGCATGGACCTTCATTGAATTTAAAAAATGAAATGAATTTTTTTCTCAAAGACCAAAAGATGCGTCTTTGAAGCCTTGAGTCTGTTCAATCATCTTTGAATACTTGATGAGAATTTCAAGTACCCATGTTTTCAAATGTCTAGTATGAATTGAATTCCAAATAGTGTTTGTCTTTTAAACCAGATGTTTTTAAATGTTTTCAAATGTCTAGTGTGAATTTCAATATTCTTTGACTTCTTTTCAAACATCTGATGTGATTTTCAGATGTTTGTACATGTTTGCAAATGTTTGACATAAAACCAGATTTTTTGAAATTTCAAGTACTTGATATAATTTCCAAGTGCTTGGGATCTAATGAGAGTTCTAGATCCCTGAAGACTTTATTCTTTGAGCATTTCAATTATCTGAAGGGAGTTTCAGATGTTTGTCAGGCTCATAGGAATCATTTCACACCTAATAATACTTTTCTGAATTTCCAGATAAGTATGATAGGTACGTGTTTTTCTTTGCATTTGCATTTCATTGGGTGTCGACACATTATGTTCTTGACCAAATCATTGCATTTACATGGCATTCTTTATTGCATGACCTTGCATTTATTTGAGTCCATTTCTTAAATAAATAAAAAAATCCATTACAATTAACATTTGAATATTCATTCCATATTCATTTTGCATGATTTAAATTTAGGTGTCATTTATCTTTAAAGGAAACCCTTCCCTTCAAAGATGGGCAGTTGTTGACATCTAACATTTTTGAAAATAATAAATAAAATAAAACATGTGGTTTTGAAAATCTTTGTCATTGAAAATATATCCTTATTTCAAAATTCAAAAAAAAAAAAAATAGTTGTCATGTGATTTTGGAGCCATTTCTTTGTTAAGTGGTTGAGTGAAAATCTCCACCTACAAAAACAAACTCGAGTTTTTCCTATATAAATAGAGAAAGCGAGGCTTCGGTTTATAGAGGGGGCTTTTGACTGTTTTTTCAAAACATTTAGAGAAAGGATTTGAAATTTTCATGAGAGAAGTTTTCGTAGGTTTTCCTTTGCTGATTTCGAGGTCAGCAAAGGGATCACTTTTCTTCTACTGAAAAGTGCAGCAGAGCACAGCAAGAGAGAGAGGTGAGTGAGACGTGTGAGGGAAGGAGAGACAAAGTCAGCAAAAACAGAAGAAGGAGGAAGAGACCGGCTCCTGTCGTTGGTGCCCCGATTCGGCGCACCACCGTGCCCGCGCTCGCGCTGCCGCACCCATACCACTGCCGCTTTGCTGTTGCTCCCTCCCCAGCGAACCTCCAACCCGACACCCCTACGGAGCCTCAGTCCAGTGACCGCGCCTCAGAACGCCCGCAGCTTGTCTCCATTGCACCTGCCATCATCCTCCTGTTAGTCTGACGCCAGTAAAGCTAACGACACCCTGCTTTGCCTCTATTTCGTTTCTGCGTTGCCTCTGCCTTGTTGCTACCCTGCTTGGTTGCTGTGACCCAATGCTAGCGCCCGAGTTCCCCTGCTACCGAGAGCCCCGACGATGGCAGATCTGAGCCAGTCGTCGCTCCACCGCCGAGCGAGCCCTGCACTAGCCTGCGCCTTTACGTTCTTGCCCTGCTGCGTCTTCGCCCCTGTTTCGTTGTGCTTCCACTCCGCTTGCAGCCGCGTCGACCAATGACGACCCGACTCTCTGCTGCTCTCGTCGTGCTCCTGCCCGCGCCTCACCCATGACCTACAACTCACCCCGCAGCAACCCACTCGTCACCGTCTTCTTTTCAGCGATCCCGTGCCCGACGCCGCTCGCCACCCCCGTGCAAGCACCGCCCATGAGCTCGTGCCACCTTTCGTTGCCCTTGTTGTGGCCGTGAAGACCCGACGCCTCCGCACAGCTCTCTGCTCCACACCTCTGCTCAAGCTCGAACCAGTCACTCATTTTTCTTCCCTGCGGCTTCGAATTGCCAGACCTCGCCGGAGATCCGCACCTCCGCAACCTCCGATCATCGGTGATGCCGTCGTTACAGCTGCCGGTCCTCACTGGAGCCCAGTGACCAGCCGCACGAGCACAAGCCGTGCTTAGGAAGAAAAGAAGAAAGGAAAAAAACAAAAGAAAAGGAAATTAGGTAGTTTTATTTTCTTTTTCTATTTACTTTATTTTGCTTATTTTTTTAAGTTTAGTTATTTAAATTGGAACCTCATGAATCTTGTAGGCATTATCCAAGGGCTTTGTCCGGAATTAATGTAATTATTAATTTAATCCGAGAGACATCGGATTATTTTTTTAATTATATTAATTTTTGGACTTTTTGTAGAATTTTAATTATTAAATCATTATAATTATTAATTTGATTCCGTAAGATTTCGGATAAGATTTTTAGTTATTTTGATCTCTTTGTTGTGATGATTAAGTTATGATAATCGTTAATTTGACCTGTGAGACAATAGGTTATGTTTTCGATTATTTTAATCATTTATTTGTTGATGGCTTAGATTTAATATTTATTTAATAATTACTTATATTTTAAAAATTAAAAAAATCAAAAAATCAAAAAATCAAAATTATGCATGAGCATATAGGTTTAGTAAATCGGACATGTGGTTTAGCAAATTAGAATTTTCTTAGGATTACAATTTTAGGGTTGCATTTTTAGAAATAAGTTAGGGTTGGACCTAAATTAATTTTTAGATAATGTTTGCACATTTTAATTATTTCATTTAAAAAAATAGTTTTCTAAGATAGGATAGGGTTTAAGTCAAATTAATCCCTAGAATAAATTATAAAATTATCCTTGTTTAGATAGTTTAATTAGGGTTTTTATTAATTTTGAATTTCAATAAAAAAAATTACAAAAATACTAGGTGCATGTTAACTGGTTCACATAATAGGATCATTTAATCAGAATTCGTTCATTAGTGAATTTAGGTCATGAGGTGCATAATAACTTGTTTGCATAATAGACCAATTTAATTAGAATTTGCATATTAATAAGATTAAGTCATTTAGTTAAAAAAAATGCATTTTTTAAAGAATTCTAATTTTAAAAAAATCCAAAAAATAATTGTTTGCTTTGTATGAATTCTTTTGATGCAATTTACTTTATTGAATGTTTAATAATGATTGAGTACCCATGTGATCACCCATTTGCATGATAGAAATTTAAGTTAAAATAAATCTAAGTTGCCTGCGAAAACATTTTTGAAAATTAAAAAAAAATGGTACCGAAAGGGCATTAGACAAAGCTAGTGTAACCAAGTTCCCGTATCCTTAGTCTTTGATTTGTAGGAGTAAAATAATTCTCATATTATTTTACTTAGGTGTCTAATCGACGTACCATAAACCGATTAGTGGCAACTCCTAGTTAATAATCTTTTACATATTAAATATTTGAACCTTAAGTCGCGAATTGGTATGGGCTTGGGGAGAGCCTAAGTTAAGTTTAAAAACTTAGTAGTCCATTAACCTAGTTTTAGGTGATACATCCGAAATTTAGGTTGCGACAATCTTCAACCTTAAGCCCTAAATCCTTTGTCTGGTCTACAAGTCCATGGCCTTTTGAGTTAATGTCTTAAGCTTCACTATTCTCTATGGTTCCTAATCCCCCCAGTTATTCTTCCGCAAACTATATCGTTAAGTTCGATAGTTTACGAGAAGATGAGTATCACAAAAATTGCTATCTTGATATTCTAAATGTGATTGCTAATTATCCCGATGCAATCATCCTTGATCCTTGTCTTAAAGTCATTTTCAAATGCCTGCATCCCTTATGCCTGTGAACACTAGTATGAGCACCTAGAAGGGGTGAATAGGTGCAAAAACAAGTTTTTGAGAAAAATAGTGTAAAACTTTACTTTTAACCTGAGTCTATTTAACAGTAGACTTAATAGAAATGAGACTCTAACAATTAAATAAAGTTACAAGTAAAGTAAAAGAGTTTAGGGAAGAGAATAACAACACAAGGTTTATAGTGGTTCGGCTTAATCCAAGCTTACATCCACTCTCCTGCACTGACAACCCATCGGTTGAATTTCACTATGAATCAAAAGAGTTGTTACAGTATCACGTCCTTGATTCCATAGTGTAAAGACTCTACTACATTTCATCAAGGTCTCACAAATGTATAAACTCTCTTTTGAGTACAAGTTTACGCTCAGCAAATGAATTAGCAAAGAACAAGGAGTTTCAGACTTTGGAATTTTTCTATCACGTACACACTCGAATAACTAGAACATCTTCATTATATACTGCTTTATGCCTTCATAACTGTTGGCACATTCCAAAGGAGTTCTTCCAATCTACCCGTTAGACAGAATCAATTAGGGAGATCTCGAGTTATTAAAGGAATATAACGATAGCCCACCAATCCTACTCGACAATACAGTCATGATCTAGGTTTCCATAAGAAGAACCTTCCAAGTATACTTCACCATTCAACGGATCCAAATTACCCGAATTAATCAAAAACGAATAATGGATTCTGAAATGCTATCTCCAGCCATGAGATCTTCTTTAGCCACTTGAATCAAATCCTTAAAGAAATATTCAATTCTGGATAAATCTTCTTCGAAGGTCTAGAAACTGTCAATGAGGGTAGACTTAGAATCTTAAGTCTGGTGGTTCGGTGGTCTTCAAACTTTGACGAAAGAGTCTGCAAGTCTCTAGACTAGACTAATAGAAACGTTTTGTCAGCTTCAAAACACGCAAGGAAGTTTTCTCCAACAATCTCCCCCTTTTTGATGGTGACAAAACTTTCCTGTATATTTGGATATTTTTGACCTGCAAGACAATACTCAAGCAAACATGAATATCTCACAAAAGATAATTGGTTTAGTAAAGATAGTAATAAATCTGCATCCACAGGAAATAAGTTAGTCCTGTTAAAAACAACTATCTTTGCCATGAATACCAGCAGTGCTTAAGCTTAAGATACTGCAAATATTAAATGATCAAATATTCCAAATCCAAACCAGTCACAACCACA
The DNA here is from genome assembly GCA_017140185.1 of Eucalyptus polyanthemos subsp. polyanthemos. NCBI lineage: Eukaryota > Viridiplantae > Streptophyta > Magnoliopsida > Myrtales > Myrtaceae > Eucalyptus > Eucalyptus polyanthemos. The sequence goes on along the minus strand of CM029464.1, from coordinate 27,542,338 downwards.
ACCAAACAAAAGTAAGTCAAAAAGTCATATCAAACAAGAGTCAAATCTCAAATTTGCACCATCTCCCCCTTTTTGTTAACATTAAAAAGGTAGAGACAAAAAGAAAATGGAATTAGGATTGCTTTGAAACGCGAACAAGCTGGAAATCTTCCATTGACTTAACAGACTCTTCTAGCTTTTTCAAATCCTTCTTCAGTTGAGCCACTTCTTCACCCTTGGCATTTGCTTGAACTTGAAGAGCAAAGGCATGGATTTGATTATGCAAAGAAACTGAAGAGACTTGACCAGTATTCTGCAAGTTCTGAACTTCGCATCCCAGGGCATAAATCTAGCCTCGCATCTCCATAAGAATATCAAGTAGTCTTCGAAAGTCTGTTGAGTTATCATTCTGAGTGCTTGCTTTTGCATGATCAATAGGAGTATTGGTAGATGATGGCATTTCAGCATGAGCACCTAGATTTGGGGATAAAGCCTCATGACCTTCCTTAGGGAATTGAGAAGCATACACATCTTCTAGATCTGCAGGTGAATGGCCAACATCTTCACTAGTAAAAGTGATTGAAGAGGTACCTCTTTTCTCAGCAACTCCCCTTGTTTCATTGCCTTCAGGCAGTGAGAAGTACTCTTCATGCTCTGTTTCTTCTTGTTCACCTCTGCCCTCTTCTTTTTCTATAGTCCTTTCTTCCCCTGCTTCTTTTCTCATCGATTCTCTCTCTCCACTTCTTTGCTCGGACTCTTCTCTGTCTTGATCCTCTCTCTCCTCTATCTCTAGAACAGAACGTTGTAGGTTTCTCAATGCAAGAGCGGAAATGGTGATATCTTCCTCATCCTCTAAGATGAGTGTTCTTCTTTTCTTGGATGGAGCAATCAATGGCTCTTTCCCTTTCCGTTTTGCAACCGAAGAAACTTGGTGAGTCTTGACAGGGGTTTTCTCCTTAAATCGCTCCAAAGCTTTGTTCAGTTCTTTCAGACGTATTTTGGAAACCATTTTCAGCCCCACCACCATTTGATCATAGGTACGAACACATAGAATCTTGGGAGGCTGAATATTCAAATGTCTGAATAACTTTGTAACAAGCGCTGAGTAAGGAAGTTCGCCATTATCTTTCACCATCGTTTTATACATGTGAAACATGATAGCGTGTGGCAGAGAGAACTTTTTGCCAGTGTTGATAGCATATATTAGCTTTGCTTCTGAGTTGGAGACGTTAGTCTTCGAAGTCAATCTGGGTCTAAAGCAATTGATCACGATCTTCTGAAGTAAAATATTTGAGGCATTCATCCTCAAGTACAAAATTCGTCCTTCCGCCATTCCATCTCAAACAAGCTCTACCATCGCACGACTAATAGACATACTAATTGATTGGAATGCTCCTCTTTCTACTCCAATCACATCCGCCAATGTGTCCATATCAACGATATAGTCTTGGTCTCGAACACTAAAAGAAAATCTATTTGCATCCAAGAAACTTAGATTAGAATAGAAGTACGCAGTAAGTTCTGGATGAGCCACCGTTGTTTCAGAGCAAAATTGTTTAAGTTGAAGTAGAGTGAATTTCTCTCGCAGCTTCACATTCAAAGAATCAAGAAAATCAAAGTCAACACTTCTTGGGTTGATCACCCCTCGCTTTAGCAACTTAAAGTAAAGTCGCTTGTGTTCCTCTTAGCGAAACAAATATGTCCTTTTGGTTCGAATATTCGCCATAACACCCATTCTAAGCTTAAAATGAGTGTACATTTTGTCATCATCATTCCCATTAGGTTGACTAAGACCTCCAACACGTGGATAGCTTGGAATATTCGCAAATGCTCTTTTTGTCAATCCCGCAAGAGCAACTCCCAATCGTTTCATTGTTCGCAAGAAGTGGGTTTCATTTCGATATCATTTCTCTTTCAAAAATTCATCAATAAAGTTCAAGGGAGTACCTCCCTTCTTCAAGGCAAAGTAGAGTTTATAGATAAAAGCGGGCTTTTGAGTTCTTACAGGTTCTGCGTCTTTAATGATATCTTCCTCCGCTCGATGATCAATATCCTGAGGTCTAGCTTGAGGAGATTGACGTGGTTGAGAATGTTGTGGGCTCTGCTACTGTCTTGGAGATTCTTCTTTCTCGGTGAGGTCAAAATGTGTAGGACTCTCATGCATGTGTTGTGATCCCCTGTTTGCGATCCTTGAAGACTTTCTTTGGGAAGCCATTCTCACAGTCTTTAAGAGATTCTAAACTCGATTCGCGAGAAAGATGAGAACTTTGAAAATTAAACTAGAGGGTAAAAGTAAGAAAGTGATGTTATGTGCTTTTAGGATTCATGAAGAAGACGATCAGTATATAAGGCAGTCAAAACGAGGTATACGGAACGACGTAAAAGGAAAAATAGAAAATGCATTTTAAAAAATAACTGCCTTTTTGAAAAATAGATAACCGTCATTTCAAAAGATAACTTCTTTTCGAAAATGAATGATTGCAATAATTATGAGAACTGGGAAATATAACATCAATCAATTATGGATTAATAGACAAATGTACCTTTTTGAGATTTTATCCGAAAGATAAATTTTTATAACAAAAATAACTTACAGTTGTGATTCTTGATCTTCTGAGTCTGAATATCTTTAGACTTTTTAGCCCTAAGTATGAACTTCTTCAAATTTTAAGATATTAAGTCTAGATCGAATAAACTCGAATTGATTTTTCTCCAATGGCTTTGTAAAAATATTTGCCAACTGATTCTTTGAGTCTATAAATTGGATCAATACTTCTCCATTTTGAACATGGTATCTAATAAAATGATGTCGATTCTCTATATGCTTCGCTCTTGAATGAAGAATTGAATTCTTGGTGAGATTTATCGCACTAGTGTTGTCATATTTGATCTCAGTGCATGAGTCTTCAATTCCAAAGTCTTTTAGCTGTTGCTTTATCCATAAAATTTGTGAACAACAACTTCCAAGAGCCACATACCCTGCTTCTATTATTGAAAGAGCTACAGTACTTTGCTTTCTTGAAAACCAAGATACTGTCCTATTCTCAAGTAATTGACAAGTGTCCAAGGTGCTCTTTCTATCAACTCTGCATCATGCTAAGTTTGCGTCTGAATATCCAAGGAGAGTAAAGTCTCCTTCTTTAGGATACCAGAGACCCAAATTAGAGGTTGATGCAACGTTTTTGATGAGACATTTTACAGCACTTAAATGAGATTCTTTGGGATCTGATTGAAACCTGGCACAATACAAACACTAAACAAAATGTTAGGTCTAGAAATAGTAAGATAAATAAGTAAACCAATGATACTCATGTATCTTCTGGTCATCTTTCTTTCCTCATTCATCTTTGTCCAGCTTCAAGGAACTTGACATTGGTATATCAATCTTTTTGCAATTCTCTTAGCCAAACTTTTTGACAAGTTTTTTAGCATATTTTTCTTGGTGAATGAAAGTTCATTCCTTCAATTGTTTTACTTGAAGTCCGAGAAAGAATGATAGTTTACCCATCATGCTCATTTCAAATGCATCCTACATAGTCTTGGAGAATTTCTTGCATAGATTTTCGTTAGGTGATCCAAAAATAATATCATCAATATAAATTTGAACAAATAAAAAGTTTTTGCTTTTGATAAACAATGTAGTATCTACTTTACCTTTAACAAAGCCATTTTGGATTAAAAATTTACTTAATCTATCGTACCAAGCTCGAGGTGCTTGTTTTAAATTGTATAACGTCTTTTTCAGTATGAATACAGAGTCCGGTTTCCTTGGGTCTTCAAAACCAGGAGGTTGTTCCACATAGACTTCCCCTTGGATAAATCCATTTAGGAAAGCGTTTTTGACGTCCATTTGGAACAACTTGAAATTCTTATAACAAGTAAAAGTAAGTAATAATCTAATTGCTTCTAATCTTGTTACTGGTGCGTAAATTTCATCATAGTCTATCCCTTCTTCTTGCATATATCCTTTGGTCATGAGTCTTGCTTTATTCCTATGACTTTTCCTTTCTCATTCATCTTGTTCCTGAAAACTCATTTAGCTCCAATAATAGATTATCCTTTTGGTTTAGGAGTCAATTCCCAGACATCATTGATACTGAATTGCCTGAGTTCTTCTTACATAACTTCAATCCAGCTTTCATCAGTTAAAACTTCTTCTATATTCTTGGGTTCTATTTCAGAAATAAGAGTCACAGCACTAGACTCTTCACGCCTTTTGGATCTTGTATAAATCCCTTCATCAATATCACCAATAATGAGTTCTTTGGGATGACTAGACTTGTGCTTCAAGTTGTTGGTTGGTTTGTTAGACTATTAATCTTTTTATTCATTTTATTCTTCAACGATCATTTGTTGCTAGTCTTCTGAAGTCTGAGCTGCTTCTGGAGATTTAGACTTTGTAAAGTCTGAAGCAGGTTCAGATTCTTCAGGTTGAGTTTGAATTTATTGATTTTGTATAAAGTCTTGAAATTTGACATTCATCAATTCATCCATAGATTGAGTCTTTTTGTTGTATACTCTATAAGCTTTGCTGGGGGTTGAATATCCAAGGAAGATGCCTTCGTTTGATTTTTCTTCAAACTTACCAATTTGATTATTTGCATTTTTCTATATAAAACATTTGCATCTAAACACATGAAAATAGGAAACAATTGGCTTCTTTCCTTTGAACAACTCATGGGGAGTTTTCTCTAGAATAGGCCTTAAGAAGATTCTATTAATAATATAACACGCTATAGAAATTGCTTCAGCCCAAAAAGGAAAAAAATTTTACTTTCAATTAAAAGTGTTTAAGCCATTTCTTGCAATGATCTATCCTTCTTTTCCACAACTCCATTATGCTGTGGAGTGTATGATGAGGAAAACACATGTTGAAAGCCAGATTCATCACAGAATTTGGCAAAGTCTTGATTATCAAACTCACCTACATGGTCTGTCCATATACTTGAAATAACATACCATTTTCTCATTTTGAACTTTCTTAACAAATTTTATAAAATAAGAAAATGTTTCAGATTTACTTGCTAGGAAATATACCCAAGTAAATCGTAAATAAGCATCCACTATTACTAGGCAATATTTTATTACCTCAAATACTCTAGTTCCGGTTGATCCAAAAAGATCCATATGTAAGAGTTGTAGCACATGATTAGTGGAAACTTGATTTATTGGTTTGAAAGAATTTCTAACCTATTTCCCCAATACTCATGGTGTGCATAATTCAGATTTTTGGTATGTGAGGTTGGGTAGTCCATGAACAAGTTTCTTTGCAGAGATCTTGGCTATTTGCTTTATATTGATGTGCCCAAATTTTCTATGATAGAGATTAGCTTCCTCTTGAATTAAAATTAGACATTGGGATTTTTCTGGTTTGATATCCAAGAGATATATATTCCCATGTCTTCGCCCCGTGAATGTTTGAGATGAGTCTTTACTGGTTTCTGAATATATTCCTTTTTTAAAGTTGATTTTGTAACCTGTGTAGCACAGTTGGTTGATACTTAGCAAGTTGTAGTTGAGTCATTCCACTAATGAAACGTTATTGATTGTGAGACTTCCAATCTTTACGGTTCCATATCCCACAATTCTGTCTTTGGTATTTCCTCCAAAAGAAACTTTTCCACCATTAACTTGCATAAATTTTATGAAACAACCTGAGTCTCTTGTCATATGTTTTGAGCATTCACTATCCAAGTACCATTTAACATTTTTCTTGATAGTGACCTCCATTTAAAAAAAGAACTCAAGCTTTCTTTGGTACTTATACTTTCTTGTGTCCAATAGAGTTAGTGTAATATACGGTCTTTGCCCAAACTTCTTAACATATTTACAAACCATAGGACATTCTTTCTCAAAATATTCGGAGCTGTTATACTTAGAACATTTGAGAGCACTACGGTTTACAAGTTTTATAAAGACTTTTTGGAAATGATTTCTATAAAAATCTTTTGTAGGTCTTTGTTTAATTTTTTCCTTTACTTTAGGAAAATCAATTAGATAAATGGTTTCAGTAGTTATTCCCAAACCTGATTTGTTAAAGTAAGGTCTTTATGCTGAAAATTTTTTTTTTAATTTCTCAGATCTTATAGAAATTTTTTTTGAAACATTTGAAATATCATTTTTCAAAAGTGTATTTTCTTTTGAAAGAGAGTTTGTATTTTCTTTCAAAGTAATAACACTTTTATCTAAATTTTTGACATTTTCTTTCCAAACAATCTCCTATTGCTTCAGTGTAGAATTTTCTCTTTTTAGTTCGAAAATCCTCTTGAGAGCGGTTTTGAGATTAAGACACAATTCATCAATATATTTAGAGACTTTATAGGAATTTTTAAATTACTTACCTTGATTTCACTGTCTGAGTCTGAGTTTGTCTCAGAGTCTGAATATGATTATAATTGTGCCATTAGACAAATATTAGCATAATCATCAGCACTCTCTTCACATTCGGTATCACTTTAAGTTTCTACTTTGAAAGCTTTATGTATTTCTTAGTTTTTTTTTTTTTTTTCTTTAGTAAGGGACAATTGGGTCTGATGTATCCCTTTTTCTTGCATTCAAAACAAATCACATCTTTATTGGATTCATCATCCTCAGCTGATTTAGTTTGAAACTTTTGAGAACTTTGTTTCTTTCAATTGAATCTTCTTCCATTTTTGTTCAGTTTTTTGAACCTTCTTATCATGAGAACAAGCTTCTCATTGTCCATATTATCTTCTGAATTTGTAACATCAGAATCATCATTAGAGTTTAAAGCAATAAATCTTTTACCTTTGGGATCTCATCTTCATTGATTTGCTCCATTTCATAAGACTGAAGAGTGACAACCAATTTGTCAACAGAGAGTGACATGATCATTTGTGTCTTCCTTATTGAGGTCTTTATGTGATTCCAATCTTTGGAAAGTTCACACAGTAACTTATTAACTTTCATGGATCCAGAGATTGGTTGACCTTGATACTCAATACCATTCACGATTTCTGTCAAACGACTAAACATGTCAATGATAGATTTTCTTGGTTTCATCTTGAATGCTTCATATTGACCGAGCATAATATTGATTCCGGTTTCTTTCACTCGATCGGTTCCTTCATAGGTGATGTGCAATTTATCCCAAACTTCTTTAGCTCTTTTATAATAAGATATTCTATTATATTTAGTAGGAGATAATGCACAATATAAAGAATAAATTGCTTTTGCATCAAAAGCTTGTCTCTTTTTTATCTCTTCTTGAGCCATCTCGCTGGACTCAACAGTTTCTTTTCCCCTTTCTGAGACTGTTGTAGTTTTAGGAATAATTCCTTTGTCTACCACATCCCATTCAAGAGGGTCTTTCGATCTTAGGAATGCTTTCATTTTGTTTTTCCATATATTGTATTTCTTCCCATCAAAGTAAGGTGGTTTGGTATTACTTTGCCCTTCAACCAAGCCTGGAGCCAACATACTAGCCATGGATTGTTAACTCTGAAGTAAAAACACTTCAATTTAAATGAATACACAAGCTCTGATACCAATTATGAATGTTAGTACGAGCACCTAGAGGGGGTGAATATGTGCGAAAACAAACTTTTGAGAAGAATAGTGTAAAACTTTATTTTTAACCCGAGTCTGTTTAACAGTAGACTTTTAAATAGAAATAAGACTCTAAAAATTAAATAAAGTTATGAGTCAAGTAAAAGAGTTTAGGGAAGATAATAAGAACACAAAATTTATAGTGGTTCGGCTTAATCCAAGCTTACATCCACTCTCCCTCACTGACAGCCTACCGGCTGTATTTCACTATGAATCAAAAGAGTCGTTACAGCATCACGTCCTTGATTCCACAGTGTAGAGACTACACTTCCTCAATGTCTCACAAATGTATAAATTCTCTTTTGAGTAGAAGTTTACGCTCAGCAAATGAATTTGCAAAGAACAATGAGCTTTAGACTTTGGAATTTTTCTATCATGCACACACTCAAATAACTAGAATATCTTCCTTATATACTCCTCCATGCCTTTATAATTGTTGGCACCTTCCAAAGGAGTTCTTCCAATCTACTCATTGGACAGAATCAATTAGAGATATCTCGATTTATTAAAGGAATATGTCGATAACCCATCAATTCTGCTTGCCCATACAATTAGGATCTAGATTTCCATAAGTAGAACCTTCCAAGTATGCTTCACTATTCAACGGATCCAAATTATCTTAATTAATCAAAAATGAAAATGGATTTTGAAATGCTATCTCCAGCCATGAGATCTTCTTTAGCCACTTGAATCAAATCCTTAAAAAAATACTCAATTTTGGATAAATCTTCTTCGACGGTCTAGAAACTGTTAATGAGGGTAGACTTAGAATCTTAAATTTGGTGGTCCGGCGGTCTTCAAACTTTGACGAAAGAGTCTGCAAGTCTTCAAACTAAATTGATGGAAACATTTTGTTAGCTTCAAAATACGCAAGGAAGTTTTCTCCAACAATACCTTGTTTTCCTCAAAAGAGCGGGGAATTGTTTCCCATCCAGAGATCTTCTATAGTAGATGTTTGGATTAGTAAGCCTTCAGGATTCAGGGGTTTCCCTCATTTGAAATTGATTTCTACATATGGTATTCGAGGATGAAGTCCGGTGTTCGAATACAACGTATTTGGGAAAGACCTAGCATCGACACTGCTCTCCAATTTAGTCATTTCAGCTGTAATTTAAACCAAGGTCTTTTGGGTGTCGCCATCAATTTTTGGTCTCCATCAACCAACTATTTCTTTTCCCGTGGGGTGTTGTGTTGGTCACTCTTCTGGATGATTATGCTTCAGTTGGTTTTTTTCCTTCAAGTACACTTGTCAGAGATGTTGGTCCTCTTGAACTCCTCGAGTCTCTCGATGACAATGTCCCCTTTTTTTTTTTTGCTCTTCTAGCTTTCCAATTACATCTTTTATTCGGCTTTCCAAGTATCTCAGGACCTCTTCGTTGTTGCTTCTAGTCTTGTCAAAGGTACATCGATTGCTTTAGGTCCGCTTATTCTTGCTACTCTGTACAAAGGTTTTACTTGTAAATCTTTGGCTATGCTGTCCAAATGAAAAGGCACTTTTTTCGGCTATTTTGGCTTCTTCAAGCTTGGACTACTCTATATTTTCCATCCTCTTATTGTGATTGTTGGCACCTAAATTTTAACGACCTGATCATTCATTTATTTGAAAAATTAGGGATTAATTTTAACTTCAAACAAAAATATTATAATTACATTACATTGCATATAGTTTTAGGAGGATTTATTATTTAGTTTATATTTTTTTTATTGCATTTTCATTGGACCAACAAAATTGGGTTTGAATTAAGGTTTTGAGTTTTAATTTAGCAAGTTGGACTAAGGCAGTGCATGGTAACATTTCTACTCCTTTGAATTTCTGTTCTTTTGTTCCCCGGAACAAAAAAATAATAGAAATTTGTTTGGTAACGCCAAGTTGTTTTTTTATTCCCCGGAATAGAAAGTTAGCCCGGGAATAGATTTGGAGCAAAAATGAGAAGCAAAAAAAAGTTACTTTTTGTTCCCGGGAACAATTTCTAGAAATAAGCCAATTTTCGTTTTTAATTTTCTTTTATTCATCTCTCTTGCCGTGGCCACCTCTAGCCACCCGGAGCCACCGCCAACCGCCGCCATTGTCGGCTAGCGATCGTCGGGTAACCGATGGATTTGTGCGGTGGTGGTCGGTGGCGGTCGGTGGTGATGGGTGGTGGCCGGCGGTCGTGCAGTGGCGGCGGGCGGCGGGTCGACGGCGGCCCCGATCGGTGGTTGGCGGTTGGCGATCCATGAACAAGAATAAAAAATGAATAAATACAAAAAAGAAACTGTTGCATTACCAAACACATTTATATTCTTTTTTCTATTCCAAGAGTAGAAATTTTGTGTAGTTATCAAACGGGTTCTTTTACTTAGAAATTGTTCCTGAAATAGAAATAGAAAAGAACTATTTATGAAAAAAAAAAAAAAAAACTCTTCCTTAGCCAAGAAGTGTTATCATGCACAATCTAAACCTTCGGTGAGAGAAAATTTGGCTAAGTCTACCGTTCTTTAAATGGCCAAAAGTTAAACTTATGAGGTATAGCAAGTTGGAAAATTGGCAATGATCTTGAAGGAGCTTGTACGTGCATAGTTATTGAAGTAAATATTAAGAAAAAAAGACGAGATCAGTTTTGGTGGGTATTGGCAATATTCGGCTAAGCAAGGCCAGAAGAAGAAAAAAGAAAGAATAATCAAGAAAACATGCATGAGCATTCGCGAAGGGAAAGTCCATCCCTCCTCTTCGTTCAAAGATTCTTTTTTAACTTATAAAAGTGGAGTGGGCAAAGACAGAGATCAACACGCGCAATCAAATAAAATATTTGCATGGAATTGGCGTATAGAAGGAAAATAAAATAAGAGAAGGGAGATTTTGCCTCGCTCATGCAGTATATGTGATTGGAAAGAGGAAAGAAATTGTTTCTTTGTGGGCTCCATTCCTTTGCATATTGAAGGGGGTCTTTCTCTGACACATGGAGAGGGGGGATAATCGAGAGGGGGAAAGAAGAAGAGAGAGAGGTCTTCGGCCAAGTCCTCACGGCCGAGACCCCCCGACGCTAGCGCCGCTCCCTTGACCGCAACGGTCGCTGATGCTCCTCCCTCGTCGAACCGCGAAGCACCAGCCCCACTGTGCCACAACGTCCTCGTGACCTGCTGTACCTCCCCGTTGAGCTGCTGGTTCCCTTAGCAGTGAAGCATCCAGTTTGGTGTATTTCAGTTCGTGATCCATCCAACGACAAAGTTGCGGTATCATCCTCCACTGTTAACCGCGAGTCTCCGCACCTAGCCGTGCCATTGACTATGGACTTCTAATTACTATCTCACCGTAGTAGCTACATATAGATAGAAGAGAGATTCAGGTTTATGATTTTCAGTTAGAGTGAAATTCAAAGTATTTTAAAATTTTGTACTGGAGACTCATCGTTTTGATATTTTTGACTTTGTGAATTTCGCTATTTTTCTTGTCTGATGTATAAAAAATTAGAGATGTCTCGTATGTGGTGAAATCGGTGGAGACGAGAGATTATCTTAAAGGTGCTCAACATGTTCATGTTCAAAAAAAGTGTTGCCCTAATAACTGACTTCTTAACTCGTCACGTTACCCAATAACGTAAGTAAATACGCAGGCAATATTTCCTCCCCCAGGGAGAGCAAGACAATCCAGACTTTACCGCTTTGTACAAGTCAAGCAATTCCCTCATTCGTCAGCCTAGACGTAATAATTTCAGAGACATCCTTATTTATAACGGGCAGTCTCCACCTTATGGTGTGTTTGGTAACAACTATTTATATTCCAGAGAATAATTTTTTAAAAGAAAATTGTTTTTGGTAATTGCACAAAATTTTTGTTTCTGGAATAGAAAAAAAAAACAAAAACACGTTTGATAACTGTACAAAATTTATGTTCCTGGAATAGAAAAAGAACATAAACAAGTTTGATAAACTGTACAAAATTTATGTTCCAAATTTTCTCAAGTGCTTTTTTTTTTTTAATAAAGTGTAAACTTGGTATTGAGTTCTCATTCTCATGAAATACTCACCAATTTAATTTTGTTCATGGTGAGTGAAGAAAAACATTTTGAACATGGTCACATGTGCATACTTGGAAGAAAATTTTATAAGTAAAGTCCGTACAATAAAGAGCTAGCAAAAAGAAGAGTATCTTGTAGATCTCTCTACATGGACCCTTTCATACATGACATCACAATAAAAGAAGTAATATAGTTCATTCTTCAACTTCATCACATTGACTTTGATAAGTGAATACTTAAAAACAAAGTCATGAAATCTCAAGCATATTGTGATCCATTGCCATTTTATTTACAATACTTATCCTAAGCATGTTTATCCCAGGTGCTTGCTCATGTGATGTATCATCTGCAACCCCACTTCTCTAAGTCCGAATGGATACTCTGGATCTCCATATAGGGAAAAGTTTTTATCTATCCTATCTTGATCACAAATGTAATTATGGAGAACACAACATGCAATTACAACAAGTGTTTGCTTCCAAATTGTAAATGGAGGCATAAGTCTCAAAATAGTGAAGCGATTCTTTAATGCCCCAAATGACCTCTCAATTACATTTTTTAGTGAAGAGTGCTTATGGTTGAACAATTCTCTTACTGTTCTTGGCCATTTCCCATTACCTATATAATTGTTAAGATGATACCATTCACCTTTAAATGGAGTTAAAAATCTCGGAAGTGTTGCATAACTAGAATCTACCATGTAGTATTTCCCTATAACATGATATATATAAATTTGTTGTGATATTGAACCATAATATAATCATAAATTTGTTTTTATAAACAAAGTAAATACCAGGTGGTGGTCGGGGAAATTGCAATTGAGAAAGTTTCGAGTGCTACTAAAATCACTCGACAATCATTAGCAGATCATTCCCAGCCAGCATACATAAAAGTAAATTTCATATCAAATGAGCAAACACATAGCACATTTTGGATGGTAATCCCTTTCTTGCCTCTAAATGGAATCTGTTGAGACACGGGGACGATAGCATTTATATGGGTGCCATCCATAGCACCTACGCAACCCTGTCAATTTATTACCAATCTAATATTATATAAGATTTTCAACTACATGTATTTGACGGTATAAAATTGATATAAAAATCATACCTTAAAGTAGAGTTTATGACTAGGATCTAAAGAATTTTTGTGGGATGACATCAAATGACGGTGGTTTGATTATCTCTTTTGAAAGTTTAATAATTGTTTTCAACACTATGTTAAAATACTTGTTGATCGTTTCTCCCAAATGTTGGAATCTCTCACTTAAATCTCTTTTTGAGCTATTGTGACAAACCAAAGATAAGAATATCACAACTTGTTCATCTATTCAAACAAATCAACTATCTTTCAACCGACCTCTTACCCTCATTAAATCATATAAATTCAAAAAACATGTCTCTCCATCCTAAAAGCTTCATATATCCTATATAAATGTCCATAAACAATTTCCATTATCCATTCGGATCCTGATAATTTGCTATCCATAATAGGTTCTTTTGTATGCATGGACACGTCCATTGCAACCATGCACAACCACGCTATCAATATGTCAAGATCATCATCATCCAAAAATTGTTCAACTCATTCTACTTGGTCGTTAAACTCATTATTTGATCCCCCTTCCATAGTACCTATACCATCACAAAAATATAAAAATATCAATATAGATTTTCAAAATATATCCAATAACAATCAATAACATAAGTCATAGAGTCTCAATAGAAGATGCCATTACATATAAGTATAAGAGTCTCAACACTAATATCTTTAAAAACTAAATATTAATAGATAACATAAATTATATAGTCCAATGAAACCCCATGCAATCCATAATATATTTCCAAACATCTACTAAAAACAATAAAAAAAAAGTCCATTTCTCATTCTAGGTGGGGATTTAATGAAAGCCTCCCTTTATGGGGCACTAATGCATGCTCGTTCCACTACTTTATTGTAAACATCTTGCTCTAGCTCAGCATACTAACTAGAATATCGATCACAACATATACGGAGAAAGGGTCTATAGGTGATGGTGTAATCCCTGAGGTCGTAAAGTCACTACTAGATTGACTTGACCTAACTTTTAAAAGATCTTGTATGGCTTTGCAAGTGTCAGCAATACCGGCTTGGTTACTATTTCTTCTCCTCTTAGTATTTGGAGTCATATCCAATTTGTGTTTTCCATGAATTGAAGTTGCAGCATTGTTTGATGTAAAAACTCTCTCATCGATGTGGTGTTCACTGAAGTCATTTGTATTGCCACCACCATTGTCACCATCTGCATTGCCACCACCATTGTCACCACCTACATTGCCATCACCATTGTCATCTTCCTCCAACACCATCAAATCTTGAGCATTTCTTATGGCATAATCCCCAATAACATTTGTACCACCAAATACAATATATAGATTGGGATACAAAGGAAATCCATCATTCTTGAATTTTGCCCACTCGACATTATCCTACAATTTTCACAATAATAACATTTCAGCAATATAATCATACGCTTTAAAATTTACATCTATAATGGTATAAAAATGACCAAAAAGTTAAAAAGATACCTTGATATGAGATTTCCATATACTTGGATCGTCAACAACAACTCTTTTATTCACATTATCCCAACCAAATCTAGACAGAGAAATGAGTTTCTGAAAACTATCATATTGTTTTCTCAGTTTGTTTACCTTGTTCCTTAGCTAGATTATGCTATATTGGCATCATGTTTGTTTAACGAATTCAGTTTGTATATTCTTCCACCCAACTTTGTTATAAGTAGAAGAGGTGCAATTTCTCTTTTTGACCTCATCCACTAACAAACCAATAAAAAAGTTGGTTATAGACTTGGTCCACTTTGCACTAAATGTCTATCTCTCAAATGCCATTTCATCTTTGACTGGTTGAGCATCATATGAGTTATGAGTTAAATCAATAACATAATACTATAGAAACTACATGCCATACACAAAATCATTCTCAAGAGACTCAACCGAAGAAGACTATAATGACAACATTGAGAATTCTTGAACTAACTTGTATAGAACTGAACATAAGTTGCATTTTGAGCTACAAGAACTATATAGTACCATGACTATCAATGATCAATGAAATAGAATGCTCAAAATAAAATAAAGAGCATCGTGAAAAACCTACCATGTCAAAATATATTAAAAAGAGTCTATACAACCACACATGTCAAAATTCATATGTTTCAAAATTTTAAGATGTTCAATGTGCAATAAAAGTCAAATTTCAAACACTACAATAAAATGAAATGTGAAAAGTTCAAACTTGCTCCAAATGAACCTAAACAACTACTCTTGAGTATCTTGACTTCTTATGCTTTGAAACAATTAATCTTCTTGATGCTAAAATCTGCATGGTAACCTAGATGTTCTTTGTATTTTAATGAAAAAAATGGAAAAAGAAATGATTGGAAGAACCAACATTGATGTATCAACATCTCAATAATATTATTAATATTATCTAAAGATTAATAATAATAATAATACTAATAAAAAGCAGCATATACCATCAACTTATTTTAAAGGCATTGGAGTGCGCTTGCCATAAATGAAGTGTTCCTTTTCAACATTTTCTAATGAGCTTACATGAGGAAGAACCTTGGGTTCTAATTGAGGCTGCCAATACGTGTCATACGGTCGTAATTTCTAGGATTCTCTTTTATACCCTGTCCTATTTTGTGGGAGAAGGCTTGGTTGTTCATGATGTTGTTATTCGTATAACATGTGTGTATGCAAGTGAACCAATATTGTGTAAGAAATGGACCTTTGGCACATAAAAGGTATTGCAGTGGTGCTCTATGTTCCTATCAATGCACGGTCCAACTAAATTATAAGATCTCTAAGATGAAGACAAAAAAAAAAAAAAACAAAAAACAAATTGAAAGGCCAACCTCAACTTGCGGATAACTGTTCCCAAAGTCAGCAAACTGTGATTTATGTGGCAGTCCTCTTTCAACCTTGCACCAACCGATAATGACTAAGATGCACACTCACTTCCTACAGATTCACGAAGTTCTACAGCCAAAAGAAACTATTATATTCTCCCAGCAACTATACATAGGTTGAAGTATTGAATATCCATACCACAATATCAGAAAAAGTGCTTGAATTGTCGTTCCCTAAGAACTCATAAGCTAAACTTTCAACTGTCTGGAAGCAAAAACAATGAACAATAAATCCTTGACATTTTAATAGAAATTGACCACAAAACAGATAAAATTCACCATTACCAATTTGAGAATCTAATGTGATCTTGAGCTAACTTTATTAAGGCATGTCTCTCCAACTTGTCTTTGAGCTGTGAAATCCAAATGATCAACCTAAGCATTTCATTGTAATGCTAGATATAGTATGCAACCATGATATTCATCCAACACAAGGCAAAATAAACTTGGTTCTTTACAAAACCTATTGGTTGAAATGCCCTCAAGTGTTCAAATTGTGGAGATTAAGAACACTTTGAGAAAGAATGTCCTAAAGTCTGAAGACATATTAAGAAAGATTGGATAAAAACAACATACTCTACTAACTCTCATGGACCCAAGAAAAAATGGGTACCAAATAAAAGATGAGTTATTTCTATAGAAAATAAAGGAAAAGAAGAAAGAGAATTTGGTAAGGAATGTATTTTCTTTTTTTGTGCACATAATTCTCATTATGCTTGATATTCGATATATCCTTGATTGATTCAAATTTTATAATGATCATATTTTGTTTTATTGAAGGAAGAATCATGTGATTTTTTTTTGTGATTAGTGAGTTAAGATTTGATTTAATACATGTGATTATTTTTGATATTTTGGTTAGAGACAATTGAGTTTATTTGGTTTGATTTTATGCTCTTAGATTTTATTATATTTTGCATAGTAGAAATCTGTTTTACGTGATATTAATTTATTATGTAAAATATTCTTTCTTAAATATTCAAGGATTTTATTCTCTCTGATTTTATTGTGCTTTGACTAAGTGAGAATTCTTTTTCAAAATATTATTGTACATAATATTCTTTCCTTAAAAACTTTGTTATGATGAGTTTAGAAAGAATATTTGATTATTCTTAGAGATTTTATATTTTGCTCTAACAAAATGGAATGATCCAAATTGATGGATACTAAAAAAGAAATGAGTTAATTGTAGGAAATTCCATAAGAGAAGAATGATTGTGAATCTACGCAACTTTTGGTGCAATAGAAAAGTATCTCTTACGAAGATTGGTAATGATAATTTCAATGGTATATTTCAAACATATACCTTGGGTAAGAGAATATATATATATTTTTTTTTTTTCATCCTGCCTTGCAAATTTCTACTCGATTTTATGAAGAATCTAAATGATTGTTTATCATTTATATTGCAAATATCCCTTGTCATAAACATAAGACGTTGCAATTTTCTTTACTTGACTTGACACGTGATAGAAATATCTAATTTCTTTTTGCAAAATGCATCAATTATATATTTTTGAGATTTATGGTTAAGGAAATCCCTTTGATCAATATTATTTCATATTCTTGAATACTCCTTCTACATTCTTAGAAAATATGTTTTATCTAGCAAGTTTGATCCACAAATCAAAGGAAGATATTACATTACATTTTTGCAGAGATTGTTATTTGTTATACAAGAATTTGCAAGTGACAAAAAGAATCCTTCATATGGATTTTGGAAAAGTTTATCCGAAAATTGTGGAGATTATATACTATTTTTGGAGGCTAAAAAATTCTCTTCCTTGTACAAAGTTTTTGCAAATTATTGAGGAAATCCCTTATGTGTCATACGAAAGGGAGAAAGCGAATCCAAGAGAAAGGAAAGAATCATGATCATCTCAAAAAGGCAATAAATTGAGGGGGAGCGTTGATCAATTATGGAAAAATATTTTTGAATTGATCGTGATCTTGATTATTGTGCAAGAAAGGAAAATGTAAATGTGTCAAAATTTGTTAAAATTGAAAAAAAGAAATCCGGTAAGTGCATCTTTTATTACCTTTTGTCATTAACAAATCTTTAATTGATATTATCATTTTATTATGACAAAAAGAGTAAGTGAATTTTATAATGCATCCATGATTTTTATTTGATATTTATGATCGAAGTGAGCTATATTGCATATCTTTAATATTTGACTTACTCTGTAAAAGCTTTTTTTTTTTTTTGGAAATTGTGCAAGACATATTTATTATCATTTCATATTCTCTATGTGATACTATTTTTTATTATCGCTTTTTGATTATGACAAAAAGGGGGAGAGAATATAAATATGCATATGTGTTGATTGATTGATATTATTTATTGAGCTGCGATTATCTTAACATATATAATTACATGCTCAATCTATTTGCTATATTGAATTACATTATACTTTAAGATTGCCCTAATCTATTAAAAGCATATTTACACATCTACATATTCAGAGATTGTTTTGTCATCATAAAAAATGGGGAAATTATTAAGGAAATTCTTTATGATGTTTTGAAGATGACAAAATAAATCAAAGACTATTAACGTGTTTAATGGTTGAGTAATAGACTATGGATATGATAGAATGTGTAAAAAATATTATCAAAGTCTATACTTGGAAAACCAAAAGACATGAAGTTGAATTTATTTAGACTGTGTCCAAACCTTAAGGCTAAATATGTTCAAAAGCAAAATATGTTTAAACTCTACTTTAGTATGAACACCCTCAGATTTTTCATCTAGAACGAGATACAAGTTCATAACGTAGCAGATTCAGAACGAGACAATTTGATAGAACTTAACACAAACCCCAAACATATAACAGCTAGTGATCTAATTTGAATTTCACATCAAAATAGATTTGATTGACTCAATTTAATTAATTGATAATTGGATTTTGAAGACAAGAACTTTCTAAATGAAAAAGCTCTACTTATGAAAACCGAGATTTTGTTTGTATGGGCAATCAGAATCAATTTTGGATTATACTTTTGTCACTCAACAACTATCAAATTTTATAGATACAGATTTGTTCAATGAATAGATTGGAAGGCGATCCTTGAAATATTGTCCAATGACTAGTTTGGAAGTAAAGGAATATTTAAGAAAACCAAGGATCAAAGAGTAAGTAAAAGACGGAGCGTAGAATTTAATTCCAAAATCTAAACGACCTTCGATCATACACTTGTCTCTTGTGAGTTTAAATGTTTGTGATTGTGAGAGAAATACCAAAATAGTGACTTAATGAAATAGTGTGATCTACCACTGAGTGTTTACACTCAAAGTTGTAATATATTGTTGATCGCATAGCGGAATCTAGGCAAGAGGCTATTAGCGTGGGAGAGTAAACGTAGGACTTGATCTAAGTTGAACCACTATAAATTATGTATTCTTATTCTCTTCCCGAACTTCTTTATTTTATTCATAGTTCTATTTAACTGTTAAAATCTGAATTCACTCAAAGTCTATTATTCTTTAGACTCAGTTCCAAAGTCTAATTATTATTCAAACTTTATTCGAAATTTATTTTATTCCGCATTTATTTGCTAAGATTTATTTTAAACACCTATTCACCCCTCTAGCTGTTTATACTAGCACTTTCATAATAGAGGGCACGAAAACAAGAATAAACAAAAGAAACAAGTTTTTTGTGTTTTTGTTCTTTTGATTTTTCAAAAAGTGTTTCAGGAACAAAGAAACAAGTTTTTCTTGTTTCTTATTTCTATTCCAAATTTGTTCTTTGGAACAAAAACAAGTCTCGGAAACAAAAACGTAAATAAACACATTTTTGTTATTTTTTTGTTCTCCGAACAAAAAAAATAGAAATTGTGTTCATGACAAGAAAAATGAAAAAGAAAAAAAACATAAACAAACGCACCCTTAATCTCCCCATTAATCCTCTCCCATCCACATATAGCGTATCTCTTGTCAAGACGTAATAGTTTCAGAGACGTCTTTATTTATAACGGACAGTCTCCACCTTAATCTCCTCGTTGATCCTCTCCCATCCACATACCGCATATCTCCTGTCGAGTGCTGCCTCGGCGTCCTTACTATTTCCAAAGAATTTCTTCGATCCTCGTCCATGGCACCTCCGCACTTCCTCCTCGTGACCTTCCCCGGCCAGGGCCACATAAACCCGTCCCTCCAACTCGCCAAGCGTCTGGTGCGTGTTGGCGCTCACGTGACCTTCGCCACTGCCATTCGCGCTCACCTCCGCATGGCCGAGTCGAAATCTCCTCCCGAGGGGCTATCCTTCGCCAGCTTCTCTGATGGCTACGACGAAGGTGTCAAAGAAGGGCAAGATATCGAGATATACATGGACGACCTCAAGCGACGAGGATCGGAGACTTTAAGCGATCTCATCGCCTCGAACCTTGAGAACGGTCTGCGATTATTGGGTGTATTCTACACCACCGTCCTTCCGTGGGTTGCTGATGTCGCTCGTTCTCATGGTATTCCTTCGACGCTTGTTTGGATTCAACCGGCCACTGTTTTGGACTTCTACTATTATTACTTCCATGGGTACGGGGATCTTATTCGAAGCACGGGCGACAATCCTTCGCTGCCAATCCAATTGCCTGGGTTGCCGCCTCTCATGGCCAGCGACATACCCTCATTTTGCAATTCTAAAGATGAGTACAACTTCACCCTCCCCCTTTTCCAGCGTCATTTCGAGATACTACTTGAGGAGGCCAATCCAAGGGTGCTGGCAAACACCTTCGATGCGCTGGAACCAGACGCCATACGGGCTATCGATAAGTTTAAGGTGATTGGGATCGGGCCGCTGATCCCGTCCGCATTTTTGGACGGCCAAGATCCATCGGACACTTCTTTCGGAGGCGACCTCTTCAAGAGCTCAAGCGGCTACATCGAGTGGCTGGACACGAGGCCAAAGGCGTCAGTGATCTACCTGTCGTTTGGGAGCATCTCCGTGCTATCGAAGCCACAGAAGGAGGAAACGGCACGAGCGCTTGTAGAGGCTGGTCGGCCATTCTTGTGGGTCATCCGGACAAGCGGGAAAGAAGAGAGAGACGAGGATAGATTGAGCTGCGAAGAAGAACTGGAAAATCTAGGGATGATAGTGCCGTGGTGCTCGCAAGTGGAGGTCCTGTCGCACCATTCGGTGGGGTGCTTCGTTACGCACTGCGGGTGGAACTCCACATCAGAGAGCTTGGTCTGCGGGGTGCCCGTGGTGGTGTTCCCGCAGTGGGGTGATCAGCAGACGAACGCGAAGCTCGTCACGGACGTGTGGAGGACCGGGGTGAAGGTGACGTCCAACGAGCAAGGCCTGGTGGAGAGCGGCGAGATGAGGAGGTGCTTGGAGCTGGTGATGGGAGATGAAAAGGAGGGAGATGAGATGAGAAGGAATGCCCAGAAATTTAGGGATTTGGCGAGGGAGGCTGCGAAGGAAGGTGGGTCTTCCGACAAGAACCTTAGGGCCTTCGTGGACGAGGTCAGAGAAGCGTCTGAGTGAATTATCTATGGCGTCAGCAGCTAAACCTAGTGTTTTCTTGTCGTTTTCTTTATGGACTTTTACCGAATGCATACTTCATATGGCTTTTATGTATCCTTCATTAGGGCATGGAGTCGTAGCTTGTTGTTTTGGACAATATTTTCCCTATCTAGGTGTCATTTTTTTCTGTTTTTGTCCCATTCTGGGTGGACTGGAGAGTTCTTGAGAAATCTAAACATGTTAGAAGTGTCGCACCACGTTCCTTCTATTCCAGCCCGCCATAACTGACGCTTCTGTTGCTGAGTCTTGAATCTTGATGGTGACCTACACTGATGGGAAAAACATTTCTCAATGACAGAAGAATTACGATGTCTTGATCCATATCAATAATCCATATTGGTAATACTAAAATATGAAATACTTGATTGTTATATTTTCTTCCATCTTAAACTTCTTCAATTAGGAACTAGAGGTCATGATATCGACTAGGACTAGGGTTTATGGTGTATGTTAAAGTGCTCATGCCTCACTCACGCGCTTGCTAGGAGGTCGCCAAGAGGGTCAAATGACGGCGACCACCGGCAAGGGCGACGAGTTCATCAGTATAGACATATGGCCGACTGTCGAGGACCGAAAGTGGGCGTGGCAGTTCACGGAGGATCGTGATGAAAGGGTCATTGCTGAAGAATCTAAACATGTTAGAAGTGTCGCACCACGTTCCTTTTATTCCAGCCCGCCATATCTGACGCTTCTGTTGTTGAGTCTTGAATCTTGATGGTGACCTACCACTGATGGGGAAAAACATTTATCAATTCCAGCCCGCCATATCTGACGCTTCTCTACCTTCGTTTCTCTTAAACCACACGACCGTGCAATGGCAGATTGTGGATTGAGCCATTTGGTCAATACCAAGAGATATTAGTCGTCTTCTTAAATAAAGGAAGACCATTTGGTGAGAATGTACCATATGCTTGTCTCATGCCACATTTAATTATAAAAAAAAAATAAAAATAAAAATAATCGATGAGGAGACTTCGCTTTTGTCTTGAACCTCCACCAGTTTATGCGAAGCCCACATCTGCTTCCATTATTTGCATAATTATTTATTAGTAAAAATATTTAATGTGAGTTCGCATACATCAATCTAAAAATTAAAAATTTAGTATTTGATGAGGACTATCAAAGAAATTTTCCGTTAGTCAATGATATTTATAATGGTTGTGTCGTAATTGCTTTTGAGCAGTTCCTTCAGAAAGTCTTGTGCCAATGTTCTCATGATACCATAATCCATTTTCTGTGTTGTTATTCCTAAAATAGATGCATACCAATTACTCCATGATCTCGATTACTTTACTTCTCAATAACTTTGATCCATTAACCATATCTTGATGCTTCCTATGAATTCATTTTCTCCTAACATTTTGGCCACTTATTGATAGCAATTGTCTTCGACCAAACGTTGTTGTAGGTCGTCAATCGGCTGGTGACAATCAATATGTGCCAACATTGATGCCAATTTTAGTTGTCAACAATGGGTCACCTTCTCATTAGTTTTTCATGTTCTAATAATGTGTCTTCTCATATCAATAGTTTGGTCATTTTTTAGTAAATACATGCCCATTTTAAAAGATTTAATAGGTAATTTTAATTTCTTTTAAAAGTATACCTTAGGCATCCATGTCTATTCTATGACCAGTGCCGGGATGCGTATTGTCCCTCTAATGCTTCCTAACTTGTCATGTTTGACTCGGCCCACGGATCGTCATCATTATGGATTGCATCTTTTTGAATCACCGTCCTTTGAATTGCCGTCTATTATGATAAAGTATATATTCATAAAAAGATTTGATTTTTATACTCCATTGATCTTCAACCTTGAGCCCTTGATCCTTTGTCTGGTCGAAAAGTCCCTGGCCTTTTGAGTTAACGTCTTAAGCTTCACTGTTCTCTATGGTTCCTGATCCTCCTAGTTGTTGGAGAAAACTTCATTGAGTGTTTTGAAGTTGACAAAACGTTTCCATCAATCTAGTCTAAAGACTTGCAGACTCTACTACCAAAGTTTGAAGACCTCCGGACTACCAGACTCAAGACTTAAAGTCTATCCTTATTGATAGTTTCTAAGACCCTTGAAGAAGGCTTATCCGAAACGAAGTATTTCGTTAAGGATTTGATTTTGTTGACTAAAGAATATCTCTTGGCTGGATATAGCATGTCGGAATCCATTATTCATATCAAGATAGATTCAGGGATTTTGGATCTGTTGATTGGTGAAATATACTTTGAAGGTTCTACTTATGGAAACCTAGATCCTGATTATATGGGCGAGCATGAATGATGGGCTATCGTCATGTTCCTTAAATAGCTCGAAGATCTCCTAATTGATTCTATCCAATGGGTAGATTGGAAGAATTCCTTTGGTAAGTGCCAATGGATATGATGGCATAAAGAAGTATATAAGGAAGACGTTCAAATTGTTTAAGTGTGTGCACGATAGAAAAATTCCAAAGTCTGAAGCTCCTTGTTCATTGTCAATTAAACTGTTGAGCGAAATCTTGTATGCAAAAGAGAGTTTATATCTTTGAGAGATCTTGAGGAAGTGTAGCAGAGTCTCTACACTGTGGAATCAAGGAAGGGCTTTTCTGTAACAACTCTTTTGTTCATAGTGAAATCCAGCCGGTGGGCTGTTAGTGCGGAAGAGTGGACGTAGGCTTGGATTAAGCCAAACCACTATAATCTCCGTGTTCATATTCTCTTCTCTACACTCTTTTACTTTGATCATAACTCGTTTTGTTTACAAGAAACAAATTTCATTTTCATAATCTATTGTTGATTAGTGCTGCACACTTATCTCGAGAAATTGTTTTTACACCTATTCACCCCACCTCTAGGTGCTCATATTAGCTTCCAGACAGTTATTCTCTTGACTATATCGTTAAGTTCGACAGTTTACGAGAAGATGAGCATCACAAAAATTGCTATCTTAATGTTCTGAATGTGATTGCTAATTATCCCGATGCAATTGTCCTTGATCCTTGTCTTAAAATCATTTTCAAATGCCTACATCGCTTATACCTTGTTTTCCTTGAAGGAGTGGGGAATTGTTTCCCATCCAGAGATCTTCTATAGTAGATGTTTGGATTAGTAAGCATTCAAGATTCAAGGGTTTCCCTTCATTTGAAATTGATTTCTACATATGGTATTCAACGATGAAGTTCGGTGTTCGAATGCTATTTGGGAAAAGGCCAGCATCACTGCTCTCCAATTTAGCGGTTTCAGCTGGGATTTAAACCTAGGTCTTTTGGGTGTTGCCATCAATTTTGGTCTCCATTAACCAACTGTTTCTTTTCCCGTGGGGTGTTGTGTCGATCACTTTCCGGATGCTTATGCTATAGTTGGTTTTCTTCCTTTTGGTACACTTTTGAGATGTTGGTCCTCCTAAACTCCTTAAGTCTCTGATGACGATGTCCCTTTTTTTTTGCTCTTCTAGCTTTCCAATTACATCTTTTATTCAGCTTTCCAAGTATCTAGGACCTCCTTGTTGTTGCTTCTAGTCTTGCCGAAGGTACATCGATTGCTTTAGGTCCGCTTATTCTTGCTACTCTGTACAAAGATCACATTTTTGTGTAGAGACTAAGTTCAAGAGGCACATTAAAACTACGTGGGGTTTTGCCTTAAACTCAATCATCGTCACATTGTAAGCACATATATACTAAACACCCGCAAGTCCTGCACCAGCACCACCCCTAGGAGCCACTCCTCCCTTTTCTACAATCCTAACAACGATTCCTTCTTGTTGGAAGATACGATTTAGTATCTAATTGTTGGAGAAAACTTCATTGTATGTTTTGAAGATGACAAAACATTTCCATCAGTCTAGTCTAAAGATTTACAGACTCTTTAGTCAAAGTCTGAAGATTGCCAAACCGCCAGACTCAAGATTCAAAGTCTATCATCATTGACAGTTTCTAGACCGTCAAAGAAAACTTATCCAGAACTGAGTATCTTGTTAAGGATTTGATTCTATTGACTGAAGAAGATCTCTCGATTGGAGATAGTATCTTGGTGGAGATAGTATCTTGGAATTTGTTATACGTTTTGATTTCAATTCAGGTAATTTAGATCCGTTGATTGGCGAAGCATATTTGAAAGGTTCTACTTATGGAAACCTAGATCTTGATTGTATGGGCTAGCATGATTGGTGGACTATCGTCATATTCCTTAAATAATTTGAAATATTTCTAATTGATTATGTCCAACGGATAGATTGGAAGAACTCCTTTGGTAAGTACCAACGGGTATGAAAGCATGGAGGAGTATATAAGGAAGTCATTCTAGTTATTTGAGTGTGTGCACGATAGAAGAATTCCAAATTCTGAAACTCCTTGTTCTTTGTTAAATTCAATTGTTGAGCAAAAACTTGTACTCAAAAGAGCGTTTATATTTCTGTGAGACCTTGAGGAAGAGTAGCAGAGTCTCTACACTGTGGAATCAAGGAAGAGCTATACTGTAACAACTCTTTTGATTCTTAGTGAAATTTAACCAGTGAGCTGTCAGTGCAGAAGAGTGGACATATGCTTGGATCAAGACAAACCACTATAAACTTTGTGTTCTTATTCTCTTCCCTAAGCTCTTTACTTTAATCATAACATTATTTGTTAGAGTTTAATTTCCTTTTCATAATCTATTGCTAAATAGAGTCAATTCAAAAGTAAAATTATAATATTTACTCTACAAAATTTGTTTTCGCACCTATTCACCCCCTCTAGGTGCTCATACTAGCTTTCACACTAATTTCCTTTTATTAATTCTTTCTTTGTAATTAAATACAAGATGTTGTACAAAAATTATAATACAAAATGAAGAAACAATTTTTCTTCTACGTCTTCTATTTTCCTCACGAATCTAGAGGACCTTCTTCTTCTTCATCTCCTTTTGTGACATGGTATCAGAGCCATCTATGGTTTTGAACTAAATTTTGTGCTTCCACTCCGATTACCTCACAAGGAACTCAAAAAGTGTTGCCATAGGAATCAAAGCTTTGATTGCCTAAGTGAGGAACCTCATCTGCAGAAGGAGTTGCCAAAGGAATCAATTTTCTATTAACCATGGCAAAGCCGCAAGATCTTACCTCAACTCCAATCGACCAATCTATAGGAGAAGCATCACTGCAAACCTTGGGAGACCAAGATTCGTCTATTGTGATTCCTGCATCAGAACAACAGGAAAGCCAGATCTAGACTCAACCTCAACATGTGCAATGGTAGTAGTAGGCTCAGGCTAATTTGGGGCAACCCTTCATGGGCTATCCTTACCAATAGATGTCATATCCATGGTACCATGGGCCGATCTCCAATGCATCATCGCCTAGCTACCAAAGTAGCGAACGAGCTAATGGAGGTCTACCAACCAACGATGGGGCAAATCCAACCATCGGCTCAAACCAGACGGGCGGGTTGACCGGATTAGGTATGGGAGCGAATCCCTACCTAGGTTTTTACAATACAGATCACGGATTTGGGTTGAGTGGTTCGGGACAAAGCACAAATCCCTACCCGAATCCTACACCGGGTTTCTTTCCATATTAGATCCTCACTGCTAGTGGTCGGCTGGAACCCAGCGATCCCTTTTATATAACAAACGGCAACGAACCAAAGCGAAAAATCATTAGTTAGCAACTAACGGGTGCAAACAATTATTCAAGTTGGTCGCGTGAATTTCGACGGGCACTAGTAACGGAAGATAAAGAAGTTTTCATCGATAGAATGTTCCCGATTCCATCCAACGAGTGAATGACACGGCTTTGGAGGAGATGCAACCAATTGGTCAGGACCTGGACTGGAAATTGCATCACACTCGAAGTCACGGCCGGATTTCCCTCAACGAAGGACTTGATGAAAATGTGGGAAAATATAAAAGAGATGTATGAAAAACTTAATCAAGTTAAAATCTTTTATCTTAACACAATAGATCTCAGATCTAAAACAGGGGAACATGACCGTCGTGATAGTATAACAAGCTCTCGGCTCTATGGAATGAATTAGAAGTAGTCGAGGAAAAGTTTGACTGGCCCGACCACATTCAACAACAATATAAGAAAATGCGAGAAAGGGAGAATGCGATGAGGTTTCTCCTCATCCTCAACGAAACCTACCTGTCGTTTCGTTCTCAAATACTGACCATGGAGCCCATGCCAAGTCTCAGCCGGATCTATCAACTCACCATACAGGAAGAGAGCCAACAAACGACGACGGACCATGGCAAGGGAGGAGTTGGAATGATCCTGGCGGCAAGGAGCCAGTTCCACTCCTCGCAAAAGAACACGAGGAGAAAAGAAGTGGATCTAGGGTTCTTTGAGAACGAAAACCCTAGCTCATTTTTAAAGAAGGCAATAGATGGTGGAGATCACTTCCAGCAATCGGACGGATCATGCTTCTTCCAAGGAGCGACTGGATCCAACGGCTTGTGTGGCATCCATCTAACTAGATTGGACGGCCCACAATTAGCAAACTTCCATGGGCCGAATGGCTCGCACGGTCATTTTTTCGCAGGATTTGACGGTCCATATGGGCCCATTTTGGCCCAAGCTTTTCAGCCCACAATCAGGCCTTCATCAACGTGAAAAATAATGGGTCAAAAGGAAAAGGTAAAATGTATTGTGATTATTGTAAACGCTTGCACCATACAATTGAAAACTACTAGAAATTGCATGGGAAACCAGGAGAAAATGAAAAGGGGAAATTTTCCTCAATTTTTCAGGTATCGAGCCAACTAATGGGAAAATCAATTACCCATGAACAAAATCACGAGCTGATGGAAGCATTGAAGAAATTGGATGCCATTGATAAGGTGGAAGCTTCATAGGTACATTTTACTGTTTGATGAACTCAATTTCGAAGAATGCATGGATTATTGATTCGGGTGCTAGTGACCACATAGTCTGTGATGAGGTTTTCCTTTCCGACATTATGCAATTATCTTTCCCCATATCAATACAACTTCCAAATGGGAATACCACAAAAGTCACCATGACTAGCACTATGAATCTTAGTTCCTTTTTTACTCTTTGAAATGTGCTTTATGTTCCCGATTTCCACTTCAATCTAATCTCAGTTGTTCGAGCTTGTGAAGAAAATTCATGTCACATTCTCTTTCACTCTGATAAATGTTTCTTTTAGGCCCTTTCGATTGGCAAATTGATGGGCTTGGGTAGAATTTCCGCATCTCTTTAAATTACCTCCTATTGAGTTCAATAAATCATTTTATAACGATACTGCCAATGATATAAATTTTCTTAATCATAAAAGATTGGGTCACAGTGCATCATTTCCTTGTCCTAAATGTCCCATTTGTCCCATGGCAAAGCAAACACGTGCTCCTTTCCAAAATAGCACTTCCCAAATAGATGACATTTTTTCTCTAATTAATGCTGATGTTTGGGGACCTTATCATACTTTGAATCATGATGGGTCTCGGTTCTTTCTCACAATCATGGATGATTACTCTCGTGCAACATGGATATTTCTTATGCAATCCAAAAATCAGGTCTTTTCTCATCTAAAGACCTTCCTTTCCTTATCCAAAACTCAATTTCCAAAACCAATCTGTCGAATATGCATTGATAATGGAAAAGAGTTTTTCAATGCTGAATGTGCTTCTTTATTTCTCTAAATGGAATCTTACATGAGAGTTCATGTACCTATACACTACAGCAAAATGGAGTTGTTGAGAAAAGCATCGTCATCTCTTAGAAGTGGCACGTGCACTTAAATTTCAAGCATCTATTCCTGAAAATTTTTGGGGAGATTGTGTGGTCACAGCAGCATACCTGATCAATCGCACGCCATCACGTATTCTAAAAGGAAAGGCACATTTTGAGCTATTATATGGAAGGAAACCGGATCTGAGTCATCTCAGAATCTTTGGGTGTCTATGTTATGTGACTACAGTAGGACATAGAAATAAGATGGCACCTCGTGCTAGACAATGCATATTCATGGGCTATCCAACCTTACAAAAGGGATATCGGCTTTACGGACCATCCACAAGAGATTTCTTTGTAAGCAAGGATGTTGTCTTTTCATGAAGATGTTTTTCAATTTTCAAAATTAACTTCCTTATCTGAAGATGAGAAGACAATGAATAGGCAATTCTTATCAAAAGAGGATTTATCTTCTAGAGGAACATTCATTGTTACTTCCCCTCCAAAACCAGCTGATATATTACCTCCAATGCCTGTTGAGAGTGCTATCGAAGATTCCATTGAGAAGCCTCCTGTAGAAGAGCCAGCACTAGAAGAACCAGCATAGTTGAGGGATATTTCAGAAGCAAGAATTACTGAAGAATCATCCTTGACACAACATGAGCCACAGTGGCGCTCTAGTCGAGCTACTCGTCCACCTACTTGGACGAAAGATTATGTATGCAGTTCTTCAAGATCATCAGGTACTTGTTACCCTATCTCATCTTATTTCCTTTGATAGATTATCGCTAGAACATCTATGTTGTATAAGCCGTATTTATGAAGAACAAGAACCTTCTAGTTATAACGAGGCAAGAAGTGATCCTCGTTGGCAAAAGGCCATGGAGTCTGAATTACATGCCTTGATGGAGAATCGTACTTGGGATGTTGTATCATTACCTGCTCATCGCAAACCAATTGGATGTAAGTGGGTATATAAGATTAAATACAGAGCAGATGGCTCTGTAGAATGGTACAAAGCCTGGTTGGTGGCCAAAGGCTTTACACAGTGAGAATGTTTCGACTACCATGAAACATTTTCGCCTGTAGCAAAGGATGTCATGGTTCGTACTTTTTTTTTTATCTATTGCTGCTTTTCGTGACTAGCCACTGCATCAAATGGATGTCCATAATGCCTTCTTGCATAGTGATCTGGGTGAAAAAATAGACATGGAGCTTCCACCGGGATTATGGAGATAGGGGGAGTCTAAGGTATGTCATCTTTGCACATCTCTTTATGTATTAAAGCAAGCTTCTCGACAATGGTACGCCAAGTTCACCAATGCACTTGTTGCCGCTGGGTTCAAACAGTCCAAATATGACTATGTCTTATTCACCTAGATGAAAAGCATGTCATCTATTTATTTGATGATCTATGTTGATGACATACTTATCATGGGAAATGATGATTCTGCTATGAAGAAACTCAAAGAGTATATGCATTCCACTTTTCATAGTAAAGACTTAGGGCCACCTAAGTATTTTCTTGGGATTGAGATAGCTCGTTCAGATTAGGGAATCTCACTAAGCCAGTGGAAATTTGTAATGGAGATCATATCGAAGCAAGACTTTCAGGCTGTAGACCATCAGTTATTCCTATCAAGCAAAATGACAAACTGACTTCCATCGACTATGATACTTGCATATCTTCTCCTTTTGATGATCCATTGTTAAAAGATCCCTCAGGATATCATAGACTCGTAGGGAAACTAATATATCTCACCATGAGTAGGTCATACATTTGCTATGTAGTGCAGACTCTTAGTCAATTTATGCACAATCCGAAGCAATCTCACATGAATGCAACCTTGAGAATTGTGAGATACTTGAAGACGTGTCCAAGCTTAGGAATACTACTTTCTCGAAAGTGCAACATGGAAAGGACGGCCTATTGCGATGCAGACTATGCTACATGTCCTATGAGTATAAGATCTATCACTAGTTTCTATATCAAATTTGGGGAATCATTACTTTCATGGAAGACAAAGAAGCAATCTACTGTGTCCTTATCTTCAGCTAAAGCCGAATACCGATCTATGGCCAAGACTGTTTGTGAAATTGTTTGGTTAAAGGGGTCTTCTTCTGGATCTTGGGGCACAAGTTAAAGGACCGACTTTACTCTTTTGTGACAATGATTCAGCACTCAAACTTGCAGCAAATCATATACTACATGAGATGACCAAGCATATAGAAGTCGATTGTCATTTTACTCAAGAAAAGATTCAAGAAGGAATTGTCGAGATAAGAGGAATCAGAACTTCGGAGCAACCCGCGGATATATTCACTAAACCTCTTTGTTAAAGACAACATACATATCTTCTAAACAAGCTAGACGTCTTAGACATATACAAGCCACCAGCTTGAGGGGAGTGTTGGAAGATATGATTTAATAGATTTGTATCAATAGGGAATCAAGTTTATTTTAGGATTAGAAAGATAGGAGAATATCTAATTTCCTTTTTATTAATTTTTTTATTTGTAATTAAATACAGGATGTTGTACAAAAATTACAATGCAAAATGAAGAAACAAAGTTTCTTCTACGTCTTCTATTTTCCTCACGAATTCAAAAGACCTTCTTCTTCTTCATCTCCTTTTGTGACACTTCCCTTGCCACGCTAAGGCTAAGAGCAACCCCGAACAAGCCGATGCTTAATTTGCATTATTTATTTGTTTATTTATTTATTTAATTCCTATCTTGCTTTCCTTTATCCTCTTTTTACTTTTATATTTGTATCATTTTATCTTCTTCTTTATCAATTTTAAAATTTTAATTATTTTCTGATTTGGAGCTTGGTGGATGACACATTGACACTACATGTTTTAAGAAAGTGATAAAAAAATCATGTCGATATTTTTTTATTAATCAAATTAAATTGACTTGACAAAGAAACTCAATTGTATCAATTTAATAATTTTTAAAATATAATTGTATTAATCAAAACTCCAAAGTAGAATACATGTGACAAATTTGTCCCAAGCTAATTTTTGTCGCATTAGAAACTTCATACTAGTACATTTGAGTTATTAAAAACTTCAAATGGGTACACTCATGGCATATTTACCATCTATTAATTTCCATTAAATTTTATTGTGAAATTTATTGAACTAGATAATATTGACAATAATTCAATTGACATGATAAGTCTACACAAAAATCAATGTCAGTCTGGGTTAAGTTTATCAAAGGTGTGTCCGCTTGAATTTTTTAATGACCTAAAAATTAGTTTGAGGTAACTTTGTCACATACGAACAAGTTTCAAAGTTTTTAATAACTTAAAAATTAGTCATAAAAATATTAATTAGGAAATTTTTGTGATATTAACTTAAAATCTAAATGTAATATATTTTCGGGCTCTATGTACTCTTCTCATTGTCCAATCAAATCAATTGCCTTCGTTGATACATGCTCAGAATCATTAATGGCCAGCACAAGTGGTCCGAGGGCACGAACTGGAATACCCACCGATGAGCTGTCCATGAGCCATAGTTCCCATGAATTGTGAGGTGAGGAGGCTTTTTCCTTGCACGTTCCACCGACCAGACCGACCCAAGTTCACTTACATGCAGTCCCTTCCACCAGACAAAACGTGAAATTTTCGGCCAACATCTCGTCGGAGAGAGGCCACTAGGGTCTTCAAACCCATCAAGCGAGGGTAGCCACTAAATGTGGTATGTGCACTAAGGAGATTGCACCTTAATCACGCATTATGTATATTATGTATATGACGATCTAAATTTAAATGGTATTTAATATATGCGATGGCCATGTGATGATTTCCTTTTGCCAATGCGATATCAATCCTGAAAGGGAAATTATTTTCACTATGATTCAATAATCTTTATCGCCCTTGATAGTCATGATCTAGAATTAGGGATGTAATACATCAGGGTGAAAACTATAGTGCCCTTGGAGAATGATATAGCTATCTTTTCACCAAATTTTCACTTATCCGGCAGGAAATTCATACAGCAAACCCACTACCAACATCATCAAATCTCCTTAGAAAATAATGGAAAAAAATATACGGTATAAGAGCAACAGAAATGCCAAAACTTTCATATAGCATTCACCTAAGTACCAAAACCTTTTTTTCGTTCACTTGATTGTCACATCATAGAGAAATCAATCACTTGATTGCCAATTCTGACTAAAGATCCTACATGGAATTTTTTAAATTTTAAAACTTTTTTGCATTTTTTATTTTTCATATTTTCCTTCTATTTTTTTTTTTTTTTTTTTTTTTTTTAGGGCCAACTATGATCACCGGCAACCCTCACTGGCCACAGCCACCTCACCCTAGGCCGCAAGCGACACTGCCAACTTCTTCTACTTGGCCGCATTCCTCCTCACCTCCTCCCTCCTCTCCCCATCGGCCATCACCGTCTCCAAGCACCTCCTTATCTCCCCCGCCTCCATCAACCCTTCCTCGTTCGGCCTCATGCGGACCCCAGTCCGCCACACGTCCTCGATGAGGTCGATCCACTGCGGGAGCGCCACCATGGGGACGCCGAGCGCGAGGCTCTCTCAAGGGTCGAACTCCACCCACAGTGTATCAGGAAGCACCCGAGCGAGGGGCACGACAGCACCTTGAGCTGCGAGCACCATGGCACTACCATTCCTTTCTCTTCCAACTCCTGCAAGCAGCTCAGTCTATCCTCGTCCTTCTCTTCCTCTCCGTTTTGTTTTGCTCTTATGACCTAGAAGATCGGTTGCCCGCAGTCAAGCAATGCGCAGGTCAACTCCTCCGCCTGCCTCTTCAATATCTCCGCGAGGCTTCCGAACGACACATAGACGACTGACGTCGGGGCCTTGGAGTCCACCCAATCCATGTACTCCTTGGACCTGTGGAAGAGGTGTTGGAGGTTTGTTTGTAAAAATAAACTGAGTGCATTTTCCATATCTCACAAGGAAAAATGGGAGGAAGTGAGCCAATTAATAAGTGTGAGATTTCTTTTGTGTAGTTAAAAAATGATTGGGTGGGGCTAGACCCTACCATACCCACGTGTGGCTGCACAATTATTAGGTGCACTTAACACTTTGCACGCCCGCGGTTTAATTAGCACTAATCCATTTATTATTTATTTATTTATTTATTTATTAAATCAATTCAAATGTTGCTTTTGTTTTGAAAATTTTCGGAAATTATTTAAAATATAAATTCGAAATTTTATTTATAAAAAAAATTATTCCGAATTTTTGTTTATGTCTTTTAAGACAACTTTTGGAAAGATGCCCGTTCAGTTTGCAACTTTTCTTGAAGGGTTGCAATTGGTCATTCTTTCAACTTCTTATGGTTAGACACCTTTGTTCAATTGGGCAATTTTCAAAATGACGTGTTTGTTCATTTTTTTGGCAATTTTTCACAAAGAGTTGCATATGTTTTAAGACTTTTATATATATACTTGTCAATTTTCAGAAGAACTAGAGTAATCATTTTCCAAGCCTTCTTTAAAAAAAAAAAAAAAAAACTGCAGCCAATTTTTTGATTGTTTTTAAAAAACCCTAGAGAAATATTAGAATTGCTATTTAGTATTCTCATTTGAGACTTTGTTGTATCCTAGAGGATTTTTGCCAATGACCATTAACAACATTATGGGACAAATAAACTCTTAATGAAAGTGATATCATGCCTCTAAGTCCGATTTAAGTATTATAAAGATCCGTCTTCATTGTTCTACCCAATTCGAAACCATATTTTTCTAATAAGAGGTCGCCCCCAAAGGACGTGTTCAGTGGGTCTATCCCATCAAGGAAAGCCAAGGGTATCAACGGCCTGATCCCTACCACGTTGTAACTGTCGATAGCTCTCAAGGCCTTTGGATCTAGCGAGTCAAAGGTATTCACCAGTATCCTTGGATTGTTTTCTTGGTTGAGCGAGTGGAGCTGGTCTTAGAAAGTCGGCAATGCAATAGTCAATGTATCCGAGCTGCTTGGCACAAAAAAATGAAGGCGAGTCGCGGCTAGTGAACTTGTAGGGAAGACCCGGTAACTCGAACGAACATGGAGGGTCGATACAGTACATGTCCAAGACCGTGGCAGGCTGAATACAAAGGAGGGTCACGTGCCACCCCCGTGGCCCATGGGAGGAGCAAGCTATACACCAAGCAGGTGTAGGGTCGACCCTCGCCCACGATTGATATGATGAGGTCCCTGAACATCTTAGAGCCGCGATGCTTGAGGTCGGACATGGAGTGCGTCATGTTGCCATCCAGCTTGAACCCGTTGTCATAGCCATAGGAGATGGCGGCGAAGTGGAGGCCCTCCGGGTAGGTCTGGTCCTTGGATATGCGGCGGCAGGCAGAGTCGCTGGTGGCGAAGGTCACCTCGGCGCCACCGGGGAGGAGGCGCTTGGCGAACTGGAGGCCCGGGTTGATGTGGCCCTGCATTGGGAACGTGACGAGCAGGAAGTGGGGCGGCGGCAGTGGGCAATGGCGCGTGTGAGCGTGTGGTTTTGGAATTTCCTTTTACTGGATGCCTAGAAGGTTGGTGTTGGGCGCAAATATCAGTGAAACTGTGGGAGTTTACGTCGTACATGTTTTGGTAGGTGACATGTGTCAAAGGAATTAAATATTAAACGATACATTCATCTAATAACTTATGCTTTCAAAATAGTTGAAAGTGATCCCATTAAAATTTCACATGATATTAGAGTTAGAGATCCTTAGTTCAAATTTTACCAAGCTCATTTGCCTCTTTATTTAAATTGCGTGAGGAGGAGTGTTGGAGTAATTAATAATCATGCTTTCATCTAATAACTTATGTTTTACGAAATCGCACAACATGCTCATAAATAGAAGGATGGAGTTGGGATGGAGTGACGTTTGTAGTGACGAATAGGAGAACGTCGTGATCTTATTTTCCAGTCTTAGATTTGTCTGTTGTCCGTTTGTTCTTTTGCTCTTTAGAGACGGACAGAGGATCGTGATTTGGGTCGCGAGATCTTTTTTTCTCTGCGTGATTGAATCGTGGACAAGGCAAAAAGCAGAGTCTCGTTATTGCTTCTTCATGGATCGAAGAGACTGAAAGAGATGAACGTGTCCTCATGCGAATGGACCGATCGGGGGACACTTAGCTGCATGCATGCATGCTGTGTACTCTCGTCTGTGCATGGGCCGAAAAGCTGATAATCGACGTTCACCTTTATCGTGAAACGGTGAAGACAACGGAAAAATGTCTAAAATGAGGAAAGATGAAGATTAATTTGGTGCCCTTTCATCAGTCAGCGAGTAAAAGAATAAAAGGATAGATATGGAGATGTATAAACGATCTCATGAATAGAACCTTTTGGATTTGATAATGCCTACACTAAAATCGTCGAAATGGATATATCCGTTTGACATTATGCCCATATTTCGAATAAATAAAAAAAACCTTCCATTCCCATTAATCAACATCTATCACACCAGAGAGAGAGAGAGAGAGAGAGAGAGAGATATGAACAATCACCCCTTCCTCATCAGCTCCTTTCGTGGTCAGGGTCATCTTAAGCCTATCATACAACTTGCCAAGCGCCTAGTATGGGCTAGCGCGCCTAGTGCACGCGTCACCTATGCCACGGCGGTTGATGGCCGAAACTTAAGGACCACTAAGTTTACCCCATTGGCTAGGTATATTACTTATATTAGAGAAATTGGTTTGACCCAAAAGGACATCCTGAAATAGTATGCATATTTACGCCTCTCAATGGATCCTAATCAGAATGGGTCCTAATCATAGTGATATGAGCATAATCAACCAATATCTTTCTCCAATAACCCACAATCAACACCAATTTTTAAAACTCAGATTCACTAACCAAATCATCTAACTTTTCACGATTCAAAGTATATCAAAGTACTTTTCATAAACCACACTCATAAAATTGACTTTTTCCATAATTATTTCATAAGAGGTTTCGCAAACCATTGACGAGCAATGAACTCAAACTGTAATCAAATTTTATCTTTCCATTTCAAATAGACAATATGGTAGTAAATACTCAATCCAATTCTATGCAACCAAAATTGCCATTTCTTAATTCATTATATTACTAATCCGTATCGCTTTAAAAATATGAGTTTACAAAATTAAAAAGAGATAGTATTATTTACTTTAAAAAAAAACCAAAAACTAATTCACGATGGTTACTCAAGCTATCCGCACTTGTATTCCTATCAATTAATTAGAAAACGATATCAAAATCCGAGTAACATATTATTCTAATGAACAAATCGACTAACTATGCTTATTCATCGACCAATCAACTCCTAACTCTAACGAAGAAACTCGTTTATATTAAATATTCCTCTTTCTCCGTTACAAGTAACTCAAACGTAAAACTTCAAAAATTCATTCCAATCAAACTATACTTCGAAATCAAATCTCATCAAACTTCATAGCCCCACAAACCCCCACCCCCACCCCCTTATCTACCATTTCCATATAAATCTAAAGCTCAATAACTCTTCAATTGAACCTCGCAATTTGAATTTCACATAACTCCAAATTTAAGAACTAACCTCGAAAAATATTTCCATTAGATGAAAAATAGAATTTGAATACTTACCCGGAGTTACAATTTGAAGTTGATTCCGCTTGTCAACGTGTCCGAAAATTTCACATAGCTCCTTTTTCTTCTTGTTAAGTCTGCCATTGGTCTTGCTTCTTTAACGAAGCTGTTGAAGAAAATTAAAAAGTGTTTTAATGGGCCGATGCCAATTGGTTGAGCTTGGGCTTTTCAGAGAAATGGGTTGGGCTGGGCCCATTGTTAGAGGGGCGACAAACGAAGGAGGCATGCGTTGAGAGTGCCTTGATATGGAAAGCTTTGGCGAGGCGAGCCGTCAAGGAAGGTGGATCTTCGGACAGCAATCTTAGGTTCTTCATGGCAAATATAGTTGTGGTGAAATCACAGTCACAGCAATGAGCAACTGCAACAGAAAGAACGTGTAGGAATCCATTGAACATATATGCACCAAGTCTCTTTGAAAAGTATATGTACTAGCCCCATCATTTAGACCAATGGACCCTCGGTCCGATCAGTGATTATTGAGCTCTTGAGCTCGACCACCGGGGACTATCAAGATCGATTGGCAATGGTCTACAAAGTAGGAATCATTGGTAGTAGAAGTGTTGAAGACCAGAAATGTTGGGCTTACGAGATTATCTAAGCTCGGGCAGTTAATCCTTCCCAATACAAGATCGACTCTAGCCCAACCAAATTAGGAGTGCAACCGATCCTAAAGACATGGCAGCATGTGTAATGTGACAATATATGATATGACAACACATAGCAATATGAATGACAAGATAACATTTATGACGAGGCAATTGACGAATATACCGATATGCATTGCGATTGTACGTCAACCTTCTCCAGGAACTGTCGATAACTTCTTGACCAGTCGGTTCCCATCAATTCCAATTGAATTCTAAAACCAAACCAATACTTGGTTCTCAAATAGAACCGGTCCTGCTACACGACCCTAGTCCCATCCACAGTTCAAACGTGTCTTTTTCAACCTAACATCTCGTCCTCTCGATCATTCATTGTTGGAGATCTGGCCGCTAGGATTTTCAAACCGCTGAAATGAGGACAACAACTAAATGTGGATGCACACTAAGGAGATTGTACATTATCATGCATTATGTATATTATGTACGATGATTTAATATTAAACAGTACTTAATATATACAATGACCATGTAATGATTTCTTTCGCCAATGCAACATTAGTCTAGAAAGGAAAAATTATATTTCTCTGTGATTGGAAGATCTTGACGGTGCTTGATGGCCGTGATCAAGAATAATAAACAGGGTAAGAAAAATAATGCACTTGAGTATCGGCGTAAATCTGTGATATGGCTTCACTTATTCCATGGTACATTCATGCAGCAAGTTACCATCAACATCAACAAAACGTCCTTAGAAAATACTGAGAAGAAGTACTCATAATAAAAGAAGAAATAAGAGAAGACACCTACACACAACTTAAGTACTTAAAATACCACACTAGCTGCAGCAAGCTTCTTCCACAATCTCAGCATTGACTACAACCTCGACCGACCTCTTCGATGAAAGCCTTCAAGTTCCGGTCCGACGACCCGCCTTCTCTCGCCGACTCCCTCGCCGACTCCTTCCACTTGGCCGCGTTCCTCCTCACCTCCTCCCTCCTCTCCCCATCAGCCATCACCGTCTCCAAGCACCTCCTTATCTCCCCCGCCTCCACCAACCCTTCCCCGTTCGGCCTCACGCGGACCCCAGCCTGCCACACATCCTCGATGAGCTTCGCGTTTGTCCCTGGTCCGTCCACTGCGGGAACGCCACCACGGGGACGCCGAGCGCGAGGCTCTCGAGGGTCGAGTTCCACCCACAGTGCGACAGAAAGCACCCGAGCGAGGGGTGCGACAACACCTCGAGCTGCGAACACCACGGCACTATCATTCCTTTCTCTTCCAACTCCTGCATACAGCTCAATCTATCCTCATCCTTCTCTTCCTCTCCGTTCTGTTTTGCTCTTATGACCCACAAGAACGGTCGCCCGCAGTCAAGCAACGCGCAGGCGAGCTCTTCTGCCTGCCTCTTCGATATCACTGCGATGCTCCCAAACGACACATAGACGACCGACGCCTGGGCCATGGAGTCCAGCCAATCCGTGTAGTCCTTGGACTTGTGGAAGAGGTCGCCCCCAAAGGACGTGTCCGACGGGTCTTTCCCATCGAGGAAAGCCGAGGGTATCAACGGCCCTATCCCCACCATGTTGTACCTGTCGATCGCTCTCAAGGCCTCCGGCTCTAGCGAGTCGAAGGTATTCACCAGTATCCTTGGATTGTTTTCTTGGTTGAGCGCGTCGAACTGGTCTTTGAAAATCGGCAATGCATGAGCGTATGCGTCCGAGCGGCTCGGCACAAAAAATGAAGGCAAGTCGCGGCTAGTGAACTTGTAGGGGAGACTCGGCAACTCGAACGAACATGAAGGGTCGATGCAGTTATTTTTTATGAATTCGCCATAGCCGCAGAAGTAATAATAGTACATGTCCAAGACCGTGGCGGGCTGAATCCACAGGAGGGCCGAGGGCACGTGGAACTCGCGTGCCACCTCGGCAGCCCACGGGAGAAGCAAGCTGTACACCAAGCAGGTGTAGGGGCGGCCCTCGCCCGCCTTCGACGCGACGAGGTCCTTGAGCTTCTCAGAGCCGCGGTGCCTGAACTCGGACATGAATTGTGACCTGTCGTCCCCCGTCTTGAGCCCGTCATCGTAGCCGTCAGAGAAGGCGGCGAAGTGAAGGCCCTCCAGGGAGGCCCTGCCCTTGGACATGCGGTGGCAGGCAGAGACGCTGGTGGCGAAAGTCACCTCAGCGCCGCTGCGGAGGAGGCGCTTGGCGAACTGGAGGGCCGGGTTGATGTGGCCCTGCGCCGGGAATGTGACGAGAAGGAAGTGGGGTGGCGCCATGGTCGGCAGCAGTGGGCGGCGGCCCGTCTGAGCGGGTGGTTTTTGGAATCTTTTTTTCCTTTTATGGGATTGCGGACGGATGTCAGTGAAGTTGTGGGAGCTTATGCCTTGCATGTTTTGGTGGCTGATATTTATATAAATAGACGGATGAGGTAGGGATGGAGTGACGTTTGCGGTGACGAATCGGAGAGAGCCGTGACCTTCTTTTCAATTCTTATCTTATTCTTTGTTCCTGCTTCGTTTGTTCTTTTGCTGTCAGAGACGGACAGATGATTGTGACTGAGGTGGCGATATCTTGTCGCTGCGGCAATGAATTCGTGGACAAGGCAAGAAGCAGGGTCTGTTCTTGCTTCTCCATGGATCGAAGAGACCGGAGACGAACGTGCCCTCTTGTGTTTGAACCGACCGGGGGATGCTTTGTTAGATATATATTCTAAAGCAATCATGTAATAATTATATGTTAGGAATTTCAGTTGTGTTGTCAAATGAATGGCAAAGACATATTCATTCATTTATCCAATTATGTGTATAAATAATTTCATAAGATCAGTTGTAACTAGTCTTATTCTTAAGACGTTAAAAATATACGTGACAAGTTCACAATTAGACTGAATTTTAAACCGTTTCCGATCAATGAATCATTGAGTGTATATTAATAATCCTATTAAGATTGGTGTGTTCTTAGCTTCATCATTAAGTATTAGATGCTTAGGGAATGATAAGTCACGAGTCATTGAATATTATGATGCCCGAGTTAGAACATAGATACTTATAGCAGAAAAGTTCACTAAACGTGACATACATAGAACAATTGCCAACATAGAAGCTTTTAGCGCGGTCAATAACTAATTGTTCATGCTCTGGTCTTGTGTAAATAATCCTTAAACTTGAGGCACAGTGTTAACTTGTGTGTTGGACAGCTATGGTTCATGAGTATGCATATTGGCAACTCATTGATCCGTCTCTATACCTAATGGTCATAACTCGTTCACTAACGAAGTTACACATGTGCGCAACATGGAATCTGTCTCCTTGTTATATGCAATGTATAGTAATGATGTCCTATGTAATATAATTGTGACACTGTATTAAAATCATCGATCGGGGTTGTAACCGAGAATGAATTGTTTATGTCTCGTATAAAATGCAAGTCAATTAGATTTGTGCATATGATCGAATTGGTGACTCAACAAATATTTCATAGTTTTTGTACGATCGAAACATAATAAGACAAAGGGAGTGAATTATACTGTAATAAGAGCTGACGAGTTCATTATGTTCTTAAAGCATTCACATTATATGGGTAGCTATAACATATTGCAAGATGTCAATCATGGCTTGTAGGACTTAAAGATTGATCAGGATAATCAATTCTCTTGGGAGTACTAAACTGGATCTCACCTTGGCTAGAGTAACACAAGACAAGCTTCTCTTATAGACGATTTGTTTAAAAAAGAAAAAAAAGAAAGAAATTTATGCAAACTGTATCAAAATACTCGACAAAATTAGGTGTGAAGGCGGCGATGGACAAAGAAGGCATTGTAGGGAGAGGAGATGAAGAGGTGCTTGGACTTGATTATGGGGTTGTCACACTTTGACTCTACAAGGACAAGGGTAATTACATGACCATCATTTCCCTAGGACACAGCCTCAAACTCAACCACAACTCAAGGGGATATCAAAATATATACACCTCTATACATGTGATATAAAAAAATCATCTAGTTACAATTGTATTTTTTATAATCCATCAAAAATATAT
Organism: Eucalyptus polyanthemos subsp. polyanthemos; assembly: GCA_017140185.1. Taxonomy (NCBI): domain Eukaryota; kingdom Viridiplantae; phylum Streptophyta; class Magnoliopsida; order Myrtales; family Myrtaceae; genus Eucalyptus; species Eucalyptus polyanthemos. The sequence continues at coordinate 27,500,417 of CM029464.1, read as the reverse complement.
ATACACATATCTAACAAACAACTAACTCAAAAGCTCATCATGTCCATATTCAACTCATATCCAAAATCTCCACTATCAAAACGCCCTCTTGATGAAGATAATGCTCACATCCTACTTGTTGAAGAACTTAAAACCAAGTAAGATGAATTAAATGAGTAATGATAGTCCACTAAGTAATACATCTCTTTAAGCAAATCAAACATTTACTATGCATCTTTATAAAACGATATCAAAACTCACTTATCTCAATCTTGTAGGATATGCAATCATTTGCTCTGATACCAATTGTTGGAACCAAAATGATTTGGTACCAATTGTAGAGTGCGCAATTTATAAAATATGCAGAAGCATTAAAATACTCAAATCAAACTAGCCGATACAATAACACACTCAAACTAATTAATATAAGTACACTCAGCTATTCTAATTTTCTTCCCTTCTCGATCACGGAGGGATAACTTGCTCACACAGAGCTACTGAGTCTGCAGTGCCTCTCTCTTGAAGTTCACCGTTACACCTGGTGACTTTTTGTTCCGAAGCTCTCATTGCTGGAGGCTTTCCTGAAGCTCACATACGTGTGGCTTCATTGATGGCCTGAGGTTCTCCGCCTGCATGTGGCGTGAGATCCTCTCCCTAGCCTTCTCTACTCTGCCTGCGGTGGCTTGAGGCTGTTAAGCCTCTCTTCGAGGCCTTTCGGCCTGCTCCTTCACCTTGAGGCCCTTCTCCCTGTGAGGCACTTTGGCTTGAAATCAAATGCTTCATGTATTGCCATATTTTTAAGCATCTTCCACCGCCTGGACTCCACCGCCTGAACTCTACCGCCTTCAACGTGCAAGAGTTGAAGTTGAACTTTTCTTCTTGACAGTCAACAATTGTGGGCTACTTTTCCTTCACGTCCTAGTTGCCAGCCGCAAGTTTCTCTTTCCTTCCTTTCCTTCGTGCTCTTGAAATCTCTAGCAGCAAGTATAATATTATTTTATTGTGTGGCCATTCTTTTTTTTAATCAGCTTGTGGCTTCTTCAAGAACTCTCTTCTTTGGCGGTTTACGAAGTGATGCTGCAGCACACTTCTCTTTGGCTTCTTATTATTATATTACGTGTTGTATTCCAACAAATCTAGTGTGTAATACACAAACAAGACCAAATGAGTTATTATCACTTTAAACTAATCATACACATATCAAAAACATTCCTTCAATCAAAAAATAGCAATGATCAATCAATTTCGATTAAATCATACATCGAAGGGCCATTTTATCGACTAGTTCAATCCTCAACATTTAACTATAACCATGCTTAACACCTATGACAAAGGCAACCAAGTTAAACCCCGACTTGGCTAGGTCAACTACTTATATCAACTAGTAGTTTTGCCCAAAAGGACGTCTTGAAATACTATGCATACTTACACCCCTCAACAGGTTCTAATCATAACGATATGAACATAATCAACTAATATCTTTCTCCAATAACCTACAATCAACCCTAGAAACCATTTAAAAACTCAAATTTACAAACCAAATCATAAAAATTTTCATTATTTAAAAAATATCAAAGTACTTTTCATAAATCACATTCATAAATCATGGACTTTTTGTAATTATTTCATAAGTGGTTTCACAAATCATTTACAAGCAATCAATTCAAACTGTAATCCAAAGTTATCTTTCCATTTAAAATAGACAATACGGTAGTAAATGCTTGATCTAATTTTATACAGCCAAAAATGTAATTTCTTAACTCATAAGATAAGTAATCCACGTCACTTTCAAAATATAAGTTTACAAACTCAAAGAAGAGATAGTATCACTTACTTTGGAAAGCCAAAAATCAATTCACAATGGTTACTTAAGTTGATATACTCCCATTCCTATCAATTAGTCGAAAAACAATATCAAAATCCGAGTAGCACACTATTGTAAGTAACGAATCAACTAACTACACTTATTCGCTAACGGATTGACTCCTAATACTAATGAAGAAACTAATGTATGGCAAATGTTTATCTTTCTTTGTTACACATATTGTCCACTACACATAACTTGAACGCAAATAAAAAACTCATTCAAATGAAACGGTACATTATAATCGAATTTCGTCAAATTCCACAGCTCCACAATGCCTTTATCTACTATTTCCACATAACTCCAAATTTAAGACCCTACTTCAAAAATTACTTCGATTAGACAAATAATAGGCTTGAATCCTTACCCAATTCAAGATCAACTCTGGCCCAACCAAATTAGAAATACAACTGATCCTAAAGACATGGTAACATGTGTAATGTGACAATTTATGATATGACAGCACATAATAAAATGAATGACAAGATAACATTGAGGGGGCAACTCTAGGGATATAAATATATGCACCACAATTGTACATCAACCTTATCTACAAAGTGTTGATAACTTCTTCACTAGTTTGTTCCCATCAGTTCCAATGGAAATCTAAAATCGGACCGATATCTGGTTCCCAAGTAGAACTGATCGTGTTGCATGGCCCTAGGCCCTTCCATAAGTCAAACGTGTCTTTAAAAACCAACATCTCGTCCTCTCGATCATTTCTTGTCGGAGATCTGCCCGCTAAGATTTTCAAACTGCTCAAATGAGGACAGCAACTACATGTAGATGTGCACTAAGGAGATTGCATGTTATCATTCATTATGTATATTATGTATGACGATTTAATATTAAGTTGTATTTAATAATGCATGACCATTTGATGATTTCTTTTGCCAATGCAAAATTAGTCTTGAAAGGAAAATCAATCTTTTTTGTGATTCGACAATCTTTATGGTGCTTGATCGTCGTAACCAAGAATTAGTATGTAATGCGACAGGGTAAGAAAAATAGTCCACGTGAGTATTGGAGTAAATCCATGATATGGCTTTCACTTATTCCATGTTACAGTCATGCGGCAAACCTACCATCATCAGCAAACCTCCTCAGAAAACAATGGAGAGAAGAAGAAGTAACATAGAGGCACACAGATCCGGAAAAGTACCCAAAAAGTCCTAAACATATGATATTTGTACCAATTCAATTATAAAATTTTCAGTTGGACTAATTTAGCCCTAAACATTTGCACATTAGTACCGATTCAATCCATCCAACCAAATCTGGCCGATCGGCATTGATGTGGACACTGACCAGCTGATGAGTGCTAACATTGCAAATTTCAATTTTTGTTTCAAATTTTTTATTGATTTTTTCCTTCTCTTCTTTTTTTTTTTTTTGCTTTCTTCCTTTTCCTTTTCTTTTTCCTCTTCTTCCTCTTAGCCTTCTTCTTTGGCAATGGTCGGCAAGCCTCCAATAGCTTGCCATGGCCTCGCCCAAATCTAGGCAAAGCCACCTTGCTTGAGGCCCTAGGTGAGGTTGGTGAGGACCACAACCCTCACCGAAGGTTCTTCAGCCACCACAAGGAATCCAAGGAGGAAGAAAAAAAAAAAGGAAAAAGAAAACGGTTGGCTAAATAGATTGAATTAGTACTAATGTGAAAAGGTTTATAATTGAATTGGTCTAATTAAAAGGTATAGGACTGAACTAGTCCTAATGCCATAGATTTATAACTTTTTTAGTACCATTCTCTTTACGTGCTCATGGTCAAAACACCACACTAGCTACAGCAAGCTACTTCCACAATCTCAGCATGGACAACCTCGACCAAACTCTTCGATGAAAGCCTTCAATTTATGATCCGACGATTCGCCTTCTCTCTCAGCCTCCCTCGCCAACTCCTTCCACTTGGCCCCATTCCTCCTCACCTCCTCCCTCCTCTCCCCATCGGCCATCACCATCTCCAAGCACCTCCTTATCTCCTCTGCCTCCACCAACCCTTCCTCGCTCGGCCTCACCCGGACCCCAATCCACCACACGTCTTCGATGAGCTTCGCATTCGTCCGGTCCATCCACTGTGGGAATGCCACCACAGGGATGCCGAGTAGGAGGATCTCCAGGGTCAAGTTCCACCCACAGTGCGTCAAGAAGCACCCCCAAGCGATGGGTGAGACAACACCTCGAGCGGCGAGCATCACAACATTATCATTCCTTTCTCTTCCAACCCCTGCATGCAGCTCAATCTATCCTCATCCTTCTCTTCCTCTCCATTTTGTTTTGCTCTCATGACCCACAAGAACGGTCGCTCGCAGTCGAGCAACGCGTAGATGAGCTCCTTTGCTTGCCTCTTTCATATCTCCGCAATGCTCCCGAACGGTAGACGATCGACGTCGGGGCCTTGGAGTCTAGCCAATCAGTGTACTCCTTGGACTTGTGGAAGAGGTCGCCCCCAAAGGACGTGTCCGACGGGTCTTTCCCATCGAGGAAAGCCGAGGGTATCAACGGCCCTATCCCTACCAAGTTGTACCTGTCGATCGCTCTCAAGGCCCTAGGCTCTAGCGAGTCGAAGCTATTCACCAATATCCTTGGATTGGTTTCTTGGGTGAGCTCGTCAAGCTGGTCTTTGAAAGTCGGCAAGGCGAAAGCGCATGTGTCCGAGCTGCTCGGCACAAAAAATTGAAGGCAAGTCGGGGCTAGTAAACTTGGAGGGAAGACCCGGCAACTCAAACGAACATGAAGGGTCGACGCAGTTATTTTTTATGAATTTGCCATAGCCGTAGAAGTGATAGTAGTACATGTCCAAGACCGGGCTGAATCTAGGGCCGAGGGCATGCGGAACTCGCGTGCCACCTCGAGGCCCATGGGAGGAGCAAACCGTACACCAAGCAGGTGCAAGGGTGGCCCTCACCCACACTCGACGCAATGAGGTCCTTGAGTATCTCCGGGCCGCAGCGCCTGAGCTCAAAGATGAAGTGTGACACATCATCCCCCATGTTGAACTCGTTGGTAGAGGTGTCAAAATGGGTCATTGACCCATTTATGAACCAATTTCTAATTAAATTGGTCGTTAATGGGTTAAGCCTTATTTCCCAAAACACCCATATTGGGTTTTAAAAATAAAGATGATGAAATATATAGGTCTTAAATGGGTCTAAGAGTATACCCATTTAAGACCAATTTATCAACCCATTAAAAATAAATCCATTTACTGAGAGGAAGACTCTCTCTTCTCTATTTAACTTTACAAAAATATTTTTTTAATAAAAATCGAAATTATAATTTTTTTTTTTTTTTTTTTTTTTTTTCTTTTTCTTCTTTCTCCCTCCTCCGGCACGGCGATAGCCAGCGACCGGCTAGGCGAGCCTCGAGCAAGGTTGAGCCTCACCGATTTGGCAAGCTTGCCCAACTCCGACAAGCCTTGAGCTCGCCAAATCCGGCGAGGCGGAGGCCTCACCGACATCCGGCGAAGGGCGAGCTCAAGCTCGCCCGATGCCGGCAAGCCTCGAGCTCACTAGATCTAGTGAGGCGAAGGCCTCACCGATGGTCAACGAGGCTCGAGCCTCCCCGATCTGGCAAGACTCGAGCTCGTTGGCGTCGAGTGAGCTCAAGCTCACCGGATCTGGCGAGCTCAAGGCTCGCCTGTAGCCAACTACCAGCCGTCGTCGTGGCTAGCAGCCGGTCAAAGAAAAAGAAGAACAAAAAGAAAAAAGGAAAATAAAAATTTATATTTAAAAAATAATTAAAATTTTAATTTTAAAAAATAATTAAAATCGATTTTTAAAATAATTATTTTAAAAATTATAAAAATTGTCCATTAAATTTGTGTTGTATAAAACTATTTTAGCAATACAATTTTTTTTAAACATATATATAAGAAATAAGTTTTTTTTAAGTTTAGTTAAATGGGTCAAGTCGAGTATGGGTCGGGTATGGGTCGGAAAATTTACATTAGCATAAATGGGTTATAAATGGGTTAATGGATCAATTTGGGTTGGACCATTAATGACCCGACCCAAACCCAACCCACCCATTTAACACCTCTACTTGTTGGGGAAGGCAGCGAAGTGGAGGCCCTCTAGGAGGCTTGGCCATTGGACATGCGGCGGCAGGTGGAGACACTGGTGACGAAGGTCACCTCAGCGCCACAGCGGAGGAGGCGCATGGTTAACTGGAGGGCCAGGTTGATCAGGCCCTGCCGCGGGAACGTGACGACGAGGAAGTGGGAAGGTGCCATGGCAGCAGAAGTGGGCGGCGGCCCGGGTGAGCGGGTGGTTTCGAAATCTTTTTCCTCTTTTGGGATTGGGGACAGATGTCAGTGAAGTTGTGGGAGTTTACGCCTTGCATGTTTTGTGGCTGATATTCATATAAATATTTGCAAGTCTAAGTAGTCAATTTTTGCACTCCAACTTTGCCATTACAACCTAGCAAACCCTCTCCGCATGATTTGAATGGGAAATATCAACCACCTTATCCGGACCTATTGATTTGACTCACAATGAAAGAGGCACAAGTACAAGCATGCTAAGAAATTAATTCCAAATACAAAAAGCTCAACTTTTTATCTGTTAAACTGGTGAATGGATGGGAACAAACTATTGACGTAATTATTTTTGTAAATATTATAATAAGGGTCTCGCTCTCATCATAACATTGTCGATATAAATTGCACATATCCGTTCGTCAGTAGGGACATGAACCCATTATTGAATCCTCACTTAATTGCCTCACATGATGTTGCAAGTGTCCACAATACAATCTGAATAGAGATTTACAACATGACTCAAATTTGTGACTTATGAAAGAAGATGTGATCCTTTTATTACTGTGTTATCGTGCTCCATATTTAACCAACAAAAGGGATATTTTTCTCTCTTTTTTCCCAAAGGTGAGGCTAAAGAAAAGGAAAGATTTCACCTGACCAGGATCAAAAACCACGGATGACAATATTTTTCCCAAGATAGATCATGCATATAAAGTAATTTTTTTTTTTTTTTGCCAAGATCGATTTTTAAGAAAATTATCTTATTTTATTCGTTGTTCCTGCTGCGTTTGTTCTTTTGCTGATCAGAGACGGAGAGATGATCGTGACTTGTCGCTGCGCCAATTATTTCGTGGAAAGGCGAGACGAAGCGGGGGTCTCGTTCTTGCCTGTCGGTGGATCGAAGAGATAGGAAGAGACGAACGTGCGCACATGTGATTGAACCGATCGGGGGGACGCTTCGTGCGTCCATGCATGCGTGCTGTGTACTCACTACTGTGCACGGGCCGAAAAGCTGATCATCGACCTTCATCTTTATCATGAAACGGCAAAGACACCGTGCCAAGGAATGGGAAGAAATAGGAGAGACATGGAGATGTGTGAACGATCTGATGAACCGAGCAAACCTTTTGGATTCAATGCTGGTAGTGGAAGTTTTCGGCGAAAGAAACTAGAAATGTTTTCCTCCATGACTTTGGTTAGAGATGGAGAAATGATTGAGTGACAATCATTAATTTACTGTAAAAATAACAATCTATTATGGATCACAAAAAATAAATAATAAATAATTATAAATTATTATAAATCTCACTCCTTCAAAAGTTTATAATTCATAAAAAACTATTATTATCATAATATACCATACACTATTATGCTAACAAAGTTCTTTTCATAATAGACTAAAAACCATCATCCAATTATGTCTCAATGGATAATTAACATTAGACCAATCTAACATGTGAGTCCGATTAGGTTTTTTCTTAATTAAAAAAAAAAATTGACTCATATTGACTCATTTAATCTATATTGTCATTTTTTAATGTAATAATTTTAACGACTCACGTCCGACGCAACCTAACTAACTGGACCCATGTCATGTGAATTAATATGTTGCAATCTTAGACTTTGTACGTCTTAGTTGGAATCCTTTATGTGGTGTTTAACCCTCTATCCTTTTCTCACGGCAATGAGAAAACCTAATCTATGACAGCATTAGCATGCCCTGTCGTGGGCTAGACGGGGGAAAAGTTGTGTCCAATCATACGGTTGGACATCAATTCAGACGATCCAATGGACGGCGGCGATCGTTGTCCATCAATTGTTGATAATGATTGTTCAGTATTTTTTTTCTTTTTTTGGTGGAAATTGCCAGTCAATTGACAGGCTCATAAATTTTATTTTATTTTTAGTCTGGGACAGGCTCATAAATTAATTATATAATTTTTCCATGTGAAAGACTAAGCTCGTGGCTCAGCGGAAAAACTGGACATTGGGCCAAGTTCGAAGGAATGCGAAAATCTTCAATGATTTAGTTTCTGAACGATGCTTGACTATTGAAATCATGATTACGCCTAAAATAGAGGAGCGAATGGGACTTTTTCCAAGAACGATAAAGAAGAGGAGCATAGACAACTAATATTTCCATCTAAAGTTTGATCAAAGTTGAATGCAAATTGGGTTGTACTCGTCAAGAGATTTCAAATGAAACCTAATTTGCCCAGATCAAAAAACCGGATTACATCGTAACTTTCAACAACGATGGTCTGATCGTGGGGTGTCAGAAATATTGATATTTTGCCCTATCTCAAGATAGTATTTGAGATACAAAGATTAATTTAGAAAATTTATTTATAGAGTGATACAAGACACTTTTGTAACGTATTTGAGCGAGAACTATTTATGTAACTATCTTATAATTATTTAAAATAACTTTGAGAATTGATTACGTTAATTAATTTTCACATTCCCAACATTACTTGGAAACACAGAAATGGGTAATGATGGGAAGACCAAGCAACTGAAAATATTCTCCTCGGCAAGCTGGCCTTGATGGAAGGGACAAATGGAAAGCCCTATTGGGCCGATTAAAGTTGCGAAAATTTAGAAGTTGGGAGACCTTTATTGAGCCCACGTCCATTTGGGCCAAAATTCAAAATTGGAGTGGCCCAAGTGAAAACTTCCCTAAAAGTTATGGCATTGTAAGATTGTGAGGGCTTTTCTCCTTCTCTTACGCATGGTTTTATGATATGAGATATATGCTTGACTAAATTAATACATATATAAAAATATATATAAACACAATGAAATTTAAACAATCATATCATCAACGAATCACAACCTTTAGATGCAAAAGTAGCAAGCAATCTAACTTGTAGGATTAGACAGAAATATTGGATAAGCAAAATTAACATAAACACAGTGGAAACAAAGATTATATATATTTAGACATGATTCTCTGAAGCTATTGTTCGTGTGTTTTAATCAAAAATTTGAATATTAAATGGAGTTAAACGAATTACCTCTCAAAACGCACTTTAAATGAATTGGTTCGAATGCTCTTTAGTTCGAGCCCCACAAACGTCAAACCTCTAATTCATACACACCACTAATGGACGTCGAATATAAGAGATAACTTTTGAATAATTACCACTATGATTGTGCTAGCAATCTCGTGGAGACAATCCTTTGTATCCTTGATGTTTTAGCCATTGCCCAAATGAGAGAGAATCCATTTTCTTTCTTGCGTACCAACCATTGCTTATCTCTCATTTAAGTGGCATTTAAAAAACTCTCTCAAATCAGCAACTGTTGTTGATCGTCATGCACGATTGCACGATGCTTCATGTATGATGGTTGGCAACGTTGCTAACCATCATGCATGAAGCTTCCCATTTTTTTATTTTTTTTATTTTTTAATAATTATTATTATTAAAATATGCACATATGATGTGCATTGTAAATGGTCAGCAACAATTGCTGACCATTTGCACATTAATTGATTAATTAATTAATTAATCAATTCCCTTAAAAAATAAAAAGAACATAATCTTTATATGTACATTTGGAATACATTCACTTTGAGCATGCATGTGCATAATATGCAAGTAGGCTCATGATTATAATACAAATTAAATTAAATCTCATTTAATTGAATTTCAGGTCAACTCAATTCGATTGCATTAAATGTAAACACATTTGCAACATTATTTCTCTCTTGTTCCATGTTATCCTATTTGTTTATGGTGTGTGATATCCCTAGGTTCACTAAGTTGGTAGTAAAACTTGTACTAACATCTTAGTACTCCCAAAAGAATTAATTGTCCCGATTAATTTTTAGGTCCTACAAGCCATGATCGACATCTAGCAATATGTCATGGCTACCCAAATAGTATGAATATTTTAAAAACATAATGAACCTATCAACTTTGGCTATAGCGTAATTCAATCTTTCTATCTTACTATGTCCCATTCGAATAAAAACCATGGAATATTTGTCAAGTCACAAATTCGATCATATGCACAAATCTAATTGACATACATTTTATTCAAAATATAAACAATTTATTCTCGATTATAACCAGTCAAGGATTTCAATGCATTGTTATAATTAGATCGCATAGGAACATCATTATTATACCTTGCATGTAACAATGAGGCAAATTCCATATTGGTACACATACAACTTCGTATATGAACAAACTATGACCATAGGTATAAAGATGGATCAACGACCAAGCATTATGTGTACTTATGAACCATAATTGTCCAATACACAAATTAACATTGTGTCTCAGGTCTAATAATTATTTATATAAGACCAAAGCATGAACAATTAGACATTGACCACAATAAAAGCTTCCATGTCACTAATTGTTCCATATGCGTCACGTTCAATGAACTTGTCTAATATGAACACTCATGTTCTAACTCAGGCATCACAATACCCAATGACTTGTGACTTATCATTCCCTTAAGTATCAAATACTTAATGGTGAAGTTAAGAACATACCAGTCTCAACAATATTATTAATTTCCACTCAATAATCCATCAACCGGGAACGATTTAAAGATTCAATCTAACTATGAACCCGTCACATATATTCTTAACATCTCAAGAATAGGTTTAGTTGTAATTGATCTTATGGAATCATTCGTAAATATAATATAATTGGACAAATGAATGAATACGTTACTGTCATTAATTAAATAATAATAATAATGATAGTACAACTAAAATCCCTAATATGTAATTATTACATGGTAGCTTTAAGACATACATCCAACATCGAAATTTGACATTCAGATCCAAAGGTCCACAAAGGGAGGTCGGTGGTGAGCAAACCCTAGAGGGAGAGATTTACGAGGAGGAGGGAAGGACCCAATGGCCACACCCAACAAACAGCCAATGGAGCCCCATCACACCTAAATCACGTCGACAAATGACTAATGCAAGAGTCCCCAAAACTGTGAGCTCCCTAACCCTTTCTACTTCTGGGCATGCCTGATCGAAGCTCTTGGCCATCTGGCTGATACGAGCTCCGATCACTGGCTGTCCCCAGTTATGTTGTCCAGTATATTTAGGCTGGTGTTAAGGTCGCAACACCAAGTTCGACTTGTTCGCGCCGAGAATCCTCATGTTCTAGTTGCATGCACCACCCACTCAACAAAATGCCACAATGAGATCTCGGTTTTGTTTTCTTGTTTTGGTCAAAGATGGATCACCCATGCGTGTTGTGGCGATGGTGGTTTCCCTAAGGGGTGGCTGTTCATCCACCCCGTTGCCTTCGTCGTTGTTTTCAACGCCCAACCAAGGATGCCGGCAATGAGAGTGCCCATTGAGGAGCAAGACCAAGCCTATGGCTTCGAACCAGCCAAAGTGACGCCCTAATAGGCATGCTACCTTGCCAAGGTGAGCAGCACCGCTATCTCAACTAGCCGCACTACGGAGAGCAAAAGGGGCCACGGAGAAGGCAAGCACGACAAACAAATGAGCTATGAGAAGGAGGAGGAGAAACTTGGGAGGCCGAGCGATGTCCCTCAGCCTAGCCTAGGCTAAGCCGCCACGGCGCCAGAGGAATTGCGTGACCAAGGGCAAACGCCACTCGTTGCTGTCGTCAAAAGGACAGCAGCATTCTCAAGAGCTTAATTCGACGCAGGTCGCACCGAGCTAGGGCTTCATCTATTAGGGTCATGAACCAAATCAGATGCGGGCCCCGACCGAGTAGGGTTTAGCCCTCAAACTAGGTCGGATGTGGGTCACCTTTCGAGTCACAGGATTAGGTCAATTGGGCCGTTTTCCATCCGGCTGGGTCTGCGCGCTTGGGCCAACTAGTTCTTGGGCCAATTTGGTTTGGCCTTGGTTTGTGCCTAAAAAAAGAGAGAAAAAGAATCCGAGACGGGCCCGTGTTACAAGCCCGTCCAAGCCTTGGATGGACGATTCAGGTTGGACTCAACCCAAGAATCCAACCCGCATCGCTTTGTTATATTATTACTTTTTAATATTTAATTAAAAAAGACAGGAAAAATCCTGGGTCTCGGGTGGACAACCCGGGCCGAACCCAACTCGGGGATATGACCCGAGTCTTTTTTTTTAAATATATATTATATATAATAAATAATATTATTTTGAATTTAAAAATCAAAAAATAAATTATTTAAAAAATCAAAAGAATAATTAAAAAATAATATATTTTCCAAAAAAAAATTCCTATATTTTCCCAAAAAGGGCCAAAAATTTTAGAAAAAGCTGAAAATGATTTATATTTTAGAAAAAAAAAAAAAAAATGCTTCTTATGTTCAAAAAATAAAGAAAGGCCCAAAACAAAAAAAGAAAAATGATTTTCCTCAACAAAATGCATGGAAAACTCCTCAAAAATCCAAAAAAAAAAGCCTTAGGGTTTAAACAAAATTAGGTACCGGAAGGACATTAGTAATTAACTAGTGAAATAAGTCCCCAAATCTAGTTTCTTTGGTTGCGCAGAAACAAATATTCCTCTCAATATTTCACTTGAGTTTCTAATTGACCCACCCAAAATCAATTAGTGGCGACTCCTTTTTAAAATTAATTTTTAGATTAAAATATCAATTTATTAAGTCGTGAATTAGCAGGGTTGGAAGAGCTCGAGCTAAACCTAATGGACCTAGTCAAACCATTAGCCTCCGTAGGCCCCCACCCTACGGAGGCACCGAAAAAAAGGAGGTTGTGATAAGTGAAGAAAAGAAAAATAAATAATGAAAATAAAATATTCTCCTCTAGCTTTCACTACAATCTTTGGTGTCTGGTTTTCTCTACTATCTTTAGTGTTTATCTACTTATTCTACTTAATCTCTCTCTATTCTCTCTAATATATTTGCAACACAATATTTTACAACAATGTTGATATTTTTTATTACTCAAATTAAGTTGACTTGACAAAGAAACTCAATTGTATCTATTTAATAAGTTTAAAAATATAATTGTATTAATTAAAAAAATTAAATTTTAGGGTTAATATCATGAAAAATCCCGAATTGATACATCTATAATAAATTTACCTTAAATTAATTTTTGGGTCATTAAAAACTCTAAAGTAGTATACATGTGACAAATTTGTCCCAAACTAATTTTTGTATCATTAGAAACCTCATATTAGTACATTTGAGTTATTAAAAACTTCAAACGGGTACACTCATGACATATTTACCATCTATTAGCTTCCATTAAATTTTACTGTGAAATTTTTAAATTAGATAATACATGCCAATAATTCAATTGACATGATAAGTCCATGCAGAAATTAATGTCAATTTAGGGTAAATTTATCAAAGGTTTGCCTGCTTGAATTTTTTGATGACCCAAAAATTATTTTGGAATAAATTTATTATATATGTACTAGTTTAGAGTTTTTAATAACTTAAAAATTCGTAATGAAAATATTAATTAGGAAGTTTTTGTGATATTAACTTAAAATCTAAATGCAATATATTTTTCAGGGCACGATTAAAGTGAATATAGATGGTGCCTTTCCTATTGCAGAAAATTTGGGTGCGATCTCCAGCGTCATACGGGATCATAAGGGCAGTCTGCTCGGAGGCTTCACCAACAGCGTTCCAGCAACTTCTGCACTTGAAACGGAGATTCAAGCTTTTTTATATACTCTAAAAGATCTTCGTCAACAAGGAAAGCATCACTCTGACTTGATTATTGAAACCGACTGCATCATTCTGGTTGAAGCAATCAATCACGAGCGCCTTCCACCGTGGGAATGCCATGCCCTTCTTTCCGAGTGCGAAGTGATTTTGCCCTCTTTTTCGAATTTGAAAGTGCAGCACTGCAGACGATCGGCAAATGCCCTAGCCGACTGGGCTGCGAAAGCCCACGGTGGAGGTTCCCTCTCTGCAAATTGGGCCTCTTCACCTCCCCCATTTTTGTTAGATCTGATTTGTAATGAAGCCCTGTTAGCGGGTTGTACTCTTTTCCCTTCTTAATGAGTAATATCGTCTATCTTCCGACCAAAAAAAAAAAAATGCAATATATTTTCGGGCTCTATGGACGCTTCTCATTGTCCAATCAAATCAATTGCCTTCGTTGATACATGCTCAGGATCATTAATGACCCGCACAAGTGGTCCGAGTGCACGAACTGGAATACCCACCACTGAGCTGTCCATGAGCCGTAGTTCCCATAAATTGTGAGGTGAGGAGGCTTTTTCCTTGCACGTTCCACCGACCAGGCCGACCCAATTTCACTTACATGCAGTCCCTTCCACCAGACAAAACGTGAATTTTTCGACCAACATCTCCTCGGAGATCTGGCCGCTAGGGTCTTCAAACCCATCAAGCTAGGGTAGACATGTGCACTAAGGAGATTGCACCTTAATCACGCATTATGTATATTATGTATATGATGATCTAAATTTAAAGTATCTAATATATTCGATGGTCATGTGATGATTTCCTTTTGCCAATGCGATATTAGTTGTGAAAGGGAAATTATTTTCACTATGATTCAATGATCTCTATGCATTTGATAGTCATGATCAAGAATTAGGATGTGATACACCAACGTGAAAACTATAGTGCCCTTGAGTATTATTGGAGAAAATCCATGATATGGCTGTCTTTTCACCAAATTTTCACTTATTCTTTAGTAAATTCATGCAGCAAACCCACTACCAACATCATCAAATCTCCTTAGAAAATAAAGGAAAGAAGTACACAGTATAATAACAGTAAAAGTGCCAAAACTTTCGTATATCAATCACCTAAGTACCCAAACTTTTTTTCACTCACTTAATTGCCACATCGAAGAAAAATCAATTAGTTGATTGCCAATTCCGACTAAACATCCTACATGAAATTTTTTTAATTTTTGATTATTTTTGAATTTTTTGTTTTTTCCTTTAAAGCTAGCGATGGTCATCGGCAACACTCACCGGCCACAGCCGCCTCGCCCTCCACCACGAGCGACACCGCCAACTCCTTCCACTTGGCCGCATTCCTCCTAACCTCCTCCCTCCTCTCCCCATCGGCCATCACCGTCTCCAAGCACGTCCTTATCTCCCCCGCCTCCATCAACACTTCCTCGTTCGGCCTCATGAGGACCCCAGTCCGCCACCCGTCCTTCCTCGTTCGGCCTCATGCGGACCCCAGTCCGCCACCCGTCCTCGATGAGCTTCGCATCCATCCCCTTGTCGATCCACTGTGGGAACTATTGGGAAAATATGGCTTCGTATTGGATAGAACAATGAATATGGTTTCGTATTGGGTAGAACAATGAAGTCGGATCGTTAGAGTACTCAAGTCAGACTTTGAGGCGTGATATCACTTTCTTTAAGGATTTATTTGCCCCCACAACGTTGCTAATGGTTATCGGCAAAAATCCTCCAGGATACAACAGAGTCTCGAATGAGAATACTAGATAGCAATTCTAGTATTTCTCCAGGATCTCTCATGAGAAACAATTGGAAACAATCACTGTAATTTCTCTCAAAAGAAAATGAAAAAATGGAAGAAGATATGTGTTTGATCTCAAAACAAACGTATTTATCTTTTTCTTTCGAATAGAGGCAACTCTTCAAAAGGTTGCAAAAGAACAAAGACAACCTTTCGGGAGCGCCATAAATAATAGGGACGCCGAGCGCGAGGCTCTCAAGGGTCGAATTCCACCCACAGTGCGTCAGGAAGTACCCGAGCGAGGGGTGCGACAGCACCTCGAGCCCCTCGAGCTGCGAGCACCACGGCACCATCTTTCCTTTCTCTTCCAACTCCTGCATGCAGCTCAATCTATCCTCGTCCTTCTCTTCCTCTCCGTTTTGTTTTGCTCTTATGACCCACAAGATCAGTTGCCCGCAGTCAAGCAATGCGTAGGTCAACTCCTCCGCCTGCCTCTTCGATATCTCCGCGAGGCTTCCGAACGACACATAGACGACCGACGCCGGGGCCTTGGAGTCCAGCCAATCCGTGTAGTCCTTGGACTTCTGGAAGAGGTCGCCCCCAAAGGACGTGTCCAGCGGGTCTATCCCATCGAGGAAAGAACCACGTGGTAACTGTCGATAGCTCTCAAGGCCTCTGGCTCTAGCGAGTCAAAGGTATTCACCAGTATCCTTGGATTGTTTTCTTGGTTGAGCGAGTCGAGCTGGTCTTAGAAAGCCGGCAATGCGAAAGTGAATGCATTCGAGCTGCTTGGCATAAAAAAATGAAGGCAAGTCGTGGCTAGTGAATTTGTAGGGAAGACCCGGTAACTCGAACGAACATGGAGAGTCGATGCAGTTATTTTTTATGAACTCGCCATAGCCGTAGAAGAAATACCAGTACATGTCCATGACAGTGGCGGGCTGAATACACGGTAGGGCCGAGGGCACGTGAAACTCACGTGCCATCCCCGTGGCCCATGGGAGGAGCAAGCTGTTCACCAAGCAGGTGTAGGGGCGGCCCTCATCCACGATCGATATGATGAGGCCCTTGAGCATCTTAGAGCCGCGATGCTTGAGATCGGACATGGAGGGCGCCATGTTGTCATCCAGCTTGAACCCGTTGTCATAGGCATTGGAGATGGCGGCGAAGTGGAGGCCCTCCGGGTAGGTCTGGTCGTTGGACATGCGGCGGCAGGCAGAGATGCTGGTGGCAAAGGTCACCTCGGCGCCACCGTGGAGGAGGCGCTTGGCGAACTGGAGGGCCGGGTTGATGTGGCCATGCGTTGGGAGCGTGACGAGAAGGAAGTGGGGCAGCACCATGGCGGCAGCAGTGGGCAGTGGCGCGTGTGAGCTCGTGGTTTTCGAGTTTCCTTTTAGTGGATGCCTATATGGTTGGTGTTGGGCGCAAATGTCATTGAAACTGTGGGAGTTTATGTCCTACATGTTTTGGTGGGTGATATGTGTTAAAAGTAATTAAATATTAAACTATATCTTCATCTAATAATTTACGCTTTTAGAATAGTTAGAAATGGTTCTATCAAAACCTCACATGATATTGAGTTAAAGATCTTGAGTTCAAATTATATGAGGTTCCATTTGCTTTCCTAATTAAATTTTCACATTTAGTACTAGGCAAAAGACAAAATTTAAGTGTAAGGGAAAGTATTTGAGTAATTAAATATCAAAATCACGCCCTTCATCTAATAATTTAAGCTTTATGAAATCTCACAACATGCGTATAAATAGAAGGATGAAGTTGGGATGGAGTGACGTTTGTAGTGACGAATTGGAGAGTCGTGATCTTATTTTCCAGTCTTTGATTTGTCTGTTGTCCGTTTGTTCTTTTGCTCTTTAGAGACGGACAGAGGATCGTCATTTGGGTCGCGAGATCGTTTTTTTTCTCTGCGTGATTGAATCTTGGACAAGGCAAAAAGCAGAGACTCGTTCTTGCTTCTTCATGGATCGAAGAGACTGAAAGAGATGAATGTGTGCTCATGTGATTGGACCGGTCGGGGGACACTTATAGTACATTTGGTAACGTTTTTGTTTAAAATTTGTTTTTGGGAACAGAAATAGGAAAAAAGTGTTTCTGTTTTTAAACAAAAAAACGCATTTGGTAAATATGTTAAAATATAAAAAGAATAGAAACACGTTTGGTAAATTTGTATAAATTTTTTTATTTCTTTTAATTTTTAAATATTTTTATTTTATTTTTCTATTTTCTTTCTTATTTTTCTGATTTATTTTTCCTTTTTTTTCTTTTTTTTCTTTTTTTTTTTCTTTTTTCTTCTTTTGGCCGGTCACCAGCCTCGGCCATGGCGCCCTTGTCGGCCGGTCGCTAGCCATGGCCAAGGGGCCAAAAAAAAAAAAAAAAAAAAAAAAAAAAAAAAAAAAAAAGAAGAAAAGAGAGAAGTATTTCAGATTTTGTTCCAGAAACAATAAACAACTTTTTTTTGTTTTTTTCTGTTCCAAATGTGTTTTAGGAACAAAAAAATAGTTTTTGAACAAAAATACAAACAAACGCGTTTTTGTTCATTTTTTTGTTTCTAGGAACAAAAAAACAGAAATTTTTGTTCCTAGGAACATAAACAAGTTGCAAACAGGCCCTTAGCTGTATGCATGCACGTTGTGTACTCTCGTCTGTGCATGGGCCGAAAAGCTTACAATCGACGTTCACCTTTGTCATGAAACAGTGAAGAAAACGGAAAAATGTCTAAAATGAGGAAAGATGAAGATTAATTTGGTGCCCTTTCATCAGTCAGCGAGTAAAAGAATAAAAGGAGAGACATGGAGATGTATAAACGATCTCATGAATGGAACAAAACTTTTGGATTTGATAATGCCTACACTAAAATCGTCGAAATGGATATATCCGTTTGACATTATGCCCATGTTTCGATAAAAAAAACCTTCCATTCCCATTAATCAACATCTATCACACCAGAGAGAGAGAGAGAGAGAGAGAGAGATGAATTACCTCTTCCTCATCATCTCCGTTCGTGGTCTGGGTCATCCTAATCCTACCAAACAACTTGCCAAGCGCCTAGTATGGGCGAGCCTGGCTAGTGCACGTGTCACCTGTGCCACCGTGGTTGATGGCCGAAACTTAAGGACCATTAAGTTTACCCCTTGGCTAGATATATTGCTTATATTAGAGAAATCGGTTTGACCCAAAAGGACGCCCTGAAACAGTATGTATACTTACACCTCTCAAGGGGTCCTAATCATAGTGATATGAGCATAATCAACCAATATCTTTCTCCAATAACCCACAATCGACAGGTTTACTAACCAAATTATATAACTTCTCACAATTCAAAATATATCAAAGTACTTTTCAAAAACCACATTCATAAATCATGGAATTTTTCCATAATTATTTCATGAGAGGTTTCACAAACCATTTATAGGCAATCAACTCAAACTTTAATCAAATTTTATATTTCCATTTCAAATAGACAATATGGTAGTAAATACTAGATCTAATTCTATGCAACCAAAATTGCCATTTCTTAATTCATTATATAACTAAATCCATGTCACTTTAAAAATATGAGTTTACAAAATCAAAAAAGAGATAGTAGTTTTAATTACTTGGAAAAACCGAAAATTGATCCACGATGGTTACTCAAGCTAACGCACTCATATTCCTACCAATTAATCAGAAAAAGATATCAAAATCCGAATAACATATTATTCTAATGAACAAATCGACTAACTATGCTTATTCATCAACCAATCAACTCCTAACTCTAACGAAGAAACTCATTTATATTAAATATTCATCTTCCTCTATTACACATATTGTCCGCTATAGGTAACTCAAACGTAAAACTTCAAAAATTCATTCCAATCAAAGTGTACTTCGAAATCAAATCTCATCAAACTTCATAGCTCCACAACCCCCCACCCCCACCCCCCTTATGTACCATTTCCATATAAATCTAAAGCTCAATAACTATTCAATTGAACCTCGCAATTTGAATTTCATATAACTCCAAATTTAAGACCTAACTTCGAAAAATATTTCCATTAGATGAAAAATAGAATTTGAATACTTACCCGGCTTTACAATTTGAAGTCGATTCCGCTTGTCAAGGTGTCCGAAAATTTCACATAGCTCCTTTTTCTTCTTGTTAAGTCTGCCATTGGTCTTGCTTCATCAACGAAGCTGTTTGAAGAAAATTAAAAAGTGGTTTAATGGGCCGATGCCAATTGGTTGAGCTTGGGCTTTTCAGAGAAATGGGTTGGGCCGAGCCCATTTTTAGAGGGGCGACAATCGAAGGAGGCATGCGTTGAGAGTGCCTTGATATGGAAAGCTTTGGCGAGGCGAGCCGTCAAGGAAGGCGGATCTTCGGACAGCAATCTTAGGTTCTTCATGGCAAAATTGAAGCGAGATTGTTTTGCTTTTATAGTTGTGGTGAAATCACAGTCACAGCAATGAGCAATTGCAACAGAAAGAACGTGTAGGAATCCATTGAACATATATGCACCAAGTCTCTGTAAAAAGTATATGTACTAGCCCCATCTTTAGACCAATGGACCCTCGGTCCGATCAGTGATTATTGAGCTCTTGAGCTCGACCACCGGGGACTATCACGATCGATTGGCAATGGTCTACGAAGTAGGAATCATTGGTAGTAGAAGTGTTGAAGACCAGGTAAGTTGGGCTTACGAGATTATCTAGCTCGAGCAGTTAATCCGACCCAATACAAGATTGACTCTGGCCCAACCAAATTAGAGTGCAACCGATTCTAAAGACGTGGCAGCATGAGTAATGTGACAATTTATGATATGACAACACATAGCAACAAGATAACATCTATGACAAGGCAATTCGACGAATATACCGATATGCACCGTCAACCTTCTCAGGAACTGTTGATAACTTCTCAACCGGTCGGTTCCCATCAATTCCAATTGAATTATAAAACCAAACCAATACTTGGTTCTCAAATAGAACCGGTCCTGCTGCACGACCCTAGTCCCATCCACAGTTCAAACGTGTCTTTTTCAACCTAACATCTCGTCCTCTCGATCATTCATTGTTGGAGATCTGGCTGCTAGGATTTTCAAACCACTGAAATGAGGACAACAACTAAATGTGGATGCGCACTAAGGAGATTGCACATTATCATGCATTATGTATATTATGTATGATGATTTAATATTAAACGGTACTTAATATATACAATGACCATGTAATGATTTCTTTCGCCAATGCAACATTAGTCTAGAAAGGAAAAATTATATTTCTGTGATTGGAAAATCTTTACGGTGCTTGATGGCCGTGATCAAGAATACTACGACAGGGTAAGAAAATAATGCACTTGAGTATGGACGTAAATCTGTGATATGGCTTCACTTATTCCATGGTACATTCATGCAGCAACCTACCATCAACATCAACGAAACCTCCTTAGAAAATATTGGGAAGAAGTACTCATAATAAAAGAAGAAATAAGAGAAGACACCAACACACAACTTAAGTACTTAAAATACCACACTAGCTGCAGCAAGCTTCTTCCACAATCTCAGCATTGACTACAACCTCGACCGACCTCTTCGATGAAAGCCTTCAAGTTCCGGTCCGACGACCCACCTTCTCTCGCCGCCTCCCTCGCCGACTCCTTCCACTTGGCCGCATTCCTCCTCACCTCCTCCCTCATCTCCCCATCGGCCATCACCGTCTCCAAGCACCTCCTTATCTCCCCGCCTCCACCAACCCTTCCCCGTTTGGCCTCACACGGATCCCAGTCCGCCACACATCCTCGATGAGCTTCGCGTTCGTCCCCTGGTCCGTCCACTGTGGGAACGCCACCACAGGGATGCCGAGCGCGAGGCTCTCGAGGGTCGAGTTCCACCCGCAGTGCGACAGAAAGCACCCGAGGGAGGGGTGCGACAACACCTCGAGCTGCGAACACCACGGCACTATCATTCCTTTCTCTTCCAATTCCTGCATGCGGCTCAATCTATCCTCGTCCTTCTCTTCCTCTCCGTTTTTTTTGCTCTTATGACCCACAAGAACGGTCGCCCGCAGTCGAGCAACGCGCAGGCGAGCTCCTCTGCCTGCCTCTTCGATATCTCTGCGATGCTCCCAAACGACACATAGACGACCGACGCCGGGGCCTTGGAGTCCAGCCAATCAGTGTACTCCTTGGACTTGTGGAAGAGGTCGCCCCCAAAGGACGTGTCCGACGGGTCTTTCCCATCGAGGAAAGCCGAGGGTATCAACGGCCCTATCCCCACCAAGTTGTACCTGTCGATCGCTCTCAAGGCCTCCGGCTCTAGCGAGTCGAAGGTATTCACCAGTATCCTTGCATTGTTTTCTTGGTTGAGCGTGTCGAGCTGGTCTTTGAAAGTCGGCAACGCAAAAGCGTATGCATCCGAGCGGCTCGGCACAAAAAATGAAGGCAAGTCGCGGCTAGTGAACTTGTAGGGGAGACCCGGCAACTCGAACGAACATGAAGGGTCGATGCAGTTATTTTCTATGAATTCGCCATAGCCGTTGAAGTAATAATAGTACATGTCAAGGACCGTGGCGGGCTGAATCCACAGGAGGGCCGAGGGCACATGGAACTCGCGTGCCACCTCGGCGGCCCACGGGAGAAGCAAGCTGTACACCAAGCAGGTGTAGGGGCGGCCCTCGCCCACGCTCGACGCCATGAGGTCCTTGAGCTTCTCAGAGCCGCGGTGCCTGAGCTCGGACATGAATTGTGACACGTTGTCCCCCATCTTGAACCCGTCGTCGTAGCCGTCAGAGAAGGGGGCGAAGTGGAGGCCCTCCGGGAAGGCCCTGCCCTTGGACATGCGGTGGCAGGCGGAGACGCCGGTGGCGAAAGTCACCTCAGCGCCGCTGCGGATCAGGCGCTTGGCGAACTGGAGGGCCGGGTTGATGTGGCCCTGCGCCGGGAACGTGACGAGGAGGAAGTGGGGTGGAGCCATGGTCGGCAGCAGTGGGCGGCGGCGCGTGTGAGCGGGTGGTTTTTGGAATCTTTTTTCCTTTTTTGGGATTGGGGACGGATGTCAGTGAAGTTGTGGGAGCTTATGCCTTGCATGTTTTGGTGGCTAATATTCATAAATATAAATAGACGGATGAGGCGGGGATGGAGTGACGTTTGTGGTGACGAATCGGAAAGAGCCGTGACCTTCTTTTCAATTCTTGTTTGATTCTTTATTCCTGCTTTCTTTTGCTGATCAGAGACGGACAGATGATCGTGAGTTGGGTAGCGAGATCTTGTCGCTGCGGCACTGAATTCGTGGACAAGGCAAGAAGCAAGGTCTGTTCTTGCTTCTCCATGGATCGAAGAGACCGAAAGAGACGAACGTGCCCTCATGTGATTGTACCGACCGGGGGATGCTTCACCGCATGCATGCTGCGCTCAGTTCTCTTCAGGGGCCGAAAAGCTGATCATCGACCTTCATCTCTATCATGAAAAGGTAAACGCACTGTGCAAAAGAATACGAAGAAAAAGAGGGAGAGACATGGAGATGTGTGAACGATTTGATAGATCGAGCAAACCCTTTGGATTCGATGATGCTGGGGTGAAAGTTTTTGGCAAAAGAAACTAGAAATGTTTTCACCATAACTTCGAATGGTGATGGAAAAATGACTGAGTGACAGTCTTTAATCTATTATAAAAATAATAATCTATGATAGATCACAAAAAATCAAATAATAAATCACTACCTCAAGAATTTGTATAGCCCAAAAATTATTGTACTAGCAGAAACCCTCTCACAATAGATTAAAAATCGCCACTCAATCATTTCTCATTGGATAATTAATAGTAGACCTGTCTAACAGATGAGTCGGGTTTGGTTTTGTATGGATCGAAAATGAGTCCGACTTGAATTGACTCATTTAATTTGTGCTATCACGTTTTTTATGTAACAATTTTAATGACTCACGTCAACGTGACCTGATCTAATTGGACCCGTGTTACTGGACCTGTGTTACTAGGCATCTCCATAATCAACTCAATCTATCAAAACTCAAACCCACCTATTTAACCCACTTGAAGTTCTTCACATGAAAATGTTGCCCGAATAAAATTTTATATTAAATTACAAAAGTGCATTGACAAAATATAAAAGAAACTGTTAGTAAATAAAATCTATTACATGAAAGAGCCTAAATGTCCAAATACTTACAAGGAAGTAGAAAAGTATGCATATTTATGCGAAGACATATATTCTAAATGAATGCTTTATTGATCCAAGTACGTTTCATCCCTTTTTCAATCACTCGTTTCAAGGTCCACGGCCTAATTATCCCCTCAAATTCCAAGTCATCGTAAATCTATAGTCAATACCGTACTCCCCAACTCGCCAAATCGAATCTCAATTAAAGACAATGCAAGCATAGTCGTCTAAACTTAGAAGCAAGAATTGATTGCCTAGAGCCAGAACTTTTCTTGTTGGAATTTACAAAGACCTAAAACCAAAAGTTTGTAGACTAGAGTGGGATCGAAACCTACGATTGGTCCAGTGTCTATTGACTCCCCCACGGGGCAGGGTCATCTTCCATCCGGGCGGTCCCGAGCCCGCACACAACTTACTCTTCCGAAGACTCTGGCTAATCGAGCGAGGCAAGGGTTATTATGTGGGATGAAAGCGGATTTTTCGAGACCCGCTAGAACCATCCATCACCAATCGGGTTTTGCTCTATTGACCAATTCCAACCTATGTCTTAAATATTAGGCAATCCGTATATTACCCAACCCATTTCATATGAGTTAAAATATGGATCCGTGACATAATTTGCTGCATCTAATTAAAGGTTATGGGCATGGCGCACACACAAGCATCATAAAATAAATGTGAGTGATGTTTATGTTTTTAACCCCTTTCGGTCAAGTATATATAGAGGAAGTTTTATTTAATCAAGAACGGTGGAAAACATTGCCCAGTTTGT
Source organism: Eucalyptus polyanthemos subsp. polyanthemos (assembly GCA_017140185.1). Classification (NCBI taxonomy): domain Eukaryota; kingdom Viridiplantae; phylum Streptophyta; class Magnoliopsida; order Myrtales; family Myrtaceae; genus Eucalyptus; species Eucalyptus polyanthemos. The sequence continues at coordinate 27,476,010 of CM029464.1, read as the reverse complement.
ATGTCCATTAGGGATTATTTGAAGAAGTGTTCGCATTTCTATTGAGATTCACAGTGTTCAAATTATCGAAATGTTAAAAATCTTGGTGTGGGATTTGAAATCATAAATTATCTTCTAAGTTAAGCATTTTTAATACTTAATACATGAAAGGTATAAATTTCGAGTTTATACGCAAGTCAAAGAATTGTCAGGGGTGCAACATTGATTGTCTTGTATTTTTATGCGTATTATATTTCTTTTGCCAATATTCATGTCTACACCAGCATTTAGAATAATCTAACAAATATAGTATTAAACCCATGCAATGTACAGAAATCTTCTAGTTTATATAGTAATTTTCCGGCAAACACAAGCCAAAATGTGGGATCATGTAAGAGCATTGCTCAAGTCAATCCATTTACCTCTCGAGCCTCCAAATGAGCCGCCCGCCTATCAGTTGATCACCTCTAGCCCTTGAAATCATGTTTTAAAGTTTTATCCATCACTAATTTCGTAATTGTACTAATTGAAGGTCCAAATCTTAATATAAACATTTTTGTATGTATGAATTTATGTAAATTAGTATAGAATACAAACTGAGTGGGGTTTGTCAAAATAGTTTATTATCATGAAAAAAGTAATTGTTAGATACCAAAAAAAAAAAAAAAGTAACTGTTGACATAAAAAGAAGTGATGATTGATCATGAAACGTGGTGATGGATCCTGTAAGATGCCTATTTTTAAGAGATATGTTGTTTGATTTTCTATGAATAAGACTAAATCACACATTGTTCATAACAACTGTTGGAGAAATCTTTCCAGAATATTTTGAAGCTGACAAAACGTTTCTATCGATCTAAGTCTGGATGTTCGGAGACCGACGGTTTAAAGTCGAAGACTTTGTATTCTCGAGACTCAAGACTCAAGACTCAAGACTCAAGACTTAAGTCTATTCTCAATCTTGTCTTTCTAATCCGTGTGAAGGAAATCCAAAGCCGAAGTATATGGTTGAGGATTCGATCCTATCCTCGGAAAAGATTCTTTGGTTGGATAAACATTTCGGATTCTTTGATTCTTATCTAAGATCGATTGAAGATCCGATGGTCGACGAAATATTCTTGGAATGTTCTATTCTTGGAAACCAAGATCGATTGTATGGGCGAACAGGATTGATGGGCTATCATCGCATTCCTTAAATAGCTCGGATGATCTTCTTGATTGATTCCGTCCAAGCGGGTAGATTGGAGGAATTCCTTTGGTAAGTGCCAACGGCTATGATGGCATAAAGGAGTATAAAAGGAAGACGTTCTAGTTGTTTTAAGTGGGTGATCGATAGAAAAATTCAGTCCGAAGAACCTTGATTATTAGTCGATCTGATCGAGCGAAATTGTATACACAGAGAGTGTTTGTATTTGGTGATACCTTGAGCGAGTGTGGTAGATCATCTACACCAAGAAGTCAAGGAAGATCAACACCGTAACATCTCTTTGTTCATAGTGGAATCCACCGAATTGGCATCGGTCTGCGAAAGAGTGGACGTAGGCTTGGATCAAGCCGAACCACTATAAACCGCGTGTTTAATTCTCTCTTTCCTTACTCAGTCTTACGTTGATTATTACTTAACGCAAACTATCTTTCAACTGTCTAAGTATTGCGCAAGTATACAGAAATTATTAAGAAAAATCTTTGTATACCTATTCACCCCCCTCTAGGTACTCATACTAGCAATTTCAATTGGTATCAGAGCCTGTGTTCTTACTTTGTTTGAAGTGTTTTACTTCAGAGTAAAAGATCCATGGCTAGTATGCTAGCACCGGGGGCTGATGGAAGGGCAAAGCAATACCAGACCACCCTACTTTGACGGAAAGGATTACAACATACGGAAGAACAAGATGAAAGCTTTCCTACGATCCAAGGATCCTCCGGAATGGGATGTTGTGGAAAGAGGAATCACTCCGTTGCTGCATCGGTCTCGAAAGAGGGAAAGAAACTGTTGAAGCCGGCGGAATGCCTCGGGAAGAAATAAACAAGAGACAAGCACTCGATGCAAAAGCAATTTACTCTTTATATTGTGCCTTGTCTCCAACGAATATAACAGAATATCTTCTTGTGTTACAGCAAAAGAAGTATGGGATAGATTACATATCACCTATGAAGGAACAGATCGAGTGAAGGAGACTAGAATCAACATTCTCCTCGGTCAATATGAAGCCTTCAAAATGAAACCAGGAGAATCTATAACTGACATGTTTAGTCGTTTTACAGATATTGTCAATGGTCTTGAGAACCAAGGACAAAAAATTTCTGATCCCATGAAGGTGAACAAGCTTCTGCGTGGACTCTCCAAGGATTGGAATCATATAAAGACTTCAATAAGAGAGACACAAAGAATTATGCCTCTATCTGTCGACGAGCTGATTGGAACTCTTGGTCTTATGAAGTGGAACGAATTAATGAGGACGAAGATCCAAGAGGTAAGAAATCTATTGCACTAAAATCAAATGATGACTACGATGTTGCAGATTCGAAGATGATATGGATGATGAGGAGCTCGCCCTCATGATAAGAAGATTCAGAAAACTGAATAGAAAAGGCGAAGGTTCAACCCAAAGAAACAAAGTTTTCGAGACAGCAGACCAAGTCTCATTGATGATGAGGAACCAAACAAAGATGTAGTTTGATTCGAATGTAAGAAGAAGGACACATCAGACCTAATTGTCCTCTTCGAAAAGAAAAGAGGAAAAGCGAGAAGTTTCGAAAGGCTCTCAAAGCCGAAACCTGGAGTGATACTGAGAATGTGAAGAGAGTGATAATGAATATGCCAACATATGTTTGATGGCACATTCAGACTCGACTTCAGTTCTGGATCACACTCATTGATGAATTTGAGGTAAGTGATTTTAAAATTCCTGTCAAAGTCTCTAAATATATTGATGAACCGTGTTTCGGTCTTAAGACTTCTCTCAAAAGGATTTCCGAACTTAAAAAGGAAAACTCAGCTCTAAAACAAAAGGAAGTTATTTTAGAAGAAAGAGTTAAAAGTCTAGACCTAAATGTTTATGCTCTTAAAGAAAAAGAAGATGATCTTTTGAAAGAAAATGTTTTCTTAAAAACGGACTTATCAAATATTTCAAAGAAGTTTTCGATAGGATCCGAAAAGCTTGAAAAGGTTCTTTTAGTTCAAAGACCTTACTTCAATAAGTCTGGTTTAGGCATGACAGCGGAAACAATTCCCTTGATTGATTTTCCTAAAGTTAAAGAAAGAATTAAGAAAAGACCGTCGAGAGAGGCTTACAAAAATTATTTCAAGAAAGTTTTTGTAAAGTCTGTTGGTCGAAATGCTCTAAGGTGTTCAAAGTGTAACAAAGAAGGATCACTTTGAAAAAGAATGTCCTATGGTTTGGAAACGTTAAGAAAGTATGGCCTAATAATGCTTATCCTACTAACACCAAAGGACCCAAGAAAATTTGGGTACCAAAGAAAACTTGAGATTCTCTTTTAAATGCAGGTCTCCATCAAGAAAAAGATAAAATGGTATCTTGACAGCGGATGTTCAAGACACATGACAGGGAGACTCAAAGTGCTTCATAAAGCTTGTTCAAGTAAACGGTGGAAATGTTTCATTTGGAGGAAATGGCAAAGGAAGCATCGTGGGATTTGGAACTGTGAAAATTGGAAATCTTACAATAAGCAATGTTTCTCTAGTAGAAGGACTCAACTATAACCTTCTCAAGCATTAGCCAAGCGTGTGATATCTTTTGGTTTCAAGATCTCCTTTCAAGAAGGAATTTGCTATGGAATTAGTAAAGACTCTCTTGAGTCTTTCATGGGTCGAAGACATGGAAACATCTATCTCTTAGACATGAAGTTGAATGAATCACAATGTCTAATTTCAATCCAAGATGAAGCAAGCTTATGGCAATGCAAAGCTTGGCCATGTCAATATGAAGCAATTAGCCAAAATCTCATCAAAACAGCTTGTTCGAGGTCTACCCAAATTACCATATCAAAAGTCCGATCCATGCACACCCCGTATTCGGGAAAACAAGTAAGAAATTCATTTAAGCCAATAAATCTTGTCTCTACTAATCATGTATTACGATTCTCGCATATGGATCTCTTCGGACCAACGAGTAACTCAAAGTATTGGAGGTAAGAAATATTGTCTAGTAATTGTGGATGATTTCTCTCGCTTTACTTGGGTATATTTCCTTGCAAGTAAGTCGAAACCTTTTCGTATTTTGAAAAATTTGCTAAAAAGGTTCAAAACGAAAAGGATGTGTTATCTCAAGTATAAGAACAGATCATGGAGGTGAATTTGAAAATCAAGATTTCACAAAATTGTGTGATGAATGCGTTTTTAATCATGTATTCTCTTCTCCATACACTCCTTAGCAAAATGGAGTTATGGAAAGAAAGAATAGATCTCTTCAAGAAATGGCTAGAACACTTTTAATTGAAAGCAAAATTTCTTCACGATTTTGGGCTGAAACTGTTTCAACAGCATGCTATATCATCAATAGAGTCTTCCTAAGACCTATTCTTGAGAAAACCCCTTATGAATTATTCAAAGGTAAGAAGCCTATTGTTTCATACTTTCATGTGTTTGGTTACAAATGCTTTATATTGAAAAATGCAAAAGATCGAGTTGGTAAGTTTGAAGAAAGATCGATGAAGGCATCTTCCTTGGATATTCTACATCAAGCAAAGCCTACGAGTCTACAATAAGAAGAGCCGAGTGTGGAGGAGTCAATGAACGTCAAATTCCAAGACTCTACGCAAGATGAATCCAATCGAGACTCAAAATGAAGAGTCGAACTTGCTCCGCACCTTCCAAAGCCTTCTACTCAAAAAGTATCTCGACTGGAAGACCAGCGTCAAGATGTTCATGAAGACTCAAATAAAGAAAGAGATCATCAACCAGAAAAATCAACCAGCAAGCGGAAACACAAGTCCAGTCATCCTAAAGATCTCATTATCGGCGAAATTAATGAAGGAATTCGCACCAGATCCAAAAGACGTGAAGAGTCTAGCGCATTTGCTCTCATCTACGAAATTGAACCCAAAAGCATAGAAGAAGCTTTATCGATGAAAGCTGGATCGAAGCTATGCAAGAAGAGCTCGAGACAGTTCAACATTAACGATGTCTCGGGATTTGACGTCTAAACCAAAAGGTAAAATTGTTATTGGAGCCAAATGGGTATTCGAGAAACAAGATGAACGAAAAGGGAAAAGTCGTACGGAATAAAGCAAGACTCGTGGCCAAGGGATACACGCAAGAAGAAGGAATAGACTATGATGAGACTTACGCTCCTGTAGCAAGGTTAGAAGCTATTCGTCTATTACTTGCGTTTGCTTGTTACAAAAATTTCAGGTTATTCCAAATGGACGTCAAAAGTACTTTCCTAAATGGATTTATCCAAGAGGAAGTTTATGTGGAACAACCGCTTGGATTTGAAGACCCAAAGAAGCCAGACTCAGTCTTCAGACTGAAAAAGGCTCTGTATGGTCTAAAGCAAGCACCTCGAGCTTGGTACGACAGACTAAGCAAGTTCTTATTACAGAACGGCTTTGTTAAAGGTAAAGTAGACACTACTCTATTCATCAAAAAGGAAAACAAAAGCTTTTTACTCGTTCAAATATATGTTGATGACATTATTTTTGGATCCTCTAATTAAAGTCTTTGCAAGAAATTTTCTAAGTCTATGCAGGATGAGTTTGAAATGAGTATGATGGGAGAATTAACATTCTTTCTTGGCCTTCAAATAAAGCAATTGAAGGAATGAACTTTTATCTTCCAAGAAAAATATGCTAATGATCTTGTCAAAAGATTTGGATTGGAAAATTGCAAGAAGACTGACATACCAATGTCAAGTTCCTTGAAGATAGACAAAGATGAAGAAGGGAAGAAAGTTGATCAAAAGCTGTATAGAAGCATGATCGGTTCACTTCTTTATCTTTCGCTTCTAGACCCGATATTTTGTTGAGTGTTTGCATCTGTGCTAGGTTTCAATCAGATCCTAGAGAATCACATCTCATTGCCGTGAAACGTATTATCAAATACGTTGCTTCATCTTCAAGCATCGGTCTTTGGTATCCAAAGAGGGGAGACTTTAATCTTCTAGGATACTCGAGATGCGAGATCCGGTTACGAGTCGATAGAAAGAGCACTTCGGAACTTGTCAACCGCTTGGAAACAGATGTGTCTTGGTTTTCAAGGAAGCAAAGCACTTGTAGCTCTCTCAACGATGAAGCGAGTATGTAGCTCTTGGAAGCTGCGTTCGCAAATTCTATGGATAAAACAACAACTACAAGACTTTGGCATTGAAGACTCATGCACATAAATCAGATGTGACAACACCAAATACGATCAATCTCACCAAAAATCCAATCCTTCATTCAAGAGCAAAGCATATTGAGATTCGACATCACTTCATTAGAGATCATATTCAAAATGGAGAAATCTCGATTCAATTTGTTGATTCAAAGAGTCAACTAGCGGATATATTCACAAAGCCTTTGAGAAAAATCAATTCGACTTTATCCGTTCAAGACTCAACATTTTGAAGCTTAAAGAAGTTAAAGTCTAGAGACTCTCCAACTCTAAGACTCTGATCTCTCAGACTTTAAATCATGAGACTCAAACATTCATGGCTAAAGACTGTAAGTTGCTATTTTATCTAAAAGGTATGAATTCTTGTTTAGTTATTTTATCTAAATTTGAAAATGTACGATCTTTCGTTTGATTATAATCCGTGTGAAATTCGAAATCTTGTCTTTTTAAAAGGGATTAATTTTAGGAGTTATTGATTTTGAAAAGAAGTGTTCGTACACTTTCCTTGTACCGATTGAACTTCCCTTTTTCAAAAACTGAGTTATATATATACAGTTTCTCTTCGCCCAATCTTCAAAACCCTAAAAGGCACTCTCCTCCCAATACTGTTTTTCTACTTCTTGTTCGTCGTCGAGAAAGTGGTCATTTTTTTCTTGGGAAAAGCAAGTGAAGGAATCTTCCAATAGACAAAGAAAGATGTCGTCTTCGAGGAAATCATCAAGAATCGCAAGGGGGACCACAAAGAATGGAGAAGGGACCGACTCACTTCGATCTTGCGAGGAAGAAGACTTATCAAGTCAGCGACAAAGTCCGATTCGCTCTCCTCCACGTCATTCAACACCTCCCGCCCCACAAGGTGCAAGTCAATATCCGGAAGAAGAGATAATCGAGGAAGCCGACCCAAGAAGAGTCCAAAGACCCTCCTTTATCTATAAGCTTTATCGTGCGTTGAAAAGCTCCGGTTCTTCATTAAAATATATAGATGACTTCCTTAAGGACAAAAATTATGGGAATGAGTATCTTTTTCTGCGGAAAATGGAAGAATTGGGAGTTGCTCCTAAAGGAAGGGCAGAGGAGGCTCTTGCGAACATTCCCAGTGACCCTCGTTTGCCAGGACAAAATCTGATTGAAGGAACGATGATGATGAGAATGTTCCTTGAATTTCAACCTAAAATGGGTGTGGCAGCAAAGGTGAAAGGAAATCGGATGGATTTGTTTAAATCCAAGGATCAGGAAAAAGTGTATTTCAGGCTGTTGAAAAAAGGGGTGATAAACCCTAGAAGTGTTGATTTTGACTTCCTGGATGCCATCAACATGAACTTAAGAGAGAAGTTGAATTTGCTTCAACTTGAGACTTTTTGCTCTGACTCTACGGACGGGTATGCTCAACTGACCGCTTATTTCTATTCAAATCTTAGCTTTTTGGATGCGAATAGAATTTCATTCAGTGTTCGAGACCAAGTCTACGTGGTAGATGTGAATATGTTGGCGGACATAGTTGGAGTTGAACGAGGACGATATTTACCAATCAAAGTCTCACCTGCTCGTACTACTCTGGATCTTGTCAAAGATATGGACGCAGAGAAGAAAATTACCTACTCAAGGATGAAGGCCATCAACATTGTGCTTCATAAGATTGTGATTAACGTCTCAGACCAAAGTCTACGTCAAAGACTCGTGTCTCTTTCAAGCAAAGTTGATGTACGCGATCAACTCGGGACGGAAGTTTTCTCTACCGCACACTATTCTTTTCCATATGTACGAGCAATGTCGAAAAACAAAAGACAATTGCCTTATCTGGTGCGGTGACCAAGATCTTGAGACACATGCATATTGAACCGCCACAATCATTTTGTGTTCGACCGTGTGATAAGATGGTGGTAAGCTTGAAGATGTTAACAAAGATGCGTCTGCAAGAACTTTCAAAGGCAATGGAGAAATTCAGAGTGAAATCTCCAGTTCAGTCTGCCTCAAAGAGAAAGGGAAAGGCGGCCATTGGTGCCCCATCGAAAAAGAAGAAAAGAACTCTCATCCTGGAGGATGAAGATGAAGATGAAGAGGATGAAGATCCCACTATCCAAGCACTGACAAGAACCAGACGTTTTATGTCTCAACCGTCAGAACTTCAGAAGAACAGAGAAGAAGAAAAGCAGAGAGAGAAGGAGAAAGAAGCTGACGAAGAAGGAGAAGGAGAAAAAGAAAAGTCTCATTGATGAATGCGGAGAGAAGGGAAATCAAGAGCATGATCATCACTCTTCCCCTTTCGATGTCTTAGAGACAGGGGGAGTTAGCGAGCAAGAGAGGTCCACACCTCATGCGATCGACGGTGAAGATCTAAGACAATCTCCGAAGACCCGAAGAAGTTCGGGTCTCTCAATTGCTGAAGAAGGTCACGATACGTCGTAACCAAATCGCAAGACTTAACGAAGCGCCATCGCCCTCGCATACACACCATCCGAGAAAGCCAATGCTAGTACACGGACGGACGATTCTGCAGATTTTCGTCGTATCATGGATATTCTTCGGAAATGCGTGCCGGATATATGCTCTGGACTGTGAAATCCAAGCCATGAAGAATGCTGGACAAGCATCTTCAGTCTCTCTGGATGATAAATTCAAAGACCTCGCTCTGCAACTTCAAGCCAATGCTAAGGGAGAAGAGGTAGCTCAACTGAGGGAAGACATGAAGAAGCTCAAAGGAGTAGTCCAGTTCATTGGGGATTTCCAGATCGTGCGCATTCCCAAGCAGACATGACTCCTTTCTCACCCTTTTTAATGATGACAAAAAGGGGGAGAACCAATTTGAACCAACATCTTTTAAAACTTTGACTTTTGTGGTTATGTTTATGACTTGAGAACTTGAACTTGAGTGTGAATTTGATTTTGATGCTTGACTGGTTGCATTTATATCAAGTGTTGTTATATGGTATTACTCATGAAAGACTAACCAATTTTCTGTGGATGCAGAGTCTGGTTGTTTTATTAATCTTTATGAGTTAGCCATATTGCTTGAGAAATGTTTTTGCAGGTCAAAGTTGTTCAAATCTACAAGAAAGTTTTGTCACCATCAAAAAGGGGGAGATTGTTAGAGAAATCTTTCCAAAATATTTTGAAGCTGACAAAACGTTTCTATCAGTCTAAGTCTGGATGTTCGGAGACCGACAGTTTAAAGTCTAAAGACTTTGTATTCTCGAGACTCAAGACTCAAGACTTAAGTCTATTCTCACGGCGATGATCTTCTAATCCAAGTGTGAAAGGAAATCCAAAGCGAAGTATATGGTTGAGGATTCGATCCTATCCTCTGGAAAAGATTCTTTGGTTGGATAAACATTTCGGATTCTTTGATTCTTATCTAAGATCGATTGAAGATCCGATGGTCGACGAAATATTCTTGGAATGTTCTATTCTTGGAAACCAAGATCCCGATTGTATGGGCGAACAGATTGATGGCTATCATCAGATTCCTTAAATAGCTCGGATGATCTTCTTGATTGATTCCGTCAACGGGTAGATTGGAGGAATTCCTTTGGTAAGTGCCAACGGCTATGATGGCATAAAGGAGTATAAAAGGAAGACGTTCTAGTTGTTTTAAGTGGGTGATCGATAGAAAAATTCCAGAGTCGAAGAACCTTGATTATTAGTCGATCTGATCGAAAGCGAAATTGTATACACGAGAGTGTTTGTATTTGGTGATACCTTGAGCGAGTGTGGTAGATCATCTACACCAAGAAGTCAAGGAAGATCAACACCGTAACATCTCTTTGTTCATAGTGGAATCAGCCGAATTGGCATGTTGGTGCGAAAAGTGGACGTAGGCTTGGATCAAGCCGAACCACTATAAACCGCGTGTTTAATTCTCTCTTTCCTTACTCAGTCTTACGTTGATTATTACTTAACGCAAACTATCTTTCAACTGTCTAAGTATTGCGCAAGTATACAGAAATTATTAAGAAAAATCTTTGTATACCTATTCACCCCCCTCTAGGTACTCATACTAGCAATTTCAACAACAACCTCCTCTTCTTCGTAACTCTTAAGATGAAATTTCAATAGGTAGATTGTATAATTGTTGAACTCATCTCTCTGACTTTGGTATATATCTTTAAAGAGAACAATGTCATTGTGCATTAAAATATCAAAGAATTATAAACTAATGTTCATATCTTCATCAGAGATCAAATTTTCCCAACAATCGAGGCCTAAACCGCAACAATTACAGCCCCCGTGCCTCACAAATTTCATTTGTGCTCTTATCCTATGTTTTTGTATAATTTACTATTCATTTCTATACAAGTTAGTTTATCAGTTTTTACAATCACCCGTAATATCATAAAAAAATTTATTATTACCGTCTCATACTATTATTACAACCAAACATGTCATGGTCGTGCGGTCTATCTATTTAGATAAAATGATTGCGGTGGAAAAAACTCGAGCCTCATTTATACATGTGGTTGGAAGTATGCTTTGTAGTGGTCGCGGTGACAGGAAAATCCCCGGCTTTTCGAGCAAGGACCACCTTGGAACTTTTGCGTTTAATGGATTTATCTTCTCCCACCATCGCTTTCGCCCTTTACTAGTGGTCTATGCTGTCGTCTTCTTTGAAAATATATTTGGATCGACCTCCATTATCAGGTGGCTCTCCGTTTAACTTGAGTTTTGTCGTAGCAAGCTGCATCACAGCCAGTCCAGGGCTTCAGGCATGTGGATCATGGGCTTTCACAATATGGATAATGACACAATTGTTCATGACCTTTGGCCCAATGTGATTCAATGTACAATATAATCCATAAACTTCTAATCTATTCAATGTGATCTCTCAACTTTTGTCAAATATGTAATGTGTTCTCTAAACTTTTAATCTATTTAATGTGATCTCTAAACTTGAATCATACGTTCAATGTAATCCTTGAACTATTCCTTCGTCTACTTCAAGATCAGGATCAACTTAAACATTTTCATGTAATTTATGAATAAAATAGAATATGTAATAAAAGTTCAGGGACCATGTTTGACAAATTAAAAGTCATATACATTACACATTAGGTTAAAGTTCGATAACTACATTACACATTAGGCCAAAGGTCAAGAACCACTAGTATGATTTTCCATCCACAAAATGCTTCATGCTAGAAGGTTATTAAATGAGTTTAGCATATGTGCTAAATAAAACCTCAACTTTCGAAAATGAAGGATTCAATGCAGCAAGTTCCCACGCGAGTCACATCAAATTCCACAATTTAAATTAAATTTAGTACATGTACTTAACTCCTTTGAATAATTTCTTTTCCAACTAGCACGGACAGTGAGGTGAAGGGAGGATAGGCCGACAAGATGAACGGACGATAGGTCGACATGGCAATGGAGCTGGGCTAATGAGGTTGTGGGAGCTAAAAATTGTGATGATTTGAGGATGACAATTCTAAAACGCTAATATATGAACCAAGAGTGCACTAGGAAGTTTGACTCCAGATGCACAGAGGGTCCATATAAGGATGACGTTAGCAACAAAACCTCCACTAGTGCAGAAGAACCGTGTTGCTATCAGATGAGAAGTGTCTCTAAGAATTATAAAGACCTCGTAGAAGGAGAACAAGCTTGGTTTTGCAGAAGTTATGATGAACCTATAGAAGGTATACAGTCAAGAGAGCTTCAGGGTATCAATAGGCTTGGAGGTATCAAGTAGTGAAAGGTGAACCAACCGAAGAACGTGTTATATTTGAAGGTCAAGGGGCAATGTGCAACATAATTTGTTCTTACTAATGTCTACGAATGAAATGGCGGTTCTACTACGAGCATCTACATCTTAGAAGGAAGACCCAATTTCTATGTGAATTTTATTTTAATTCAAAATGGTATTTAAATATTAAATTATACATTTATCTAACAACTTAAATTCTTAAAATAATTGATAGTGATCTTACAAAATTCCAAACTAAAGTTGATTTTGAGTGTTGGCATACATAAAAAGTCGACTAGAAAAGATAATAATGCTTTTATCATAATTGAGTGGGCAGTAGATGATGACAGACTGCGGTAAAAGCAGACCAACTATTTTACTAGTGTCGTTGAATCCTTTTATGCCCACAACTACGATCGATTACCATCAATTTATTGATTCACATATTGCTTATTCATTGTCGCAAAATTCAAGCTGTAGAAAAGGTCTTGGATGGTTCTTTTCCTCTGTTATTTTTCGTAACCACTTGTTATATATGCTTGGGATAAGTTTAAAGGAAGTTTAGAAACTTACCACGAAAATGCAATTGAATACTAAAAATTTCAAAAAATACAATCGAGCGTTTAAAACTTGTCACGAAAATTCAAAAAAATCATAAAACCCTCAAAAGTGCTATTAAATCTTAAAACTTGTTACGAAATCCTAAAACTTTTAAAAAGTATAATCAAATGAAGAATTTAATTGGACAAATTTAATAAATTTTAGGGGGCGTAAGAACAGTCCAAGTATCATAACTTGGCACAGGAGGACACTTAAGTGCCATAACTTCAAAAAAAATACACTTAAGTGCTAGTTTTGAAGTTAAATGAAACACTTAAGTGCCACTCCGGCGAAAATTCGACCAAATGGCTGATGTGGCAATTTTCCGGCAAATTTAGTCCAAAACGGCGTCATTTTGCACATTAACATGGCGAGAAAATGCAAAAACGACGTTGTTTCATGTCTCGATGTGTAAATAATAATAATAATAATTAAATAATTAATATTAATATTAATTTTATTTAAAATATTCGAAAATTTTAAAAAATTAAAATTAAAATTATTTTTGAAAAAAAGGAGGCCAAAGGGGCGGGCGAGGGCTAAGCCCTCGCCGCCACCGCCTCCCCGCCGTTGCCGGGAAGGGCCGAAGACGGAGGGGGGAGGATCGGCCGGGGTCGCCGGCCCCCGGCAGATCGACGGCGAGGGCCGCGAGCCCTCGTCGGATTGCGGTGAGGGCTTGCGAGCCCTCGCCCAAATCTGGGGCGAGGGTCACGGCCCTCGCCTAGATCCGGCAAGGGCTCGCAGCCCTCACCGCTAGTCGGCCGGGGGCCGATAACCCCAACTGACCCTCCCCCCTTCGGCGACGGCGAGGAGGCGGTGAGGGCCCGCAGCGCTCGCCACGATCCAACGAGAAAATTTAATAAATTCATTTATTTTTATGGGTGATAAAAATGATCTTTTTTAGAAAAATATTTTCTAAAATCATCTATTTTTTACGAAACAAACGGAGTCTAAGTTGAATCCTATTTACCTAAACAATAGTAGAAAAGAAAACCATTGAATTTGATAACATTTGACCCCCCAAGAAATATGTAAATTCAATCTATTGGAATCTTAGACTTTGTACACTTAGTTGGAATCCTTTATGCAACGTTTGAGCTCCATCCTTTTTCTCAGGACAATGAGAAAACCTAATCTTCATGGGACAAGGTCAGCATTCCCTACCATGGACTAAATGGGGCAAAGTTGTCAGGCCGAATCAAACGTTTGACATCAACTCAAACAATCTAACGGACCGCGATTATCGTCCATCAATGGTTGACGATGATTGTCAATCGATAGACTAATAAATTGATTTGACAACTTTTCCATTTGAATGGCTAAAGCTCGAGGTGCCGTGGAAAGAAACAGACAATGGGCCTTGGTCAAGGCAATGAGCAAATTTTCAATGATTTAATTTTGAAACGTTCCTTGTCTTTTGAAACTCAGCTATGATTGCGCCTAACATAGAGGAGGGAATAGAAATTTTTCCAAGAACGGTAAAGAAGAGGAGCATAGACATCTGGTTTTTCTATCTAAAGTTTGACTAAAGTTGAACGTCAATTTTGGTTGTACTCATCATGAGATTTTTAATGATACCCAATTTGCCCAAGTCAAAATGGCAAATCTCAAGATTTTTAACTCTAAACGATGATGGTGTGACCGTGGGAAGTCATCGTGTTAGAGATATTGATCCCCATCTTAAGATAGATTTGGGATGCAAAAATCAATCTGGAAATTTGATTTATAGAGTGATACAAGACATTTGAGTGAGAACTATTCATGTAGCTATCTTATAATTATTTGCAATAACTTTGAGATTTGATTGCGTAAATTAATGTCTTTTTAAAAAAAATTCCCAACATTACTTGGAAAAACAGAATCGGGAAGTGATGGTGAGAAGACCGAGCAACCAAAAACATTCTCCTCGGCAAGCCGATCCTGATGGTTGAATAGGAAAGGGAAAATGTCACAAATGGTCCTTACACTATTACTTAATGTGCAATTTGGTCCATGAACTTTCAGTCAGCTCAATTTGGTCCTTGAACTATTGATAAATGTCCGATTTGGTCTCTGAACTTTCAATCAGCTCAATTTGATCCCTGAATTATTTGATAAATGTTTGATTTGGTCCCTGAACTTTCGACCGGCTCAATTTGATCAATGAACTATTGATAAATGTTCGATTTAGTCCTTAGTTACTGTTTTTCCTTTTTTATTATTTTTTTCTATTTTTATTATTTTTTTAATTTTTTTTGCTTCTTCTCTCTTCCCTCCGCCGGAGGAGGGAAGCCGGCTCCGGCGAGGGTCGCCCTCACCGGCTGGCCCTCGCCGGACGCAAGCGAGGGCGGCCCTCGCCGGCATCGAGCGAGGGGCTCCCTCGTAGATCTGGCGAAGGAGCCCCTCCCCGACGTTGGGCGAGGGAGCCCCTCGCCCGACGCCAGGGTGCTCCTCACCCCCAATGCCGATGAGGGGCTCCCTCGCAGCCTGGCGTCGGGCAAGGGGCTCCTTCGTAGATGGGCTCCCTCACCAGATCTACGAAAGAGCCCCTCGCCTAACGCCGAGGAGGGACTCCCTCGCAAACACCAGCGAGGGCCACCCTCGCTTGCGTTCGGCGAGGGCGACCCTCGCCGGAGCCGGCGGAGGGAAGAGAGAAGAAGCAAAAAAAAAAAAAAAATAATAATAATAATAATAATAAAGGAAAAACAGTAACTAAGGATTAAATCGAACATTTATCAATAATTCATGGACCAAATTGAGCCGATCGAAAGTTCATGGACCAAATCAGACATTTATCAAATAGTTCATGGACCAAATTGAGCCGATTGAAAGTTCATAAACCAAATCAGACATTTATCAATAATTCAATGACCAAATTAAGTCGATTGAAAGTTCAGGACCAAATTGCACATTAACTAATAAGTATATGGACCATTTGTGACATTTTCCCAATAGGCAAAAAAAAAAAAAAAAAAAAAAAAAACCACGATTGGGCCAATTAATGTTGAGAAAATTTAGAAGCTGGGAGAACTTTTTGAGCCCACAGTCTTTTGGGCCTAAATTTAAAACTTGGAGCGGCCCAGGGGAAACTACCGTAAAAGTTATGGCATTGAAAGATTGTCAGGAGCTTTTATAATTGGAGAAGTCTGCATGATTAAATTAATACATAAATAATAAAAAAAAAAATATATAGCCACAACGAAATTTAAAACAATTATATCCTAAAACAGTCACTACCTTTAGATGAATTGTTGATTCGGAGATGTGGTCTCCTTCACCGACCGTTTCTCCCCTCGACAAAGGAGACGAGCAAAAGTTTTCTCCTTCTCCAGCATGGATCTTGCTTCTTCCATCATGCATAAGATGAGATCCCGCTAGTACCTAATCCTAGGCGCAAGCTAGACCCGACAACCACCAGGGAGAGAAATACGGTTTTAGTGGTCATATTTTCTGATATGGAAAAAAATACGCACCATACATTTATTACGTGTCAATGTTTTAATGGAGTGCTTATGCAAAGATGAGTAGATTTAGACCTGCTCAAATCTAAGGCTTCTAGACTCGGCAACCGAAAGGGAGAGAGAGATGGGGTTTCAGTGGGCATATTTTCTTATATGGAAAAGCTTAATATACATTTATTTCGTGTCAATATTTTAATGGATTGTTTATGCAAAGATGAGTAGATATAGACATGCTCAAATCTAAGGCGTAAGCCAAATTTAGCAACCACCAAGGAGAGAGAGGGGTTTTAGTGGGCA
This sequence comes from Eucalyptus polyanthemos subsp. polyanthemos, assembly GCA_017140185.1. Taxonomy (NCBI): domain Eukaryota; kingdom Viridiplantae; phylum Streptophyta; class Magnoliopsida; order Myrtales; family Myrtaceae; genus Eucalyptus; species Eucalyptus polyanthemos. The sequence continues at coordinate 27,459,680 of CM029464.1, read as the reverse complement.
TATATTTTCCAATATGGAAAAGAGTATGCAGAATACGTTTATTATGTGTTGATCAAATCTTAGGAACAAACTAGACTCGCAACCACTAGGGAGAGAGAGATGGAGTGGCATATATTTTCTAATATGGAAAAGAGTATGCAACATATATTTACTATGTGTCAATGTTTTAATGAAGTGCTTATGCAAAGATGAGTAGATCTAGACGTGGTAAACTCTTTGCACGCGTTTGGATCGTTTGCAGCTTGGCATATAAATGGATCAAGTTCCTTCGGTGGGATTCGCTTTGATGAAACAGAACACTGAGACAGTGCAATTCAAGTAAAGCATTAATGCGGTTGTTGATCAAAAAGTTGACCATAGGAGGTGGGACTACAGTAGGGATGAGCAAGACAACGTGCTGATGTAGCCCATCTAAAGCTACACCAATGTAGCTAATAGGAGTGTGCATGATCCGGGCGAGCGGGTCGAAACCGGGATCCACCTATTTGTTGCATGGAGAACGGCCGCTCGCGAAAAGGAAATTCGGACATCAGAAGGCTCATTTCAGCAGAGCTCTTCCATTAAGAAGATGAAAAAAGAGAGGCGCTTCGAGCTCAATCAATCCCTGGGACAATTCGACTCACTTTCATATGTTCGACTCAACGAGAACGGAGCTCGCGCGCTCTTCTTCAGGCCATCGCGATGGAGCTAGGGTTTCGCGCAAGATATTTTGGGAGTGGAAAAAGGAGGACCTCGGAGTATTTGGCGTTGAAGATGATGATGGAGGTGAAGGAGAAGGAGAACCGTCAAGGGGGTCCGTGCACTACTTGCCTTTTGATGCTTGGTTTGTTAATTGATAATTTTGAATTATTTTTAAATATTAAAAAGTAATCAATCCAATCTAGGTAGGACGAGTGGACGGATCCGCCCATGAAATCGAAAACCAATTCCCATAAATTGGAACCGGGAACCGGACCGATTCCCTCAAGAATCACCGGTTCCGGGCGGTTTCAGTACAGTTCCGAGCAATTCGGACAGATCCCCGTTCATCTGCTGATGTGGTGTGCATTTACCACTCGGATATGGACACGCGTCTTGTGAGGGATCCGCTGAAAAATAAAGAGGCTGGTTCTCTCGGCTGGCTCGGCTTGGCTCGTTGGCAAAAGAAAGGACAGATAAGTCATTGGGTCAATATACGCGTAACACTCCCGCTCAAAAAATCTATCTCCTCACTTGAATTTGCTGCATTTTTTCTCTCTCGTGGGAGAACAAACAGAGAATGACTACGACCTCCTCTGTTTCCTTCTTCCCGCATCCCACCCCCTCTGCTTACGCCTTTCTCTCTCTCTAGACCCACAGCAACGCCGTCGACAATGGCCGCCGGGAGCCTCCGCTCTCCGGCCCCCTTCCTCCTCCTCCTCCTCCTCCTCCTCCTCGCAGCCTCCGCCGACGACTCCGCCGTCATGGCCGAGATCCTCGCCGCCCTCAAGCCGTCGGGCTGGTCCTCGAGCCAGAACTACTGCGAGTGGACAGGCGTCAGCTGCGACTCCTCCTCGCGAGTCACCGTCATAAAGCTCTCTACCGCCTCCCTCTCTGGCGCCCTCCCCTCGGATCTTTCCTCCCTCTCCCAGCTCCAATCCCTCTCCCTCCAGAGTAACTCCCTCTCCGGCGCCGTCCCTTCCTTCGCCGGCCTCGCCTCCCTCCAGTCCATCCGCCTCGGCGACAACAACTTCACCTCCATCACCTCCGGCGCCTTCCAGGGCCTCACCAGCCTCCTGACCCTCAGGCTCAGCAACAATCTCGACCTCCCCTCCTGGCAGATCCCGGCGGAGCTCAACGCCTCGACGTCCCTGACTGTCCTCTTCGCCAACAACACCAACATCACCGGCACGATCCCGGACTTCCTCGGAACCCTCCCTAGCCTGACGAAGCTGAGGCTCTCCTACAACAACCTCACCGGGGCCCTCCCCTCCTCCTTCGGCGGTTCATCGATCCAGAACCTCTGGATCAACAACCAGGCGATGGGGCTTTCCGGCGGCATCAGCGTGTTGGCCGGGATGACCCAGCTGAGCCAGGTCTGGCTCCTGAGCAACCAGTTCACAGGTCCGATCCCCGATCTTTCGCAATGCACTAATTTGTTCGATCTCCAGCTTTGGGACAACCAGATCACTGGGGTTGTGCCCGCCTCGCTGTTGGCGCTCCCTGCCTTGAAGAATGTGTCCTTGGGTAAAAATAAGTTGCAGGGTCCCGTCCCTGGTAATAGCAGTGGAATTCGCGTTACCTATGAGGGTAATAGCTTTTGCAACAGTGCGCCGGGCCCTTGCGACCCACAGGTTACTGCATTGCTCGAGGTGGCCAGCGCGTTGGGGTATCCGATCACGCTGGCGGATTCTTGGACTGGGAATGATGCTTGCCAGGGCAGCTGGAGTGCCATTTCTTGCCAGGGGAAGAATGTGACCGCTGTTAATTTCTCGAAGCGGGGGTTTAGTGGGACCATCTCGCCTGCATTTGCGAATCTCACCTTGCTCCAAACGTTGCTGTTGAACGACAATAATCTTACTGGGTCTATTCCGGAAAGCTTGACTACGCTGACTCAGCTTCAAGTTCTTGATGTGTCGAACAATAATCTCAATGGATGGATACCGGTTTTCCCAGCCTCGGTGAAGTTGACTACTACTGGTAATCCGTTAATTGGTGGTTCAGGGACGAATTCGACTGATGGTGGCTCACCTGGATCGTCAAATGGTTCTTCACTTTCAGGTGGTGTAATTGCTGCTGTTGTCGTAGGTGTCCTTATTTTCATCGTGGTGGCGTTGTTTGTCTTGTACAAATTCTGTCACATCATCCGACGACACAGGAAATTCAATAGTGTAGACAATCCGGAAATCGGGATGGAAGTAGCTAAGAATGGGGCCGGGAATGGTGTGAATGGTTATGGTGGGCTTCCAAGGGAATTGCATAGCCAAAGCAGTGGGGACCATAGTGATTTTCCTGTTTTTAACGGAGGAAATGTTAAAATTTCAATCGAAGTCCTTAGACAAGCGACTTGTAATTTTAGTGAAGAGAACATTTTAGGAAGAGGTGGTTTTGGTGTTGTTTACAAAGGGGAGTTGCACGATGGCACCAAAATTGCTGTTAAAAGAATGGAATCTGGGGCAATGGGCACGAAGGGAATGAAGGGATTCCAAGCTGAGATTGCAGTACTTACAAAAGTGAGGCATAGGCATTTAGTCATGCTTTTAGGGTATTGTATCAAAGGTGATGAGAGGCTTTTAGTGTATGAATATATGCCACAAGGGACTCTCGCGCAACATCTGTTCGAGTGGCAAGAGAAGGGGTATGCACCTCTGACTTGGAAGCAAAGGGTGACCATTGCTTTGGATGTTGCTAGAGGAGTGGAATACCTGCACAGTTTAGCCCAACAAAAATTTATCCATAGGGATTTGAAGCCAGTAAACATACTGCTGGGAGATGACATGAGAGCCAAAGTTGCTGACTTTGGTTTGGTTAAAAATGTTCCTGATGGGAAGTATTCCATGGAGACACAGTTGGCTGGGACTTTTGGGTATTTAGCTCCGGAATATGCATCAGGTAAATTGATCTCTATTGTTTCTTTCATTGAGATTACATAAGTGTGATATCTTTCAGTAGGAATAATGGATAGGAGTCCTGCAGACGAACTGGTGGACTTTATATCTATGTTTTCACCTCATTGTAGCTGGATGTTTTGTTCAAATTGAGCCTTATAATGGTAAGATTGATCAGCATGCATTAATTAACTCAAATGTGCGTGATTGCTGTTAAAATATCTAAGTCAATTCAATTGCTCTGATCCAATTTAGGGGGGATAGTGAAATCACCTGACTACAAATTGTTGATTAGAAACCAAGGGTGACTTCTTTATGTTACCCATTCTTGGGGCGCTTTTATCTTCTCTTAACATGAAATCTGAGCAGAGGCTTTTCTTTTCCTTATCGATGAAATTGCATTGAACTTTGTATGGGTCTTTTTTTGTCCGTACAGCCACTGGAAGGGTAACTACAAAGGTCGACGTTTACGCATTTGGTGCTGTCTTGATGGAGATCATTACTGGTAGAAAAGCATTAGACAACACCATGCCAGATGAGAGGGCGCATTTGGTCACTTGGTTCCGTAGAGTTCTGATGATTGACAAGGAAAACATCCTGAAAGCTATCGACCACACTCTTGACCCCGATGAAGAAACCTTAGAGAGTATAATCAAAGTTGCTGAGCTGGCTGGTCATTGCACTGCTGAAAAACCGTTCCAGAGACCTGACATGGGCCACACTGTCAATATTTTGCATCCCCTCGTGGAGCAATGGGAACCAACTAGCCATGAAGAAGAAGAAAGCTCTGGTATCAACCTCCACACGAGCATTCCTCAAGCCTTAGGCACTTCCTCCAGTTCAACACTGTCCTTCTCCGATAAGCAGTCTAGCATTCCACCAAAACCTTTGACGTTTCCAGACTCATTCAGTTCAACTCATTGCCAGTGAGGAAAGTAATGGGAAAAAATGTGGTCGGGCTGGCCATGTAAAGTATTTGATGAAGTGGGTTGCCAGCAGAAAGATTAAGATGCTCTCATAAAAAGTTGCTTCAAGGCTGTCGAAAATAGACTGTATGAGCTAGTGGTCACGATTGCCACCAGGCGATTTAGCTTCGATAAGTGTATTTTTTCCTTCCAATCCTGAGTCGGTACGAGTTCACCATTTCTTCCCCCTCTTTTCGTATATGATCTTTTGTTGTTTTTTGGATTCTCTGAGGAAAAGATTGACTTGTGGATTCTTATCAGAGAAAGCAATATTAAATTTGCCTGAAAGTGTGTTCCTGCACTCAATATTTCTTGCTCTTGTCGCGAATCATGACTAATTGCCGCACCAGTTCTTCCCTCGGTGTGTCATGTAGTGTGGGTATCATTCCTTAGGGTCTGTCATAGAGCGTGCTGTTCATTGAATTCTGCAACTTGCAAGGAAGATGTGTTAGCTGTTTTGGACGTTTGTGTCTTTTTCTGGCCAGATGGCTGTTTTGGACTTTCAGAGGCTGGAAATCCTGAGATGACGGGTTACTTATGGAGATTGAGGAGAAGAAAGGAAGAGAGAGAGAGAGAAAATTATCTTGCCTAACATGGTTTTTAAATTGGGATTTGGTGGGGTTAAGGTTACGAGTCATCTCCACACATGATAGCTGGAAGAGCTTTGAGTAGGGAGTTTATGCGTTTAGCGTGCATTAAAAGTGGGCCTTTATTGAAAAGTGATGTGCGAGCCATGGGAAAATAACACTATATAAAACACAACAAGCCCATTTAAGCTCTACTGATCCCTTCATCCTCACTTTTGCTTTTATCATGAATAATTCACTCTCACATCCACTCTTCATCCACCCTTTCTACATGTTTGAACATTCAATTTCATCGCATGGAACAATGCATGTATGTGTTTTTATTTTTATTATGCATATCGCATTTTGTGATACTTGCACGCAGACATGGTAAACACATGGCAATTTTGTTGCACGCCAAATGCCCTTGATCTTCGTTCACCCTTTCGACACGTTTCAACCTTCATTTTTATCACAAGAACCGATGTAGATATATATTTTCGTGTGTATTGCATTCTTATAATATGTACGTTATCTACATTCTCCCACAAATATCTTATATGTGTCTATAACGAAAAACTAGTAAGACATAAGTGATCCAAAAAACTGGAAAAAAAATTATATTAAATACAATATAAAGCACAGTTACATCAAAAATAGTTTTTATTATTATTAGTATTATTGGCAATAAGTTGAAATGGAGAAAGCACAATAAATCTATTGTCATGCATGATGAAGGTCTCTTAAGCTTACCTGTACATTACACGAATCAATTACTAATTTGTACAAGTCACAATGAAGTAGATAAATTACTCGTGCTTAACTGCTTATTACAGAGACATAGTACGCGATATAAATAGATCGGGAAAAAAAAATTTGAATAAAGAACTTATATTGAAAACAATATATTTCGTGATTAGTTGAAAAAAATAATAATCATAGATTCGTTTCATGCAAGGGGCAAATATAATAAACCGGGACATGAAGCGTGGTTTAATTTAAGTTCACAAGTAAAACTTGTCAATATGTGAGAAAAAGCCTATCATGTAAAGGGCCCAAACAATCGCAATCAGGCTATGGTCACCTATGTAGCACGGATACTCTCCGGAAGTCTTCGTGTCGTGTTCGACACTCCGACACGTGTCCGACACGCTCCGACACGTCCCTACACGCTCCGACACGCGGTTAACGAGTGTCGAAAAATCCGACACGTGGTCAATTTTCTCCGACACGCGAGTCCAGAATTCCGACACGCGATTCCGACACGCACGGGGTCAAATTTAAAAATTTCTAATACTTGAGGGGTCAAAATATAAATATACACAAAAGAAATAATAAAAGAAGTAATAAAATTGCTATAAATATATACGCATGAGGTCAATTTGTTTTTTTCAGTTTTTTTTTAGAATTGTTTTATTTTTTTTAAAGTCTTTTAGTATGAAAGAAGTAATAAAAAAATGCTATATATGATAAATAAATAAATTTAAAAATATCATTTCAGCATTTTTCTTTAAACAATGTTTTTTTCCTCTAAGTTTTGTGTATTATTGTAACAAATTAAAATAATGAATGATATTATTTAATATTTTTCGTGTAAATTAATTCTAGGCTATTATTATTATTATTATTTATGTATTTATATATAAAAATATATTTAATATATAACGATCGGAACGTGTCGAAATTCTCTATTTTTAAGAAATGACATGTCGGCGTGTCGTGTCGTGTCGTGTCGTGTCGTGGTCGCGTGTCACATGTAAAGGGCCCAAACAATCGCGATCAGGCTATGGTCACCACCAAAGTTGTCCTTTTAGGTGACCTAACTAAGCCAGCTGAAGTCTACGACGATGGATTGCGATCCTCTAAAATTAGGGGATAATTTGCAGCCTAAAGTTGCCCCCGAGAGGTTGACAATTCATTCTAGGACTGATTGTAGCTAAGCTGAATATTTTATATAATAATAAATTATCCTTGAGCAAGCCGATCGAAAATAATAGAAGAAGCGAATTTGACTATAATATTATAACGCACATAAATAATCAAAATAAGGAGCATACTCCTTTGAAATCGTCAATGTAGCATGCCAAGAGAAAGAAGCCAGAGCACCCACCACGATTCACCACATATCGACTTGTGGTAGATCAATCATTATTAATTATTATATATACTAGGGGCTCCGTTTGTTTAACGAAAAGAAATAATTAAGATAATATTTTTCAAAAAATGATAACTTGTACTGCTTAAAATAATTAGGCAATAGAAAAATGTTTTCGTAATCGATAACAATTTATGTCTAAATATTTTTGTGAATGAATTTTTTTAATTAATTTATATTTATAAATGATATAAGTCATTATTTTTAGGAAAATGTTTTTGATATCGTTCATTTTTCACTAAATAAATAAAGCCTAAGTTTGCGTAATGAGGGAGCAACGTGGGAGTTGGCCCAACTGGAGTTGGACTTCTTTCATCAACTGGAGGCCAGCATGATTCGAAACGGGAACCTCCCCCTCTCTTTTTTAATAAATATTTTGTTTCTTTTTTCCGTTTTTCTCCCTTTCCTTTTGCAAAATTTTCTTTTCTTGTTTTGTCAATAAACATAAGATTTTTCCACAATTTTACTTCCCTTATTTTCGTTTTGCTCTTTATTGTATTATTTCCTTTTTTCCCCAATTTAATCAAATACAAAGTCATATTTTTGTTTATCGTTTTCCAAAACGCATCTTCTGAGCATAAGAATACACTTTTGTTCTCATAGACATATATTCTTTCTTACTATAATTTTACTGTGTTAAAAGATCTTTAAAAATTTATTGCAAGAAAATTCAAATATGAAAGTTTATTTTACTTTTCTTGGATCTATTGCGTGACGTTCCAATGTAAAAATAAGAAAAATAAAAAAAAAAATTACCAATTTTCAAGGTCTAATAGCATGAAAAATCATACACTAGTATATCTGAAAAATTTTGCCTTCTATTAATTTATGTTAAATTTTACCGTTAGATTTCTAAGTTAAATGACACGTGCCAGCTAACTAGTGTATTAGTCTGAAGTTTTATCCTCCTTTTGTCACAAAGGTATTAATTTATGATTTTTTGTGATACTAATATAATATAACGGAAACTTATGGATGTTAAAACTATCACAAGTGTATCAAGTTAATATTTTTAGTAGTAGAAAAAAAAAATAGTTTGAAGTAAATTTATCATAGCTATACCAATTCTAGATTTTTTTTGTCAAAAATTAATTTAAAGTAAATTTATCATATATGCACCAATTTAGAGTTTTTTTGTGGCATTAACTCTATTAACTAATCAATAACAATAATCTGTATCCTAATTAATGAGTACTCGTTAGCGGGTGTGTTTACAAGGGGCCACCACTATTGAGCCATCTACAACTTTTTTATTTGTCTTAGCATAGGTAACAATAACCTAGTCACATATATTCTTTTTTTATTTTTGCTTCTAAGTACAAACTCATACTTTTGTAGAAATAAGTTGTATTGTTGTAGAGTTGATTTTTTCTTATTAAATTAGTTATTTTATCAAACCAAAGTAAAAGGAAAATTAGTTTGATTAACAACAATAGGTCAATCACTGTATTTTTTGCCACCACATCTAGAATAATATAAATATCTATTTCTCATTAAAAAAGTATGCTTTAGTCCTATCATCAAGTATCTCGAAAAATAGGTCAACCATGAGCGATCGATTCTTATGGTTTTTTGTTTTGCGGAAAATGTTCCATTTCTATATTTTTCAAGGAAAATTATTTTACTTTTCGGTATTTCACTGAAACTTGAAAAGACTTGGAAAGTAGTTTTCATCATAAGTCTTTTCCATCATTTGATAAGAAAAATCTGATGAAGAAAATTACAAAAAAATCAATTTAAAAAAAATTAAATTATTTTTATTTTTATATATTCTTTTACTTTCTTTTTTCTTTTCCCTTCTGTTTTATTCTTTTTGCTTCTTCATTAGCCGATCATCAGCCATAGCGACGGCCAATGAGCTCGAGCTCGCTAGGACTAGCGTTGAATCTCATTGGCTTGTCGTGAGCTCAGAGCTCACTAATCTAGCGAGGCTTTGAACCTCGCTGACTTGAGGCGAGGTTGGAGCTTGCCAACAATTGGCCAAGGAAGAACAAATAGAAAAAGATAAAAAAATAAAAAATAAAAAATAATTTAAAAAATCAGATTTTGTAATAAAATTAAAAGAAATTTTGAAATTTTGAATTTTTTGAAATTATTTTTGTGAGAAAAAATGTTTTTCTAACCAAGGACACGAGCTTAAGCACTGACAATCCGCACACGAGCTTTATGGACCCAAGCCTAATGGTCAAGATCAAAGCTCAGGGTGTTGGGGACTTAAGCACGGCCTTTATGAACCCAAGCTTGGGTGCTGGAGCATCAGATACGAGCACCAATGGTTTGAGCCTGGCCCCAATGGATTCGTGCATGGGTGCCAGGAGCCTAGGCCCAAGCATTGGAGTCTCGGCTGGCCATGATAGACCTTGGCCTAGCCTCCAAAGACTTGGTCTTGAGCATGACGGCCCGTGAACCAACATTAGGGTTCTCATGCCCAAGCGTAGAGTTTTGAATTCAATCTCCAACACCTCGTCATATTTTGAAAAACGTTTTCCAGTTCTTTCGAAAAAGAAATTAGTTTCTTGAATAGAAAAAAAAATTTCCATTAACTCATTTTCTTAAGCAAATCATATGCTAAAAAAGTTCTCCCAACAAATGTTTTTCATGAAACAAATGAACCCTTAGTTTACATAAAAGCAATGTTAGGAGCCCCCAACTTCACTGTTTCTACAGTTCACATTCTTGGACATGTCCCAACGTCTCTTTTTTTCTTTTTCACTTTCCTTCTTAGCTACCTCTCTTTCTTCCCAATTTGGAAGACATGAACGTATTTACTATGATTAAATCAGTTCTATCCTTAGTCATTCGCCATGAACAAGAAAAACCTTTCTTTTCCAGAAAAATCACCAAGAAAATCATCATGCCAATGAAGTCTCCCTATAAGTAGGGGATTCAAGAGAAAAACTAGGCACTCTCATGCATCGTCCGCTCTTCCATTTTGAAATTGTTCTCCCAAAATGCCTTTGGTTGCTCTCTTGCTCGCCTCTTTCTGTGCTCTCACCAGTAAGTACCACTTTCCCGCTATGTCTTTACTGCTGATTCTGAACGTAGAACACACTAATTGCTTTAGTTGACAGAGGGTGAAATTTCAAACAAGATGGGCATCAACTATGGGCGAGTAGGGAACAATTTGCCGTCTCCGTCTTGATGCATCGAGCGCATCCAGTCGATGAGAGCCGGGCGTGTGAAGCTGTACAACGCTGACCCGGAGATCCTGAAGCTGTTATCCGGAAACAAGGTCCAATTCTCCATCATGGTCCAGAACCATGAGATCCCAGGCGTTGCATCGAGCCAGGCCCTAGCGACAAATGGGTGAGGAACAATGTCCTTCTGTATTATCACGGGACGATGATCCGGTTCGTCCTCGTTGGGAACGAGTTCTCGAGCTACAACAGCACTGATCGAGACCACCAATTGTGGCGTGACCTTGTCCCTGCGATGGGCAGGATCAAGAGCTCACTTCGGTCGAACGGCATCCATAACATCAAAGGGGGGACCCCGCTGGCAATACGTGGTCGAATCCACATTCCCTCCCTGAACGGGAGGTTCCGCTCGGACGTCGCTGAATCCGTGATCATGCCACTGGTCCGCTTCTTGAACAGCACGAGGTCTCACTTCTTCCTGGACGTATATCCTTACTTCCCACGGTCGCAGAACCTGGGCGACATCTCTCTGGACTTTGCGCTGTTCCGCGGAAATTTCAACTACACCGATCCTACGACTGGGTTGACATATACTAATCTCCTGGACCAGATGCTCAACTCTTTAATATTCGCAATGGAAAGGCTCGGCTACTCGAACATCCCACTTCTAATTGCCAAGACCAGATGGCCAAACTCTGGCGACGTTGAGGAACCTGGAGCGAACATCTACAATGCTGCCATGTATAACTGCAATCTGATCAAGAAGGGAAAGCTAAGTTCGAGGTATGTAGGTCCCTTTGAAATTCTAGAGAGAATCGAGATCCTAACGTATCATTTTGCATTACCGCCGCGGCTGGCGCAAGTACGTGACGTCTTTCACATGTCGATGTTGAGGAAGTATGAATTTGACTCGACCCACGAGCTTAATTTCGAGGAATTGGACGTGGACAACAAAGTGTCCTATGTGGAAAACCCGGTTCAGATTGTGGATCGGAAAGAACAAATTCTGCATACTAAGACCATCTCGTTGGTCAAAGTAGTCTAGCAACACCACCGCACTAAAGGAGCAACCTAGGAGAGCGAAGAGTCGATAAGACAATTGTACCCCTACCTTTTTGTTTAAAGTATTGTTAATGATTTAAATTTCGAGAACGAAATTTTTATAAGAATGGAAAAATTGTAACATCCTAGAATTTCAATTTTGTTTTCAATTAGATAAATTGGGTCTTTCATCAACGCGTCTATAGTGCTATTTTCAGAGCCGATCACTCTTGAGATAACTAGACTATCTAGGGAAGTCATTAAGAGATTTTAATGCAATAAACTTGAGAATTTAACCAGGAATCGACTACTTGACCGTGCTCATATGCAAAGATCATTACGGCATAGTTAAAAGTCAATTAGAGATCAGAGATAGTTCGGTTCGACTGAGATGTGTGGTTAAACGTGGGTGGTTCCACAAAACTGAAAAATTTTCGTCAATTGGTACTAGATTGATTTTTCTGTTGTATTGGTACCCTGTGTCCATAATTGAAACCTCAAGATTTTTACGACCATTGAGAGTCGCCAATGTGTCGAAGAGGTTCATTGTGGCTTGAAAAAAATCGACCACGAGTCATTTGCACTAAAAAATTCTTAAAGCTATCTAGTAGCCTAGGTTACGCTAAAACCGAGTCAGATCGAAATTAACCGCGAATTTGAATCCGATTTCAGAAATTGAAAGTTTTGTCATGTCACGAGTCATTTTAGGAACGTTGACTCATCCTCCAAAGATTTTTCTGCAAACCGAGATTTTTGGCGAAAAGTCGACATAGGGTCATTTTCGATCGGAAAGTTCGGAGGACCCTTTTTTTTCGCGAAATTGGGATGCAAGTGGATTCTATTGGCGAGGAAAAATATCAATTTGATCGAGGATGTGATTGTGGAATTTATAGAGGCCGAATTGCACCGATTCAAGAAGGAATTGAATCCAAATTGAGGGAAATCACACCAAAATTCGTAGCCCCCATACCCCACAACATTATGGACCATTTGGGACTTGTTCTAGGGGATTTAATGTGTGCAAAATTGGCTGAGGATGACAGCCAATTGGTGGGGCCATTTTAAGGGAACCAAGGGATAGAGAAGAAGACCAAGTGGCCCCTCCAAGTGGGTTCTTGTCCCCCTTCTCCTTCCTCCTCATCCGTCGACCCCTCCCCCTCCTTCTCACTCGTTGTTTTTTAGCTCAACAAAAACCAAAGAACGATACAGATGATAATTGCCTACCATATTCAAGCTTAGCAGCATCAGACACTAGGACAAAGTGCTTGGTATTTCTCCAATCAACTTGTTGTTAGAGAGGCCAACATCTAAAATTTCGCTCATGTTACCCACTTCAAGGGGTAATGGCCCTATTAAGAAATTTCGAGCAACAAATGAAATTGAGGGCCAAAGAAGAAAGGCCGATGACCTCTTTAGGTATTGTACCATTATTTGATAGTGTTAGTCTTTGCAATTGTCAACACCATCCAAGGCTTGGAGGAATATCACCTTCTTATTGGTTTTTTATAATCTCCAAGCAAAGCAATTGGGTGATGTACCCAAGAGAGAATAAAATTGTCCCTGAAATCCTATTACCCCATAGCAAAAGATAGGTCAAATGTTAGGCCTTACCAATGCCATGGGGAATCTCACCGCTAATGCTATTGTCGTATAACACCAAGATCTATAGGCCATTCAACTTCTCATTTTCTTGAGGAATACTACCTATGATCTAGTTTGACCCTAGGATTAAGGCCTAAAGCGTATTCGTCAAATTGGCAAGGAAGTAGGTATTTCTCCTCTCAATTTGTTGTTGCTGAAATCTAACTTTTTCAATTTTATGAATTTGGTAAAATCAGTGAGAAAACTTAAGCCGTCAGACCCTGTTTGTAACTTGTTATTGCTTAAACTAATCGTGGTAAGATCCCTCAAGTTTCCAAGATTGGTAGGAACATACCCCGTGAAACTATTAAAAGTGAGAATAAGCTCTTCAAGTCCAGTAGCGTTAGGCAATGAATGTGGTGCTTGCCCTGAAAATTGATTTTCTTGAAGGTAAAGCCCCTAGAGATGTGGAAGATGTAGGCTATTACCCCCGCATCAAGGGTACAAGTGATGTAAGGTTGAATGCAAAAGAGGAGATGCGTAATTTTAGATTTTTGTAATGTTAAGTAAGGATTTTTATTTTCGAGATGCTTCCAAGCTCAGTCAGGCCAGTTGCAACGACCAATGGACTCCTTCCAAGAACTCATGATCCCTAGAGGATCTTCAATCATCTTGTCTTCAAAGGCAAGCAATGCCACCCTGTCCGTTTCATCTCCGGGATAGGAAGCATAGGCAATAGAAGTGTTGGAGTGAGTTTGATAAATGAAGAAAATGAGGCTGACAAAAGCTAAGATTGAATTCATTATCAAGTTTGGTCGGATTACTTCCATACTTGATCTATTAAGATAGAGACAGCAGAAAGACCATATGATGGTCTTCTTAAGTTCCAACCAAACATTAGATTCACCGTTTAAATATGATGCATCCAAAAGACCACAATTTAGTCCACCAAAAGGCTGGACTGTTGTTCAAGACCCATGAATAAAAATAAGTTTAACTTTGTACAATAATATTCGTGACAACCAAAGTCCAATTTGATGCATACACAATTTCTAAAGATTTTCTAGAGCGTCCAGATTAGTGAAAAATTGCAAGGCGAAATTGGAACAAGAGTTTGCGCAATATTTGATCAAATACTGTAAATTTGGATCTAAGAGGAGTTAGAGAATCCATAATACCAATTTGAAGAACTATCTCAGAGTGCAAGGTTGTTATTCATTTTATTTTTTTTTTTTTTGCCATTTTTACGGTCCCAAAATCCTTCGTCTTCGTATTTTCAGTCAAATTTTATATTTTTGGGCCTATTTTCTGCGTTCATTTTAGCTCGTTCAGTTTTTTTTTTTTTTTTCGTCAGACTTCCTTGTCTATTTAAAGTTAATTTTCAAGAATTCCCAGGATTTTGTAACTCTTTATATTTGGTAATTATACAATTTCCGTTTGGTGTTTTAATTCCTATTTATCTTACTTTAAGGTTAAACAAAGCATTGCTTTAAATGACTCTTGGAGAAATGCAAATGCCTTTGACCTAAAACCTCTTAGGAAAATACAAATTATGTTTGGTGAAAAATCTTTTGTAAAGCTACTTTGTCCTAAATAGTGTTTGGCAAATATTTTTTTGCAAAGGGCTTTTGGGTCTAATTTTTATTTTTAATTAAACAAATCAAACCCTCCAGCAAATGGCTAAGGTCATCGACGAGCCAAATCTAGCACCGAGGGCCATCATCTAAGATTGGGCGACCCCTACAACGGCTGCCTAGGTTGTGATGCCTAAGATCGTGCACTCAAGCAGCCATCACATGACTTTGCTAGCTCAATCTAGCCTTACCGGCCACCCTTGCCAGCTGCCCTTGCTCAAGAAAGATGAGTAATAAGGAAGGACAAAACCAGAAAACTAAAGGATTGGTGAGAGTAGTTTTGGAAAAAGAAAATTAGTTTCCTAAATGTTAAAAGCCAAATACTAATAGGGACTAGCTAATTTAAACGCGCCATTAAATGGTTCTCTTATATTGCTTGAAATAATTAATCAATGAAAAAGCTTTTCATCTTCAAGAATAATTTATAGCTACATATTTTTGTGAATAATAAAAATATTTTTCATTTATTCATTTTTGTAAACGAAAGAGATGATTATTTTTAGCAAAAAAATTTCCAAATCATTTGAAGCCTAAGTTGAATCTTATTTACCTAAATTACAGTAGGAAAGAACGCCAATGAATTTTATAACACTTGACCCCTCAAATAAAAATGTGAATGCAATATGTTGGACTCTTGGACTTTGGATACCTTAGTTGGAATCTTTTATATGCAGTGTTTGACCCGCTTTCCTTTTCCCACGGAAACGAGAAGATCAGCATCAGCATACCCTGCCATGGGCTAAACGGTGGCGAAGTTGTCAACCCCAATTGGAAGTTTGACATCAATTTAGACAATCCAATGGACCACGATCTTTGTCCATCAAATGGTAGATGATGATTGTGTCAATTGACAGGCTCATAAATTGATTACACAATTTTTCCATGTGAAAGGCTAAAGCTCGTGGTGCTGCAGAAAGAAATGGACATAGGGCTCAGTTCAAAGCAATGAGCAAATTTTCATTGATTTAGTTTTGAAACATTTCTTGACTTTTGAAACTTAGCTATGATTGTGCCCAAATTAGAGGAGCAAATGGAAATTTTTTCAAGAATGATAAAGAAGAGGAGTGTAGGCATCAAATTTTTCTATCTAAAGTTTGACCCAAGTTGAACGTGAATCTGAGTTAATACTCATTACGAGATTTTCAATGATACCCAGTTTGCCCAAATCAAAAAGGCAGATTACAAGATATCGTAACTCTCAACATTGATTTTCCAATCATAGGGAGTCACCGTGTTGGATATATTGATCCATGTCTCAAGATAGATTTTAGATACATAAATCAATTCATAAAATTTAATAATATATATATATATATATATATAGTGATACGAGACACTATTATAACGTATTTGAGTACAAACTATTCATGTAACTATCTTATAATTATTTGCAATAACTTCGAAATTTGATTGCGTAAATTAACCTTTTTGACATTCCTAACATTACATGAAAAAACAGAAATGGGAAGTAATGACGAGAAGACCAAGCAACTAAAAACATTCTCCTCGGCAAGCCGATCTTGTGGATGAGCGGATGAAAGAAAACCACGATTAGGCCGATTAATGTTGAGAAAATTTAGAAGTTGGGAGACATTTGTTGAGCCCACGACCTTCTGGGCCTAAATTTAAACTTGGAGGGCCCCAAGTGAAACCGCCCTAAAAATTATGGCATTAAAAGATTGTCAGTAGCTTTTATAATTTGAGAAATCCGGATGACTAAATTATTACGTAGATTAAAAATATATATAGCCACAGTGAAATTTAACATAATTATATCCTAAAACAATCATGACCTTTAGATGAAAGTAGCAAGCAATCTTAACTCATTGAATCGGAAAGAAACCCCGGAGTTTCTTTCTAGGAGATTAGAGTAATTACCGTGTGCACCTTAATATCGATTGTCCATGTGAGTCCTATACAGTGGCCCCACTACTCAATGGTTGAGATGGAGTTAGTTCATATGATCTGAGCCCATATAATTTTTTTCAAGAAATAGATGTATCATATGGACCACTAATTCTGTCTTATTTGTTATTTTCTTGGCACAATTGATCATAAGATGATCAATTCATCTTGGCTCGAAGATGGTGCACAAAAGGACCATGCCAAATCCGAATTGTGTCACCTTTGGCTTTGGATTAGATTGGCATAATGCGGTACAATGAAATTTATTTGTAGTTGATCCAATCCAAGCCCAACCCAAATCTAGTTGGACAACTACATTTGGAGAGTACATTGTTTGAGTCACCTCGCCACCACTGCCACGTGGCTTCTATACTTATTGAATCCACTTTGACGTAGGCGAAAAAAATTAGCAAATGATAGATTTGAATTTTTCAAAAAACTAAAAATTATAGATCTAAAGTAGCAAATAACTATTTTATGTGGCCAAAAAAAAATATGAAAGCAAACTGGAATCCGATCAATATTTTTTGATGAATTATTGATGGAGCGGACACATGGCTAGGTGGCATGTCATCAACATTGTGGCGCCAACAATTCATATGAAAAGTGGGTGTTTTTGGGCCAAAGTATACAAATTGCAAAAAGTTGAAATTTTAATGGACTGAATGAAAGTACAAAAGTTTAGTGACCTAATTGTAAATATCGCCGAAATTCATTAACCATGGACGAAATTCACCTCGCCAATGTCTCGTCATGTTCTTGACCAAACCAATGTCCATAAGTCATCCCGACCACGAGTTGCTGCCTTCCTTCCAGTCACCATCGCGCTTCATGACCTTCGTCAATGGAGGAGGCCTTGGAGATTTTGGTCTCCTCTGCAGGAGGGAGGAGAAGGAGGATTTGGAGATTTGGTCTCTTTCGCAATCAACTCACTCTATCAAAACCCATACCTGTCCATATAACTCACTTGAAGTTCTTCAAGTGAAAATGTTGCTTTGAATAAAATTTTATATCAAATTACAACGGTTAATTGACAAAATAAAAAAATGTTGGTAAATAAAATATATAACATAAAAGAACATAAATGTTCAAAAACTTACAAAGAAGTAGAAAAGTATGCATATTTATGCGACGACGTGTATTCTAAATGCATGCACTCCACAACTTGGCAAATCGAATCTCAATAAAAGACAATGCAAGCATAGTCGTCGAAACTTAAAAGCAAGAGAACTTTTCTTGCAGAAATTCACGGAAACCTAAAACCAAAAGTTTGTAGACTAGAATGGGATCGAATAACCTATAATCGGTCCGGTGTCTGTCAACTCCCACACGAGGCATCGGCACCTATTCATCCGGGCGGTCCCGAGCCCGCGCCCAACTTACTCTTCCAAAGACTCTGGCAAGGGTTATTATCTGGGATGAAAGTGAATTTTTTTTAGACCCACTAAAAACATCTCTAGTTGGACTCTAGGTGCGTTTGGCACCAGCTTTGCCAAGTACCTTTGGGTATCCAAAACTCATTTGCCCAAATATTAGGTGTTTGGGAACATGTTTAAAACCTGTCTTAAAGAAATGTTGGCCTTCCAAAGGCTGAAAACCCAAGGCAGGTCCTAGGCTACCTTGGGCTTGCAGCATTTTTGGAAGGCCTGTGCACTGTTCATCTTCCTCTTCGTCAGATTCTAAGATGTCGGTCAGCGAGGTGGAGACTCAGCCGGTGAGGTGGTGATGGGTCGCCGACGGTTGGAGAGAGGCCAGCGTGGTCGCGGCACCCCGGCGACTGTCACCGAATGGTCACGTGACCCAGATCTGGATAGTGTCGGTTGCCTAGGTCGCAACGAGGTCAGTCGCCACGACCTCCAGCAACCCACAACCTCGCCGCGACCCAAATTTGGGTCGCGGAGGTCGCCGGAGGTCGTGGCGACCCAGGCCACCCACAATGTCGCCGCAACCCAGATCTATTGCGGAGGTCGCCTGGGTCACGGCGAGGTCTATCATTGAGACCTCCGGCGACCCACGACCTTGCCGCGACCTAGATCTAGGTCACAGAGGTCGTCAAAGGTCGTGGTGACCTAGGTGACCCACGACCTCGCCACAACCCATATTTGGATCGTAAAGATTGCCTGGGTCATGGCGCGCGACCTCCGCGACCCAAATCTGGGTGGCGGAGGTCGCCTAGGTCACTAGCGATCTCTACGGTGCGGTGGGTCACATGACGGCACGGTGGGTCGCATGATGGCGCGGCGAGGGTCGTCGCCTCCCCCTCGCTGGATTGCTTACCCTTCACCAATGGTGACCGGTGAAGCCCTCGACTAGCAGTAACTAGCGAAGCCTTAGCCAGCCAACTTTCCTTCTTCTTTTTTCTTTTTTTAATAGTAAAAGTATTTTGCAAATTTAATTTACCCAAACACTATTTTGCACAAAAATACTTCACAATGGATTTTCACAAATAAATTTACCAAACATACTTTGCATTTTGAAAAAATCCTTAACTCAAAGACCTTTACATTTTCTCAATGACTTTTCCCAAAAGTCTTCCCAAATGCACCCTCTGTCCTATTGACCTATGTCTTAAATCTTAGGCAATCCATACACAACCCAAACCAATTAACATGAGTCAATATGTGGATCCATGACATAATTTGCTGCATCTAGTTAAAGGTTTTGGGCACGGCGCACACACAAGCCTCAAAAAATGAATGTGAGTGATGTTTATGCTTGTAGCCCATTTCAGTCAAGTATATATAGAGGAGGTTTTATTTAATCAAGAATGGAGGAAAGACATTGCCCAGTTTGTATGTCGATTATGGATTATTTTGAAGAAGTCTTTGCATTTCTATTGAGATTGGTAGTGTTAAAATTACGGAAAAGTTAAAAATCCCGGTGTGGCATTTGAAATAATAAATTACTTTCTAAGTTAAGAATTTTGAATACTTAAATGCACAAAAGATATCAATTTCGAGCTTATAGGCGAGTCAAAGAATGTCACAGGTGCCACATTGATTGTCTTGTAATTTTATGCATATTATTATATTTCTTTTGCCGATATTCACATCTACACCAGCATTTAGAATAATCTAACATTTATAGTCTTACACCCGTGCAAAGACATCTTCCTAGTTTATATAGTAATTTTCGGACCAACACAGGCCAAAATTGTGAGGTCGAGCGAGAGCATTACTCAAGTTAGTCCATTTACTTCTTGAGCCTAAGGGG
Source organism: Eucalyptus polyanthemos subsp. polyanthemos (assembly GCA_017140185.1). Lineage (NCBI taxonomy): Eukaryota > Viridiplantae > Streptophyta > Magnoliopsida > Myrtales > Myrtaceae > Eucalyptus > Eucalyptus polyanthemos. The sequence goes on along the minus strand of CM029464.1, from coordinate 27,439,917 downwards.
CTTGGATGAGCCAAATGGGCCACCCGCCTGTCCATTGATCAACTTTAGCCCATGAAATCGTGGTTCAAAGGTTTATTTATCATTAATTTCGTTAATATAATTGTTTACACTAATTGAAGGTTCAAATTACAATAGATACCTTTTCGAATGTATGAATTTATGTAAATTAGTATAGAATACAAATTGAGTGGGGATTGTTGTAAACTTGTAATAGTTTGTTATCATGAAAAAAAGTAATCCTTGGATATGAAAAGAAGTAATTGTTGACATAAAAAATATTGATGGTTCCAGTAAGGTGTCTATTTTCTAAGAAATATGTTATTCAGTTGTCTATGAAAATGACTAAATCACACATTGTTCATAACAACAACTTTCTCTTCTTCATGACTCTCAAGGTAAAATTCTAAGAGGGAAATTGAATAATTGTCAAACTCGTTTCTCTATAACTTTGGTATATATCATAGAGGTATTGATTTTAGAAGCGATAATAGTTGGGACAAAATAATACCTTAAAGACAGTAATCATCATTGTGCATCATAGTATCAAAGAATTATAAACTACCGCTCATATCTTCATCAAAGAACAAATTTCCCAACAATCAAGGTTTAGTCCGCAACAATTACAGCACCCCCATGCCTCACAAATTTCAGGTGTGCTTTCATCCTATGGTTTCTGTATAATTTGCTATTTAATTCTATACAAGTCAGTTTATCAGTTTTTCACAATGACTAGTAATATCATAAAATAAAATAAAAAAATTAATGCTACTGTCTTATACTATTACTACAACCAAACATGTCATGGAAGGGATGTGACTAAGTTCTTCTTTTGGTAAAATTGGAAAAAAGAAGAAGAAATAAGATAAGAAAAACTTAAATCAAAAGCAAGGTCCGTGAAGGATAATGTAGTCAATTTAATGTGATAAAGAGATGTTAATAGCTAATAAATGGGTGGAAATAACTCGAGCAAACAAAAATTATGATGATTTGAAGACACGACAAAATATTCTACATATGCTAATATATGAACTAAGAGTGCACTAGAAAGTATGGGTCCGTATAAGGATATGATGTGAAAAACAAAACTTCTACTAGTGCAGAACAGCCGTGTTGCTTGAGAAGGTGAATAACCCATTAAATGAGAAGTGTCTCTAAGAATTGTGAAGACTTTGTAGAAGGAGAACAAGCTTGGTGTTGTAGAAGTTATCGGAAAAAAAAAAGAACAGAAAAAACAAAAGGTGAACAGCATAGAAGTTATGATGGACATATAGAAGGTGATTAGTGGGTTATCATTAAAGGTCGAGGGGTACTGTGCGACAGAATTTGTTCTTGCTAATCTCTACGGATCAAGCGGAGGTTCTACTACGAGCATCCTTGTCTTGGAAGGAAGACTCAATCTCTTTGTCAATTTTATTCTAATTGGTATTGGTACTTCAAATGTTAAAAATATTTAAATATCAAATCATACATCTATCTAACAACTTAAATTTTCAATCAATAGCGATCTCACAAAATTTTACATTAAAGTTCATTTTGAGTGTTGGATTAATGTTTTTACCATAATTGAGTGGGCGAAGAATGATGACAGACTACTGTCAAAGTGGGTCAATTATCTAAGGGAAACTTTTTCCTGTGCCATAGGATCCTTTCGTGTTTGCACCAATTACCATCAATTTTATCAATTCACATATGGCTTATTTATTGTTGTAAAATTCAGGACCGTAGAAAGTTAGGCCTTGTTTGGCAAGTTGCCAAACAATGACTAATTCTGATTTTTTGTTCCCAGAATCAGTTTGGGACGAGAATCGCATTTGGTAAAATTTTTGTTCCTAGAATCAGTTTTTGAGAAGATTTGAGAATAAAAAAAAAAAAAATTGATTCTGCATCCGAGAATCAGAAAAAGAATCAATACAATAAAACCCTTTTTCTTTCCTTCGGCCATCCCACGACCTTCGCCCGCCGCCACTGGCTGCCAATCCGGCAAGCTCGCCGGAGGCTCGCCCAGCCACCGGTGAGCCTCGCCAGGGCTGGGCGAGGCCCGCTTGGCCATCGGCCGAGCTCACCTAGCCTGTCCATCGGCGAGGCTCGGCCTCGCCAGATCTGGCGAGGTCGAGGTCGAGCCTCGCCGGGGTTGGGCGAGGCCCACCTGGCCACCAGCCGAGCTCGCCTAGCCTGACCGGTGGCCAGGCGGGCCTTGCCCAGCCCCGACGAGCCTCGCCCAGCCCCGGCGAGGCCCGCCTGTCCACCGGCGAGGCTTGGCCGATAAGGGCCAGCCTCGCCGAGGGCCGGCGATGCTCCGGCGACCGGCCATAAGAAGAAGAAGAAAAATATGAGAAAAAGGAAAAAATGAAAAAAGAAAAAGAAAAAAGTAAAAAAGTAGAAAAAATTATTTAAAAATTAAAAAAATAATTTGGAACAAAATCAATAAATACGTTATCAAACGCAATTCTATTCCATAATCATAAATTTTAAACAGTTATCAAACACATGTTTTTACTCAGAATCAGTTCCCGGGAATATAATCAAAAATAATAATTTCTTGTCGAATTAGGTTAGGGGCAATGTTACCAAACGCGCCCTTTTATTGGCTGGATCTATTCCCCCATTATCTTTCGTAATTGCTTGCTATAGGTGCTTGTGCTTGGATGGTACCTTCTATTTTCGATAATAGCAAAACATTTATTCACTCTTTTAAAATTTCAAGTACAAGACCGTAAAATACGCTACCCACAAAGGAAAATTTGAACAAGAGGAGATTATTACCTAACCCGTTATGCCCAATCTGCCGACACGCACAAGAGACGTCGGAACATCTCTTCCTTCTGTGCAACCGGACCAAAGGTATATGGTTAAGTCCGAGAATTAACATCACAGTATCCCCAACGACTCTAACCAGGATAGATAAATGGTCGCATGAACTAGTGGGAGCAGGTCATAGCTCAGCACCAGGTGAGCAAATTGTGGGTGTCTCCAGGCTGATTTGGAAGGAACGCAACAAGTGGGTATTTCAAAATCGTAGACCAAATCCGACTTCGATCGTGGAGAATGCTGTAATTTTGAACAACCATATCAGCCGACCACCCCTAAAAGAGAAGCCACGGAGTGAAGGAGATGGAGCCTTACCTGATTTGTCGACCGGCAAGGCCTGCTTGAGAGTGAGTTGACCCGGCTTGCTGGTTCGTCGGAGGGTCGATTGCCAAAGTTGTTGAAGACGACCGAGGAATATTGATTGTTGGGTTCACGAAGTAAGTTGCAGCTTCCTTTCCATTGCAATCAGAAACCCTTGCCGCACTTTATCATGGAGAAGGAACAGAAGAAGACATGAAAGTCTTCAAGTGATCTGTTGAAGGCTGTAAATGATCTGCAGATGTGGATATCAACCGATGGCTTATCGGTTATTCAGTGCCTGTCAGACTTATCTCAAGCCCATGGGCCCTCAAATGCCCATTTGAAGAGTGCAATATAGGGTGAATATAGTCTGGGTGGGCAGTTTCCACTTTATAATTGAAAATCGCTTATTAAGAATTAGTTTCGAAAAATTAAAACCAACAACCGCCTACTAGTTTCGTGGATTCACCTAAGAATCAAACAATTAGTCTAGTCCGATTCTCAGGTGGGTCCATGAAACCGATTATCAATCCCTCTAAAATTTCATTAATTAATTAATATAATGATAAACCTAATTTTTACTTAAAACATTAAAATTTGTTCGGTCTTAAATTTGGGTTGAACATCTCCAAGCTGTCTCCTCCATCCTTTTCATATCTTTATTTTGTTTTGACTAAGAAAATAAGTAAATGGATTACTAGAAAGAACAAAAAGTAGGGATTAATCCTATTACACACGTGCGAGATAAAATGAGTCAATAATGTCCAATGCTACAAAAATATGTAAATAATTAGTTGAAAAATTTACAAAATAATTAATAATTATGAAATTTCTTTATATATATATCTGGTTAGGTGGACAATTCTATGTTCAAAATTGAGAATTGGACCAATACTCACAAATTCTAACAAATTGGAATTAAAAACCATGTCATTCCCCATGGGGACCACCAGTTTTGAACTAATCCTGTCCAGTTCCAAGCAATCCAAGTGATTCTTGATACCTTTTGCACACTTCTAATGCAATAGTTTAATGGTCTAGACAAAATGAGTCTCCTCCACGTGACACTAACCAAATGGCAAATTGGATTGCAAAAACCTATGGTAGAAGAAATCTGCCTCCTAATGGCTATCTAAGCCCCCAACCCTTGTGAAATTTGTTGTGTTTTGAAACCAGCTTTCCTTGTTTTTACAAACTGAAGGTGTTGTATGAATAAGTTTAAATTTCAACAAAGGAAAAGTACAGTAATTTTGATATGTTCTCATTTCACTCAATCATCTTATAGACATAAAAATTCAAATGTTGTCGTTCAATTTTCACAAGAATCTTGCGTGCATGTATGTTCTTGTCCGACACAGTGCATTCAAGAGGATGAATACGTATCTCTTGGAAAACTTGATTGGAATTTTGTTCATCACTTTTTACCCTTTTTGGCTTTAATTATTTAATGTTAGGAGAGATAATTTCTCTCTTTTCATTTTTGCAGTTTTACATGTTGCGTGATTTTTAATGGAGCCATTTGAAGCACTAAATTGGATCTCATCTTGCCCAGTGCAACACAAGACAAGCATTTGTTATAAGCAATTCATAAAACAAAATTTCATACATGCGACAAAATTAATAGGACGAAATAGAAGTCATTGACGTAGTTAATTGAAGAAATTCTCCCATTTTCATGTAGAATTTCTCGAGATCTTTTTCAAAAATTTTAAATTTTAATACTTTATAAAGATCGGGAAATTAATTATTTTTTTTACTATATATCGCGCGAATATCTTCGGTAAATACTTAAACTAGCGAGATCAATCAACCAATACAAAACACCATTCGGTCAATGGAAACCTCTGGAGAAAACGGGGCGTTCGAAGAACAAACTAATTGCCACTGACCTTCGCATCAAATTACGAAACTGCCAACGCAATAAAAAAATCCAGGGCCTCGCGCCCCCGCCAAAAACCAAAAATGCCCCGGCGGGCCCCACCGGTTCCCGCCAATTCCCCCTTCCTCTTTCCCGCCAAATCTCCCCTCCTCCATTTCTCTCTCTCTCTCTCTCCTTATCTCTCTCCTCCTCTCTCTCTCTCTCTCTCTCTCCCTCTCTTTCTCTCTCTACCTGCAGACATGGAGACGCCTCGCGACTCGCCGAAGCGGAAGCGACCGTCCTCGTCGCTGTTCGCCCCCCTCTTCAGCCTCTTCACCCGCTCCGAAGCCCCCGCCGGTCCCCGCCGGAAGCTCCCCAGGCGGAGCCTCCTCCCCGACCCCGACGGCGGCGGAGCCTCCGGCTCGGCTCGCGTCTCCACCAAGGATCTCCGCAGCCGGCGCGTCTTCTCGCTCGGCCCGAAGCCGAGGTCGACCGGGTTCGGTCCGGATCGCCGGGAGGGAAAGCTCGAGGAGCTCGATTCGCCGTGCGGAGAAGAAGGCGGGGCCTATAAGGATGACGTCAGCGCTACTCTGTCTTCGATCGTTAGGGAGTACTGCTCTGAGGAGGGCGGTGGGAGGGACTTGTACAAGGATGACGACGACGACGAGACGGAGGAGGAGGAGGACGAAGGCCTCGAAAAGGCGGATCTTCAGGCCGAGCGCGACGCAGGGAACGAGGAGGAAAGCAGTCGGATGCCTCCTGATTCGCCCGAGGAGGACGTCGCTGCGACTGAGACGGCGAAGGGATCGGACGATTCCGGCGACGATTGCGTTCGGACCACTCCCCCGAAGCAACGGATGTAATTCTGAGCCCCGATGCAGGAGAAAATGGAGGCACTTGCGATCTCCGGAGGGCGGACCGGCATTTGGTCGAGCCGCTGCAAGGGTCCTCCCAGGATGAAGGTGCTGGAGCTGAAATTAGGAAAAGAGACGACCCCGCTTCGAAGGTCGAACCGGTGAGGTTCTTACATTTTCTGACTCTTTTTTAATCGTTCAGTTTAGGTTGTCCACTGGGTTTGCTCTGTTCATTCCAAAGCTTAATCAGCCGACGTGACGATGTTGACCATGCAGAGAACCTGAGATTTTAGTTGATTCTTCTTGCATCTCATTGATTATGGAGATTTAAGTGAATGGCTGTCTTTCGCAGGGTCTTAATCCGCGTTTGAAATTAAGAAGAAGAATATACCAGAGGCCTGGCTCGATCAGCTACCGGCGACTGCTTCCTTACTTGACAGACATGACAATGGAAGATTCCGGTAATCTCTCTCACCTCTCCTCTGATTTGCTCTTTGATTTAATTTCACCAGGCAGCGACTCTAAGTCTCTACATTGTATTTGAATGGGTAGGCACTGCTAGAGTTTCTGGAAGTCAAAAGCATGAAATGGTTATGGAAGAAAAGCCACCACTCTCCTCTATCAGCTCTAGCTATAAAGATATTCCTATGGATGAATCTAGTAAGCATGGATCTGATGTAACTGCAACCACAGCCGTTCCCCTGGTCATTCCGACTGTTGATAAGGATGGAAACTGTCCTGACACTCCTGCTATGGTGAACAAAGACTTGGGTGATCGAGATATTGATGGCCAGATAGATAGTGGAAGGCCTGAATCAATCGTGCAAGGCTCTACTCTCTGCAGCGATAGTACAGTCAGAACTCATACTAATGATGTAAAGACAATAGAAAAAGGAGAGGCTGAGGTAATTGACGGTAGACTTTCTGGCATGGCTGATGATTTGGACAGTGTAAAATCAGTCTCATCTTTGTCTGAGGAGAATGTAGTTGATAACTCCTTCCATGAACAAAAGCATCCGATGGATGGAGGAATGAAAAGATTTCAGCCAATTGCTCTGCACAATTCCAGCAGCGGAGAAAATGGCTATTCATTGTTCGCTGAAACCAGAGGTAGTGATCGTGGTGAGATTTCAAATCAGATGATTGATACAAACGAAGCAAGATCATTAATCCCTTCATCAGATTCAGGGATTTTTGGAGAATCAGGGGTAAATGAAATTGAAGGTAACAAAATTAAATTTGTTACGTCTAGTGCAAATGAGATGCCACAGAATTCTCCCAGCAAGATCAGCAAGGCGGGCTACTCCATTCCTGACAAAAATAGTGGAAATTCTACAAAGAACAAAATGGTGAGGCACCATCTTTTTCTTACTTCACAGAGAAGAAAATGGGCATTAAAGTAAAAGTTGAAAGGAGACATGATATTCTTTGCAAATTTTATTTTATCTCTTGCTTCCAGGCTAATATTGGTTATTGTGATATTGGGACAGGTGCTAAATCCATGCTCGAGACTGAAGGTATTCAGAAACCCAAATTCATTCAGTTACAAGAGGATGCTGCCCTATCTAATGGAAATTGCAAAAGATGACTCTTGTAATTACACGACCTCTGCTAGTGTTTTTCTTCTGTATTACTTCATTTACAATTAAATATAATTCCCTTTAAATGTTCTGTAGGTACCCCAGGAAATGGTCAATGCTCGAAACTTCTGACTAGGTCTAAAGAGGAGTCTTCTTCACTACCTGTGCTCTCTGACTTCCAAAACTTTCCAACTGATAGGTGCAATGGTGATCAGGGTTCAGCTGATCTTAACATAAGCTCTCCAGAATCAGTGGCGCATGGTACTTGTTTGCAAAAGGATGAAGATATTCTTGCCAAACATGTCACACAAAGTACAGATAGCACATATGAATCTTCTTATTGTATTGTGAATACAAGAGATGAAGGACATCTGCAGGCGGCATCATCATTTTCTATTGCTGTTCATCAATCAAAAGAGGATTCCCACACCATGTTATGTCAGTCACCTGAACATGGTGGGGAGTTGCATGCAAATTCAACACCAGAACTTTCTTCTGATGCAAAAGAAATAGGAGCAGAGGGACTAATGCAAAATCTTTCTCAAATTGGGGCTTCAGATCTGTTTGGGTTTCCTGATGAAGCTCCAAGAAGGGGAATTTTGAAAAGAAATCCGCGAGGATGCCGTGGGTTGTGTAGTTGTTTGACCTGTGCTTCCTTCCGTCTCAATGCAGAAAGGGCATTTGAGTTCTCAAGAAACCAGATGAAGGATGCAGAAGAAATAACTTTTAATTTGATAAATCAACTATCTCAACTAAGGAGCACAGTGGAAAAAATCAACTGTGGTGTTAGCAATCTTGCTGTGCTGCAGGTATATCACCTAACTCATGCCAAGTCTATTTTCATTCTATTATATCTTAGAGCCACATTTAAGATGTATTATCTGGTGTTGCTTGATGTTTGATTTTTCATGGGCTATATCATCATATAGGATGTTCTTATGATCCGCTCCACGATTCCTGCATGCACACACCCTCATGTGTGTTCCCTCCAACCATGTAACTATGCATGGTTTCATGGCAAAACGTTTGTGGAGTAGTTTTTTCCAGTCCTTTATATAATTCTGTTGTGGGTGCAATCAATTTAGTTCTTTCATTACATCTTTTTTATTTGACTAAAGTGCTTGTTGGAAGAACAATCATTAAACAAGATATGATCATTAATATCTCACAAGCACCAGGATGTCTTGAATCATGTGAATGAAGATCCCTTCTCAGTCATCTCAGGTGGTTGGCTTGAACAGAAAGGTCTGAAGTTGGTTGTATTGCTTGTTTCTGTGTAGATCCTTGAATGCAATATGAGTAGTTATGGTTTTTTGTGTATGGGACCTCATTAAAATGATCCCTTATCGTACATTTTGTTGAATGAGTTGTTGAGGAAGCCTTTTAACATTTTAGAAGTATCAATAAAGATGATTTTGGTCACACCAGTTGCATCTGAAATGCATATTGACAATGCCAGAGTATTTTCTGCTTGTTTTTAAGATGGGAGAGGCATCATGATAGGAAGCTTCTGGTTTCTAAGTCCAATTTCCCTCTAATGTATTAAGATCATTCTAGGAGTCTCAGGTAAGAGAAGCTTGCAGAAGAGCATCAGAAGCTGAAGAACTAGCAAAATGCCGCCTTTCTCAAATGAATGATGAACTCAATATCCACGGTAGAGTTGTTGTAAGTAGGCTAAACCATACTCTTATTGTTGCATGATTCTTCAAACTGCCTAGTTCTGACTATCTATGAAACTGACCAAGTATTGTTGATCTCAATGGTGACAGTGCTTGCATCGCCCAAGGGTAACGTTCAATGACAGCACAGAAAATGGCACTATACATGAAGAACTGCAAAGCAAAGGGTCTTGAGTAATGTCCTTGTTGATTCTGTTCTATATGTGCAACACTAGTATCGTTTGAAGATGTTAGGAATTATTTCAAGTAGCATGGTCAGATTTGATTGGGTCAACATGATTTGGGCACACTTTATGGAACCTGGAGGCAAGGGATGATGCTGTCTTTGACGTGGTCGGATGAAAATTTGTCCCATAGAATATGGCTGGAGCATTGAGGTGCACATTATGCAGTCTTATTTTGGCCAAAGCACGATGTATGGTTCAGGTGAATGAGTCTTAGATTATAAAGTCAGGAACTACTGGGATACTGCTTTTAAGCAGAATTTCCAAAATCATGAGTATCCTGTAAATAGAGAGAGATCCACTTCCGTGTATATTTTGTCGCCATGCCTTCACGAATTTAACTTATAGGATATAATTATAAGATTGTTGCATTTGAGTTCACAGATTGCCATTCTTGTTTTTCTGCCCTATTCCCTCTTTACCAGTAACACTGTACACTTCTTCCCAGGGTACCAATTTACACGATTCTTTAACTAATTCAAGTAGCATCAAAAAAATTTAACCATTAAGGATTGCCTCAGGGGCCTTCCTTCCCACATAAAAAGGGCCATCCTTCTCAAAGAAAGGAGGAGGTGAGGAGTTGGATTTCCCACTTTAAAGTAGGGTAATTTCAGATGTGAGGTTTGTCTTTCATGCATTGTGAAGAGATAAGACAAAAGTTTGAGAATGATTTGAGAGTTAGAATAAGATAGACAAAAAGAAAAGTACCGTTAGTTTTCATGAGTGAGGCACAGCTGCAATCAACTTGGAAGAGGTGTTGTTCTAGGACCACCTTTTACAAGCCCACTGGCTAGGATCGTATGGAGTCAGATCTTTCTCTCATTCAAATTTTTGTCTAGCTGTATCTTATCTCCAACTTGATGTTCTCTGTTTTTAATTCAAATCATGGATCCCATTTGCATCCACTTGCGTCACAATATTTCCCAAATTTTCTGCTACTGCTAGATTTACTGTCATCCTTGCTGCTCAAGCTTCATCAGACTACAAGTTCAAAAGAATCAATGACCTTCATCAATCTTTTCTGGGGACCTCTTTATATCGAGTTCTTTTTCTACTCTGCTAAATAAGAAGCGATAATCGAACAAGGGCAGAACTTTTTAGCGTGCCGTGTTAAATCCTGTCTACTTTAATCTGAATTTTTTAATGCGAACCCTCAATAGAAAGCATCTTTATAAGAGATGTCACGAACTGTTCTTGACAATCTTTCTTGCCCACCAACATCTTTAAATGAAAAGGAAAACGGAAATGATATTCTGGTTCTTAGTCTTTTCACGGATCAAGTGTTGGATTGTACCGGGAGCCGCTTTGCATCAGGGATTGTCTGTCTGTCTTCCGATATTTGCTCGGAATATCGCGTTCACATGGATTATTTGCCAGAGCCGAGAGCTTTGATTTTGAGGAATGCATGTTCGCCATGGATACCTACTTGATTCATCTTAATGCTGCCGTGAAAAGCATAAAAATGTTTTGGAGACCAATGATTTTGTTAACTTCTTGATCTCTCTGTCATGCATTATATGAAACACTGAACAAGGAAAGAGAATGCAAAGTTTTATTACATAAAGTAGAACAAACTGCTACAAACATATCTTTATGTCACAACCGTGGCTTTACAGAGCAATATTCCCAACCCCAACAACTTTCAACAAGAAACATTGTACAAAGGCCATTTTTTTATTATTTTCCCCCTGGAATCAAGACATCACGAGCAATTCATGACTTGAACATGCGAAACGAAACGAAAGAATGCATTAACTATATACTGCCGAGCGACCTTCCATTCGAACACGTTGATATCCCTCTTTTTCTTCTCTAGAATCGCGAGCGCTTGCATTCAACTGGGATGCCTTGAGGGAACCTCTTGCCGTCCGAGCAGTAGTCGTAGATCATGAAGTACTTCTGGACCCACCTGAGCCGCCTCCGGCCATAGGCATCGAGCTCATTGATTTTCCATGTGGATCCAGAGTAGGAAGCGGGCCGTCCGATCTCACAGGACGACGAGCCCGCGGACCAGGTGCAGGCAGTGGCCTGGAACTTCCTGTAGTACGCCGTGAAGGGCGCTTTCGACCAGTCTGTCTTGATCAGCCCGCCTCTCGTGGCCCAATCATCGGCATTCCAGAGGCTCGAGTATATCTTCATGGGCTGGCTCTTGGGGAAGGGCACGCCAATTGACTCTCCATTCTTGAAAACTCTGATAGGAATGTTGTCTACCAAGAAGCTGAAAACCAGAAAAAAAGGGCATGTCAAAAACATTGAGTTTGTCACAAGATCGATAGCGATCGGATCAATTTGGGCTAATGATCCAATGCTTTTAAACTCGTATCGAGACACCAATCGATGTTCGCTTTCTAGGCACTCACATGATGTGCTGGGGCTTCCAGATGACGGAGTATGTGTGGAAATTTCTGGTGGGGTCAAACCACAGGTAGAACTGCTGCTCCCTGTTGCCCTTCCCTTGAGTGAAGACGTTGGTGTGGAGGATGTAAGGGTCGCCGCTCAGGTTCCCGAGGAACTCGAAGTCGATCTCGTCGTGAGTTGGCCCTTGCGAAGACAACTGCAAAAGTCACAGCAATCGGAGTTAGCCAGTGTCAATTCCCACACCATGATTCGCTTTAAAATATATTTCACCTCCTCATTGAATTGCATGGACTGAAAAAAGTAACTTTTTAGGAATGTTTAAGAGATTTTCCTTTGTCTTTTTCACTGTAATAAATGGAGACACGGTATTCATATGATAGACATGGTCCGATGTATTTCATCTGATAAAATTTTCATCACCAAAACGCAAGAGCTGTACGTTTTGAATTGGTTCCAGTTTCTAAAGCGAGTGATATTTCTACTCGATGATGTTCCCGAAGCTTTCTCTATCACCAGCTGCTTTTTGCCTTCTAAAGACTACTCATTTGAGCCGACCATAATGATGTCCAAACGCCAATAACACGAAGTCAAGAAAACTGTTTCGTCCACTCATAAAGATACGCTAAGGAGAAAAAGAAGTCGGGGGGTGATCATCATACGCTGGTTTGAGAGGAGCAGTCTAGAACAAGGTAATCTAAATCAATCACAAACCGAAATCGCAAGAAAAGAACTTATCGTTTTTTCAGCCAAAACGGGCTCGTACGTACATGGACTTCGTTCCCTGCATAAAGTTTGCATGATACGATGCAATACGATAGAGATACGTACGTAGTAAGCGGTCACGGTGCCGGCGGAGTTCCCGGCGACGAGCTTGAGCTGCATGTCGATCCGGCCGAACAGGTACTCCTTCTTGGACCGGAAGCCCGACCCCGACACTCTGTCGAGGGACAGCGACAGGAGCTGACCCCCGCTGAAGATCTTGGCCCGGTCGCTGCCACCCCACGTCAGGTCGAAGTCCTGGTAGAAGTTCCCAGCTGCGGGCGAAGCGGCAGCCATCAGCAGCAAGGTCACGAGCACCACCATGGAGGAAGCACTAGGACCTCCACCTTCATGGGCCATGATTGCTCTATACTTTGGCTTGAGAGAGAGAGAGAGAGAGAGAGAGAGAGAGAGAGAGAGAGAGATGGGTGATGTTGTGAGGTCTTTCGTAGGGTTTATGGGGGTATATAAATGCAAGGAATGAGGGGGGTGTTGATGTGAAGTATAATAAAGCAAAAGGAAAGGAATGGGAATGATGCTTGAGAGAGAGAGAGAGAGAGAGAGAGATCAAAAGAGACGCGTGAGGCATTAAGTTGGAGAGCCAAATTTTTAAAACAAAAGGCTGGTGCCAGCTGCCGCTGAGCCAATACCATCAAAGCTGGAAACTTTTGTTTTGGGGTGGCGTTGGGTTTTGGACGGTCTTTCCTTCCTCATGATTTCCCCTCCTCCTGGTTCTTGATTCCTAGGAAAAGCGAAAGGGAAAACACAAGCTGTTTCATCTGAATGCTCACAGGCTGTGCATGTGGTAAAATCGAACGTGAAAAGGGTTAACCTACTTGGTTAAGCATCGACGTTAAATTGCGCCTCAAGAAAAGCAGGGCATAGATTCGAATCCCGATGAAAGCGAGTTTGCTCTTTCGAGCGACGCAAAGGGAGAGCACTATCGTGGCTTGAGCAATCGGTTGCATTCGATAAGATATAGGTCTAATAATACTCGATGTGTGATATGTAAACATGATTTTGAGCAGGACGCAGGTTTATTGAGAGTAACTCAATATCATATGCTTTTTTTTTTTTTTTTTTTTGGGTTGAACATATGCTAACTTGGAAGTGATAAGAATTAACAAATATTTTTCGTGTAATAACGCATCATTCGCCTAATCAACAAGAATGTGATAACGGTATGGAATATGACATGATACAAGTTGCCAACGCACTAAAAGACTTGAACAACCAATCTCAAGAAAGAGTCGCGGATTTCAATAAGATATTCGATTTCGTTATCCTCTTACCAGTTGTTCCTTTCATCGCTTTGAGATCATATTATATTAACTATCACTAAAATCCCTCTCTTAATAGGATCCCACATTAGTAAAGGTCGGAGGGAATTCACATTATTCCAGTGGACTTTAACTTAATTTGGAGTAATCATTGCTGCAAATAATTGAGTATAGTCTTTTGAGATGATCTATGGAGGGTGCATTATTTGATGGAACCTTTGGTTTTGGTGGGTTCTATTCCTGGGTTTAAATAGAAACCTGTTGTCCCATGATTTTGTTCCCAACCATCCAATGAAGGGCCCCCCCCTTTCCCTGATTCAAAAAATAAGAGGTGGATGACAACCGGGTAAGCTATGGATGAAACATATGTACAGAAAGTTCCAATTTCTCATGTTGCATTGGACCACCAATCATATATGTGGTCTTGGCCAATCGAGGCACGCCACGTCACGGGATAATATCCAAGTCACTCTCCAAGAAAGGGTACTGCGTAGGCTCAACTCCATGGACCCGGCTTGAAACCCTAACATCAAAATTTCAGGCCGTGTTTCTTCTTCGAAAATCACTAATGCCGTGTGAATATTACGTTAGGGCTTTACCGAGGTTGCAGAAGTGATAATCAAGGGAACCTTAGACCACCGGTCGTCACGCTTCCGTCTTGTGATTTCACTGGATACCACCCACGCAGATGCGCGTTGAGTTTTCCACCCCGTAAAAGAGAGAAGACAATAACCTAGTCGGCTCAACATGGAAGCAAAGATGATTGCCTCACTCAACAGAGATTTCACACAATGCTCGCGAGCAATTGGAGGAGGATTAGAGAGATGCCAAACAGGGTGCCCCCATTAACAGGAGTCACGAGAGAGAGGCCCGAAGACTCCATGATGATGCCTTTTGTCGTTGAGCAGACGGGGATTGCCCCCTTCCTATCCACTTCCTTTAGCCCTTGGTTGCATTCAGAAACTTATCGCAACAGACGCGACGTCTTGTCTGGAGGATGACCTCCATTAAAAGTAATTGCTGCCGCTCTCCGTCAAAATGTCAATGAAGTCTACTGTTGCCCGGATCTCGTGTGTTTTGTCCCCTTGCTCTATTATTTGCCTTTGGATTGTGACAGGCTTTGCATCTTTGCTCTCTACATTTCAAAAAACAAGCATGAGATCTAAGAATGATCGAGATATTTTTGGTAATTTAGGAACGCACCAAAAATTCAATAGGAAATCCGCCACGAGAAAGCTTAGTTTCATGCCCCATTTATATGTTTAATCGGACTCTCGTCTCTAATTAAAAATTAAAGTCAAATGATTTATTAGTCAACTATGATGTATTAATTATTTCACACTATAACAAATCTTCGATACGAGACTTCTGTAATAGAATTAACACGTTCATCCCAACAACATCCTATTGTCCACTATCTCGGCATGCTAATAAAATATATTTGGTGTGATGAAATGGATCAAGCGTATCATATATTCTTTTGAAACGATATGTAGTTGGGAAAAAATTGGTTTCAAATTAGTAAAGAGTCTCTTTCGCCTTCGTCCTCTAAACAAAAATCAGTATGAGACAAGTGACTGTTTGAAAAGAAAAGAATCAGGGTAGAGAGAGAGAGAGAGAGATGGACGAAAGGGTGGTTGAGAGAGAGCACAGGAAAATGGGGGCCAATGAACAGAATATATAACTATCGTGATAGCCCTCACTTAGATTGTAATGACATTACAAATAAAATTAACGAAAGAAATTTGTCATTTTTCAATTAAGACTATATTTATTTCACGATAAATGAATAATTTGAAAAACATGTTCTTAAAAATAATCATTTGTATTACATACAAAAATGAATAAATGAAATATATTTCCATCATCCACGATAATATTTACATAAAATTTGTTATCAATAACAAAAGCACCTTCTATTAACTAGTTATTTTAAACGATAGATGAGACAATTTTAGGAATATATTTTTTAAATTATTTGTTTTCCATGAAACAAAAAGAGCATATAAAAACACATAAAATGGATGGGAAGTAACTATAAACATGAAAGCAATACCTTCAAATCTCACTCGGTATATATTGACTGAAAATACCGCTCGATCGCTGTAGTTTTTTACCCACAGTGTTTTCTTCGGGTATGGTATAACCACAACTAAATAATCTCGATCAAACGTGCTTAACAGGTGCTCAGGTAAACTCTTTTTCGAGAAGGAAATAAGAGGAGCAAGTGGCGTCCTTGACCGATTTCGTGTTGAAATGTATGCACGTCAAAGGCCAAAGCAGATCATAATCAAAGCTACGCGACAACAGAAGGAACAGAAGAAACCCGTGACGCACTCGAGAAATGGACCATTTTCTCGATTATCACCATCAGTCTCTCTCTCTCTCCCCCGGTCATTATGCCATCTCCCATAAAAAAAAAAAAAAAAAAAGTTACTCCTTATTTAAGTGAGAATTCCGACCATCGAATTTAGTGATCGAAACTTTACACCGACCCTCCACCACTGTTATCCACTGAGATGACTTGGACAGGAACTACAGTTAACTTAAAGATGGTCGAGATAAAGGATGTTATTTTATGATTTTTGTCAGAAAGTCAAACGAAAAAAATTAAGTTAAAGAAGATGCAAAACCTATTATTTTACGCCTCTCTCATATGCAAATCGAGATGGATGCTCGTATGAGATTGCAATACCATATTAGAATATTAAATTCAAAAATTTAAATCGATAAGTGAAAGAAAATCACATTAAATAGAGGGAATATATGATTAATTATCAAGCGATATGAAAAAAATATTTCAACAAAATTTAAGAAATTAATGAGCTACATTATCATATTTTAGTTTAATATATCTAAGATAGTCTTTCCCATTATCAAGGAAAAAAAAGGTAAAAAGACAAAGGTTTGGATATCTTTTATGAGCATAAAAGAAAGTTCTGTTGTTGGCCCTGTTTTCTTTTTCCTTTTTTATTGTTTAGGTGGGCTACAGTCGGTTGCAAAATTGATGCTCAAGACCGGCGCCAACCCCATCCACACAACGACAGACCAATTTCTAAAATCCATGGTAGAAATATAAAGGACTTGAAGGACTCGGCGCCAACAACTGCAGTTTTAAGATGGGAAAGTGGCATGGTTGATAAAGAAATGTTAAGGATTTCAATACACTTGTTAAGCATACTAAAAAACGTGATATTTATCATTTTAAGATTATGAAAATTAGATTTTAGTAAGTGTCCTAAACTACTTTTTTAAGCATATTACACACTCATTTAGCACAGCAATCAAGATTGGTGAAGCAAGCATGTAGCCAGCTTGAGGTCTCTCTATCCTGACCTTCTCGTAATCATACCTAACACCTTCTCTCCGTGTGATAATTAATCATATGAATTCGAGCATCGATGCCTATAAATTCTTTAATCGTTCGTTTTGTGTATAAGATAATCTCGTGATCTCTAAACAATTTAAAGTAGCTTCCTCGATGGGAATATATTCCTGGGCTTATATAGAAAAGTCGATTAAAGGGGGTTGTGTAAAGCTATAACAAATCCTTCGTAGCTGCCTAAAAGCCGGCGTGCGATGCAAAGGTTCTCATGCGGTGGGAGGGATGGGCCAGTGGGAGTGAGTGGATGGCATTGTGAACACGGAAAGAGGATCAAGATCACCACCATCCAGATCGATCGGCCGAACAATGATTGGCGATGTGCGGCCGGAGTAACCCTAAACACATACCGGTTGCAACATAGTCCGCTCAATTTTATTTATCAAATCATCTAGGTTTTACACGGGATTCATATTATTTTATATTTGAGATGAAATGAGTTCACATGTTTCGAGGGCATGGATGACCTATGCATGCAATGATATGGAAGACCGCCGTACTCTCGAGTGAGCCCACCTGAATTGTTTTTGTGTTTTGGCTTGATGGGAGAGGACTCCATTTTCCAACTGGAATAATCACAAACAGATCCCAGCCAATGATTTGAAACTTCTTCCCAACAGGGGTCGTAGGTATTTGGCCATCCGGTGGGGCTGAGCGGTGATCATTGGGTAGGGCTACTATGTTATTAGCTCTATCTCCCATCGATGAATAATATATGATTAGTATTTCTTCGGGTCGGGTAGCGCGGGCTTTGCAACTAAACGCCCTTGTACAAGTCCTCCCTAACTGGTCTTCAAGCCCCGTGGCTCGCCAAATCCATGAACCGAGTGGGATCACAAGTAGGGGCTTTGAAATGAGTCATTTCTTCAAGCTGCGTGAAGGCTTCACAGAGTGACTGCGAGTTCAACTCGGATGCGACAGATTTGGAATCCATATCTCCCCCCCTTAAAGTAACATTCTAGGTCTATGTTATGAGTAGGACCTTAGCCGATGTGCTCGGAAAAAGGTGAATCCATTAATAGCGAAAGTAAAAGGAAACCTTTCAAGCAATGTAGGGTAGAGAAGCAAGGAACACATGCTTTTGAAACAACCCAGCTTCTTCATTTGTAAGCTTCCGGCAAAGGCGGATGAAGACAAAGAACGAAAGCCGTTCATTGCCCATGGCTTGGAATTCTTCCACTTGGGGCATGATTTTTGTTTTATATGGGTTGATTTATTAGTACAATGTGCACCAAGAAATGAGAGGTTTTCGGTTTTGGCAACACACAGATTTCGCTTGCCTGGGGCTCACGAGCGGTATTCTGCACATCACGGAGGAACAAAAAGTCCCTGAAGCTTTTGCCTAATACTCCAATACATCCAATACCTAGAATTAGCCATTACTCGTGACGAAAAACCTAATCATAGATTTTGCAGTTCATAGGGTGCATCGAATATACTCAACTATGGCTCCTGACTTTATATGTAGAACAATACAGGGGCTCAATTAATGGACCTCACGAGGGGCCTATTTTCTGTAGAAGTGTTACGTGTCTCGAGTAGACCCACCTTCACCAACCCATTCATATACTAAAAGTAAATCCATCAAAATAGGTTATAAATCCATTTCTTAACCTATATAGGTATCAAGTAAGTCAAAATTGGTTTTACCAAAAAAAAAAGTAAGTCAAAATTGGTTAGTTGTATTGAATAAATTGGTTATAAATCAATTTAAACATAAAATGAATGTTAAATGGGTTATAATTGGGTTTAAAACTTACTTAGACCCAACCCATTTATAACACTATCTTTTTAATCCATCTTACCTTCACTTGATCTTGCACTCACTTACTCCACATTCGCATCTCTTTTTATAAAAGTGTTTTAGCAATATCAAGTCAATCGAGTATGAGTTAGGTATGAGTAATTAAATTTGCATTGTGCAAAAATGAGTTAAATGAATCTATTTAAGTTGGATCATTTATGACCCAATTCAAATCTAACTCGAATTTGACTCAACTTACCCATTTGATCTCATCTAACTAAAGGCCAGTACAAAACTTAGCTTGTAACAGCTTTAAATTTTACTAAACCCAACATCTTGAGGCCAAGCCAATATCCGAACAAGGACAGTCTATCATCAGTTAAATTGGATAAATAAGTTTTGTCATGTTTACGAAAATTGACTCGAGGTCTCATCCGACCGTACAATATATCTTCAATTGAAATAAAGTAATCGTATATGCTTGTCTACTCGTGGTTTAATGAGCAGAAAGATAGAGTGCATGGCCCTGCCAAAAAGCCATGATCGATTCAAATTCCTTGAATGCATGGCAGTTCTTAGGGGTCAATTCAAATGTCCCCCGTGATGATGAATCCGGGAGGGTTGGTGAAAGGATCCCCTTCATGGGCTCCACCGATTCTATAATTGCAATTCAAAGAATAATATCTCCTGAGTTATGTATTGATGTGTAGTCTTTAAAGGTAGGGAGAATATATTCCTCTTGGGCAATTTCCTGTCCTTCGTCACTTTAACTAAAAATTGGGGAAACATATAGGGGAGACGCATCCCTATCACCAATGCTTATAATTACATCTATACGACCACTTCTTGGCTCCACCGGGGCGAATGTTGTGCAAACATTGTTGGCATGCGTATAGAATAAATTAGAGGTAGAAAAATCATTTTTAACAAGAAAAAATGTCGATGATTCATCTATAATCTCGACCATGATTACTTAAGGTGATGCCTTAGTGGCCACCATTCTGTTTTGGAATGGAAAGATGGTGGGTTCAATCCCCAACTCTAAGAATCGATTGTTTTTATGATTTCATTCCAAATTTCTATAAACTGAAACTCAGTACTGAAAAACGAAAAAAGCAACTTCTTAGGTTTAAGTTAAAATATCGAAAGATTCCCTTGGTGTTATTGTCTATAAATTTAATTTGTTGTAAATGATTAAGGGTGACGATGGAAGCCTATTTATATGTATAATCTTTTTCGTCACAAAGCCTAAAGCTAGTTGAACTAGGGAGCCTAATCCGTGTATAGACAGCGAAACGATAAGCTAGCCAACGAAGCGAACTAATTGGCCGACAAAAATAGGACAACGAAATGATTCCTTAGAAGGATTTTGTTGAGAGCAAAGTAACCACACGAGCTGTACAACCAACAAACTAAAATTTGTTGATTTTGACACGAACTACGGGTCTACATGGAACGTCTCCTCTGAGAAAAGAGAGATGAACATAAACTACTGGAAACTAATGAATGACTTTGCATCCAAATGTTCTGAGTTTCAAAATAATACAGCGTCCTTCATCATTGGAAAAACCACATTTCCATCGACTAATCGTCATCTTCATCAAATTCAGAATCATCGGTTGGCTTCTCGCTCTCGGAATCGCTCACCACGTATCTTGTCTGTTGGCGTTTCGCCCTCTGAGGCCTTCCTTTCGGAGGAGCCACTTCAACCACCTCTTCAGTATCATCACTGGAGGAACTATCTGCCTTGCGTTGGGTCGTTCCCTGAGCCTGCTGCTTGTTGGCTTGACCTTTCTTTGCTGCTGCAGGTGGTTTTGATATCTTTGCAGCAGCAGCTGGTTTTCTGCCACCTTTCTTCTTTGCCACCTCTGCTTCAGAGTCCACTATCTCATCGTCATCGTTTCCACTGTCGTTGCTATTTTCTTCCTCTGAAGTGTCTGAGAGAATGACCGAGGCCTTCTTCTTCGAGGCAGCCCTTTTGCTAGGTTCTTTCGCCTTGACTGGTATTTCAGGCACTTTATCCTCTAGAGCTGCGTTGCATGGAAAATGTGTTATGCTAGAATCATGATCACCAAGTGATTATGGTACAGAACAAATAATACATGTCTCAAGTAAACTTTGGGCAAATATGGCACCTGTTCCTCAACACATCAGGTGTTCCTTATTTGCTATCTCGTGTAGCCATGATGTCTTTACAGATGGAATTGATTTTTAAGTCAAACAAATCGAAGTTACTCTGGCAAAAGCTCTCACCTGATGAATTATCCGGTGAAGATTCGAGGTTATATGCAGCAAGTCGTTCTCTTAAGTCAAGCAACTCAAAGTCCTCGTCGTCATCTGAAACTGAGGCACTCTTTCTAGGCTGTATAAATGAAAATAGAAATTTGATTTTTGTCAAAGACAGTTGCCATGTTTTTAATTAGAAGGAAGAAACCAAACACACCTTTGGAGCTGGAGCTTTCTTAGCACCGGCACCCCGTTTTGGTTTCGCAACATCAGCAACATTTTCTGAAAGAGAAACACATCTACTGTCAGTGACTCCCCATAAATAATAATAATACAAGCAGTTAAGTTATAACACAATTTCCATATTAACCTGTATCCAATGCAATGGTTGATCCTTGAGTGACTTCTGCCTGAGCTTCTGAATTCTTAGCTTTAGTGTTATTTTGGCGAGGCTTTTTTGGTGCTTGTCTAGAGACTTTTGTGCCAACTCCATTTGTTTTGTTTCTTGCCTTTCTCGTTTCCTCTGCTTGGGCATCAATTTTTTCTTGCTCCTGCATAACACAGCAGAAAGCATTAATCAAAACAGAAGTTGATGGAGCAATGTCAAGAGGGCATCAAAAATCATACATCGAGTTTTTCCTCTAGAGCAGCAAGATCTTTCAACCACAAATTCTCTGGAGTCGCTTTTTCAAGGCATCAACCTCATTAACAAGCTTATCCTTATCAGCACATAATTCCTGAACTTTCTCGAGGGTCAGTGTGCCAATTGCCATGGAGAGCAGATACTCATAATCACTGGCTCTAACTCCTTTGGTGGTGGCCTCTGAGTTCTCTTCTATTTCTTCTGAATCATCTGTTGACCCAGCTACTGCTGTTTCAATTGTTTTTGTCTCCTTCCTAAAGGGAGCAAAGCCTTTTGCTTGCAGCTCTTGGAACAAATCTGCTCTCTTTCTATTGCTCACAATGATCTCTCCATGGACAACACCGAGAATGAACCTAACCTTATTGTCCAACATTGCTAACTTTAACTCCAAATTTTCCAGCAAAATTTTCTGCACGCGAAAAATAGATTGGCAACCAAGTCACATATGAAAGCCTCAGAGCACGAGTAAATAACTGAAACCATTTCCTCGCTTTCAATGAGGTTACCTTTCTTTTCTCATAGCCCTCGAGCCTTAAGTGGAAAAACTCCTCTAGAACTGCAGAAAGAAAGATGATAAACTTTAAAATGAGACATGGATTAGAATAGCATATATAAGTTATAATCCTACTAAAATATGGCTCATCTGAGCTAAGCAGAAAAATTGGCATACTTTGTTCAGGGCTGTCATATTTCTTAATCACTCCGTTTGAGTCAAACAGGTGCATGTTACTCGTGCTGATTGTTGAGGTCAGCTTAAATTTCTTCAGTAAACCCTCTTGCTTTGCTATCATCATGTTCTCCACTGTCAACATAACTTCAAAATGTACAGTTACATCGTCACTGTACTGCCTAAATTCCTGCAATTGGCAATCACATTTTAGCAACAATCTTCAAAGACAAGATGTGATGCACAAGGTTTTTAAAGCTCATTACCTTAACAAAAGGATCCTTTGTTTTATCTTTTCTCCAGTTGATAATGATTCCAAAAACTCCCTGTAATCCTGTGTCCATCGACGAATTGGAAGCTCTGTGATCCTCAGTGTGGTGTCATCAACTTCCTCAATTATCCCGCAAACAGTGTAGCTGACACCAGCTTCCTTAGTGGCTGTTTTCTCGATGGTCCCTCTAAATCCACGATACCAAGGATCCATGGGCTCCATCATTTCACCATTCAACAAACATCTCAAGTTGGCAATAATATCTCTAGGATTGTAGTTGGGGATGTAAGAACTCCAACCAGTTCCAATTCCTTCACTACCGTTGACAAGAACTGTAGGTAAGATAGGCATGTACCTGCATTACATGACCAGTATTAGTTAACAATTTCATATTGGGTAAAATGAATAATAAGGGTCCTATAATGAGTAATTACCAAGTTGGTTCAATAGATTGACCATCTTCATTTAAGTAGTTCAGGAGGTTGTCATCATCCTTTGGGAAGAGGAACCGTGTAATCGGTGAAAGCTTCGTGTAAACATACCTAGGGCTAGCGTGATCTTTTCCTCCCTGCCAAAGTAACATGTTCCATGTAAGTGAAAAAAAAAATTGTAGACAAACCAGTTATCTTCTATGAAATACTCTCACCATGTTACGAGTCCCAAATTGGCCATTCGGCATGAGAAGGTTAATATTGTTGCTGCCTACAAAATCCTGTGCCATTCCGATTATGGTACTAGCAAGACTTTGCTCACCATGATGGTATGCTGAATGCTCAGATACATAACCAGAAAACTGGGCAACCTTTGCTTCTTTGATGAAATTCCTTTTGAATGAGCAGAAAAGAATTTTCCTTTGTCCTGGCTTGAGGCCATCGACCATGGAAGGAATTGATCTTTGAAGATCAGCCATAGAAAACAAAATTAGCTCCTTATTAACAAAGTCGCTGTACTTGATGAGCTTCTCCTTCTGATCAAGATAAGTACCAGGCTGCAGGAAACAAATTTGTAATTCCATTAAGTCACATCTAAAAATGCAGCAAGTACTTTGTGTTTTTATAATTCAGACAGCCTTTCCAACCTCATACTGACGAAGCCAAGTCTTCCTTGCTTCAATCTTCTTCTTGCTAAAAGCCAACTCAATTGCATCTCCGTCTTGGTCATCAACCCATACAAAATCCTTCTTGTGCATTTCAAGATTCTGGAAATATTGCTTCCCTTCTTTTGAGGTGCTTGTTCCCAACCCCTGCAAGGATCATTCAACTATGTTACCCATTACAGACAGTAACTGAGTTATACTTCAACAACGTAGACAAACCTTGTAGTACTTGATTGACCACCCACTTGCATTGCCCCCCAAACTTTCCTTCCAAGACTCGTACTCCGGCATTGTATAAAAACTAAATTCTCTTCCATTTTTATGAGTAGCCTGCAGTCACAATTAGAGAAGGCTTAAAGCTTCTTTTTCCATCTAAAAGAACTGTTCAGATGATCGACTTAGTTTAATCATCCCTACCTTGACAATTGGAGTGATGAATTCAACTAGGAAAGATGGAACTTTGAGCAAGGATGGCCAGAATGAATGAATGAAGTTAATTAGAAGGCCTTTAATGTGGGAGCCATCATGATCCTGCAAATGCACATCCAGAAAGCAATATAAACTGAGAGACTATACTATGAGAAGCATTAACAATAGTGGCACGTGCTTGATGAAAATATTAAAAAAAAAAAATCTATAGAAGAGTCAAACCTGGTCCGTCATTATCATCAAATGACCATATCTTAAAGATTTGACACTGTCATAATCCTTATTTTGCTGCAACCCAAGAATCTGCTTCATGTATTGTATCTCTTTGTTTTCCATTATTTGACTGTGGCTGGCTTCCCTCACGTTGAGTAGTTTGCCTCTCAAAGGAAACACACCATAACGATCTCGACCGACAACAGAAAGCCCGGCCATCTGCATCAACCCTCAGTTTGGTTAGCCAACTCTTTGAGAATGTTCAGACACAAAATTAAGAAGTTTTCCATCTCACACATCCAAAAGGTACCAGCACTTACTGCAAGGGCCTTTGCGGAATCTCCTTCTGTCAAAATCAGGGTGCACTTATCAGAGTTTCTACCTCCAGCGTCATTAGCATCCTCAAGCTTGGGAATCCCACGGAGGTTCTCTCTCTTCGACCCATCAGTTTTCTTTAGGTCTTTGCTCTGCTTGAAATTTGCCCATGAGAGTAGAGACTCAACAATTCCAGACTTTGCCACTGCATTATAGCAAGCATAAGCAAAAGTCCCCTAAAATCAATCGATCAATTTCATTACATTCACTAAAGAGTGCCCAACCTTTTTGTAGGAACTTGTCTGATAGTTCACACTTGGATCCGAAGCTGCTCTGACGAAGTGTCAAAGTTTCCTTGGTTTGAGAGTCAAAAGCAGGATTGTCAATGAGGGCATTGACAAAAACCCATAAATGACTCTTCACGTGATGGGCTTTGAGGTTGGCATTCTTATTCTTCTTGTTCACAACACTCATAACATGGTTGGCAATCTGATTGGTCACATAATCAACATGTGTCCCTCCCTTAATAGTAGCTATCCCATTCACAAAGCTGACCTGTGCAGAATTCACCATGTTAAATTCGTGCAGTAGTACTGGCTCTATATTTGCCTGTTACCGAAAAAAGGTATTTAAAGTACCTGTTGAAACTGTCCTTCACTTAGGCTTACACAGACTTCCCACCTCTCATTCACAGTCTCCTCAATCCTGATCCAATCAAGTAAATTTGGCTTTCAGATACTATCCCAAACTACAAAAAGACTATAATCAAACAAAAAGGAAAGGAAAGAACCTTGGAAGGGAGGCTTCTGGTCTATTTTTAGAGGCGGATTTTAAGTAGAGGCCGACATAATCAGCAAATGTTTTGACAGGAACCCTTTTGCCGTTCAGCTCGACCTTCACCGTCTTTCCAAGACACCCAGCCAAGTCAATGACGCGCTTTTTCATCAAAGCAACCACATCATCTTCAAGGTGGGTCATGTTAAACTTTGCCAAGTCTGGTTTGAATGAGACCTTGGTCCAGTTTTCGCCAGCCTTGCAGGCCTTGATTTCAGGTGCGCCTTTCACTCCCATGTTCTTTGAGAAAACCTTCAAATCATTGGAACAGATCATTATAGCAGTTCAAACAAATTGATTCCACTAACCCAATAAAAACAGCGAGAACATTCCACTGAAGAACAAAATGAGTTTGTTTACTATCCCAAAAAAAGTAGCAACAACCTTGAGCAGAAACTACTACATGAGCAATGTACATAACTAACATCAAGAAATAAATCTGAAGGAATTCCAAATCATGAAATCTAGAGGAAATGGTAACGTAAGCACATCCAAGACATAAATAAACAGAAGCCCAACCAGTCTAACGTCTGAAATCCAATACAGAAAAGCCAGCTTAAAACAGAGACAGTAACCTTCGAATCAGAGCAATGTACATGACTAACATCAAGAAATAAACCTGATGGAATCCCACATCATTAAAGCTAGAGAAAATGGTAAGACAGGGGCATCGAAGACATCAGCCGTCTATACCTGCTTGTACTTGAGGCCGTTCTTGCCATCAGCCGTCTCGATGACAAACTCGGTGGAGAATATGTTCGTGAGCTTAGCGCCGTACCCGTTTCTCCCCCCGGTCGTCTTCTTCTCGCTGTCGTTGTAGTTGCTGCTGGTGAGGAGGTGGCCGAAGATGAGCTCCGGCACGTAGACCTTCTCCTCCCGGTGCATCTCCACGGGGACGCCGTCCCCGTTGTTGCAGACGCTGATGAGGTTCCGGTCGGCGTCGATGGTGACCTTCAGGGAGTCCATCCTGGGGTCGCGCTGCTTGTTGTCGGCGGCGTTGACGAGGATCTCGTCGAAGATCTTGTAGAGGCCCGGGACGTAGGTGACGGGGCGGTGGACCATCTCGCCGTCGCCCTCGTAGACCCAGAGCGACTGGGTGTGCTTCTCGACGGAGCCGATGTAGGTGTCGGGGCGGAGGAGGATGTGCTCCAGCTGGGACTTCTTCTGGTAGGTCTCCTCCACGGTCTTGCCCTTGCGCGCCGCCGCCGGAGCCCGGAGCGGCGGCGGCGGTGTTGGCGATGTTGCTGGTCTGGAGGGGGAGCGTCTGCGCCATGGTGGGAGCGGCGATGGAATGGGGCGGCAAGCGAAGAAAGAAATGGAGGTTTGAGAGAGAGAGAGAGAGCGTTTGAATTTCGAATTGAGGCGGTTGCTTTCCAGTTCTCGTAATTTTATTTTATTTTATTTTTATTTTATTTTATGTTCGGTCGAAGGTTCTGGTAATTTCGCTGATTGCTATTCTTCTTTTTTTTTCCTTTTTATTGGGCTTTTCTTTTTCTATTCATTTTTCTCCCTTTACTTTTTCTAAATTTTGTGAATTTGTATGATCAGAATTATTTATTTTGGGTTCATACTACGAAAAGCTCGAAAGTGACATACATATGATAAATTTACCTCAAACTAATTTTTTTGTGTCAAAATATCACAAATTAGTTTACTTGTGATAAATTTAAACCTCAAACCGGGTACATTTATGATAAATTTGTCATCCGTTAATTTATGTTAAATTTTATTATTAAATTACTAAGTTGAATGACATGTGGTAATTCGCCAACATGCCTATTTCGGATTTTATTCTTTATTTGTCACGAGATGTATTATTAGTTTTAATCAAATTTAGCAGAAAGTATATTTATCACAAATGTACAAATTTGGATTTTTTTATAGTCACAAAATTAGTAATTTACTACGGGTGTACTAATTTCGAGTTTTTTATTATTAAAAAATTAGTTTAAGATAAATTTGTTGTATGTGAATTAATTTGGATATTTCGAGTTATCAGCCCTTTAATTAATTTTTTTATTCGAAATGCGTGAGGCTTTAGAGATATGTAAATATGTATGCATATATATATATATATATATTGGACAAATGCATATATTCACTTGCGATTCTTTCTGCAGCTTTTTTTTCTTTGTAATTTGAGGAATATTATTAATTTCGACACCGAAGGGAAATACAGGCATAATATCAATAAATAAAAATTAAAAAATAACTTGAGTACTTTCATTTCGATAGTGACGGTTATTTCATTAATCACTTGATCGAGTGGGACTCAACAGAGTGTGGAACAATGGGTGTGGAATTTAAGATCACCGTAAACATTCAGTATTTGATACAACGAATTATTTGTCTTTTTTATCATTTGGTAATAATATTCATCCTATTTATCAGGTAGACGCATTACGAGGAGAAAAACTAAAACCGAAATGCTTATAATTCTCTTTGGCTTATTTGATGTAATTCTCTCGGGTTATGCTAATTTCACCCCTTAAATCACTCCTTTAAATTTGATTGTATTAAATGCTTATAAAAAAATAGATACACTCCTCAACCTCCTTTTGCTCCTGTTTCTTTTCCTCTCTTATCGGACACAATCTTCGGGTCCGTTTGGGAACCACTTCCCAAAGCCCTTTGGAAGCTTAAAGATACTTGGGCAAATGCCAGCCCGTTTGGCAAAAAACTTTGAACTCGTTTTCTCCAAATGCTAACCTTGTGAAGCTGAAAGCTCAAGACAGGTCCTCACCTACCTTGGGCTTTCGGCTTTTTCGACATGCCCACGCGGGCACTGTTCATATTTTTTTTTTCCAAAATTGTCCTCACGAGTTTTTTGTTTTTCCGGTTCTTGCCCTTGTATGCGACACTATTCATCTTCTTCAGGGAGCTTCGATTCTGTCCGAGTGCGAGGGGCCGGCAACTGCTAGAGGGACGTCGGCGACCGTCGAGGGGTGGCGCGATCGACGCCGGGGGTGGCGCGACCCAGATCTGGGGCGGCAGGCGGTCTTCTACTTCTTTCGCGAGCGGTCACCAGCGAGCTTCTTCTTCTTCCCGATCTGGGTCACGCGACCTCGCTGCCCCCAGATCTGGGTCGCGACAGCGTCGCGCGAGGTCGCGCAACCCCGCCGCGACCCAGATCCAGGGCGGCGAGGTCCTCCCACAACCTCAACACCCCGGATCTAGGTCGCCGAAGGTCGAGGCGATGTCGCGCAACGTCGCCACCCCAGATCTGGGGGCAGCAAGGTCACGTGACCCCGCAGCGACCAGATCTGGTCGTCGGAGGTCGCGCAATCTCGCAGCGACCAGATCTGGTCGTCGGAGGTCACATGACCTCAGGCGCGACCCAGATCTGGGTCGCGCCGGTCGCCGCAAGGTCGCCCGACCTCCGGCGGACCCAAATCTGGGTCGGGCGACCTCCGTGAAGGGCCATCGGGGGTCGCCTGGGGTTAGGCGACCCTCGCCGGAGGTCGCCCGACCCTGGGCGGCCCTCACCGGTCCTCTCCGGGGGCTACCTAAAGCCGCCGATGGCCACCTTCCTCGCCGGCGACCGCCTGCCTCACCGGTTAATTTTTTTTATTTTTCTTTTGATAATTTTTTTTTATCACCAAAGCCCTTTGCAAATATTAATTCCCCCAAACACCATTTTGCTCAAAGGTATTTCAAATGGGCTTTCAAAGTATAATTTACCAAACACACTTTGCATTTTGAAAAATACCTTTAACTCAAAGGTCTTTGCATTTTCCTAAAGGCTTTCCCCAAAAGCCTTCCCAAACGCACCCTTCATCCCTCCATCTCTATTGCTAAATCTCACGAGCAATATGTTGGATATTTCAATAATATTTTGAAATAGGGATATGTTCAACACAAGTCATAAAACTTGTCAACAAAATGCAATTGAGTCCTAAAACTTACAAAAAGTGCAATCAAGTCTTAAAACTTGTTAACTTGGTTCAATTCAGTCATTCTGTTAACACCGTTAGTTTATATTAACGAAAATTGCTAACTTGGCTTATTTTAGGGATAAGTGTTCCAGAAGTCCTAAAACTTGTCACGAAAATACATTTCAGTCCTAAAACTTGTAAAAAGTGCAAATAAGTCCTCAAACTTGTCAAAATAGTTCAATTGAGTCCTAAAATTGATGCCGTCGGTTTATTGACGGAAAATCTTGACGTGGTGCTAACGTAGTATTTTAAATAATTTTTTATTTTCCAGCTTGTTTTTTTAATATTTTTTATTCAGAATTTTTAAAAATTTATATTTAAAAACTAAAATTTAATTTTTAAAAACTGTTAAAAAATTAAAAAAATTTAAAAAAAAAAAAGGAAGAAGAGGCGGCCGCCCATCGCCGGAGGGGCCGGTGACGGTCGTCGGCCGCCGCCCATCGTCGGAGGGGGCGGCGACGGTCGTTGGCCGCCGCCGGCCCGGGCGAGGGCCGGCGATCTTCGCTTGGCGCGAGCGAGGGCTTGTCGGCCCGAGGTGAGGCCGCGACCCTTACTGACGCGGGCGAGGGCGCCCAGATCTGGGCACGCCGGCCCTCGCCTGGGGGCCGGCGACCGTCGCCAGCCCTGGGCGAGGCCTCGACGGCCCTCGGCGTGCCCAGATCTGGGCGCCCTCCCTGCGTGCCCAGATCTGGGTGCCTGGGGCCGGCAAGCCCTCGCCCACGTCAGGCGAGGGTCGCCAGCCCTCGCCTAGGGTCAGCGAGGCCTCGCCCTGGTTGGGCGGCGGCCGGCGACCGTCGCCGGCCCCTCCGGCGATGGACGGCCGCCTCCTCTGCCTTTTTTTTTTCTTTTTTTAATAGTTTTTAAAAAATGAATTTTAGTTTTTAAATATACATTTTTAAAAAATTGAATAAAAAATAATTTAAAGCCAGCTGGAAAATAAAAATTAATTTAAAATGCCACGTCAGTATTTTTAACGGAAAATACTGACGGTGTTAGCTTTAGGACTCAATTGAACTATTTTGACAAGTTTGAGGACTTATTTGCACTTTTTGCAAGTTTTAGGACTGAAATGCATTTTCGTGACAAGTTTTAGGACTTCTGGAACACTTATCCCCTTATTTTAATACTTTCTCTCTCCTACGTGGCAATTAGGGCAAGAGAAATTGTGCACGTAAGCGAAACGACGTAGATTTGTTGATATTGCCATTCTCAAAATGACGACGTCTCCCCCTCCGTTTTTTTTCACGTCTCCCCCTTCGTTTCTCCATTTCTTTACGACATCTCTTCCCTTCTTCCCCTCTCGAATCAACGAACCCTAAGCCCTAAATCTCGACGCAGATCTCTTCCCTTCTTCCCCTCTCGAATCAACGAACCCTAAGCCCTAAATCTCGACGCAGATCTCTTCCCTTCTTCCCCTCTCAAATCAACGCAACTCTAAGCCCTAAATCTTGACGCGGATCTCTTCCATTCTTCCCCTCTCGAATCAACGCAACCCTAAGCCCTAAATCTCAACGCAGATCACCGGTGCCTCGCGAGTTGCAGTTCTTCGTCAAACGCTGGTGCGAGTATGCGCGACACTCGTCCCACGAGAGCCTTGGCGGTGGATCGAGCGGCGCCGACGGTGGAGGCGAGGTGAATTTTTTTGCACCGCTTGTGTCCATCCATAGGAATATGTCGTGGAGATTGATTGTCCCGCTTACTCTGTGCTAACATGACAAGTTGAAGTCTCTAGACCGATTGACTCAGTGGACCCTGATTTCAAATTGAGCAAATATAATTATTTTGGCCACGGTGAGATACTAAGTTTCTTCTCTCATGTGTATTGGGGATTGTGATTACTTGTTGTGGTGTTCTTCAATTCTAATATGCATCATTGTATTTGTGATTTGTCCATTAATGTAACTGATAATATAGTGTTTGATCATTTCTTTCGGGACTATGGCTGAAGTTATCTACAACTTCATTAATTATAGAATTTGTTATAGACAGCGACATCTTCCTCTTGAAACTTCAAGTTCATTTGGGGGAGGGGGGGGGGGGGGAAGGTGATGTGCGTATCTTCAGCTCTGCATCTATATTTACTTGATTAGAAAGGGACATGAGAATAATGTTTTTCAGACTAAGATAGCAGGGATATGGTATGATGTGAGTTTAAATCCATCTAATATATGTGTCCTCTTGAAACTTCAAGTTCATTTGGGGGGGGGGGGGGTGGGGGTGATGTGCATATCTTCATCTATGCATCTATATTTAATTGATTAGAAAAGGACATGAGAATAACGTTTTTTAAGACTAAGATAGTAGGGATATGGTATGATGTGGGTTTAAATCCATCTAATATATGTGTCCATGTTATTTGTCAACACTAGCTTTAGAAAGCCAGCTTTGGCTTCCTGAACTGTCTATTTTGGTTGCGCTAATGATTGTCTTCATTTAATCATTTTAGGGACAACAATAGCGGTTCATGCTGCTGATATATCAGCCATGATGATGATTCCAATGAATAAGTATTGAACAATGTGATGTAAAGAAGTTCAATTTAAATGTGCCTATTTGCACCATGGACGAGTGGAACATTCAAGCGTGAGAGGGAAATCCATGACTAATTTAGCACAAAAATGAGGCTTAAAAAGTGACCTCTACGCAACTATTTGAAACACACTTCAATGGGTTCCAGGTGTAGTATACGCTCAACAAGATTGCACGTTTCATTTGTGTCATCCGATCTCCATATTGACTTAGGCTGGAGCAAACGGCAGTGCTCCTGCGGTAGCACTAAGCAGGTAAGCTGCCGATCAAAATAAAAGCACCATTGTCATGAACTATAGCAACCGGAATAGAACTACAAGAGAAACACCAAGAGGAAACAATCAGTCACCTTTGACAAAGCAATTATATCAGCAGCATGAACCCCTATTGTTGTCCCTGAAATGATTAAATGAAGACAGTCATTAGCGTAACCAAAATAGACAGTTCAGGAAGCCAAAGCTGGCTTTCTAAAGCTAGTGTTGACAAATAATATGGACACATATATTAGATGGATTTAAACCCACATCATACCATATCCCTGCTATCTTAGTATGAAAAAACATTAGTCTCATGTCCCTTTCTAATCAAGTAAATATAGATGCAGAGATGAAGATACGCACATCACCCCCCCCCCCCCAAAGAACTTGAAGTTTCAAGAGGACACATATATTAGATAGATTTAAACCTACAACCCACATCACACCATATCCCCGCTATCTTAGTCTGAAAAAACATTATTCTCATGTCCCTTTCTAATCAAGTAAATATAGATGCAGAGATGAAGATACACACATCACCCCCCAAATGAACTTGAAGTTTCAAGAGGAAGATGTCGCTGTTTATAACAAATTCTATAATTAGTGAAGTTGTAGATAACTTCAGCCATAGTCTTGAAAGAAATGATCAAACACTATATTATCAGTTACATTAATGGACAAATCACAAATACAATGATGCATATTAGAATTGAAGAACACCACAACAAGTAATCACAATCCCAAATACACATGAGAGAAGAAACTTAGTATCTCACCGTGGCCAAAATAATCATATTTGCTCAATTTGAAATCAGGGTCCTCTGAGTCAATCGGTCCAAAGACTTCAGCCTGTCATGTTAGCACAGAGTAAGCGGGACAATCAATCTCCACAACATATTCCTATGGATGGACACAAGCGGTGCAAACAAATTCACCTCGCCTCCACCTTCGGCGCCGCTCGATCCACCGCCAAGGCTCTCATGGGACGAGTGTCGCATGTACTCGCACCAGCGTTTGACGAAGAATTGCAACTCGTGAGGCACTGGTGATCTACGTCAAGATTTAGGGCTTAGGGTTGCGTTGATTCGAGAGGGGAAGAAGGGAAGAAATCTGCGTCGAGATTTAGGGCTTAGGGTTCGTTAATTCGAGAGGGGAAGAAGGGAAGAGATGTCGTAAAGAAATGGAGAAACGGAGGGGGAGACGTCGTGAAAAAAACGGAGGGGGAGACGTCGTCGTTTTGAGAATGGCAATATCCACAAAACTACGTCGTTTCGCTTACGTGCACAATTTTTCTTGCCTTAATTGCCACGTAGGAGAGAGAAAATATTAAAATAAGCCAAGTCAGCAATTTCCGTTAATATAAACTAACAGTGTTAACGAAAGGACTGAATTGAACCAAGTTGACAAGTTTTATGACTTGATTGCACTCTTTGTAAGTTTTAGGACTCAATTGCATTTTGTTGACAAGTTTTAGGACTTGTGCTGAACATATCCCTTTGAAATATTTAGAATAATAGCTTCGATAAAAGTTATGACCACATTGAAGATCATCATTATTTTTAATGGTCACATAACGGTTTCTTAACGGTCATACAACGGCTTTTCAATTGTTTTGTAACGTTTAATTTATTTTTCAAATAAATCCTTAATTATTTTACAACAGCTCTATTTTATCTGAATATAAAATCTCATAAGATAATCTTAAAAAATATAGACACTGAATGAAATAGAGAATATTCTTTCTTTAAAAAATCTTTCCTTTCATTTTCCTTGCTGGGTTAAACACAATGTTGTTTCTGTTCTTTCTAATATTCAGTGTAGAATATAGAAGAATGTCTGTTGTATTTTGAGAGAATAACCGTCAGAAGCCTATCGCACCGAGTTTTGCACTCCGAGGGGTGCAATTATTCTTAAAGACAATGTTTACGCTTGCACGCCTCAAACAAATATATTTATTCTCATTAGCTTTTTTCCTACAATCTTAAGGATAATTCCCATAGAGCATCAAGTCGATACTGTTGTTGATACTGCTGTTGATACCTCAATCTCTACCAGTCTAGTTGCACTATCACCACTACCACATATGTCCTATGCCAAACCATTCCCCGACATATCGAAGATCAAAGTTTTCAATGGCAACAATTTCAAAATGTGGCAAGAAAGGGTTTTCTCTATCCTAAATGTGCACGGCGTGGCTTTCACACTTACGGAAGCCGAACCAACTGATAACAAGCTTCGAGATCAATGGATACACGCTAATAAGGTATATAAGCACACAATTATTAGTACTCTTTCTAATGAATTGTTTGATGTCTACTGTTTGTACAAGGAAGCAAAACAAATATGGGACTCCATGATTGCAAAGTACACTGACGAAGATGTGGGCAGACAAAAATTTGTAATCGGAAATTATTATCGATGGGATATGTTCGATGATAAGGAGATCAAGACACAAATCAATGAATATCACAAGCTAGTGGAGGACTTGAAGGTAGAAAACATCAATTTACAAGAAGAATTTATTACAGGCCTGTTGATTGAAAAGTTGCCTGAGTCTTAGAATAACTACAAGCAACAACTCAAGCACAAGGACAAGCATGTGTCACTAGCCGATCTGATCATGCATATTATCATTGAGGATACAACTCGCAAGGAGATCAACACTGCCAAAGCTAAGGAAATTGCTACTAGGGCAAATTTGGTGCAAGGCAAATTTCAACATCACCAAAACAGGTATTATAACAAAAAACCTTATTACAAACGTAAGGTTGCTCACCCCATCTTAAAAAAGAAAGGCTCTTGCTTTGTTTGTGGAAAATCAGGTCATCATGCAACGCACTGTAGAAAGAGAATAATGGGAAATGACAATTCTACTAAACCAAAAGTCAATTTGGTTAAAGCAAATGACTCTAATGATATAATTGTTGCGGTTATTTCTCTGGCCAATGTGAAAGAGTGGGTGGTAGACTTAGGTACTACCAAACATATTTGTGTAACAAAAATGCCTTTTCCTTCTACACTCCAGTAGGGGAAGGAGAAGAAATTATTTATCTTGGTGATTCAATAACAGCTCAAGTTCTTGGGAAAGAAAATGTTCTTCTCAAGCTCACATCTGGCAAGACTTTGGCCTTGAATGATGTATTACATGTCCCTAATATAAGGACAAACCTGGTCTTAGTAGCACTTTTAGGAAATGTTGGGGTGAAGGTGTCATTCGAATATAATAAGATTGTAATAACAAAAAATAACATCTTTGTGGGAAAGGGTTATTGTTATCAAGGATTTTTTGTTCTTAACATTTCCAATGTTATCAATGAAACTGCTACTACTTCCGCTTACTTGGCTGAATCTATTGATTTATGGCATGGTAGATTAGGTTGTGTTAGTATTTTTTATATTAAGAAAATGCAAAAATAAGGTTTAATTTTCGGAATTAAAAATCCATGTTTTAATAAATGTATAATATGTGCGAAACAAAATTAACAAAAAAGCCTTGTATTTCTGTAAATAGATAATCTGATTTCTTGAGTTTAATTCATCGATTTAGGAGATTTAAAACAAAATATGACTAGAGGAGATAAAAAAATATTACATGACCTTCATTGATGATTATTCTAGATTTACTAAAATTTATTTGCTTAGGCATAAAGATGAAGCTTTTGATATGTTCCTTTTGTATAAAGTTGAGGTAGAAAACCAATTGAATAAAAGGATAAAAAGAATTAGATTGGATAGAGGTGGAGAATATGTATTGCTTAACGAATTTTGTGAAAATGAAGGAATAATTCATGAAACTATGCCTCCTTATTTCCTTGAATCTAATGGCATAGCTGAAAGGAAAAATAGGACTTTAAAAGATATGATGAATTCTATATTTGTTAGTTCTAATGCTCCAAATAATTTATGGGGTGAAGCTATTTTATCTGCATATCACATCCAAAATAGAATATCTCATAAGAAAATAGGTAAAACACCCTATGATTTTTGGAAAGGTTATCGTCCTAATTTAAAAAATTTGAAAGTGTAGGGGTGTTTTCCTAATGTTATGCTTCATAATTCTAAAAAAAGGAAAATATACTCTAAATCATCTGACTGCATGTTTATTGGTTATACTGAACATATTGCTGTATATAGATTTCTTGTATAAAAAAGTGACATGCTTGATAATAATACAATAGTTGAGATAAAAAATGCAGAATTTTTTTAGCATATTTTTCCATTAAGTGTTGATACTATTTCTCTTGTACCTCTTTATAAAAATGTTTTCGAAAATTCAAATGATGAATTAAGAAGGAGCAAAAGAATAAGGAAATAAACTTCTTTTGGGAATGATTTTTATATTTATCCTATTGATAATGATCCATTGACTTATTAAGAAGCAGTATCTTCCTCAGAAAGCAATTTTGGAAAGAAGCTATAAAAATCGAGATTGATTCTATCTTACAAAATCAAACTTGGAAATTAGTTGATTTACCACCCGGTGCAAAACCGATTGGTTGTAAATGGATTTTTAAAAGAAAATATAATCTTGATGGTTCTATTGATAAATATAAAGTAAGATTAGTTGCAAAAGGTTTTACTCAAAAACAAAATGTTAATTATTTTGATACTTTTGCTCCAATTACAAGAATTTCATCAATTCGTGTTTTTAATCGTTGTGGCTTCTATTTACAAACTTATTGTTCACCAAATGGATGTTAAAACAGCTTTTTTAAATTGTGATTTGGAAGAGGAAATTTACATGATGCAACCTAAGGGCTGTATATTTCTTGGCCAAGAAAACAAAGTTTGTAAACTTGTTAAATCCTTATACGGCTTAAAACAAGCGCCAAAGCAATGGTATAAGAAATTTAATGATATTTTAGTTAATAATGGATTTTTCTCTATTGGAGTAGATAAATGTGTATATACAAAAACTGTTGATGGTGAATCTATAATTATTAGCTTATATGTTGATGACATGCTTATTTTTTGTACGTGTATTGATGTAGTGAATGAAATAAAATGTTTTTTGATTTCTAAATTTGATATGAAGGACATGGGGGAAGCTAATATTATTTTGGGTGTTAGAATCATAAAGAGTGATAGTGGCCTAATGCTTACTCAAGCACATTATGTGGAGAGGCAATTTAAAAAATATGATCACTTTTATGTCAAACCTATGAATGCTCCTTATGATTCTAATATTCAATTAGTGAAAAATAAAGGAGATGGTGTGGCTTAGTCTAAGTATGCTCAAATTATTGGGAGTTTGATACATTTGATGAATTATACTCGACCTAATATAGCTTATGTTGTATGTAGATTGACCAAATATACACAAAATCCCAATAATGATCATTAGACTGCTTTGAGCAGATTAAGGAAATATTTGAGAGGAACCGTGAATTATCGTATTTTATATGGTGGATTTCCTACTGTATTAGAAGGATACAATGATACTAATTGAATTTTAAATTCATATAAGACAAAATCCACTAGTGGATGTGTTCACCCTTGGTGGATGTGCTGTAACTTGGAAGTCAGCCAAATAAACAATAATTGTTAAATCCACCATGGAGTCAGAGTTTGTGGCTCTAGAATTGGTTGGCAATGAGGCTGAGTGGTTAAGGAACCAACACCTTCTGTGTCTATGTATTGTGATTGCCAAGCGGCAATAGCCATTGCAAATAATATAACTTTCAATGGTAAAAATGGACATATCCGATTGAGACATGATGTAGTAAAGCAACTGCTTAAAGATGGAATTATATCCATCGATTTTGTAAAGTCGGAAGTGAATTTGGCCGATCCTTTGACTAAACCTGTGGGAAGAAAATTAATTTATGACACATTGAGGGGAATGGGACTTAAGCCAATTGAGGAAAAGCAACAGTGATGGTAACCCAACCTATGTGATTGGCGATCCCATGAATTAGGTTCATATGGGTAACAACAAGTCACTTGTTGTTCAAATGATGCACTATT
Organism: Eucalyptus polyanthemos subsp. polyanthemos; assembly: GCA_017140185.1. Classification (NCBI taxonomy): domain Eukaryota; kingdom Viridiplantae; phylum Streptophyta; class Magnoliopsida; order Myrtales; family Myrtaceae; genus Eucalyptus; species Eucalyptus polyanthemos. The sequence goes on along the minus strand of CM029464.1, from coordinate 27,401,709 downwards.
AAAAATTATTGTCCATTCAAAGATAAGAATGGTGCAAAACTGCAAGAAAAAAAGAGGTTGAGTTAAACTCTTAATGAAATTTCATAACCATTATTGGTGGTATATTAAGCTGCAAAATACACTTGATAGAATCACCTATATAAGTGTGGAGTGGGGCCGCTCCTATGAGAATTTTTTGCGAAAATCTCTAAAGCACTTATGAATAAACCAAACACGCACATCCTATTAGTGCAAAACCGCATTGAATAACAATGTTTATGGGAGTACAATGTAATTGATGAAAATTATAATTCACAAAAGAAATTTTTGGTTCATAGAATTTTCAAACTTCACTAATAATTTTGTGAATTATATTTCATTTTTTCTAGGGCTGGTTCATAGCCTAACAAACACTAGTTCCAATACATTACACTCCAATAACCCATCATCATATTAATTTTTTATTTTCAAAATCTTTTGAAATATGTGGGGGATTATTGGATATTTCAATAATATTTTGAAATATTTGAATAATAGCTTCAATAAAAGTTATGACCGCATTGAAAACCATAATTATTTTTAACGGTCACATAACGATTAACAAGCATATAATGGCTTTTCAATCATTTTGTAACGTTTAATTTATTTCTCAACTAATCTTTCATTATTTTACAACGGCTCTTTTAACGGCTCTATTTTTTATGAATATAAAATCTCATAAGACAATCTTAAAAAATATAGACACTAAATGAAACAAAGAATATTCTTTCTTTAAAAAATCTTTAATTTCCTTTTCCTTACTTGGTTATACACAACGTTGTTTCAGTTCCTTCTAATATTCAGTGTGGAATATAAAATAAGATTTGTTGTATCTTGAGAGGATAGCCGTTAGAAGCCTATCGCACCAAGTTTCGCACTCTGAGGGGTGGAATTATCCTTAAGGATAGTGCTTACGCTTGCATGCCTCAGACAAATTTATTTATTCTCATTAGTTTTTTTTCTACACAATACATACACAGTTCCAAAACTACACGGCATTGCCTATGTTTGCATGTTGTATGTGCCATCTTCCGTGGCATGGTAGAATATAAACACTCATAAATGGCAAATTTCATTTGGCTCAAAGAGAGATGTGCAATGCCAGAACGATTTAGAGAGACTGATTTCTTATTTTGAATTTGAAAAAAAAAATGGTTCATATCATGAAAAATCCCAATTTTGTGCACTTGTAATAATTTTTTTTTTACCACTAAAAATCTCAAGTTAGTACACTCGTGATAAATTTATCTCAAACTAATTTTTTGACTATCAAAAACCCAAAACTGGTAAACTTATGACAAATTTACTCTCTATTAATTTCTGTCAAATTTTACCATTAAGTTTGCTAATATTAATGACACATGATGACGTGACAAGTCCATATGGATTAATGCCACAAAAAATTTCATATTTATTATAGGTGTACCGTTAAATTTATCACTATAATATCATTAAATTTGTCATAGATGACCAATTTGAGATTTTTTGTGATATTTATCTTATGTATTTACACATGGACTTGCCACGTCACTATATGTTTTCTAGGCAAGCAAATTTAAATATAACATTTAATGAAAACTAACAAAAAGTAAATTTGTCACAAGTATGCTAGTTTAAAGTTTTTGGAGGTTAAAAAATTACTTTTGGATTACAGGTGTACCAACTTAAGGTTTTTTGTGGTAAAATAATTAATTTGGGAGAAATTTATTACATGTAGATTAGTTTGGAAGATTTCGTGGTATTGACCTGAAAAAAAATTGAGTATCATCGAATGTTATACTATTTATCAATTAAGCAATAATTAAGAAAATACTAAACTCATCTTTGCAATGAAGTGTGCGAGTTGTACTTTAGGTGTTTATAAGCTATACAAGATAAAAAACAATTGGTTAGCCAAAAATGCTAGTGAAACCTTCTCTCGAAATGTAGAGTTCTCTTTCTACCTTAATGGTAGTCTGTCTTCTAAACCCTAAAATCACCGATGATTCCCAGCCTCTTCCCTTCCATCGTCCTTCAGGTTCTACTATTATCAATTCCCTTCCATCATTCCTCAGGTTCTACTGTTTTCAATTCCCTGGTGTTTTAATAATATAGTTATGGGTGTCGAACCTTCCCATCTTCCATCTTTTCCCCTCTTCCCTCACTAAGTAATTCCTACCCAATTCTACGACCCACTACACCTCCCTATCGAGAGACCATTCCATTTACATCTCTTTTTTTACCAATCCCTCGACTTCTGCATGAATCAATTAACCCGCCTAGATGCCTCTCTCGACTCTCTGGATTAAATCTTTTGTTGTCCTAGGCTGATTTGCATGTGGAAATCTCCACCCGGTCAGCCTCTCCTGTGAATTGCCCTACTGCCTACCCTTGATGGAACACAACGACAAGGAATGAGATTCTCGCCTTGCCACCCTCTGCAATAGGTTAGGTTGCCTATGGTCAAGACAAGAAATTGAGGTATGGGATGACTAGGCCCCAATGGAATTGAGGAAGGTAAACTAATTCTAGTGAGTAAGATACTCTCTAATCCATCCATTAATTTCCAAGTTTTTCAAAATACAATGGAGATATCCCAATGTGAACAGACCAAGTGGAGATATCCCAATGTGAAGCGAGTCTGTATGTTGCTAAGTTTAAATTGAAGGGGAAAAACGACTAGTCTTGGATGGTGGCCCTTGGCTATTCTCGAGTCACTTAGGATGTGCATGACAATTTCTAGAACAAAAATTGATTCCTCAATTTTAATTTAAGAAATTAAGAAGTTAAAAATTTTAACTTTTGATTTCTTCTTCAAATTTATTTTTGAAATAGAAATCCGTTCCAAAAATAGAAAAATCTAATTGCGTTACCAAACGGATTTCTGTTCCAAACCTGTTCTAGGAAACAAAGAAATAGAGATATAAAGAAGTTGGAATTTTATCATGCGAGTCCCTAGTAATCTTCAGGCCTTGGACACCCAATACGCCCCTACATTGTTATGATTTCTCGACTTGCGCTTTATGGGTACAAGTTTTTGGACTCCCATTGGGGTCCTATTGCTTGTTGTTGGCGGCGTTGACTAGGATCTCGTCGAAGATCTTGTAGAGGCTCGAGATGTAGGTGACGAGGCGGTGGACCATCTCGCTGCCACCGTCATCGCCGCCATCAAGAGTGACTGGGCGTGCTTCTCGATAGAGCCGATGTAGGTGTTAAGGCGGAGGAGGATGTGCTCCAGTTGGGACTTCTTCTAGTAGGTCTCCTCAACAGTCTTGGCCTGGCACGGCGGCAGCTGTGGGGGTGGCGGCTACAGTGTTGGCGATGTTGCTGGTGTGGAGGGGGAGCGTCTAGGCCATGGTGCGAGCGGCGGTGATGGAGGGTCTCGAATCAAGGCGTAGTGAGTAGAGTGAGAAATTGTGGTTTGAGAGAGGGAGAGAGAGAGTGTTTGAATTTTGAATTGAGGCGGTTGCTTTTCGGTTCTCCGTAATTTTTTATTTTATTTTATTTGTGTTTGGTCGAAGGTTCTCGTAATTTCGCTGATAGATCTTTTTCTTTTTCTTCTTCTTTCTTATTGGGCTTTTCTTTTGTTTTTTTCTCCTCTCTTTACTTTTTCTGAATTTTGCAAATTCGTTTGATCAGAATTTTTTTTTTTAATGGAAACGTGTGAGACTTTGGAGATGTGCAAATATGCACGGCGTATAATTCACTTACGATTCTTTTCATAGCTTTTTTTTTCAATTTGATATTTTTACGCTGTAGGGAAAAAAGGTGCATGATGTTTATAAAAATAACTAGAGTTCTTCCATTTCGACGGTGAAGCAATTTCACTAATCGCTTGATATCGAGCGGGACTTGAGAGAGCGTGGAACTTGAGTGCAAGTTTTAAGGCCATCGTGAACATTCAGTATTCAACACGCTAAATTATTTTTTCTTTCTTCATTATTTGGTAATAACAATCATACTATTTATCATGTATGCACATTACAAGATAGAAAAACCAAAGCCGAAGGCATGCGGTGGTGGTTTGATGTATTTTTTTTTTTTTTGGGCGATGCTAATTTCACCCCTTAAATAGCTTAAGGCACACCACTTTTTAATTGAATTGTCTAAAATGCTTATAAAAGAGAAATATAACCTCTTTTCTCTCCTTTCTTTTCCTCCCTTATTGGCCAACCTTCATCCCTCCACGTCTATTGCTAAAACTTACGAGCAATACACCCACAATTCCAAAACAACATGAAATTGCCTATGTTTTGCATGTTGTGTGTGTCTTCTTCCATAGCGTAACAAAATACAAACTGACTCATAAATGGCAAATTTCATTTGATTAAGAGAGAAATGTGCAATTCCAAAATGATTTGGAGAGAATAGTTTCTTATTTTGAATTTGGGAAAAGATGGCTATCATCAAATTCAAATGTCATTCTAATTATCAACAAATAAATTATTAGAAAAAGATTAAACTTATCTTTACAATGAAGTGTGGGAGTTGCACTCTAAGTATCTATAAACCATACACTATACTTTCATGATAGTTTGATATATTAGAATATTGTGAACTCCATTCCTCTTTTATTTAAGTCTCTTTTTCCCCAAAATACCAAGTTGAAAGAAGGGACTTTTAGTCGGTTTTAGAATTTGTCACCATAAAGTTTTTGGTAGTTTCAATTTTTCTTTCTGCATTGAGCTTCAGAACAAATTAGATCTCCTTCACTAAAGGGAACGATGAGAATGTGTTTGGATTTGCTCTCTACAAAAATTGAAAAAATAAACTACAGTTTTGAAAAAAGGGCTTCGCTTTTGTTGATTCAATAAAAATGTGCGAATAAAGGCTATTTGAGGAAGAAGTAAGGGTGCGTTTGGTAACATTTTTGTTTAAAAATTGTTTACGGGAAGAGAAATAGACAAAAGTATTTCTGCCGGGAAACAATCTTTGAACAAAAAAACGCGTTTGGTAAAACTGTTCGAAATATAAAAAGAATAGAAACACGTTTGGTAAATTTGTATAATTTTTTTTTTTGTAATTTTTTAATATTTTTTCTATTTTCTTTCTTATTTTTTTCTTATTTTTCCTTTTTCTTTTTCATTTTTTCATTTTTCTTCTTTTGGTCGGTTGTTGGTCTCGGCCATGGCCGGCGACCGACCAACGAGAGCCGGCGGCCTCGCCCAGCCACGGCGAGGCTCGCCAGCCCTCGGCAAGGCCGAACTCGCCTAGCGGTCGGCGAGGCTTGGCGTCGGCGGGCCACCGCCAGGCGACACTGACCTAGCAGTGGCCCGACGAGGCCGAGCCTCGCCGGCCGCTGGGCGAGCTTAGCCTCGCCGAATCTAGGCGAGCTCGAGCTCGCCCAGCCCGGCGCGAGGTCGACCTTACCAGGGGCCGGCGACGCTCCGGCGAGGTCGCTGGCCCTCGACAGCCGGTCACTGGCCATGGCCGAGGCCGGCGACCAGCCAAAGAAAAAAGAAGAAGAAAAAAGAGAGAAGAAAATGGAAGAGAGAGAAAAAAATGTTCCTAAATTTTGTTCCATAAACAAGAAACAACTTTTTTTTTGTTTCTTGTTTCCATTCGAGATGTGTTTCTGAGAACAAAAAAATAATTTTGAAACAAAAACGCAAACAAACGCATTTTTGTTCCTTTTTGGTTCCCAGTAACAAAAAAACAAAAATGTGTGTTCTTGGGAATAGAAACATTTTACCATGCAAGGCCTAAGGGTGCGTTTGTTTGTATTTGTTTAAAAATTGTTCAGGGGGGAACAGAAATAGAAAAAAGTGTTTGTTAGGGGAACAATTTTTGAACAAAAAACGCGTTTGGTAAACTTGTTCGGGAATAAAAAATAAACGAAACATGTTTGGTAAATTTGGATAATTTTTTTATTTCTTTTTTTATTTCTTTTTTTATTTCTATTTTTTCATTTTTCTTTTTTTCTTTTTCCTTTTTTTTTTTTTCTTTTTTTTTCTTTTGGCCGGTCGCCGGCCATGGCCGGCGACCGGCCGGCGAGGCCGAGCTCGCCCGGCCGGCGGCGAGGCGCGGCCTCGCCGGGCCACCGCCAGGCGACGCCGACTCGCCCAGATCCGACAAGGCCGAGGCTCGCCGGTCGCTGGGCGAGCTCGGCCTCGCCGGATCTAGGCGAGATCGAGCTCGCCCAGGCCGGCGCGAGGTCGACCTCGCCATGGCTGGGCGAGCTCGAGCTCGCCCAGATCCGGCGAGGCCGCCGGCCCTCGTCGGCCGGTCGCCGGCCATGGCCGAGGCCGGCGACCGGCCAAAAGAAAAAAGAACAAGAAAATAAGAGAAAAAAGAAATAAAAAAAAAAAAAAGTGTTTCTCATTTGTGTTTCTTGTTTCTGTTTCTTTTTTGTTTCTGGGAACAAAAGAACAAAAAAACAGAAAAAGTGTTTAAAAACAAAAAAAAGAAATACAAACAAATGCGGCCTAAGTCGCCCAACTTAAATTACCTACTTCTTGCACTGGAAAAGACAACTATCCATTATCTTATGGCTCAAAAAGAGAACTCATAAATCAAGACTTACTTTTACAACGTTTATAAAGTAAAAATATTATGGAAACGACCACGCACCGGCGTAGTCGGTGCTTGAAATTTAGTTTCGTTTATTGAAAGAACAATTAAAATAACGACCTTTAACTGCCAAGAAAATGAGGCATCGAAAAAGATAATGAGTGACGGCTTTTCCTTATAAACCTCTCTCTCTCTACCTTTCCATTCCATTTCCATACTTTGGACTCACACCACAAACAAGTCATTAGAGAGAGAGAGAGAGAGAGAGAGAGAGAGAGAGAATTCTTTCGCAGCTATGAATGACCCAATTTCAAGATTTGTCCCATCGAGAGAAAGAGAGCACATCTGAAACATGCGATGAGGTCACTCCCCCATCAAGATGGACCAAAAATGGTTGGAAAAAATGGGTCAATATAATTTGATTTGGCCTGATCCAGCATCTAATCCTATGACCAATCTACACAATATTGATCCCCAATTTTTGTGACTAGGAAGCTAACCCCATAGGTATGGTCCAGTTCCAAAACTAATATGGGACTAAAAATTTCCACTTGCTAAAAGTAACAAATCATAAAAGACAAATATGTGAAATAAAATGTTCAAAATATATAATATAAACCTATTATTATTATTATTATTATTATTATTATTATTATTATTATTATTATTATTATTATTATTATTATCATTATCATTATTATTATTATTATTATTCACACACCCAAAGTTACCGAGTTATAAATACGATAAAAAATAGATGAGGCGTTGGGCACTCAAGACCAACAACCAACATAGGCCCTGTTTGATTGGGCATTTGGAAAGCCCATTTGGGCTCTAAAGTCCCTTGACCAAATGCTATGGTGTTTGGTTCATTTTTTTGGGGACTTTGGGGAGATGCAATTGCATCTCCAAGGGGGTTGAAAGGGCTTTGGGGGAATGGAGGGGGAGAGGTCCATTGGGAAGTTGCATTTTCGGAATGCAACTTCCACTGTTCATCTTTACCGGAGAGAAGCCGATCGGAGGCCGACGACCGCCGGCCAAGGGGTTGCGCATGCCGGTAATGTGCCGGCGACCGCCGGCCAAGGGTCCCTTGACCCCGGCGACTGTCGCCAGACCTCAGGCGACACCTGGGTCGCGCGACCCAGGTGACCAGCCGGCGGTCCGGCCGCCGGATCCAGCGGTTTGGTGGCCGGACTTCAGAAAAGAAAATAGAATTTTGTTTTTGTTTTTTTAATTTGATAAAAGTCATTTACAAATGCAAATTTTACCAAACGGTATTTTGGCCAAAGTTGTATTTTAATGCAAATTTTAGCAAACGATATTTGCATTTCGGAAAACCCCCTTTCACCCAAAGGTATTTGCATTTTGGCAAATGCAATCCCCAAAAGCCGAACCAAACGGGCCCATAGTCCCCTTGGGAACTGAATGAGGACTAGGCAGGTTGGGTTGGTCTCAGACCGATAGGTCCCATTGGGCATTGTTCGTTGTGCTTGGGCCATGGGCTTGCTAAAAATAGGCGTTGTGCCGGCCCAGCTGGCCCCTGAATTGGGCTGAGGGCACGCTGGCCAATGCTGGGATGGCATTGGCGCTGCCTGGACTTTTATTAAAATAGTTCAAGTAGTTTTATAGAACTTTGACCATTCATTCTCTTTATCCGACGACTAATTCACCCGATCTACCCGTCCATGGAATGGTGGTGGCCCGAACTTTCGAGAAATGTGGTGTGATTTCCAAAAGCAGGTCGAGATCGAGATTCCACGAATCATGCCAAATGAATAGCCGTGGTGAAAAGCCACGATATCTCACTTGATAAAAACTCCAATCGACACTCTTCTCAAGGGGTTCAAAAGCTTGCAAATCGATTTACATGATGCCAATCACTTAATTTGGAAAGCATGCAATTTTGCTGACACAATCAAGATTGGATGACTATGATTAAAAGTCATGATATCTTGCCATCTTACCATCCAACTTGGATAGATTAGGTGTCTCCATAAAGATCTTGCAAAACAAAACCTAATCATACCGTTTTTTTTATTGTAATTTTATTGCCATTCATTTTCCATCAAAATTTCAGTCAAATCCTAATAAATAATTATGTACCCACATGGCAACAAATCAAATACTGAATCTATTCAAAGAGTTTTCACAGATTTTATCTATTCACAGTTAATCTATTCTTCCGATTATCTAAAGGGCGCATGAAATATCTTGAAAGCCAAATAAATCAATTGAATCTAGACTTATAACTCATGCAAGTTGCCTTGACTCAAAATTAGTTTGCATGCAGTTTGTGAGATTTGAAAGATTAGACATAATTCTTGAACTAAAATTCCATGAATGGCCCGACTAAATATGCCGACCTGCGAGTTTAGAAGAAAGAAGCAGTAGGGGCTAGGGTTCGAACTACTTGGATTTCATGTTCTACCTCACGAGGGATGTTCTCTCCTCAGGTCCACAATGGGCCTTGTATTTTAGGGCCCAAATAGTCCTTATAATTTAGTTTCGATTTTGGATTTGAAGCATCCGCTCCCATGTCAAATACCCGGCTCACATTTCAAAATCTAGATTTCCCACGTCCCCAGTTTAAAAAACAAAAACCTATTTGCCCTTATCCATTCTAGAAATCTACACTAGAAAAATGAAATCCAATTTGAGGATTGGATAGTTCGGGGAAGAAATTGACGACTAGGTAAATTATTTGTGGGTAGGAGATGCAACTTGAAATCCAATACAAAAGGAGAAGATGGATGGCAATTGTAAGTTTTGAAATGCGATGAGAATAATCGAGATGGAGAGGGAAGTCGAGGATGGTATTTCTAATTCTGAGGACTTTTTTCTTCCAATAATATTCAAATAAGATTAGGTAGAGGGAGAAAAAAAAGACTCCTAAAGGTTCATTTGTTTCCCAAAAAATAAATAATTAGGAAACCATTTTCCCACAAATACTCGCTTATAACACTTACAAAAATGATTGAACGAGAAATATTTCACAATCTATGAAAGTGTTTACACATAAATTATTGTCAATCATGAAAATATTTTTGATTGGTTAATTATTTTAAGTAATACAAGCAGTCATTTTCCGGAGTTTTTCAAATTATTTATTTTGGCAAAACAAACAAAGCCTACAAAATACATAAAAAAAAATATATTAATCGTCTATGAAAATGCTTAGATATAAATTGTTGTCAATAATAAAAATACTTTTTTATTGACTAATCATTTCAAGATAAACAAACGATTATTTTTAGAAAAATGTTTAATAAGTGTGAAGGGTTCAAAACCCGGGAGGCCCAGCGTAGGTGTATTAAGTGTACTCGGGGTGGTGGGTCATCTTCTTAAATGTCACTTGGGGTTTCTGCGCGGGCCGCATTTGCTGCCTCCTTCTCCAATACAAAAAAAAAAAAAAAAAAAAACAAAACCTAAATGAATCAAGCTGCTTTTCTGGTCAAAACAAATAAAATGCTAACCATTGCCCAAAATAAGGAATACTCTACATAAGTTAATTTCATTATAGGTAAAAGAGTCGATATATGCAATAATCATAGGTAGTCATCGAAATACCATAATAATAATAATAATAATAATAATAATAATAATAATAATATATTAATATTAACGTTACTTATTTCTAGATGGGTTTAACCACAGCCCTTATACAATCTTTACGTCCATTCAATCAAAGGGCCAACCTAGGCAACCTGGAGGGCGGGAACCTTGTGGTGGTGCTCCACGCACCATGGGGCCTTGATGGAGCATGGTAGTGGTCGAGCTATCTGTGAGCAAACTAAGGGTAGAGAAGGTAGGCCACGAGGGAGAGCAACAAAAGTAGAGGGTCAAGCTATTCATTTTTATTTTTATATTTTACTTTCTATATATAATTCTGTCGGGTTCTCACCAATCGGCTTTCAAATACCTAAACCCCAAAAGACTGGGTTGGCCTAGGCCAAAAATTCATTTTAGGAGCATGGTGGCCCCGGTCCCAGTCCCGGTCCTGGTCCTGGTCCCGATTTCTCGAGTCGACCAGGCCATATTGCACAGCCCAACATGTGATCAACTAAATTCTTGCGAATCTCGTTCGTACCTAAAACTTTTATCCGAGATCCTTGGGATGCAATTCACATGGCGTGGGCTACGGCGCTCGATGTCTTGTCTTGAAAAATCAAAGCCGCTAGGGGGCTCCCGACATGGTCCCCCGTGCGAAAGTAGGGGTCATCGAACGCCATGATATGTTGGGAATCTTTATAGTACAGAGGCAAGATTGCCTAAAAAGCTAGTTGGCAGTCCCTTGGGCGGGAGAAAGTTACTGACCAACTCTCACTACAAAGGACAATCAGATTTATCTAAGTTGAATTTTTGTGGTAATGTCCATACCAAGCGTTCGTATGTCATGGTATGGTACATATTTTTAAGAATTACGGCTTTGATTACGATGTGAGAGAAGGAGATCGATTTCTCAAGGTACCATAGAAGGGTCCCGGGCTATTCCTAATCTCCATCTTTCTCATTAATCAAAATGTAGTGCAAGATTTACTTTTCAAGATAGAATCAAAGGCATCTCTCACGCCACCGTTGTAGGAAAGGGATGTTGGTCAAGTAAGGCAAAAGAATTGTGTGAGGAAAAGATGTCACATGACAAGTTTCGCGATATCAGTGTTGACCCCTATTTTATATTAATTTTTATAAGATTGTGGTTATCCAAAATTCAATGGTTTCAATTGGTAATTAAAATCCAATGGAAGATGATCGATAGCAAATTAAATTGTTAAATTCTATTTCGAATTAAAAAAATAAATGGATTCCAATATCCCTTAAAGTCTCTTGAGTTAAACTTGGTGATGTTTATTTCGTGGTTGATGGGTCTCTTGAGTTAAACTTGGCGATGTATGGATTATACATACTTCGCCAGTCGTCGTCACATATGAAGCACTTCACTTGAATCCCGCCCATTGAGACAATTCACGATTGACAGTTTTATTAGACATTTTATTGATATGTCTTGCGGATCAAGAGTATTATTATAATTGAGATGTTCAACAACCGTGTCAACCGTTTTCTTGATGTGCCGTATGAGTTAAGTGTCTTGTCGTGGCATGCTTTGGACCATTAACTATTTTAAAATGGGACCAAAACTTTGGGTTCAAGTGATGAGTCAAAAGGCAAACCGCAACGTCAAAATGCAACGGTTTAGAGGGGCTCAAAGGCGCACCTGTTCCTGATCTGTCCATGGACTAAAGAGTGGAACCCTAGCTATTGAAATACAAAAATGCTAAAGAGAGGTGCCGGACCTAGAGTTCATCACGATGTTTCTATGGCAAATTTGGAAATCTCGAAACGACTGCATCTTCAGAGCAACCAAACTCGAGAAGGGTGGTTGCGGACACGTGTGCTGTGAATTAGCAATATTACACGTTGGAGCTCGAAACCCATCGGAAAAGGGAATGGAAAGGAAAACTCACTGGGATCTCGGACTCCTCTGCGATTGGGTGCTCTTTAAATTAATGTCGACAGCTTGAACCAATAAAGAAGTTGCTAGTGTCATCTCCTAGGTGTGTCGATACTCTTCCGGGAAGCTTGCGCGCGCGTGATAAAATTTCTATTTATTTATTTATTTATTTTTCTGTTATAGGAACAATGTTTGGAGCATGTAAATCCAGTTTTTGTGTAACGCAATTTGATTTTTCTATTTTTGGAACAAATTTCTATTCTATAAATAAATTTGAAGAATAAATCGAAACTAAAATTTTTAATTTTTCAATTTCTGAAATAAAAATTGAAAAATCAATTTTTGGCTAGAAATCAATTTTTGTTCTAGAAATTTTGTCATGCGCACCTTTATAGATAAATTCCTTGCTCGATGAAGATCATATCTACCCTCCATGCCAAAACCCTAACTCCACGCGAAGCGTTGAGATGGAATAGTTTATGAAAGGTTGAAAGAGTTGGGTCCGAGTCAAACAATTTATATTTAGTCATAATGTTTCAAGGTACAAATCAAATATTCTCAGGAAGCTCACTCACTTGTCGAATAATGCAAACACTTACTCGTTTAAGTAAATGGCCTACCAGTTGATCCGAAATGGACCTAAAAATGAAATTACGGATTGGTAAAATTTGCATTTTAATTAACTTTTATTAAATTAAAAAAGCAAAAATACACTTTTTTTTTTTGTCGGATCGCGGACGGGATCCCCGGTCCGGAGTTTTTTCAACATGAATGAAACGGTACTTCTTCCCGACCTAAAAAAGAAGAGCGTCTCGGAGGTCGCGTGACCAAATCTCCATTTTCGGCGATCGCGCCCGAAGTCGCGCAACCTCATATGGCCCCGGGTCGGATGAGATCGCCGCGAGGGCGACGCGTGCACAAGTTTTGGTCGGCGGTCATTGGCCTCCGTGCGGTGGTTTTCCTCGCGGATGAACAGTAATTGCGACGTGAATAGTAACAGAAACTTGCATTTCGGAAATGCAAGTTTTCAAAGCAGAAACTTTAGCCTAAGGGCGGGAGGCGTTTGGAGAGATGACCGAGTTTCACCAAAACTCAGAACCAAACACACTCGCAAAAAAAAAAAAAAAGGCTTTACTCGTTTAAGTAAATGGCCTCCAGTTGATCCAGGACCTAAAATGAAATTACGGATCGGATTGATCCTGGTCTGTGCACTTGTCAGTTTTTTCAACATGAACGAAACGGTACTTCTTCCCGACCTAAAAGTCTACGCATAAATACAATCATTATATGTGTGTGGTTTACACACACGCGCACGTACGTATCTGAAAGCGCCGCGAGGGGCAGGTTGCGGAAACTCGTGATGAAATTCCGTTACAGTCCCTGTCCTTCTCTCTCTTTATTTTATTCTGCCCACCCTACCAAAACCAAAACGATGTGTCGGACCGTTCTTCGCACACTCGCGCCCACTTTTCGCCGGCACCAACCAGAACGAAGCGAAGGACTTTGCTTTGTCTTTTCCGCTAAGTCTCCCCTTGCATCACTCTCCTCCCCTCCTCTCTCTCTCTCTCTGTAGCGCTCTCTCTGCATCTTCATTGCGACGCCAGGGATGGAGGGTCAAGATCATGGAAAGGATCACTCTTCTTCAGGTCTGTCCGTGCCTCGTGCCCTCCCTCCCTCCCTCCCCCACTTATAATTTGCTCCTCTCTCCCGTGTCCAACGCAGCAAGTTTCGATCTTTAGGCATCGTGTTTTGTACCCATTTTTTTTTTTTTTTTCTCCAGATGAGGCTGCGACCTTGGAACGGTTTTTTTTTTTTTTTTGTCTTCTTTTATGGGTTCTTGACTGTTGAGGGGTTTTTTGTTGTTCTCTTTTCCTGTTTTTGGGTGCAGGACACGAGGGCCATGGCGTGTATTTGTGCCACAAATGCGGGTGGCCGTTCCCAAACCCTCACCCGAGCGCCAGGCACAGGCGCGCGCACAAGAAGGTGTGTGGAAAGGTTGAAGGGTATAAGCTGGCCGGTTCTGATGAGAACCCCCATTTGAATGTTTCGGACGACGAGCGTTCTGATGACGAGCACAAAACCCCAGGTGAGCCTCTTTATTCTGTTCTGCCGTGTCTTTTGGGCTTCGTTGACGTGACTTAATTGAGGCCGGGTGTGGTTTTCTGTGTTTTTTTTTACCTTCCCTTTTTGTGGGATCTAAGGTTGTGTGTGTTTGGTCGGAAAATATGTGACTAGACGAAACGAGTACAACATCGTGAAGCCAGAGTGCTCACTACAGGAAACAAGAACACTATAGTTTGGAGTAGAAGTTGTCTCTTCAAATGCCGAGTTTTTGTTTGGAAGTGTTCCTTTGTTAGAGCTAATTAGAAGTGTTGTTTTGCCACTACATGGTCACTGGTGAGAAGGAAAAACTGTTTTGGAATTTCAAAGGAATTAATGTGCTGGGCAGAATCTAATTTTTAAACACCCTTCCTTAGTAATGTACCAACGTTTGAACATGAATTTTTCATCCAGGCCCCAAAGTTGAAGGGGGAAGTGAAGTTGAACTGGGTAAAAATGCAGCTCCTAAAAGAATGATTTCCATGGAGGAGGATGTGTTTTCAGATGCAGCTACGAACTTTCCGGATGGTGGATTGAGTACACAGAGCGAAGGTCTTTTGCATGATGATGGGTCAGATTGCATTTCCAGAAAAATATCTGACAATAATCCTACTGTGGAAGTTTCTGGTGAAAGTGCAACTACAGGTGGGTGTTAGGTGTGGAGGAATTGCAATTGATATGAGGTGATTTGTTGATATTTTTTAAATCAGGAATTTCTGCTTTTTGATTGCTTGGTAGACGTGCTTTAGGGGATTTTAGATTGAAATCAGAGACTTTATTTTGGAGCCTATGGGTTTTGCAAACATTAATGGGTCAGAGGGATCTCTGTAGGAAGTATAATACCCTGCCTTCCTCTTAGTAGACTCTTTCCATATTTAGGTTGTTTTGTCTTCTTGAAGAATAAAGAAACGTAGACTTGCTGTTTCTGCCTCAAAGGCTCCATCACTGTTGATAAATGAAGAGCTTGGAGTAGATGAAATTAGTTGGAGGAAGGATTTTAGATGGTTATCTTCCTTATTAAATTTATTATGGTTCCTGAACTTCTGATCTTGCAACAGATTCTTGTCTATTAGTATCATGTTGATGCCAAACAGCATATGGTCAAAACTGGGGCTATCTTTGTATGCACTATGCATATGTATAGTTTGCCGAGAGTCCTTGTTTTTAGTACTTATTTCTGTGTTTTTCTGGAGCTTTTTGAATTTTCTTTTGTTCCTTTAGGAGCTTTTTATGATGGTTCAACTGTTATACAAATGAATCCTCCTGACCATGCTTTACTTTTCTGCTTTGTTTCTCTAATATTAAAGGAATTGTGTTCATAATCTCATTTGTTATTTTCAATGGACAGAAGTTATTCTAAAAGATCCCCATTTGGTGGGCAGTGGCACTGAGGACAAAGTTGCAGCTTCTGGGGTTACAAATGACAAGCTAAGCAGTGAAAATAACATTCAAAGTTTGTTTACTGGTCCCGTCATATCTGAGCAGGAGCAATCTGCTGAGAAATTCTCTGATATGCTGAATGATAAACAAAATGAATCTGTACCTGATTCCTCACTTCTACAATCTGAAGATCCTGTGGAGTCATCGGCTGAAGTTAAAAGGATGACTGATGGGGAGATGGTAAAAGCATTTTGTGAAGACAATACTTCACAGGAGACTGATGTTAAGTTAGATAAGGGAATAACAGGCTCTCAAGTACCATGTAAAGATGACGAAGAAATATCTGGTGTAATGCCAAGTGATGGAGGCCTTCAACTGGGGAAGTCTGGTGACATTTTGTTCTCGGAGGTATCTCCAAGTGGTCTTGCCCCGGACTTGTCTTCTGAGCAACCGGATGTTTCTGCGGATATGCCTCAGGAAACAGTGGACAAAGCACAAGAATTGGAGTTAAGTATTCCTGTAGATCCTGTCGATATTCATGCTAAAACTTTGGGAGAGACTGGAAACTTCCATGTGCTGACCGTACCTAGGGATATACCTATGATAGAAGATGCCGAAAAAGTTCATTGAAGACTTTAAGGATCATAAAGGAGTCAAAGTTCTGCAAACTGATGACTTGGGTTCTGTTCCAACAATTGGTCAGAAGGAAGATGACTCAGTTCCTGTTTCTGAGGATTTTTCCACTCCAAACTTAAAAGTACAGGAGGAAGTTGCAGAGGTTTCTTCAAATGTATATATTTCAGGGACCAATCTAGGACAGGAACTTGAGATTCTTAAGCCTGTGGATGAAGATGTGCCTCTTCAGAGCAATGTGATTTTATCTCGAGCTAGCATCAACACTCATGAAAGTCAAGGACTCAATGAAGTAGAGACTGCCAAAGAAGCATTAACAACTGCAGTGGAGGAAAGCAATGTGCCTGTGAAAGCCGAGAAGATGGAACCAAAGGACGTAGTTAATAGTTCATCGCAAATTGAGGTTCCTGTAGATGATATGAAATCATCAACCGACCTGGAATACGGTGGTTGCTCTGGTGGATACTGAAGTTCATGAAACAAGTGGCATAACAGGTGAAATCAACAGTACTAACAATGTTATCTCTGTAATTGAGACATCACATATTGTCAGAGATGCTGAGAAAAAAAAAAATATGGACGAGAGCTCTGTGGAGAGCCAAATAATTCCTGAATCAACTGGGATGCAGAGTATTGTCCAAGACGACATGATTTACAGTGAAGGTGATGTTTGTCATGATCAGGGGAACCATGTGAAGGACCTTGATGTTGCTGGGATGGATGTTGCGGATGGACATGTTCTGGGAAATAACATAAAGAAAGAAAATGCAGCTGAATCCACTTCCACGGGTAGCCTTCAGGGATGTGAGGATACAGCAGAGAATATCATTCATCGCCCGGAAACTAAGTCAGAAATCGTGTACGGAGCATTGAATACCCAAGAAGGGGCGAAGGAAGGTGAAAAAAGTGGCGAGGTTGAAATACAAGGAGCATGTGATACTGAAGTCCGCACATCAGAGCATGAATTATCTCATGAGGGGGATTCCAGAATCAAGGAACTGACATCTGAAGAGCATCATAAGAAAGAGAATCTGCTTTCTACTGCCATAGCAAATACAGTCACCAGCGATATCAGTGTTCCTGGACTTACTTCTCCTTTGCAAGATGAAAGCAATAAGAAATTTGTTGAACAGCAGCTTGCTGGATCTGTACATGACATGTCGGTAGATTCAAGTAGTCGAGCAGATAGCTTAGAAGGCAACTGGGGATCTATTTCAGGTACTTACTACATCTTCAAAATGCGATGAGCAAGCCTTTTAAAAGCTTTCCTCTAATGCTTTGGTTGTGTATGGTGTTTAACCTCTTTAGCCTAGGAAGTATTTGACACTGCATATGTTTCAGTACAAATTAGAGATCTACATTGGGCAAATTTTGTACTTGTGTTTTGGCAGTAAACAAGTAAAACAAGTTATCCTATTTGTTAATTAGCAATTAGTTTCTCGTGATCTTTAGAGGCAGCACACCGAACCTCCTCAATATCTGGTCATATATCTATATTTTGATTGGCATTTTAGCGACAAATGCTGTCTTGATAAATGAAATTCTGGCAAAGATGCTAGCAGGAAGCATGTGCATTCGCTTCAGATCTGGCAATCTTGCTGGAACAGGTCTGCACAGCTCGTAGGCAATTGATTTGACAATGTAATGCAAATTTTTATAGTTCTATTTAATTTGCTCATGTTTGGCATATTTCCAAGTTATTCTTGCTTTTCAAATTTTGAAAAAACAAAAGAAAGTATATTCTGAGGCTTTCGTTCTTGCTCAGCTTTGTCATGCACCCTGCTTAATTTTTTCTGAAGAGTACATCTTTTCTTTTGTGAGTTAGTTCCTGCCTAATTGATATTCTTTTATTTGAATTATGGATCAGTGCTTTCCACTCAGTCAGATGCACCGGTTGCTGTGGAGCCTGAGGTATTTCCACCAAAAGAGCCCCAATCAATGACAGATGCTGCAAAATCAAACTTGAAGCTGGAAAATATTGAATCAGGTGGAAAAAATTCAGAGAAAACAGATGTCTTCGAGCCACCATCCTTCATGACACTGGTTGAAGCCACCAATAATCAGAATCCTGCAATTGCTGTGCAAAACGACAACCAATCAAAATCTGCCTCTGAGCAAGCTGGTTGGTTCCCGTCCCTCCCACATGCAGCAAATGATTCTCCAGGAAGGAAGAAGAACGAAGAGATCATCGCCAAAGTCACCAACTGGAGCACCGGGAAACAACATTCCCCTCTGAAGAGCCTCTTGGTGGAAGCTAACCGTGAGAGCAAGCTGAAGTCAGCGAGCCCGAAAGAAAGTCCAGCTCCCATAGTTGCGAAAGATGATGACGCAGTGAAAGATAGTGATAAGAATATTGCATCGGCGACGACAGTGAGCTCGATTTTAGGTTCTTCTGAAGCTGCTGATTTGGGGGCTGCCATGAAAGAAATGGACCAAGAATGGAACTCTCCCGCGAGATATCCGACTGACATCAAGAGGGAAAAGAGGAAGGTCAAGGGAAGGCCATACTGGGCACAGTTCATGTGCTGCTCTTCCGTGAATTAGACGTCTCGACAGGTCAGCTCATCGAGTAAGTTCCTTCACGAGGCGCTGCTTCTTGTGTTATCATCGTAGGAAAGTGTAGTGCTATATTAAAACTCCATTGGATTTGCACGCTAGTGTTGAATATAGCTTGTTTCTGGGTCACTGTATATTGCATTCCGGTCAATCTTGATCGATAAATATGTTCTCTTAGTAGGTGATGTTGATGGATAGACATGTCATGAGTCAGTGTGTATGGTGACTGAGAACTAGAGGAGCATGATAGCCTGACGGTGCTTAATGTGCAGTGGCAATATGTTCTTCCTCTTGCGCTTGTGCATTTAAAGTTTGAGTTTATGTAGTCTCTTTTCATTGCATAGTATGATAGATGATTATAGATGCTTGATCTTGATTGTGTGAAAGCTGTAGATACTCGAACTCCCCATTTTGATTCTCTTTTCTGGGTTGGCGTTTGCATTTTCATGTCTCTTTGTTCAACAATTTAAAGGTAAAGTTCTTATGTTTTATTCTCCCATGAGATTGAGATCTCTGTCAGTTTTGGAAGTTCGATTCTGTTTTGGCTGGAAAGTACGAAGTTCACTCGAAGATCATGAGTCATCTTTTACCCTATGGCTGTGCTCGGGTAGGAATGGTACTCCCATGTAGGGGTGATCGGTCCCATTAAGGATCGGTTTTGAAAAATTGGATCGGGAATCACCCATCGATTTCATGGACCCACTTGGAAATTAGCTCCGGTTCCCAGGTGGGTCCATGGAATCGGTGGAAATGTCCCCACTTCGGAAGAGGTGTGAGACTTGAGAGTGAGCAACGAGGTTAGAGACTGGAGGCAACTGAGAGCAAGAGTCATGGGGGGAGCAATGAGGCTGGAGCCGATTTAGAGTGAAAGTGAGGCATCGATGAGGCCAGCGGCCAATGAGAGCGAGAGTGAGAGAGGGAGGCAAGACCGCTAGATGAGTGAGGCAAGAAGCGGAGAGAGATGAAGAGGAAATTGGGATATTGATATGGTCCGCTCCTCAGATGTGAGGGTGGACAATTCCATACTTAGAATCAGGAATCGAATCGGTACTCACCAGTTCAAATAAATTAGAATTGGGAACCGTCAATTCTAGGCTAGTTTGGTTTGGCTCCAAACGGTCGTGTGTGCTCTTTTGCACACCTCTAATCCCATAGGATGCGACTAAGTAAAAATCCAGATTGAAACTAGATCGGATCATCCCCATCTAGAAACTGTGATAAATAGGTTTACCCTGATCGGACGAGACGTGGGATAAAAAAAAATTAAGAAAACGAGAACAAGATAAAGATGGCGAGCGGCGAGCGGCGATGATCAAGGTGACGGTCGAGGTGGTCTTGTTCTCAGGCAACTATTCTCACGACCGCGAATGCATGAGATATCATTTCTCTCGTGCTGGAATCCATGAAGACACGACCGTCACCGTCGCAGGACCCCCCGATTGACAAGGGGTGTCGTATCAGTGATTGTAGTCTGCAGGCACAAAACGGTCTTTCTTATTGTAATTCGATACAATATCGTGTTCAGTGATTTGTCGTATCACTAGCCGCTGATGTTTTTTTTTTTTTGTTTCTTTAGTTTCCTCTTTCCGGTCAACGATTGGAGATGTTTTGTTATTGCATGAACATGTCGCCATCCAAACGCATGAAATTATCAAATCATGTGCAATGGCTTTACAAGCATCCTGGGTCGGTGGATTCTTTGTTTTTTCAATGAAAAATTACCCGATCAATTCTAATTTTATTATACAGATGCTAATTTAGTCCTCAACTTTTGCACGGAATTTCAATAGTCTTTCCGATTAATTTTCATCCAAATTTTTTTACGTGACAGTCTAGTCATTACTAGTAGTTATATGTGGCACATCACCATATTAGCATTATTCGGCGAAAATTGGTTAAAATGACTAAAAGTTCAAGACTAAACTGGCATATTGCAAAGTTGATGGCTGAATTACTGTATAATAAGTTTAAATTGACTGGTAAATTTCCTTTTTTTGGTCCAATACCACGTGAACAATATAGTCGTCGTGGCTTTGGATAGGGGATCTGCAGCAAATCCGCCATTTGAATTTTTAAAATTTTCGTAGGAAATTAACCGGATAAAGAACAACATTAATTTCCAAAAATAAACCCAAAAATCCTCCTCCAGGTTGATTTTACCCAGGGAAAGGAAAAATATGATCGTGGGGAACTCTCTCAAAAATAGGAAAGAAAATCTTCTTTGTTTCTTTCCTCCAACCTGGAAGGATCTCTTCTTGCTTTTAAATTTCCTAGAAACGACACACCCTGTCACCCACCGTTCACTTTCCAACTGAGGTTGACGAGACAATTTGAATCAGCGGTCGCCATTGCAGCAGTTCCTGAGGTTCACCGAGGAGAGGTGTACACACCGCGGTAAGAGAAAACATCGAATTTTTGTTTTATCTTATTTACGTAGTTTTTTCTTTTGGATATTTATGTGGCCATGGTGTCAAATGTTATTAAGGGTGCGTTGTTTAACAAAAAATTCAAAATTTAGAAACTATTTTTGGAAAAATAACCGTTTATATTTATGATCGACAACAATTTATATTTAATTAAATACTCTTATTTTTTCGGATTTCGTATAATTTGAGTGTAGAATTAGGCCGGGGATAGACGAAAGTCGAACTTGCTATACGTCTGGTTCGTGTGATTTGCCTTATGCAACTCGAATTGCAGAATGAATGGGAGGGTTAGGAGCAACGGTGATGCAGATAAGCGAATTAGATAAAGTTGGTTTGTGCTTCATAAGTTGAAGGACATGTCTAAAAGAGTGCTCCGATTATTAGACGCAAGATAATAATGATTTGTAGAGGAATGTTTGCGTGGTCGAATTGTTCAAACCTGGCTAAATCAGTAGGCGACGGTAATGGACCAACCGGAGCATATGGTTAATGGCGACGGATGTGATGTGGCTTCAGGCAAATGACAGAGTCTAAGATCGGGAGCGAGCTTTGCTCGGCAATCACGATAGTCGTGATGAAAGCTTGATTTGTACATGAAATCAGACTCGAAATCATGATTAAACCATCGGATTTATTAGTAAGAAATGGCACTAACCACAGTCCTTAGGGGATCCAAGGCCTAAGTTGATTGTATCTTAGTTCTTGGATTACTTTGGTAATTACTGTGGACAAAGTTGATCCTTTCTCATCCAAATCTCTCCAATTGTTTTATTTTCATAGTCCTCCTCACACTCGTGTAATTCCACAAGCAGAGATAGGTCATTCCAACCCAGAATCAGAACAAGGAAACATGGACAAGTCCAGAGTAGCATGTGAATCCCAAGCCAAAGCATTCTTCTCGGGCGATGGCGCCAGAGTCAAGTCAAGGAAGCCCGGTTGGAGAGAGAAGATTGGAGGCGTGATTTGGAAGGCGTTGAATTTGCACATGAGGAAGCAGAAAGCAGGCGCTGGACGAGAAATGGTTGGTAGAGCCGCGAGTTCGCAGTTGAAAATAAAGAGAAGAGAGGGGCGCGCAGTCAAGCTGAGACCGCGCCACCACGGAAGAAGACATACATGTGCTTCTGTAGGAGAAGCAGAAAACTTCAGGACAAGGAGGATGGAAGAATGGGAATCACAACTGCATCAGTACAATCTCCTGTCATGGTAAGGCTCAGTTGGATAAGGAACAGCAGTAGTTTTGTGGCTGCCTCCCTAGGGTTAAGGAAAAACATTTCGAGGAATTCGAGGGGGGTTTTCTTGGGTTTTCTGTTACGAATCGTCGATCTAACAAAACAGACTATGCTAATGCATCCCGTTCAGAATTTGATATGTTTCTAATAAAATTACCAGCCGCCAATTCCTGATGCGGAATCATCTATGCTTCCGCCAGAGACAGCCAAAGTTTTGGACGGTCAACGACCATATCCAACGTGACCTAAAAATGGATTACAATTCATGTCTACGCCAGCAACTGTGGAGGAAGTTACGAGATAAACGAGATCGACCAATACTTTGTGGGAATTGTTTATCCCCTGTATGGATGTAATACTGACGCTTTTTGTACTCTTACGTCTACAGAAGATGGAAGTGACAAACTCGAATATGGGAGTTCTCATAGTAAAATCTATTGAGGGAGTTTTGACGACTTCTAATCGAGCTTAATTCACATAGCAAAGTATATAGTGCGCCCATACTATGATTATGATTATCGTGATTTCGAATATAACCACAACGTCCAAATCCTAAAGAGGCTATCAGGACTCAGTTTTGAAGGAAAGAGAAGGCTTTGGTTTGAACAATCAGTTATCACTCTCAGAAAAGTGATGAAAAAAAGACAAAAAACGATGAGGGACCAAAAATAAATGATAAAAAAAACATTCACGCATATCCAGAATTGCATGGTATGTTCTTTGACGATGGTTTGGCCGAACAAGATAGTTGCCCCTTCATTGAGAATATTAATAACTCATCCTCCGGTCGCTGGATGTTTATGTATCTCCTAAGGTTTTATTTCAAAGGAGTTTTTGTAATTTAGATGTGTAATGACTTTCTATGTTGGTGTGATTTCATTTGAAACTTCCAGTGCAGTATCTTTGTAGATCGAAAATATGATACCACAGTGCAGTATCTTTGTAGATCGAAAATATGATACCACAGTATTATCGGATCTCTATGAGTTTCTCGTAACATCATCCGCTGCATGTTGACCTGAAAAACATTTCTATCTCATCCAGCAATCTCTTGTTGCCCATTTGAAGTCCTCCATAAACCTCTGCTTGTTGTGAATCAGATGTAATCAGATCAATGAGAAGATCAATAGTCGTTCCCATGTCATCGTCAATGGCAATAACCTTCTTCGGACATTTCTCTTTGCTTTCATCTTTCATATTTTCGCGATATGCTTGAGTCCTGGATTCCTGTATAATTAAAGATTTATCAAGTTATTGGTACTGCATTACCTGTCATCGCATTCTTCAAAAACAGTAGTTGAAACCAACTTTTACTGTCCACACAAGTTGTGTATATCTAGCCATCCAGAGGAGAGGATGAAAAATGTAAAGACTGGACATAAGGAAGCTACTCAAACGCAGGTGAGTACCAGGCTCATGGGAAACATGCCAAGGGGAAACTAACACTATTAGCAGAGCAAGATGAAAGGGAAAAAAAGTACCTGAAGAAGCCTGTTTAGGTTAGCCACATGATCAGCACCCAGGAGCTGAGAGTTCAACAGCTCACGCAATAGGAGGAAAATCTCTGCACTCAAATTACTGCCTGTGAGGTTTCCCAGCATACCAGTCAAGAAGGTATCACTAAACACAGACCGCATCCATTCTGGAACTTTAGGTAGCTTCAGCAGTGCTACAGCTAGAATGACAGCAGCCTTGTGATGATTAGTGGAAGATTTAGACGATAAAGATGGAACTGCCAGAGATATCACCAACTCTTCCAAAATCAATCTGCACCACATACTTCTCTTGTTGAATATTTCTGCTACCTCCTGCATTTCCCAATTCAAGATCATTGCAAGGCAAAGGCTACTGTTTATCGCCACTCTGGTATCATTGTACAAAAGTAAGCCTTCCAATAGAGCCATCAGTGACATCCAGTATTTATTCATGCATTTTTGGTCCTCATGCTTGCTCTCTTTCTGTTCGGATAACCTAATAAACAATTCCAATAGACAATATGAAGCGATGAGCTTGACAAGAGGAGGTCCGAAATGCATCAGCCTGCACAAGTCATGGCACTTGATGCTTAAGAAAGGAGGTGACTCAATGCATGTTGATTGACCAACCAGATTATCCCAGTCCCCCGCACTCGGTAACACAGCGTGCATGCTAAGAAAGGCATGTGTTAGTACTTTTTCTTAAGGAGTTCCAATTTGGGACATCCTATCAAATAGCTAACCTTTTTCTTTGATAAACTGAAAAGTTGAGATAGCTAACCTTTTAAAAGCAAAATAGTGCAATAATAGCACATGTATTAAAGTTTTTCCGGCCTCTGTTCCCTCATCAATGTTATACATTGCTGGTCCATCTGGAGAGACCACATGAATAGCACTGGACAAGGTTGATGCCAACGAAGTGTTGAGAAGAACAGTTTTTGAAGCCTCCACTAGTGCTCCATTTGTTGAGTGGCGCAAAACCAAGCACAAAATGCCAAGAATCAAGCAACAAGTAGAGGACTTTCCTATGTCACCCGAGTAAATCAAGTGTTCCATCAGCTATATATAAATAACAGAAAAAATAAAGTGGAGTCAGCTACCCTGTGTAAATAGTGAGATCTAGGGCAGAACTTATATTAGGTGAAGTTATCTAGACAGTCACCTTCATGGCAACTGCAGCCCAAGCTTCATCATCAGCAAGAGCATCTGAATCAACCGAACTCAATATGTTGAAAATGAAAATTGCTACAGCTGTGTACACCTGTGAGGAAGGGCTTGAATCATTATAGAAGATGTGAATTGCCTTTGCTATTCCATTCAAGCAAAATTTGTTAGAAGCCTTGGGAAAGATACGTATGACATCTTCCATGAGCCTCAACACTGAAGTCAAGTCATTCTCTTGATTATTTTCCTTAACAACCTCTTCAAATATGTATACAAAAAGCCTTGCAGCATAATTGTCTTCTGCTGCAACCAATTCTGCAATCAACTGCACATCCAGAACACGACCCTTTTTCCCATGGACAATTAATGCGTAGTCAGATGTGGGACTAATTCTGCAGAAATTCAAGATCTGACAAGACAGTGATTCACAGAGTCTCTCTTGTTGAAACAACCATTTAAGCGACATAGGGTGAATTCTAGTAGACAGCAGATCCCATTCTCTTTTGGTGACTAGTTGTATGAAGAGCCTCTCAGCTTCTGGACTATATGACATTTGGTAGCTCATCTTGGCAAGACCCCTATACAGACTATACAGAGCAACTAGTTGAATGACAGTCGATGAACTCATAGCTGTGCCTGTCAGATCACACCCATTTACAAGGATAAATTGTTCGATGGAAGCTAAAACTTTTTTATCAGCTGCAAGCCTGCCAAAGATGCTTATGTCAAGTATAATATAAGAATTTATGGACCACACTAGAATAATAATTGGACATATTGAAAACACACATCATATGCCTAGATACATGAATTCAGGATAGGCAGGCTAAATACCTTTCATCAAACAAAGAACTGCAATACAAAATTTGTAGGGCTGCAGATTGACAGAAGGATAATTGCAGATCATGGGAGCTCTGTTGCCCTAGCAGAAACAGCAAATCATTTGGATCAGAGGGAAGGTAAGACACAGCATCCCTAATGTGCTGCCCACAATCATTTCCTAGTAGAACTTCAATTAGTGAACTCATCATCAAATAAATTCGGTGTTTCACCCTCTCTGTGGGATATAAAGCCAAACAGCTAAATGAGAAGGTGAACCAAGAACTACAGATCAGGTTCTCTGCGAATTCACTGGTTTGGTCATCATAACTGTGAACAAGTATTGCATGAAAAATATCAAGAACGCACAGAACAGTCTCCTCCTCCTCCTCCTCCTCTTCCCCTTTGATGGATGTCCATAGCCAAGGCAATAGCCATCTTCTACATGTATCAATGACCCAATGTCGCAATCCATTCTTGTTGGGGTTGTTGACAGGGTAACCTCCATAACCATAAGCAAAGGCCTCTTTCAGTAGAAGCAAGGCATGCAGGAGCAGGTCTGTGTGCTCTCCGGTGGCACTTAGACAAGCTAAAATGGCATCTTTTGTTGACTCTTGAATGTATGTTGTTAGATTTGAGACATCATGAGAAGTTGGCAAACTCATCATACTCATCAAGATAGAGCATACCAGCATGAATGATTCTGAAAGCATGCCTGTTTCACCATCATTATATCTTCTAAGCATCCTTGCCAAAATAACAGCCAATTGTTCACTTTGTGAAGTTGATGCCACTCCAGGGCAGTTAGAAATGCAACTAAAGATGAGCTTCAGTAGCTGAAGCTGACAGGGATGAAAAGGCACTTCAGCAACATAAGCAAAGACAGGAATTAGAGAAGCAAAGCCGACTGCAAGTCTCTGTGTAAAAGCTTGTCCAGCATTTGACAGGAGATCGAGAACTCCAAGGCAAGAGCTGACCACAGGATCCTTGCATTCTATTCATCAATAAACAGCATCAATCCTTTGTCACGAGAATGACAATTTCCAATCATAGAGGATTAAGGAATTTAGTGAAATATACTTTTAGTTAATTCATAAAAGAAGGTACAAGACACTTAAAAATCCCTAGACTCTGAAATATTTCTTTTCTTGAACCTGGAAATGCCAGAGACCATGTGTGCCGTTTTCTCATGAAGAAACAAACAAGCAATCTAATTGGGTTTCTGGAGGATCTCCCAATATATTGTTCAGAAGCACTTATAAAATAGAAGAAATGAACAAATGGCTACTTTCACCCACATAAACTTGAGAGAAGGCTGTTGGCATCAAATTCATAATCTAATTGCTAATGCCATTTCTTGTGTATGACAAATGACACAGCAATCATCGAGCAAAAGATTACTTGCCTGATAACCTGAGAATTTCAAATACATAATCTGCAATATTTGCTTCCACCAAAAGTTGAAACTGCTTGACTGAATTTAGTTCACGTAAATAGTAGTTAATTAACTCTAATGTGCTCATTTGGACTTGGCCATCTGATGAAAGCAATGGACCTTTGACAGCCTCTGAAAATAAGATGCAGAGGGAAGAGATATCTGATAAATCATCTGTGACTTGTACGAGACTATCAGCTTCAACAGAACTCGAGTTGCTCATATAATCATCATATGGATCTCTGAGAAACCCTCTCTGAACCAGCATTGACAAAAGTGCTGACCAAGAAAAATGAAATTAGTGGCAGGTGATTAATGTTCATATGTATTGGGATTCTGCTATAATAAATGACAATGCAAATGAATTGCCTCGAATGGATATAACTAAATTCATTTGATGGCAATCGATTAAATTATAAACTGTCAATCTAATGATAGATCAGCATCGCTGCCGGTTGCCAAAACCTCACATATAGGCACAACCTGAAACTCAGTGATCTTAACACACTTCCAAGTAATACAGAAGTTGACAAATACAGAAGTAGACAAACCTACACAGTTCAGGCGAACATCATCACTTTGGGTCTTCAAGAGGACATCTAACGATAAGCGTATGAGCTTGGGAGTACAGGTAGCAAAAGGATCATTTTTTTCGCCATCCCCGTATTCCTGCTGGAGGACCGACAACCTGTACAGCACAAATAATATCTCCCCCTGGATATCCTCGCTGCATGGATGGACAAAATGAGCACAACAATCAAGATGACTGAACACCATACGTGCCAGAGTACGTATAAATTCCCAATCTCTTGTCATACATTGCTTGTTACCTCGGCAATTGAAGACCATCCATAAGATGAACAACAAGGGCATGTTGATCTTTGATCGAGGCATAAATATCAGTTGTCCCATGGTTTAGAAGGATTCCAAAGCAGTGGAGCTGCAATCGAGGGACACGACAACATTAAGATACGTGAAATTCTTATATTGAAACGACCTTATCCTTCGGAAAAGGAGCAAAATGAGTTCATCACGGACGGAAGGAATCAAAATTTCACAAACACTGCACGGAGGAAACGGAGAGGAGAGAGATGCGAACAGGAAAACAAGAGAACGGTTTCATGAGAACAGAAGGAACCAAAATTTCGCGAATGAGAGCTGAATCGGACAATCGGCCTTCCTCTCCATCGTCATTTTCTCATCACACGCCGAAAGAACCGAACAGCCACGACATCGAAGCCGCGAAGCCTTGCTCACCACGTAAACCTGGCGCCGGCTCCACCCCAGCGCGCGGGAGCAGAGCAGCTCCGAAACCCTAGCCGCGAACTCCCCGGCCAGCCCCCATTCGTCGCCTGCGCCGGAGCCGGACAAGAGGACGACCAGGTCGATGATCTGGCGGGCGATCGGCTCGTCGTCGGAGGCCGAGAGCGCGCGGACGAGAGGGGAGACGAGGAGGCGAGCGTGGAAGGCGAGGAGGGACCGGAGGAAGGGAGGGTCCGAGAGGGCGCGGGAGAGCTGGGAGAGGGCGTAGGAGACGTGGACGGTGGGCGCGGCGGGGGCGGCGGCGAGGAGGTTGGAGAGGCAGAGGAGGCAGATGCCGCCGCCCTGCCGGGTCCGGAGGTTGAGCGACGGCCGGTGGCCGCGCGAGCAGGAGCGCGGCGGCGACGAATCCTCTGCAACTTCTCCTTCTTCGTCGGATTCAACCTCGTCGGCGAGCTCTGAATCTGGTTCTTGCGAATCGTTGAAGTACATCGTCGTTGAGAGAGAGAGAGAGAGAGGAGAGAGAGAGGATTTGAATTTAGGCGCGAGGATGCAGGTTATATAGTTTTTTTCCGAGGGAGCAGATTTTTTTCATTTATTTTCTGATAAAAATGTGTTTTTTTTATTTATTTATTGCTTCTTCCTTTTTTTCTCAATTTTTCATTTGAAAATTGATTTGAGTAGCAATTAATAAGAATAATTGAAATTACTGATTTTATAAGAAAAAGTATCAACAGATGCGCAAGTAGTACTTGAATACAATGGGCTGTATCTGTGGATAAATTATGTTCGTGTAATTATTGATTTTACATTAGACGTGTAGAGAAAATGCTAAAAAAATAAAGGGAAAAGATGAAGAAAATCACAGTAAATATCCACAAGGTTTCGAGAATTATAAAATGTATCGAACTGAAGATTAGCAATCCTAATGGGAAAATCACCTGGAAAAAAAATCAATAGATTTTTCCAACTTCCGAGTTCCTAATGGAATTCCAAATATCTACATGAAATAAACCATAAAATTGAGAATAAGTGTTTAACCATAAAATTCCACGGTGGGTTCCCTTGCCACGTTTGGTCATTGAGTGATTGGGCCAATTTGAATTTTGATTTTGATAGAAAAAAAAAAGGAATTTCAATTTTGATCTCAATTAATTTATTTTTCGATTTCTTCAGGCATCAGCACGAACGGCATGTTCGGCTTTGACCAATAGGATCGATCTTGACTAAAAGCGGCATAGGGTGAAGGGTTGAGTTGTATCTGATTGAATAAGCCAATATGGTATAATTTTAAAAATATTAATTATGAATTGAAAATATACGGTAAAAGCTCGTTATGCTATTAAGACCTACAATTATTCTGTCCTTTAACTTTTCTCTTCTACCTTTTTTCCATCTTCAAGTTAAGTATAGAAGGATTCTCAAGAGAAAAAGATCAATATGACATCATTTTTTGGGGTACACGAATCCACTTGGAGTAGGACCATTTTGCAAAGGACGACTTAGATAAAGTTGTGCATAGAAGACAACATGTTTACGATTTATGAGATAACTTGTGTAATTTACATATTATGTTCACTAATCGTACTTTCCTTGATAAGAAAAGATTAGGAATTTCACATAAGAGTTTTACATATGTGAATGTTGATTTAATTATTAAATTTAGCTAATCGGAACTGGGAAGATTTTTATCTTCTTCAGTCGATAAAGGTTGGCATGATAGAAAAGAAAAGTCTGGAAATCGCGGGCGGGGAGGCAGAAAAAGTTGTGGCGCGAGCAAGAAAAAAGAAATGGCAAAAATGATCGGAGCAGACAATAATTATTTTCCACAATCAATTTCTTACCCATTTACCTAAACAGAACTTTCTAATGAAAGAAATTAACCATGCAACGTGATATATGGTAGATAAAAGTAAGAGATAAATACATTTAAAGTTCTAAAACTTATTATAAAAATGTAATTGAGTCTTAAAAGTTTCAAAAAATATAATCAAATTTTTAAACTTATTAAGTTAATACAATCAAATTATTCCATTAACTTCATTCAATTTAAACTTTCAAAAATTGCTAGATGCTCCACTTGACTTAACAATTAAGCATGACTAAAACAATCCATTGAATCTGCCAGCGGCAATTAAAACACTTCCTTTCAACTTTCAAGTCTACAATTAATAAATTCATATGAAGATGATTTTTTTTTTTGCTCTTATATGAAGATGATTTGCTTAACTAGAATTATGTCACCCATTATTAGTTACTATCTCATTCTAGTTTTAGTCTTATAGTAAGTGGAACTTCAACACCATGTTGATGCACGAAACCAAGAGAACTCTCTCTCTCTCTCTCTCTCTCTCTCTGGTAAAATTGTCACGAGGTAAGGCCTTCATTTCAAGCTTTCTGGGTAAAGCTTTTGCTGTGTGCGCGTTGCTTGTGTCTTTATGATCTTTGCTCTTTCTCGGCTCTGCGATCTTCTCATGATCATCAAGTCTTTGCATAAAGGTCTCATTTTTACTTCCCTTTCGCATTTACTTTCGGCTTTTCCTTGGTGTTTTAGATTCTGTTTTCCAAATGTTTCAGGTTCTAACTCGTTCCTCACGTTAAATTTGTGGGGATCTTTGTCTGTCTTCTCATTTTTGCT
The DNA here is from genome assembly GCA_017140185.1 of Eucalyptus polyanthemos subsp. polyanthemos. NCBI lineage: Eukaryota > Viridiplantae > Streptophyta > Magnoliopsida > Myrtales > Myrtaceae > Eucalyptus > Eucalyptus polyanthemos. The sequence goes on along the minus strand of CM029464.1, from coordinate 27,370,638 downwards.
GTTCTTGACGTTCTGCACTTGAGCATTGCCGCTCTTACTTTACTGTTCTTGACGTTCAGCACTTGAAAAGGTTTCATTTTTACTTCCTTTCGAGTTGACTTTCGACTTTTTCTTGGTGTTTTAGATTCTGTTTTCCAAGTGAAAGAATGTTTCCGGCTCAAACTCGTTTCTCACGTAAAATTTGTGTGGATCTTTGTTTGTCTTCTCATTTTTGCTGTTCTTGACGTTCTGCACTTGAACATTGCCGCTCTTACTTTGCTGTTCTTGACGTTCTGCACTTGAACCTTGCCACTAAGGCCTCATTTTTACTTCCTTTGTGTTTATTTTAACTTTTTCTTGGTGTTTTAGATTCTGTTTTCCAATTGAAAGAATGTTTCAGGCTCAAACTAATTCCTCACATTAAATTTGTGGGGATCTTTGTTTGTCTTCTCATATTTGCTGTTCTTGAAACTCTACACTTGTACATTGTCCCTTTTACTTTAGCTGCTCTTGACGTTCTGCACTTGAACATTGCCGCTCTTACTTGTGACTACCTTGGTAAAGTTTCAATCTTTCTCCTGAACCGGTATATGGAGTTTCTGTCTCTTGCATTTTAAGAGCCTGTTTTGCCCAAATACCTTTGTGGATTGGGACATTTTGATGATAGGAGCTAGTTATGTTTTTGAGAGATAATGAATTTTAGCATTATGTGGTCACGTTTTATGCTGTTCTGAGATGGCCTTTTCTGCTAGGCCATCGCATTAACTCAGGAGCATCATGGAGAAGGGGATGCGAGTAATTAGAAATGAAGTTTCGAGTGAAGGTAATGATTAAGTCTTACAAGGTTTTCGTAATCTCGTCACTGACCTGTCCAATGTTTCAGATCATGTAAGGTATTCTAATGGTCATAATATTTGTATAGGCTCTAGTTTGTGATCACTTGTTTGTTCATTTGTTTGGTGAGTTGTGGCTTCAACGTTGATTAGAAAGTAATGATTAGGATGTTGGATCTTTAGGCGATAGAAGATGGTGCAGAAAGTAGATAATTTGTACTAGTTTAAAAGAGCATGAGAAGCTCAGAAATTTAATCACAAAGGAGAAGGGTGAGCTTTGCTTGGGGTTTAGAAGACAATAAGATGATAAACTGCAAACTACTCACGGAAATGATTAATCCTCTCATTTTAGAATCTTATATCTACATTTTGCTAGTTGCATTTAGAACACCAAATATATGGAGTTTCAAATTACTTCAAGACCTTTATATTTCTGTGAAGGGTATTTAGTCAAGTATGAATTCCAGCGTTTCTTCTAGTGGGAAAGTAATGTAAATGCAAGTTTCCTCTTTGTTGCACCATGCCGTCTATAATTTAGGTAACTGCTAGTACAGATTGCTAAGGCTCTGAAAATTTAAGGTTTCGTTCATTCGCCACTTTTGATGGAAAACCCATGTGCTTTATTCTTAGAGGTAATAAAACTTATTTATGTATTCTGGTTTAATGGCTTTGTTACTGGAGAAGTGTATACCGGTTGCCATGTATGCATAAAAATGTTGAGCCGATACAAACGAAATTTAATATACTATTATGCCAGTTATTTTTTTTTATCACTCTGATATGTAGATTTGCATCTAGATCTCCCTCCACAGGTACCACCGGTTATAATTGCATCTAAGAGGAGAAACGAAGCCCAAAGTAATTCCAAGATGACGAAAAAAGCTGGACCAGCTATATCACAAGCCTTACCCAGGTACAGAACGCGACAATATTGCAAATTACAAGCTCAAGCCAATGCTCAAAATGACGAGACTGTAATTGATTTGTGTGACTTAACGGATAACATTACAGGTGATGAAACTGGGTATTTAAAATGTGGCTTTGAACAGCAAACTAATGTTGAAGACTTTGCTTAGAACCAAAATATGGGTTCTACTCGCAATGCATTCGAGGAATTTGAGGCACAGCATCTGCTGAATGCCGAGGAATATCATGCCCGATTTGGTAAAGAAGATGTTGACAACTGAAGTCTTCAGAACCTGTTCTTTCTTAGTGCAATCATGAAGCTTTGATGTGGGATTATTCCACTTACGAAGGTTCTAGTATGGCGAAGGAAATGTCTACTTACTGCAAGAAGTATTTTTTCCATTCTCGCCCTGGATTTCCCATACCTGCTGTCCTCAAAGTACCTAGAGGAGATTCCTTCTTTGGTAGAGAAGCTTGCGGACGATCCTTACTTGAGCGTTGATCAACTCGAAGTCGCTCAATGAAATCTCAAAATTTGTCGAGATTTTTCTGTACCTACCAAATTTTCTGGAGATCAAGGCCTTGAAGGATAAAGTCTCTTCTATCGAGAAAGATTTCAATGAGCGGAAGAAGAAGAAGGAATATTGCAGTCTCAGGCGGATTCGAAGTCATCTATTGTGCAAAAAATAGATAAACAGATTGCACAGCTTCAAGCCAAGAAAGCCAAACTTGCTCTTGGCCTTGACTCGAAGAATAAGGAAAAGCTCAAGTGGTTGCTGAGCAGGGCATCTGGGCAAACTCTATTTCAGCTGTGATGCAAGAGATTCAGATTGCCAGTGCTGAAATCTCAACATGGAAAATGAAGCAGGAAATCTCTTAAATGCGAGTGGCCTTTATTTATTTATTGCTTCTTCATTTTTTTCTCAATTTTTTATTTGAATATTGATTTGAGAAGCAATTAATAAGAATAATCAAAATTACTGATTTTATAAGTAAAAATTATCGAGAGATGCGCGAGTAGTACCTAAATATAAGTGGGCTGTATCTTGTTTAGTCGTCATTCTGTTGTGGATAAATTATGTTCGTGTAATTATTGATTTTACATTAGACTTGTAGAGAAAATGCAAAAAAAGAAAGGGAAAAGATGAAGAAAATCACAGTAAATATCCACAAGATTTCGAGAATTATAAAATGTGTCGAACTGAAGATTAGCAATCCTAATGGGAAAACCACCTGAAATAAAATAAAATAAAAATAGATTTTTCCAACTTCCGAGTTCCTAATGAAATTCCAATTGTCTACATGAAATAAACCATAAAATTGAGAATAAGTGTTTAACATCAACACGTTCATCTAAACCTTATTCCATGGTGGGTCCACTTGCCATGTTTGGTCTTTGACTGATTGGGCCAATTTGAATTTTGATTTTGAAAAAAAAAAAAGAATTTCAATTTTGATCTCAATTAACTTATTTTTCGGTTTCTTCAAGCGTCAATACGAACGGCATGTTCGGCTTTGACCAATAGGATCGATCTTGACTAAAAGCGGCAAAGGGTGAAGGGTTGAGTTGTATCTGATCGAATCGGCCAATATGGTATAATTCTAAAAATATTTATTATGAATTGAAAATATACGGTAAAAGCTCGTTATGCCATTAAGACCTACAATTATTCTGCCCTTTAACTTTTCTGTCAAACCTTTTTTCCATCTTCAAGTTAAGTATAGAAGGATTCTCGAGAGAAAAAGATCAATACGACATCATTTCTTTAGAGTGCATGAATCCACTTTGAGTAGGACCATTTTGCAAAGGACGACTAAGATAAAATTAGGACCATTTTGCAAAGGACGACTAAGATAAAATTATGCATCAGAAGATAATATTTTGCGATTTATGAGATAGCTCGTGTAATTTACATATTATATTCAATAACCATACTTTCCTTGATAAAAAAAATTAGGAATTTCACATAAGAGTTTTACATATGTGAATGTTGATTTTATTATTAAATTTAGCTAATTGGAACTGGGGAAGATTTTTATGTTCTTTAGTCGGTAAAGGTGAGGCAGGATAGAAAAGAAAAGTCTGGAAATCGCGGGTGGGGCAGGCAGAAAAAGTTCTGGCATGAGCAAGAAAAAAGAAACGGCAAAAATGATCGGAGCAGACAATATTTATTTTCCACAATCAATTTCTTACCCATTTATCTAAACAGAACTTTCTATTGAAAGAAATTAACTATGCCACGCGATATATGATAGATAAAAGTAAGAGATAAATGCATTTTAAAGTTCTAAAATTTATTACAAAAATATAATCGAATCTTAAAATTTATAAAAAATGCGATCAAATTTTTAAACTTATTAAGTTGATACAATCAAATTCTTCCATTAACTCCATTCAATTTTTTTTTTTTTTTTTGGGTTGAGAACCTCCATCCAATTTGACAATTGGAAAACACTAACAAGTTTTATGAATTAATTAAAAAAAATTGAGGAAATTTAGGAAGCGATTACACTTTTTAAAAGTTTCAAGATTCAATTACACTTTTATAACAAATTTTGATATTTGATTGCACATTTTGAAATTTTTAAAATACAGTTGTATTTTTTATGATAAATTTTAAAAATTCTAATACATTTATTTCTAAAATTAATCATATTTGATTCACTTAATTAATGAAGATCTAAAATTAATGGCAAGGCGGACGAAAGTCAATGTCGGGGCCAAAACGAGGTTATTTTTATCTTGCTTAAGTCATGAGAGCACTATGTTATTATTGGTCGTCTTCTGTTATTCATGTGAGTAGATTTTTGACGGTACCTATCGATGAAATTTGGATATAAGTTGAATGCATTATATATATAAAAAAAAATTTAAAAGTTTGGATATAAAACAATTTATTATGGTTTTTTGTCAAATAATTAATACCAAAAAGAGGAGAGAGAATATAATAGAATTTACCCCTTACTTCTCGGATCCTTACTTTAAAGAATGCTTACTATTATTAGTATTCTTTTCGTCGAAACGGGGAAAGATGCATTTCTGGTTCTTTCCACGGGGAAGGAGACTCGCTCGGAAAAACTCGAGCCGAAAAGCACGGGACGGTCCGACTCACTGAGTCGCGCACCACTCGGATCCTTCTGGAAGCATCCCGCGAATTCAGTCGTTAGGAACTCTCTAGATTCTCTTCTCTCGCCCGCCTGCAACTCTCCCCATAAATCCCCCTTCTCCCCGTCTCCCATGGCCGATCATCAAGAAGAAGAAGAAGAAGAAGAAGGAGCCGAAGTGCCTGCATTCCGAGAGCCTCCTGCGTTCGCTTCCCTTTCGATCGTTCATCTGTTTCCTGAGGTGATCCGACCCGAAGACACCGCTCGCCATGGACGACGACTTCGAGTTCCCGGCCTCGAGCAACGTCGAGAACGACGACGACGACATGGACATGGACGACATGGGCGGGGACGTCCCCGAGGAGGAGGACCCCGTGGCGAGCCCCGCCGTCCTCAAGGTGGGCGAGGAGAGGGAGATCGGGAAGGCCGGGCTCAAGAAGAAGCTCGTCAAGGAAGGCGAAGGGTGGGAGACCCCGAGCCCCGGCGACGAGGTCGAAGGTGCGCCTCCGCTCCTCGGTTGACCGGCCGGTCAATGGGTTTTGGCTTGTTCGTTGTCGTTTTCCGGTCGTTGACGATGATGGTGACTGAGTCTCGCCTTCTCTGTGCAGTGCATTACACGGGGACTCTGCTCGACGGGACCAAGTTCGACTCGAGCCGCGATCGTGGGACGCCTTTCAAGTTCAAGCTCGGTCGAGGTACGCTCTTCTCGTCATTTCCATCGAGATAGATGAATGCACGCGAGCTGTGTCGTGGGGCTGGAATTGGTAACGTCATGGTAGCGTGCGCTTTCTCAGGACCATTTTGAGTATTTAATTGCAGAAATTGCACGAGCTGGAGGACTAAAAATGAACCTATCCTTTTCCTTTTTACGTACGTCACATGTGGGTTTTTGCAAGAAAACAATTTTGAATTCTTGCTGGACGAGAAAATTTTGATTTCAATTTAGACTGATGGGATAAGATAGAAAGTCGTATCGCCCCTTTGTAAACCGGCGATCTGTTCAGTGCGTAGTGATGTATGCCTACAGGAATTTCTGCTGTCCAGACCGGACCGGTCACCAATTCAACACGAATCATTAGATTCGAAGGAAGAAGAAAATTATTGATGCATAGGTTGCAAAACCTTACTGGGCGTAAAAGAAAGTTATAATCAATGAAATATTTTACTGACAGTAAAACAGGAAAGTTAATATCATTTTGGGTTGATTACTGTTTTGGTGGAATATTAAAAATTATAGGATTTGAAGAACTTACAACAGAAAGAAAGATTTGAAAGGATATTTTGCTAATAAATAACTGTCATGCACGCCAAAGGGAAGCTACGATTCATTAGATAGTTCACCACTACTAGGAAAATAAATTTACTTTAAACTCAGGTAGAGTACTATGTGTTTGGAATATTATGAATAGTATGACCTACGGAATTTATGAGGATGAGGCATTTATGTCCTGTAAAGAATCAGAAATAAAAATACAAAATGCCAAGAGACCCCGAAAAATGGACAAATTCCTTTTCTTTTCTTAGGATGGATCTTTAAGATTTCACCTATCCCAATAACAGAAAACCTGACTTACGATTGATGAGGTGATAGCTCCGATTATTTTGATGTAAGGCAAATTGTGAAATATGTGATCCTTTCTTTTCTACAGTATTAGTGGACTAGCAACAGCGAATAAAATGTGTAAAGAAAAGGTTGATGATGCCAGCCTCTCTATTCGTTGGTCTGTGATGGAATTTTGGTGTTTCTTAGAACAAAATTCGATTTTTCCTTGTTAACTTAGTGGTGATCGCCATGAATGTTAATGTCATAATGTGTTCAAATACACTGTAAGGACAATTGGTTCTATCTAAACTGCTATGCGCTCAATCTTTTCGTAAGGCAATGGCTTCCCATTTGAGCTATAACTATGCCTACACAAACAAGCAGGCAAGGTGCTCTTTTGTTGTAAAAGCCGTTTGTATTGTTATGATTCTGGTTGGTTGTATGATTATCAAGTCAACGTTCATTTGCAGTTTTGAAGGTAATGGAGATATCATCGCAATGGAGTTAATCATTGATTAGGCTTGTGGCCATTTTGTACCTTTTTGCAGTTTGCAGCTCAGTTAACTTCAATCGACTTCTACAGTTGTTTACTCAAAGTGAAAACGACTTTTAAACCTTCACTGGACTTAATGCTGATCTCTGACACACTCATATATATATAATGTTTCAGGAAGAACATGTTATAATAGTCTAAAACGAATTTTTAACACACCTGAATTTTGCTGTGCTTGAGCAGGTCAAGTGATCAAGGGATGGGATGAAGGGATCAAGACTATGAAGAAGGGTGAGAATGCCATATTCACCATCCCTCCGGAACTTGCCTATGGTGAATCGGGATCCCCTCCTACCATTCCTCCTAATGCCACTCTTCAATTTGATGTGGAGTTGCTCTCATGGAGTAGTGTGAAAGATATATGCAAGGATGGAGGGATCCTCAAGAAAGTTCTTGTGGAAGGAGAGAAGTGGGAGAATCCCAAGGACCTAGATGAGGTTTTTGGTATGTCCCCTTGTCAGCTCATAATTTCCCCATTGCAGATGTGTTCTTATGACATAGCCTGTATTGATTTTTGTTCTATTTGTATCAGTTAAATATGAAGCAAGCCTTGAAGATGGGACGCTCATTTCGAAATCAGATGGGGTGGAGTTCACTGTGGGAGATGGTATGCTTTCTGTCTGCACAAAATTTTCTTTCCAAGATATCTTGAGGCATAATTTTTATGTTGACTTGGGCGTTTTGTAGGATATTTCTGCCCTGCTTTGGCCAAGGCTGTAAAGACAATGAAGAAAGGAGAGAAGGTTTTGCTGACAGTGATGCCACAATGTAAGTTCGAAGCCTTTACTTTTTCCGCTTTTATGCTCTTTTTGGATATGGGGATGATGTTGACTATGCAACTTATACAGATGCATTTGGAGAGACTGGCAGACTGGCTTCTGGGGATGAGGCTGCTGTTCCCCCTAATGCTAGCCTCCAAATTATGCTTGAGCTAGTCTCTTGGAAGACCGTTTCTGATGTAACCAAAGACAAGAAGGTCTTGAAGAAAACTTTGAAGGAAGGAGAGGGCTATGAGCGCCCGAATGATGGGGCAGCTGTTCAAGGTAATATTCATGAGCCAGTCATTTTATGAAGCTTTATGGCTTCTGGCTTTATTGGACATGAATTCTAAACTTACCAATATGATTGCCAGTGAGACTCTGCGGTAAACTCCAAGATGGAACGGTCTTCGTGAAGAAGGGTGACGAGGAGCCTTTCGAGTTCAAAATAGACGAGGGTATAGTGTTGCCATTCTAGATTATGAAACCTTTTCTCCTCTGCTCTGTACCTTGTTTTACGGTCTTGTCATCCTTGTCTCTCTTTTCCATTTAACTGATGTTGTGTCTTGATTCAGAACAAGTGATCGATGGACTTGATAGAGCTGTCAAAAACATGAAGAAAGGGGAAGTGGCATTGGTAACAATCCAGCCGGAGTATGCCTTTGGCCCAACTGAATCTCAACAAGATTTGGCTGTTGTTCCTGCCAACTCCACTGTGCATTATGAGGTCGAGCTGTTATCATTCGTTAAGGTTGGTTTGAAGCTCTACTGATGACACGATAATATAATTGCTTCTTGTTGAGGAAGGAAAACCCCTAATTACATTCATGATTCTCTCTGCAGGAGAAAGAATCATGGGAGATGAACAATCAGGAGAAAATTGAAGCTGCAGCAAGGAAGAAGGAAGAGGGGAATGCTGCATTTAAGGCTGGAAAATACGTGAGGGCTTCAAAGAGATATGAGAAGGTATGGATGGGAATTAAACATTTAGTGTCTGAGAAAGTGGAAGAAATTTCTGATGAGTTCAAGTGGATTTAATGATTTTCTTTAACAGGCAGTGAGGTTTGTCGAATATGATTCATCATTTAGTGATGAGGAGAAGCAGCAGGCAAAGACCCTAAAAAACACCTGCAACCTTAACGATGCAGCTTGCAAATTGAAACTCAAAGACTTCAAGGAGGCAGAGAAACTGTGCACCAAGGTGCGGCATTTGGTTTTATTTTGAACTTTGCTCTCTGGTACTCCAGTGAGTTGTTAGTCAATTGCTTCACAAATCTTGGGTATGGCCTTTTTATGTTGACAGGTATTGGAAGGTGATGGTAAAAATGTGAAGGCACTCTACCGGAGGGCTCAAGCTTACATACAACTTGTTGATTTGGATCTTGCAGAACAGGACATCAAAAAGGCATTAGAGATTGACCCTAACAACAGGTGTTTCTCTTCTCTATTTAATACCAGCTGTTGATGGCACAGAATTTTTGTCATATCATCAGTTCTAGGATCAAGTATGCACCTAATGTTGCATGGACAACACAACGTAATATCGGAACATGAGCTATACCTTGCATTGCAGAGCACTCGCCTCACTTGGACAACAACAGTTTGCTCCAATAAAATAGCATGATGAAATTGGAGATGAAAAAACACTATAGCATAGTTTAACTGTACCGGCTCAGTGGATAATTCTGCTGGATGAATGATGTTACATTTTTTTTTTGTTAATTGGAGATTTTGTGGTAATGGTGAATAAACTTGTGCTTAACTGCGACTAGGGATGTGAAACTCGAGTACAAGATACTGAAGGAAAAAGTGAGGGAATATAACAAGAGAGATGCCCAGTTCTATGGGAATATGTTTGCCAAGATGAACAAAGTGGAGCATGCTAGAACAGCGGTACGTCCTCTGTCACTCATGAATTCAGCAATTGGACGGGTTCTGTTGCTTCTCGCGGTGCTAGTGTTGCTGGTTCTTGGTCTGATGCAGGGCATGGGGGCAAAGCACGAGGCAGCACCTATGACGATAGATAGCAAAGCATAGATTGTACCCGTGGATAGCTAATGGTGATGTACGTTTGGAGTCGCTCGAGTAATGTGTACCCACATCAACTGTCCATGTATTCCTTAACAGACGCTAAAAACTTGTCTATCGACTTGAGACTGTCTTGGCGTGTATTTTGGAATAAACTACTATCATGTTTTGTTAAATATAATACCAAAACTCCGTGCTGTGAATAGCTTATGGTGTTGTATGTTCAAAAACGTTTGGATGAGGTGTGCCAATGTCAGCGAGCTGTGTACTTCTAAAATTGCACTTACGCATGACCATCGACTTGAAGCTCCTTTTGCATCGGTTAATCTGTATTATGTTTTCAACTTTGATAACGCGTTGTCAAAAATGACATCTCCGCGGCCGTCCAAGGAGAAATATTTACAGTTTGTAGTTACTGCCATAACGGACGTTGTACATATCAGGAAAAAATTGCACGATCGACTTATGGATCACTGGTTTAATGTGGAACTTGCCTCTCTTCGAAGGCATTTCATGACAGGAACTTGAACCTCCACTGTAGAAATACCGGTTAATATACGAGAGCCTCCTGGACAGTGCATCAGCTTTGCCTTAACACTTTTGAAATTTATACGCTACTGGTGGAGAAGAGTTCATTCAGAATACTGCGACACTAAATCGTGAGCGGATTTTCTTCTTTCAATCTAATTGATGGTGTTGCTAAGTTTGTGAAAGATTTATTGGCTTACATATAATTTCGATATAAGGACATGCCTGCCAAGAAGTGGGGCCAACAAATCGATGGAATCACTCCAATGGAACAACTGAATGTGTGTCTGGAAAGGGAAGAGGAATGCGTAGATAAGGAAAAATTCATTTCTCACGACCCTGCCATTAAGATCACGTCTTTAGAAAGACAGCCCACTAAGTTCCAAGCACAAAAGAGGACAACGTTCGAGTCCTCTAGCAACCGTTTTTGAATGCTAACTACATTCCAAAAAGGATATTTTTCAGGCAAGTTGTACTAGTAGGCCAAATCACGAGTCCGATGGCCCATTAGGCTCGCTTAGACTGGGCCAAGCTCGGTTATCTTGTCAAAAAGTCCGTTTCTTGAAATTATGGCAAAGTTGAGGCAATGACTGTTCATTAGGCTAGCTGCCAAGTAGGCATTAAGGCTTGAGCCTTTAGTACTATCTGATAGGGGTCTTAGACCATGGTGCCTAAGTTATATTTGGGATATGCACACACAAGGGAGGCTGGGTTTGAAATGCTTTGGCTACCAGACTTTGCATTGATACTGGAAACCCTGATTTTATTATGTGTTTTAAGTGAAAAAAAATCCTGGGAAAGTAACCTCAACTAGTTATGTTACAAATTTGGATACTACTCGGGAATTTTCAAGGAAATTCAAACTATGTTCAATGAAGTTAAGAAATATAAGCTTCTTAAGCTCGTGACTCTAGTGCGCCTAATGCTCGTCGAGGCCTGCCATGAAAGTTGGCGAGCGCCGTGCCGAGCTGCGCCTTTTTGAGGTCGCAAGACCCCGAGCGGGTGTTGTCCTTAAGGCTTAAGCAACTCTCAAGTGAGTTGCTATCTGCTATCGGGCTAGATGGTTCTCAGCTAGATTTAGTCGCAGTCTTGCGATCTCAAGCCTGAGTTGGTGGAGGTCGTGCCGCTTTAGGGTAGATCTCAATGGCAATACCCAACCTCAAGCTGGAATCTAGCAATGGTTTGGGGCCGCGCAACCCCTAGCGAAATTTCCTCCGAAGGTAGTGATTGCGACCACCATTACTTATCTCTTCCGATCAATAATTATCTATATCTCTCTCACCCACGCCACACAAATCCGCAATTGATCAATAGCAACGGCGGTGTTCATCGTCCATATATAAGGCGGCGGATGTGGCGTCGGCAAAGCTCAGGTACGCTGCTGAGCTGAGTGCTCAACGGGCAGTTAGATTATAATGAGGTTAAACATTGGAACTATGATAGTTACCGCGGGCAAGACTAGAAAGCCGAAGAGATCATTGATCTACTCTACCAGCCTTCCCAAAATGTAGAAAGAGAAGTGATAGTTGTGTAGTTTCAGAAGAAAAGAGACATTTTACTAAATACTTTTCTTATATTAAATGATGACTAATACAATTTGAAATCACATACCAAGACTCAGGCGAAAAATCGTGAATTTTAGGGGGGTAAATAATATAAATGGCCCCGAACTTTGGTCCAACGTATAATATGATTCTCGAACATTAACCTAATATGCAATGTTGTTTGTTTAATCAATTTAGTCCATAGTCTGTATGGAAATGTTCAATGTTATTCCTGAATTTGAATTGGTGGAAAAACAGTATTGAACATTTTTATACAATCCAAAAAAGTCTTGAGATTGTATTAAACAAATTAAAAGTTTAGAGAGTTTAGAGATTACATTAAACAAATTCAAAGTTCAGAGATTATATTACACATTAGGCTAAAATTCATGGACCATTTTTGTCATTTTCTCATTTTAGAATATTAAACGTAAAGTTTCGAGGGTATTCAGCATTTTTTTTTTGTGGTTTATTTTCTTTGTCTTCGTATCATCCTCAGGTTGGATAGGATTCGAGCGCCGAGCAATGTCGAGGCAAAATGCAATGGACAAGACACGGATCTGCACTAAGCAATTTGAGAAGATCTTTTAACTGGATATGGAGGGCCCATCTGCGGGCACCGGCAGTAGATGACAATCATGTTGATTTCCGAGGGAGTTAAGAGATCATTAATTTCTCTGGCCTCGGAGATGTCGAGTGGATGAGAAGCAACTCTCAAGGCGGGGTCGGGCTGAACGGATGTCCATGGCCCTACTGGGGCGCTCATCTTGGGAGCCGGAAGCAGACAGCTCCACAAGCGTTTGTTTCTTGGCAATCCGTCAAGCTATGGCGACCGTGGAACCAAAAGCTGCTCGGTTTGTCTTCCTCTGTGACACGAAATCTTTGCCCTAAGCTTTTTGTGGGCCAACGCTAACCCTCTCTCCCTCTCTCTCCCTCTCTCTCACTCACTCATGCTGTTTCTGTTCAGGCTTGGGGTGGAAGGAAGAAGGAAAGGCAGTACACCAGAAACCCTAGCCACTCATTCTGTCATTATCAGCGTGAATTCGGAGGGGATGGCATTAAATGATGTAAGGTGCTGTTTGTTGTGTGCCCTCCAAAGCAAGTGAGGCCAAGGGCAATTTAATGTGGTGGTATGGGGTTCGAAAGTGACAAATGCATAAACACGGAGCATCCCGTCCGCTGCCTGTAGGGGAGATGTATAGGCAAGAAGTCAGGATTGTCCTTAGAGAGTGTTGCCGAATGCCAACCAATGGAAGGAGAACGGCGATTGAATGACTAGTCCACTTGCTTGGTTTTGCGCCATTCTTCCAAAAGGGAAAAACAAAATCCGACAAATGTTGTTTAGATGAAAAGGAAGCAAAGATCGTTGCCACATCGCTTTCTCCAAGGCCGCCGAATTCGACTTTCATTGTGAATTCACGAAACTGGAGATTGTTCGACCTACGCTGGTGTTCACGTGATTGGAAAGCATCCAAATTTGTACCATCAAATATGCCGCTTGATCCTCCTCCATCCTTTGTTTTCACTTTGGTTGAGGTGAATTGTGCTCGGAGAAGACGACAATGGAGATGTAAAATATGTGCATTTTCAGAGTCTCCATAGTAGGCAAAGGGATTATTTTTTTAATTGTACATGTCTTCACTCGCATTAGCACTTTGGTGGAAATAGCATACGGTATGAATAATGTGTTATGGTGTTAAACTCTTCTCTTTGAAGGGTATGTCAATATTTCCATCTCTTTTGTTATATCTTAATTAGCCATCCTTTATTGACAAAATTGAAAAGTTTAAGATCGAACTGGTATTTGTACAATATGTTTAAGATTAATTGGACAATTTTCCTAATCTTAAGCTTATCTTGCATGCCTTTTTCCATGTCCAATCCATGTATGTATGCAGCTATCAATAAATAGTAATGCCCCCATTGCAAGCAAGAATATAAGCGCGAAACCTGATGACATGTTTTCATTAGCATTGAATCGATAGACAATATATTTCCTGTAAATAAAATAACTTTTATTATCCACGCGACTGTTAGCACTTACGATAACCCATCATTAGTCATTTTCAAATTGGCCTTGTAAAACAATTCATGATTTCTAGTAAATATTGAACGATGGCTCCCAGGGTTAGAGTAAACCCTCTAGATTTTAAGCAAATAAAGTATAATGATCGAAAGTGAATCCCTTAAAACTTCATGAACAAAAAATTTAAATACTCTCCAAGTATAAAGTGTGGAATGTAGTCTAGATTCTTAAAGCTTTTGATCCGGTTTCAATAAATTACTCAAATCTAGATGGAAAATATTTTTGAAACCTAAGGCGTTGGCAACTTAGGTTTGCAAACGGGATATACTGTATACAACATGCAAGTAGGGGTGATTAGTTTTAAGATGGATGGTTTCCACCCTCGAGAGTGGAAACCACTAAGAACCACTCATTAAAAATCAATTTTGAAAAATTGAAGCTAAGAACCGCCCATTAGTTCCATATACCCACCTATAAAAACCAGACCAGCCTAGTTCATGATTATGAGTATGCATGTTGGTGTGATAAAGTTGCCCGTTGCTATGGATCATGTTGTTATGAAATGCACACTGATTTGGAATTTGATGCATGTCCATTTGATTATATGCTGTTTAATGGGATTGGATTCGTCCCGGCGCGTCTGATTATATGCTATTTGAGGTGTATTTTCTGTTTACATGTTGGACTAGATGCAAACCTCTGTTTGATTTAGAATCATGCGTTGCACATTGGATTGGATTTGTCTCCACTATCCCAATTTATAATTTTGAATCTACACGAGTTGTATTGATCGTGCATATTGTTTGGAGTGGATTTGTCATGTTTTGTTTAGATGTGATTTAAATGTCTAATCCATATTAATTGATTCAACCATTAGACTTACTTTGAATGCACTCTATACTGTTTGAAATGATATCAATCACGCATGGCATGATGGAGTCGTCGCTGCATCATGACGTGGTGATTTCACATTAGGGCATACGGAAAAATAATCATGTTTTCAAGGCCATATAAGAAAGTTCTATGACTATGTAAATTAGGGAATGATGCGATATCACATGATTGAATTTAACCGGGAAATGTGGTACAAACGTTCGGATTGAACCTTTATGTAAAAGAAGAACCTTTATGTAAAAAGCCTATAACACTACATGTAAATTAGGAAATCCTCCGATCACGTGTAACAAAACACCGGGACTTAGATATTTACTTTTCACCGGTTAGTTAAACCGTAGGTAAATTTTTTTTTTTTGGTCTGAGTAGGTAATTAGTTGACTTGCCCCTAGTACCTAGGGTTTTAGGTTTCCAATCAACATGGAAATGATTGTGTTGGTGACTCTTGAATGACGCAAGATTTGAATGGCCGTAACACATCCAACCTAGGATAGGAAAGGCTCTAGGCATAGACCAAGAGAAAGGATTTTCGAATTTGTGACAATCTTTTCACTTTCGACTTTTTTTTTTTTTAATAATTTTGAAAGCAAAACTTTCCTCCCTTCGGAAAACCCGCGAAAATGTTATACCGCGGCGCGACGAGGAAAGCGGAAAGGCGAGGTTCTACAAAACGCACACCAATTTTTTTTTCCCTGAGAGAGTAGGGCTTAAATATGAAGTGATGAGTTGCCAAAGTGAATGAGGAGATATATACTGCATGCATTAGGCGGACGATTACTTTATTTATACAAAACGAAACCACACCTCTAATGGACAAACCAAGGAGTACCTCTCTTGTTATTATGATGATTACGTTAGGGATTCCAACTATAAACGATGCAAATTCACCTGAATCTCGTAAAAAGAGGACGCTTATTTGATAGATAATATGCATCTATTAATGGTACTTTGGGAATTTGAGGTGCACATACTTTGAGTGCCAAAACATAGGATATGTGGATACATAAGTGCCAAAATTTCAAAAAAATTATAATTAAGTGTCAAAATTGGAGAAAAATGAACATTTAAGTGTCGATAGTGAGAAGTGATATTTTCTGGCGAGAAATTTAAAGACATGACATTTCTTTAGAAAAATAATTATTCATGTGGTTAGATAAATTCAAAACGACGTTGTTTTGATCAAAATTTGATCTTTAATATAAATAATCATTAAATTAAAATAAAAAACTAAATTAAAAGAAAGGGAAATTAACGAGGGCTTTTATGGCTTGCTGCCCCCCATTTTTGGAAAAGGGTTAGCAACAATGGGGCAATGGTTGGCTAGGGTCATTGAAACCTCAGCTAGTGTGTCGTGGAGCCCTCGACTAGTGGTTGGTAGGTTGTTGACTGCAGGCAAGGGCCTCCATGCTCTCATCTAGATATAAGGTGAGGGGTCGTGGCCCTTGGCCATATTTGAGCAAGGGCCTTTTTTTAATATTTAATTTAGTCGTTTTAATTTAATTTAATTAAAATTTATATTAAAAATCAATTTTGGGGGCAAAACGACGTCGTATTGAGATAATGATTGCCGATGGACATTTTGACAAACCACATATACGGTTTCATTAATAAAATAATATTACATTGGATTTCCGATAAGTCTCATTGGATTTGACACGTAAATATCCAATTTAAAAAAAATGGCACTTAAGTATATTTTTTCAAAGTTTTGGCATTTATGTGTCCACCCATATCAAGTTTTGATACTTGTGATGTACTTCTTCCTTGAGAATTTGGACTTTGAATCAAGAAAATCAATGGTTAGGGGTTGTTTGGACAAGTTTTTACACACCTTGACTAGTTAAAACCTCCAGGCAATCTTAAGGGTGTACTTCCATAGATCGATCTGATGCATTCCAAATTTTATATGTAGAGTGTCTCTAAATAAGACTTCAACCCAAGATTATAAGGAAAGGAGCAACCTCTCTTGGCATTTAAGCCAACACCTTATTGGTAAAAATAATTTTTAGAGGAAATTACATTATTGATCCTTGTTATTTTCAATGATTTTTCTTTTGGTCCTTACACTATGTTTGGTTATAGTTTTTGTCCACTTGCTATTCTCCAATGATAATTTAAGTAAACTTCAGTCAAATGTCCATTCAAAAGATGCTGGAAATTGCTGAGTCAACCTTGGCAACTAGCACGTGGTCCTTGTACTATTGATGTGTTCAAATAGAGTCCATGTACATTGGTTTGGCAATAACACTAGTCCTCATTCCATGATCAATTAGATTGTGAGCAGGATTTTTCATATGCCTATTTTGAATAAGACTTGAATGTCGTTGACTATTAATTGACACATGACGAGCAATCAAACTCTATAATAGATAGAAAAAGAAAATAGATTGGACATCGAATTTACATGTTTCAATGGACAGAGTAAGAATAATTCAACTATAAATCAAGCGATATAATTGACACTACAATTACACTTGAGTCACTCAAACACTCGTAGTGTTTTTTATGTCTCAATTATATTCAATAACTCACATAATGTTTAGCTTTACAATTCTTTATGGAATAATCTCTCAATTTTGTAAAGGAATTTACAAATCTTACCACAAGATTTATTGATGTCAATACTCTTGGATTGCTTCATGGTGTAATTTACAAGAACTAGATTCTTGAATGCTCTTCATAGTGAAGACACTTCTCAAATACAAATAAGAGTAGGATCCAAAGTAGGAAACCTACTCAAACTAGGTAACCACTTAAATAAGAAACCAATTCCAACTATGAAACCCATTCAAATTAAGAAAGTTTCATTTTTTTTAGCATAAACTTGAGATATATTTTCAACAATCTCCACATTGGCTTGATGTTTAAGTCAAGTCATAATCACTTTATTGGAACTTGATCCTTGCTCTCTCCTATAGCCCATCGAGGCTCAATCGCCACAAACATTTTCTAAGTCCAAGCCTCACTTGAACTTTGCCAAAATCATGGATATCATTATAATACCAACTCCAGGTGCACCTTTAATTACTCTATAAAGATTTTTCAACACAACCCTCTCAACCACAAATAAAGCAAAATCATTGTTGCATTCATATATGTCAAAATATCGAACAAGCACCTTGTTAAGTTGGTTTAATAGTACATCAATAGTTGATTCTATAGGTGCTACCTTGCTACAAACACTATTTTATATTGATCACTTAGCTAGTATCTACTACCTCAAGAGTTTTTGGCTGTAAGTCCACCTTCAGCTGAATATTGTCTAAATTTGTATGAATACTACCACAATCAATCTTAGCTATAATTACTAGAGACTCCTCTATTGAGAATATGTAAATTTAATTCCATACACCACAACCTATAACCTTGCTTCCCTTGTGCATAGCCTAGGGATGTGCACTTTACCATCACTCACTTGAAAATAAAACAGACAATTAAATGTTTCATTAACAAGATAATCAACAATGTTACTTGGCACACTTCTTCAAGAATCGACATCTAATCATAGTCTATAGAGATCTATTCATCAGGTAACTTGTCGTACTAAGCGTATCCGCCAAGATCTCCAAGGCATACCATCACTAGAGAGCATTTTATAGGTCATTTTTAGTAATGATCTAATGATCTACTAATCAACTTTACAACTTGTTGTGGTTCATTAGTACTAGTATAGTGTTTTACTATGTCTTCCTTATGCATAATTCGTTTAACAATTTTGAGTAGAACAATATACGATTATTTGTCCGCACATGCTTGATTGTTTTTCTTGTCTCATTTTCAATTAAAGTTTTCAATTTATTCTAATAACATCATCAAACTCACATCTTAGAACAAATACCAAGGTCTTCCTTGATTAGTCATTAATAACATTTATCATAAATTTGGCACTCTTTGTCAAAGGAAATCAAGACAGTGTGCAAACATCCAAGTAAATGAACTATGCAATCTCGTAATTTCTCTAATAGTCAAACTAAATTGCATTTTCTATCATTGATCTAGATCATCACACCTACATATGTTTAGCTTATCAACAACATGACCACACATCATGTTCATTTCAGTAAGAACCCTCAATCTTCTATCACTAATGTGTTCCAAATGCATATACTACAATCCAAACTCTCAAATAGATGCATGTGATGTGTCCACAACGAAATCCATTACTATCTCACCTTAAAACTCATACATGCCTCCGTGCTTGATACCTCTCACTATTATTAGGGCACCTCAAACAACTTTTAGAGCTCTATTTTCTAAAGTGTATCGATGTCCATTTAAATCTAAGCACTAAAAAAAGGTTTCTTCTTCAATTTTGGAATGTACCTCAATTCGGTCAATGTCCTTATGATACCATTATGTATTCTGATTATAACATCAGTAAAACCTATAACATTGCATTTAGTGTTGTTTGCCAATTGCATTTTGTTGGAAAACATCCCTATGATATTTTATGATTACTAGACCATCTCAATTCTAACTTTTAGTATGACAGATGCATGTAGGGAAATTGATTGTACATCATCAATGATCTTGCTTATTAGCAAAGATGAGAAATAATCCTTGATATTTCAATTTAAGGATCAATCAAGATAGTGTGTTTGGAATTCTTTGGTACTGATAACAATTGGAGAATCATTGATCTTAGCATTTTGTGTCATTCAATTGGTATTGTCATTTAAGATAGTAAGTTACGCCACTCACAATTAGCATCGGTGATAGTGTGCATATAATAGTGATGGTGATGCATTAGATATGATGATAGTAAGATACACATTAGAAAGATGACCATCGATGATTCATAATGTAGCTATTACAAGATTGGACTCCATAGCAAAATAACTAGGAAAGCATTTAGAAAAGGCAGCCGATAGTTTATTGTTTTAATAGTTATAACATGCCTACTTTTAAAGCTTAAGATAGCAAAAGAAACGATTGTAAGAACAATGCCAATCCTGTCTTGAGTCTTCTCCAATGACTCTCAATGACTTGCTAATCTCCAATGGATACTTTGAGAATTCCAGTATATAAGGAGTAGTGATGTTGAGAAGAGAGTTAGCCAAATTGAATGTTGTGATCATTATCACAAACAAAAACTGTATTTGATCTTACTTTATATTGCTCTCTATATTGGTTTAGCACTAGAACAACTGATAGTTGAGTGTACAAGTATAAGAGCAATTTGTGTATTATGATAGTGTGATCTATTAATTGAAAATAACAACATCAACTAGTTGTAACTTGCTTTGTTGATTTTAGTAGAATCTAGCCACTATAAAGGCTATTAGTCTAAGAGTGGACATGGGTGGACGTGAGCTTGGATATAAAGCCAAACAACTATAAACCGTTGTGTGATTGTCATGATTCACTTTGATTTGTTTACATCACCACACAAGCTATTTTGTTTGAGATACTTTTATGAGGGCTGATTGTTTAATATTCCATAAAATTTTTCTGTATCATCACTCAACCTATCAAATCCCCCTTGGATGTTGTATTATTAGCCTCAATTTATTACTACCCTTGTATTGATAAGTGATAAACCAAGTCTTGTTTGGGATAGCATGAAATGAACAATCTAAATCTATTATCCTTTTATCAAATGATGACTTAGTGATAAATAGCTATATCTACAATATCATCAGTAAACTCAACTCCAATTCCCTTAATGTTCTTGTTCTTCAGCTTAAGACAATCCTTTTTAAGATATTACCCCTTGCCACAACTCCAACAAATGGCATCCTTGTCTTAAACTGACTACATCTATTTGAGTTTATTCTATTTCTACCAACACGAGTACTATTTCTTTATTTTCTTTCACCTACTAAAATAGTACATACAAGTTCTCAGATTCTCTCATATGTATGTCCTCACTCACAATCAAGTCACAAACCCCATCAAACATCAAGTTTGTTGACTCAGAGGGATTACTAACAATAATAGCAAAAATATTCCAACTATTAGGTAATGAGGATAATAGAATCAAATCACATAACTTATCATAAAGTCAATCTTAATTGAACTCAGTTGACTAACAACCATATTGAATTCTCTATTGTGATCATCAACAGACACATCTCCACCCACTTTTGAGTTAAATAGACATTGTATCAAATAGACTTCATTGATTGCAAAGGGTTTCTCATACATGTCCAACAAGGCCTTCAACAAACCCATGGTGGTTTTCTCTTTCACAATATTAAATGCAACAGAGCCAATGTTAGCTTAATTACAGCCACCGCCTATCTATCCAGCAATTCCTAACAATTTGCTTCATCAACTTCGGCTTCTTCTGCGACAAGGGTAAGTGCAGATTCTTCTAGTTCACGTAATTCTCAATCTACATCTTCTAAAAACCAAAATCATTCCCATCAAATTTGTAGATTTTCAATTT
The DNA here is from genome assembly GCA_017140185.1 of Eucalyptus polyanthemos subsp. polyanthemos. Lineage (NCBI taxonomy): Eukaryota > Viridiplantae > Streptophyta > Magnoliopsida > Myrtales > Myrtaceae > Eucalyptus > Eucalyptus polyanthemos. The sequence continues at coordinate 27,349,550 of CM029464.1, read as the reverse complement.
TCCTTCTTCTATCACCTTTGCTTCACTTTAAGTCAGAGAAGCCTAATTTAGGTATTGACCGTTGCAAAAACAATCAACTGAACACTATATTAGACAAAACAAAAAAGTAAATTAGATATCAGATTTGCGTGGTTTGGTCTATGTGATCTACGTTTGGAGAAAAATAAAAATTACATTATAGATCAAACGATACAATATAAATTACAACCAAACATGAGTCACTCAATCACTCTCAATGTTTGCCAGTCCCTAATTATATTCAATAACTCACACAATATTTAGCCTTACAATTTATTATGAATTAATTTCTCGATCTTACAAAAAAAAAATCACAAATCTTACCATAAGATTTATTGGCTTTTACACTCTCGGATTACTTTAGGAGTTGCCTTTTGGATGCTCTTCACAACAAAGACACTTATATATGGACAAGAGTTGTATCCAAAACAAAAAATCTATTCAAACTAGGCAACCACTTAAATAGGAAACCAACTATAACTAGGAAACCCATTCAAATTAACAAAGTTTCCTTTTTTGACCTTAAACTTGAGACATATTCTCAACAATATGTACATGTATAAGTCGCTATAGTTAACAATTAAGGTTTGATTAGTAATAATTGATGAATTTTTTTTTTCTAGAGCCATTTTATATTCAAAGGTTGAGATTGAATCAAAAGAACTCCCATATGTGTCTGAAATATTCCCTCTACTAGATAAATAGTCTTGTGGTCATACTATTTAAAGTTTACTTCTAAAAGCGATTCTAGATACGTCTATTTGAATCGATGATGAATGAAATAAGGATGTCATTGTTGAAAACATTGGAGTTAAATTTGGTGAAACTATTGATCAAGCAACTATAAGCTTAGAAACTATTGATTAATAGTTTGTCTTGATTTCACATTTTTGTATGCTTGTTGATGAAATATGATGAAAGTAAGTGGGCACACACGGACCAAGATTGATCTTTATTAAAAATACGAGGGGCAAGGGTATAATATCTTTTAGGTGTTTGCACGTGTAAGCGCTCCGTGTCAATACTCGGCAATTTTCAACAAATTTCGATCGAAAATTTTAACGGAATGACTTATATTATCACAAAACCGCCAAAAATATAAGAACAGAACATGTAATTTCCTGTCATTTTTTTTAGCGTGGAGCGCCCTTGTATCTTGATTAAAAGTAAGTTTATATATCTGGGAATTTGATAAAGGTAATTACTACAATGAAAACAGAAAAAAAGTGCTGAAAATTGTAAAACAGACATAATAAAGAATGCAGTGATGCTCCGAACATTTCAATCGGTGCAATAAACTTTTACCTAAATGATATGCCAAATTGCTTCTATGGCACTCAAAATCTTGCCCTAGCCGATCAACCTAAAATCGCATCAACGAATGAGGACTTGATGACACTTTGTAGTCAAGGCTTAGGGCGTATTTGCATCAATGAAAGAAACCCACGATTACAAAAATGAAAAGAAAAAGACCCATTTTAATTTTATTTTATTTTTTGGTCGAAAATACTAGTGAAATGACTTATACCAATCTTTTGTATAGCAGACTAAAAGGATGAAAAAAGTCCTGCTTTAAAAGGAGGAAGAATAAAGAACACACTGCCTTCGCTGTCATTAGGTACGCGGTAGAGGCAAGACTGCAGAAAGGTTCCCTCCAAAGCTCACTTTGGATTCCAGCTAATACAAAGAGTGAGAGAGAGAGAGAGAGAGAGAGAGAGAGAGAGAGACAGAGAGAGACAGAGAGGGAGAGACCGGTCATTCTCAGGATTGGGATTGGACTTAAGACGCCATTTTGTCCCTACTAACCCAGCTGGTTCCCAGGCCAAACGAATCTAATCTCCCCATAAGTTACGGGATATCTCGTTTCTCCATCTTATTATGTCATCCGGATCGTGGGTCCCCACCCCTGCTGGATTTCTCCATTCCAGGAAATGAAAAAACTTGATGGGAACAGAAGCGACGTTGTCCTCACCGGAACTGTTCTTGTTTGGTTGCTGAGAAGGTAGGCGAGAATGATGGTGGAATTTGGAAGTCTATCGAGATCTTTTTACGATGATGATGATGATGATTATGATGGTGGCGGTGGAGGAGAAAAGAAAAGTCTGATTTGCTAGATCGCTACCTTCATTTGCTCCGCCTTTCCCGCCTTTCCTGCGATCAAGGTCGAGTGGGGTCGAGTCGAGTAGAGAGTCAGGCAGGCAGGAGTCTTTCAAATGATAGACGAGACAAGGAACGCCGACCATGTGAAAGATTCATCGGTCGTGCTTCCGGGAGGGTCGATCGGTTTGATGAGAATGCATAGAAAAATTCTACCTAAATTGTCATTCGGACTTTGACCCGATGATGCGTGCTCTCTGTGGTCCTTAGGAGAAATTATTGCAAGGCAACGCTTCCTTTCTTCCTTGAGTTGGAAGATGCATCGTGCATTGCCACGATGTTCATGACCTTAATTTGTCGGACAATTGAGCGAAAGCTTTGATTCAGACAGCACAAACGCAGGATGTGTCATCATTGTCAAGTTCAGCATCGGTTTAATATTACAGTTGTTCAGGGTTACAAACACAGCGCAATTTGCCAAAGCTGGTATTGCATTTGAGCAGGCGAAAGCCCGATGACAGAATTACTGGTCGAGTCTCTGAATAAAGAAATTGCAGCATTTTAGAAATGGCAAGGTGACACCAGAGGCCGAAACAAAATGCTTATATATCAGATTGGAAGATCCCGTATTAGTTCTACTGTCAACAATCTCGTAAAGAATGCTTCAAAGAATGACTAAGCAATTACTGAAATTGAATCGGGTCTGTATATACATACCCTCTCTCTCTCTCTCTCTCTCTCTCTCTGTGTGTTTATCTGCGAGGGCCCTTGTAAATTGTTGGACTCGTATTGTTCGTTAGCGTGGGAACTACAACTCAACTTTCATCTGAGAAGTGGCCAGGGAGCCTGAAATTTTGCAGCAATTGTCAATACAAAAAATGGATTTCATTTTTGATATACGAAAGCTCTACTTGCATCGAATTCTCAGATCCGTGTACCTTGTTCTACTCTCTGGGGCTCATTCTGGCCGAGACCCATTTGGACTACACTTTGGAGGTCATCTTCCCATATAGCTGGGGCCTGCAGACGTATGCAACACTTTCAATTTGGAGATCCTACAAACTTTAATCCATAAAATCAATGTTTATGTTGCATTTCAATTACCGGAGCAGAAGCTTCGCCGTAATTGTCCACAAGAGGCAAGTTCAAGCTGGCATCTCTGTGAATTCCGGAATTCAAAAAGTTCCCTGGAAATTGGGCATCCATGTTGCTGGAAACGACGCTTGGCATCGGCATTAGTCCTTGCGGGGGCTGATAATCATACAACATGGACCCCGACGAATCAACTGGATAGAGAGAATTCGGTAAGGGTCCTTGAGGGTGCAAGATCTGCAAGTTCAAAGCATCGAGCGTGAGTCAATTTGTTCGAATTTCAATTAGACTAGTAGCAGTGATACCGCCCCGTTTAGCTTACATCTTTTGACAGCAAAGCTTCCAGATTGAAATCCACTGTGGGGTTCAGAGTCGACAGCTTCATGGAGAGAAACTGCGAGAAGCAAGCTGAATCAACACCCGACTTTCGGAATGTTTCAATACGAATCTGGATGAGTCCAGCCCTGAATCGGGTTTTGTACGTACCTCGACCTGACGTTGCAAGGACTGCACGTAGTTAATGATCTCATCGAGCATCATAGCTTTCCCAGTGACCTGAAATTTGAATGTCGAAAGCTTTTCCATTACATTCTCCCTTTTCGCATTCCTAAGGAAAATATATTAAGCAGGACAAAAGCAATGCGCACCTTGTTGCAGTTAGGCACGAGATCCTGGAGAGCCTTCATCCTCAGACTTATCTTCTCTCTCCTGACCTATCGAGAAACGAAAAGGAGGGACAAAATAGAATCAACAATCATTGGTCGAAATCCAGATGGGACTAGCAAAGGGGAAACTAGCTGAAGAGATGGAGCAAGTACTCTTTCAGCAAGGCTATGGCTGTCAGTGGCTTGACCTCTTCTTGCTCTCACATGGATATAGTCCTTCTGTGGCTCCGCCGACTTCGAATTCTCCTTGCTCTGTTTCTGGTCCCCCTTCGCTGCATCTTTCTTGTCGCCATCAGTCTCGGCGGGTTTGACTTTCTTGGTTATCGGTTCTTCATTCTCCATGGGAACCTGCAAAATGCAATCTCTCTTTAGTTTTCCATCACAAGATCATGTGAAGAGAGAGTATCTCCGAGAGGGCACAGCTTCAAGGAACAGGGATCGTATTACCTCAGAATCCTTAGCAGATTGTGGAGAAACAGCCGAGTTTCGCGCTTTTGCTTTCAGGATCGCTTTCCTCTTTCTTGAATTCACGTCGATTTGTCCATTGGCACGCATCTCTCCGTGCGTGACCTGCTCGGAGATCGAAGACCCCTCGCGGGATTCCCCCATTTCTCCATTTTCAGGGGTCGAAGTAGAGGCTCCTGGCTGGAGGAAGCTTCTCTCATTCCCTTGTGCACAGATTTGAGATCCGACATTAGCCCTCAGTGACTGACTGCTTGGAACCCTGCAGAATCTCCCCGAATCGAGCTTATTCGCCTGTTTCCCCAGGAATTCCGATGCATTCAACCCGAGGCCACCGTTTAGATTGGCGGCATTCACATTCCTAGGGCCGAAGCAAGAGAACCTCGCGGCCCTCTCGGCGAACCCGGGATCCGCCATGACCGGCATGAAACTCGGGTGGCCCGGAAAATGGCCGCCGGGGGCCGGGAAGCCCCCGTGGGCGAGCTGATCTGCCATCGAGAGGCTGAGCTTGGGCGGCGAATTCAGAGGGGTGTTGTAACAGGGAGTGTTGGTGGTGCTGTGGTTGTAGGACCCCGGGGAGGCCTGGCCGGAATCGCAGATGCTGCCGAGCCTCCCGATTAGCTCCCGGAGCATGCCCGCCTCGCCCTCCCCAGCGTGGGGCGCGACCGGGGACGACACCATGGAGCTCAGGGCGGACTCAAAGGGATCGCCCTGATCCAGGGAGTCGTCCCAGCCGGCGACGAGGAAGCAGTTGGGGAGCTGGTCGTTGGGGCGAATGCCAATGCCAAAGGTGGATGAATTCTGAGTCAATGGAGTGGAGCTTCCTTCCATTTTCTTCCTGTGGGGTTTGCTATTGAGCCTGGAGAAAGGAGTAAAGGCAGAGGCTGCTTCTTTTTGTGGGGAAATAAGAATGGTATCAATTAAAGGAGAGGATTGCAGAGGAAGGAGGAGGAGGAGGAGGAGACCATTGAGAATGGGGGTTGAGTATTTGTGTTGTGCTGGGACACATTGGGGAAAAGCAATGAAAATATAAGGGTGATAAGGACAAGCAATGATAGTGCTGGAGTTCTTGTGTGTCACTCAAATGGGGGTGAGAAGAGGAGGAGAGAGAAAGAGAGAAGGGTGTGTGGGAAAAGATTAAAAAAAAAAAGAAAACATAGAGAGAGAGAGAGAGAGGAGGTGGGGGAAGTGGTGGTGAAGGGAGGATGATAAAATAAAGCCAATGTTTGTTTGACTTTTCCTCTTAGAAAAATGAGGAAGAACGAGGGAATGTTGTTTATACCCAAGGGGAGTGAAAATTTGGTACATTTTCACCTAGTAGAGTTGAGACATTGCTTAGAGCTCCAAAAAGAAGAAGAAAAAAACAAAAAGAAGAGTCTAGATATTGCAATTTTTAGTGGGTTGGTAAATTTTTGCTTTCATTTTAGGGTAGCTAATTTCGCGTATTTAATTTTTCCTTGTTGAAATAATGGGGAGGGGGTTGTGACAGTCAATAATTGATGTCATTTCAAAAACTTACATCAATATCGTGTTAATTGGTGTCACTTTCAAATTTAATGTGTTGTGGGGTACGAACAAAAAAAACCCAAAGCCTAAAAACCCAATCGTACCAAAATTTCGTGGCCCCGGTGACTAGTTCAGTCTTCAGGCATGTTTTATTGTTCTGTTTTGGAGGCCAAATGAAGCCCCAAAAAGGCCTAGCACGGCCCCAGATATTTAATTTTTAACAAATTCTTAATATTTGTAATGTTAATGTATATGAAAACTATTTGCTGTATTTAATTGCAAAGTAGAAACAACATGCAATTCTTCAGTTGAATTCCTTGACTGATTATGAATTAGGAAATAATGATATGGGGAAAAAAATAAATGATTAAACATTGAATGGGCAATAATAGCGGTGCTAGGGGACGAATATGGAGAAATGGCCAAAAAACTGAACAATACCTTAAATAAGTTAATTCAAAGATGTTATAATATAGTATAAGAGCGAGAGCCCCTTTAATTGGTGTGTGATTTGACGACAAAGCAAACAGAACTCTAGTGGGCTAGTGATGATCCGGTCATATGAAGGTGCAGAGTAATTACAGGGATAAAAGGGCTTGAACAAGGCACGACTCCTAGTAGGCTTTGAGGTTAGTATATGAGGCAAAAATGAACTCAAACCCATTAAATAAGAGAAAAATGTTCCTAAATTATTTATGTGAAATTGAAATTAACTCATAAAAAAAGAGTTTTTCAACATAGTGACATCGTTTAACATTGGAACTATGAGTTGAGCGCACTACCAATATATGTGACCCTATTTTGGAAAAATACTTACATATAAGTCAAAAGACAAAATCATGAGATCTGGTATAAAATTAATCAAAGCGACCAGTGGAGTGATCATCCGTGGGTGTCATACAAACACCTCCAGCCTTCAGCCCCACGGAAACAAGTCTCTAAATGAGCTATCCGGATAAACTTACTCTTGAAGTTCAAACATAAGACTTTGGTTCAAACATTTTATCATCGTTATTTGATAGTTGTACCTTAGAAATTTAATAATGAATATATTTTCTGAACTTTCGAAAATAGAATCAACTCAAGCTTTCGTCCGAACCGGATGGGATTGAACTGAATATAATTCCGTTTGGGTCTTTTTCTATTTGCATGAAGCAGGCTAAATCAAATGAGTTTTTACATAGCATCCGATGGTGCATATGAGTTTGGGATAATTTGTAAAGAGGCTCATGGTAATAAAACAATTTGGCATGTCTCACAATAGAAACTTCACAGGCAATAAACCCGATTTATAATAATAGGGGAAACTTCAAAATGCATGTTTCATACTCTTTCTCCAACCTTCTCATCCACACTTTCTCCAACCTTTTTAGATAAAATATGTGGCTGCTACTTCTGGATCACTCTACTCGTTATTCGATAACACTTTCGATTATCGAGGTCACCATAGTGCATTTGTTTTAGTTCATTTCAAGTAAAAGAAATGTTGCTTGATGACTTCCATACGAACTTCTAAAAATATCAGTTAAACTCTACAAAATAATGACGAATTATGCACGAATCAATATATCAATATTTTAAACGTTTTAAAAAAAAAAATTGTGTGTCATTTAATGTGAAAATTAAAACTAAATGGTATTTTCAATTGGGCAGTTCCTACTGAAATGCTAACGAAACTTTGAAATTTTCATCTCATCTAAAAGTTTCGATAGATATATTATATCGACGAGCAGCATTGATGTACTTGATTATTGTCTTCCTAACTTTGTAGAATTATCTGAAGAAGTATCGACACTTGTAATTCCAGTCTCGCAAATGGTCACACAAGATCCATTTGGCCTTATTTCACGTTCATTTCTATTTTCAGTCAACATACTATTTTTAAAAGGGAACCTTATACTCCCAAGGTTGACACAATTGGTTGAGATTCAAGGAATTTCCACCTTGAGAATTGAAGGTCTCATGTTTAAATTCCACAAATTGCATGCAAACGGCTCTTATATCAAGGATATGTTATAGATGAAGCCAAATATTTTTAGGGATTTTTTTGTCTTTTCTATCAAATTTGCTTTTAGGTTAAAAACGATACCTTTATATTAGTGATGGCAAGACGCTTGCCGTCCAGATGCTGAAAACAAAAATAGAAAGACAAGAAAAAGAGAGAAGAAAAAAATGAGTTTTTTTTTTCTTTACGATGGTTCTTAATCTCTTTATGCCCTGATCTTGAGAGAAGATCATTGTTGTATTTCAACTTTTTTCGAAATCTAGTGGATTCGCGGAGTGCCTTTGCGTGGTGACGTAACCCAGGTTTGGGTAAATTTCGATAACAAATTTTCTGGTGTGTTCTTTTGATTCTGTTCCTTTATTATTATATTCTGTCCAGTGAATTGTTTGCGAGCGTTATTTTTCTGGAATCGACGTGCAATTTCGTAACAATTGGTATCAGAACCTAAGTTGGCTAATCGAGAACATCGAGGGTTTTTTGGTGACATTCGATTGAAAGAAAATAGGATGGCAGAATATAAAATCAAAATCGATGAGTTCGATGGGCAAGATTTCGGATGGTGGAAACTACAAATCGAGGATTATCTTTATCAAAAAGATCTCTATACACCACTTGAGGGTTGGAAACCCGAGATGGCGGAAGTGGATCCGACAATAGAAGCTGGATGAAAAATTATTGATCGAAAGGCATTAGGTGTGATTTGTCTAAGGTTGATGAAAAAGACATGGTACCACATCACGAAAGCAAAAACTGTAAAAGAAACCATGGATATTCTAACGATTATTTATGAGAAGTCGTCCACATCAAATCATGTATTTTTGCTGAAGAAATTGGTTAATATGAAGTTATCTGATAAATGTTTTGTAGTAGAGTATATTAATAGTTTTACGTAGGTCACAGGTCAATTGGAATCCGTAGGCATAAATTTAGATATGAAGCTTCAAGCTTTATTGTTTTTATGAAGCTTTAAGCTACAATACCGTGGTGCAAAGAATTTTGAGCACTATGAAGAATGATTTAACTCTTGATGATGCTGTGAGTAATAACATGGATGAAGAGATGCGAAGGAAAGTCTCAGGTGGAGATAATTTTTCTGCAATTACATCTTCAATGGCACTCGCAGTGGACAACCGTGGAAGAAGTAAAAGTAGAGGAAAATTCAGCGATCGTGACAAATCATAATCAAGGGTAAGAGACAGGTTGCAAAAGATGAGTGTTGGTTTTGTCACAAAATCGGACACTGTAGGTTTCAATGTGAAGCTTACAAAAAGAAGCAGCAAGATGAGAATTAAGGAGCTAATGTGGTTAGCGATGAATCTTTGCTAGATAACTTGTGTTTGTTTGTAGGGTTTGACTTGACGACATATAAATGGTTTATTGATTTCGGAACTTCTTTTCATTGTACTTCATAAAGAGACATATTTGGTGATTATGCTAGTGGAGATTTCGGACAAGTGGTTGTGGGAAACGGCCACATGTGTCTCATTGTTGGGAAATGAACTGTGATTATGAACATCTCAAGTTGATGACGTCTAGTTTTGCGTGAAACTAGGCATATTCCAGAATTAAAGAAAAATATGATTTCAACCAGTAAACTTGACCAAGAAGGTTTGGTAATAATTTTTGGATATGGAGAGTGGAAGATAACCTCAATGGAAAAGAGTAGTAACAAAAGGAAAGAATACAAGTACACTTTACCTTCTCCAAGGAGACAATATTAGTGATATGGTTGCAACTACAATGGCTATAGCTAATTTGTCACTCTTTTGCATTATCGTTTGGGACATTTTGGTGAAAAATGTGTAAAGCAGTTACACTAAGGAAATTACTTTCAAGTTTGCAAAAAGTTGAGTTAGATTTTTATAAGAGTTACATTTATGGAAAACAGAAAGTTGTTAGTTTTCAATTGAATGGGCGACAAAATAAAGGTCAGAAGCTAGAGTTAGTTCATACTAATGTATGGGGACCTGCTTAGGAACTCTCTTACGGCGGTAAGAAATATTTTGTCACATTCATTGATGATGCAACTAGGAAGACTTGGGTTTATGCTCTTAGAGAAAAATCAGAAGTATTCTGGATGTTGAGAATGTGGAAGACCATGGTAGAAAAAGAGACAGGTTATCAAATTAAAACTCTAAAGTCTTATAATGGTGGTGAATACACGAGTAAGAAATTTGCAGAATATTTGAGTCGAGAAGGCATACATAGGTTAAAGACTGTTTCTAGAACTCTTCAAGAGAAAGGTGTAGTTAAAATGATGAACATTACTATTTAAGAACGTGCGAGATACAATAAGGCTACATGGGGTCTCCCGCTACACTTATGGGCTACCACGGTTGATGCAACTGTTTATCTTATCAACAGAAGTCCATCTAATGCATTAGATCGAGAAATACCATAATAACGGTGGTCAGGTAAAAAGATTAATTATTTACATTTAAAGGTATTTGGTTGTATTGCATATGCTTTGATTGACAGGGATGATATGAAAAAGCTTGATGCTAAGTCCCAGAAGTGCGTCTTTATCGGATACGGTGGCGACGGGTATGGTTATAAACAAAGTCATCCGCAGTCGGAATGTGGTATTCCATGAAGAAAAGATATATAAGGATCATTAGATAGAGCATGAGAAGGTAGTAGAACTAGAATATGTTGAATTAAACACAAGGCCCGTGAAGATGTTTCCAGTAGATCAAAGTGCACTTGAAAGAGAGGTTCAAGATGAGCTTATTATCAGTGAAGAGGTAATTCAAGAGGAACGCAGTGATTCGGAGTAAACTAACGACCCTAAAGTACCTGTTTTGAGAAGGTCTACACGTGTGAGAAAGCAAAATGTAATTTTTGATCCATTAGCTAATATTGTTATGAATCATGTCTTATATATAGATTCAGGGGAACCGGAGACTTACGATAAGGTAAAGGTAGACATGTCTCACTTGCAATGGGAGTGTGCTATGAAAGACAAGATGAGCTCGTTACTTGAGAACAAAATTTGGGAGTTGACCAAGTTGCCCACAAGTAAAAAAGCTTTATTAAACATTTTTGTGTACAAGATTAAGAATGAAGCAAATGGTAGTATTAGATACAAGGCGAGACTTGTTGTAATGACTCGGGCCCTACTGTGTGATATTGTCCGCTTTGATACTAAGTCCCCACGGCTTTAAAATGCGTCACATAGGTTAGAGGGGCCCAAGACTCCCTCTTTAGGCGATGTGGGACATGGACCCCTTCCTTGCGCACGTTCAGGGACCAACTCCTCCCCGCACACTGCCGCTCGGGCCGTCACACTCTCCCCCCTTAGGAGCACAATGCCCTCACAATGGCCCCACATGCGATCGGGAGTTAATTCTGATACCATTTGTAACGACTCGGGTCCCACTGTGTGATATTGTTTGCTTTGGACACTAAGTTCTCACAACTTTAAAACGTGTCACACAGGTTAGATGGGCCAAAGCCATTATAAATTGGCCCAAGATTCCCTCCCTAGGCGATGTGGGACAAAGACCCCTTCCTTGCGCACATCCGGGGACCGAGGCGCGGACGCATAGCCATCCCTCCTCCCCACGCATTGCCGCTCGGACCGTCACACTTGTAGTCAATGGCTTTTCTCAAAAATAAGGGATCGATTATTCGAGATATTTTCACATGTAGTGAAAATAACATCAATTAGAGTTTTGTTGAGTATAGTTGCAGTGGGGGATCTTCATCTTGAGTAGTTAAATGTAAAAACATCGTTTTTATACGGTGACTTAAATGAAGAACAATACATGGCACAATCTAAGGTTTTGAAGTCAAAGGTAAGGAGCATATGGTATGTTGTTTGAAGAAAAGTTTGTATGACTTGAAACAAGCTCCACGGCAATGATACCTAAAATTTGATGGTTTCATGAAAGAAAAAGGATTTGCACACTGTGAATTTAATCAATGTATTTATTTTCGCAAATATAATGATGGTGACATTTTATATATTTCTTTATATGTGGATGACATGCTGGTGGCTAATTCCAATATGAAGAGAATCATAGAAATGAAGAGGATGTTATCATCACAATTTGCTATGAAGGGCTTAGAAAGAATTTTTAGGCATGAAAATCATTAGGGACAGGAAAAATAAGAAATTATGGTTATCGCATGAAAACTATGTGAACAAGGTATTAAAGAGATTTAACATAGACAAGACAAACCGGTTGCAACTCCTCTAGTGAGTCACTTCAAACTTTCCAATGATATATGTGTCTAAGCACTCATGCTTTGAAGATGAGATGACAATAGTTCCATATGCATTAGCAATGGGGAGTTTGATGTATGCCATGGTGAGCACGAGACCGGACATTGCACATGCAGTGGGAGTTGTGAGTTGATATATGCAAAACCCAGGCAGAGAGCATTGGAATGTAGTAAAATAAATATTGAGATATTTAGTAGGTACTTCCAATTACTCACTTTGTTATGGTGGTACATCTCTAGAGTTGCAAGGTTATGTAGATATATATCATTTGGGTAATCGAGATAGTGGTAAGAGTACAACTAGATATGTCTTTATAATTGCAAGTACAACAGTGAGTTGGGTATCTCAACTACAAAAGGTAATGGCTTTATCGATGACAAAGGCAAAATACGTGGCGATCACAGAAGTTTCCAAGGAAATCATATGATTACAAGATTACATACGGAGAAGCTATATCGAAAACAGCTAGTTAGTACACTGTGGAGTGATAGTCAAAGTGTAGTGCACTTAGCAAAGAATGCAGCTAATTACTCAAGGACTAGACATATCAAGAAGCATTATCACTTTATTAAATCAATATTGAAAGATAATGAGTTAAAGCTATAGAAGATTGATGGCTCGAACAATCCAGTTGACATGTTGACCAAGGTAGTAGACAGAGAGAAGCATGTTTTATGTACTAGTACCATTGGTATTACTCCAAGTTGATTGATGAGGAGTATCGTAGAGGCACAAGTTTTTCAACTACTACTTTTTGAAGAAGATGGATGCAAAGTTGCTTGGTGTTTGGGTATATTTGTTTTCAAATGGGAAATTGTTATAGATGAAGCCAAATATTTTTTAGGGTTTTTTTTGTCTTTTCTATTAGATTTACTTTTAGGTTAAAAGTGATACATCTATATTAGCGATGGCAAAATGCTAACTGTCAAGACGCTGAAAAAAAAATAGAGAGACAAGAAAAGAGAGAATAAAAAAGTGAGTTTTTTCTTTACGAGGGTTCTCAATTTCTTTTTACCATGATCTTGAGATAAGATCATTGTTGTATTCCAATTTTTTTTTTTTTTTTTTTCGAAATCTAGTGGATTCACGAGTGACTCTGCGTGGAGATGTAGTCTAGATTTGGATAAACTTCGATAACAAATTTTCTGGCGTGTTCTTCTGATTCTGTTATTTTATTATTATATTATACTTGGTGAATTATTTGTCAGGGTTATTTTTCTGAAATCGATGTGTGATTTCATAACAGGACATCAGTTTCCCCCAAAGACCTGAATTTAACCAATTCACAAGACTTGCAACTTGTTTCACGGGTCTCAGTCAAGGCTCTGTGCATATACTCCTAAGTAATAAAAAAAAGACACCCTAAGCAGGTAAGTCGGAAGGACCATGTATAGTGTTTTAAACGTTGGCATGCAAGAAAAGGAGTACATGATAGTATGCCCACACTGAGACGTACAATGCGGCGTACCACGTATTATTATTTTTTTATCATGCATGGGAAATGAAAGTCGACATGAAGAATGATAAGCATTAGAGATACAAATTTAATTTGTTTGGAAGATAAGGGGGTGGAAAATGAGAGTGAGAGAATGTAAACGCATTGGCGGTGCAAACGGGGATGTCATTCTAACGAGAGAGGAGATAAAAACTTGGAAAACTTCAAATGTCATCTATACACACATCAATTCGCATTCTCATTTTTAAAAACTTATGTTTTGATCCTTAATTTTGTTACTAGATTTCAACTTTTCTTTATCCAAATATATCTCCAATTTCAAATTAAGTGGATTTTGTTCAAAACTATTTTCACTTTCATCTTTTCCTAAAAAAAAAAAAAAAAATTGCTTCAAAAGATATATCAATATAAAAATAGTTTAAAGTAAGTGGACTTTAAAAGAAGGAAACAAAAATAAATGAAATTTACTTTCCAAATAAAATGTAATTTTCATGCTTTTATTGTAATTTTTAATCTAGTGAATGTCAAGTGGAATATATCCAAGCAATAAAATAAGCCATCCCTCAAAGTATGAGTATTATTAATGTAATAAAATATGTTTCCCTTTGTGACTTAATTTCAATTTAAATGAAAAAAATTATCTATCTTTATTCGTTGCTTTTCAAATTTAAAATCACCGAGATGAGTCAAAAGCAGTAAAGATTTCGGAAAAGTAACAGAATTTTCCGGATATTTCATCTTCATATCTTTATCTATTTTATGGGTTGGATACCTTTAAAAATATATTAGAAGACACTTTTCCTTAACTTTTAAACCGAATTTTATTGAATAATAGAAGTTTGAGGATATACAATTACGTCTGAATTGCATAATGGCTACGTGACTTGCCACATGGTAATTAGGTAAAATTAAGCGCCACATGATAAGCACATTCAAATTTTACTTGTATAGAATAAATTATTTTTTTATATGAAAATGGGTTTAATTTGAATACAAAAATTTAAACGATAGGCATAGATAAATTTGCTTCCGTATTAAGAAAGAAAGGGGAAACTTGACATTTCAAGTCATTGTCCCCTGATGAAGCTATGTTAAACTGTGGCTTGTGTCGTCAGCTTTTATATTGGTCGGTTAGATTATATAAAATCCACGTTCGTACTTGTTGTCGATGGATGAGCACATGCAAAGAATAGAGCCTAGATTAGAAACTCTCCTCTCGCTCAGCATCTTTTCGTTTCTTGTGTTCATAAACATCATCATTCAAGACTTTTCGAACACTCGATTAATTCTTATTAAACAGAAGTTCTCTTATTTGAATTACACACCGGATAATTATCGAAGACTCTCGAATATATGCTTCCGAGACAATCCTAAAAGAGCGAGCGAGCGAGGGAGTGTACTGATTAAAATCCAGATCTTCAAATGAAATCGTAACGCGAAACCGCTTAGCAGATGGATTACTGCTGATCCTTGGTAAGGCCTGATGCACCCTGTTTTTAAATGCTTTCAAATTAGTATATTTTTTTCCGCAACAGTTTTGTTTGACTTTTTCTTGATAGGGAATCAGAAGTGGTGCAGAGTGCTCCAAGGGATGACTTGCCGTCTATCAAAAGCTTATTTTTTTTTGCCTTTACAAGTTAAACGACGACCGATCCAACACTCCAACAGATGCAGCACTCTATCTAGAATTAAGTAAATTATGTGACTTGCAAGTAAAAGAGGAATCTCCAACTAACGGAGAATAACCGGAACATGTTGGTTTTGTCTGTTCTATAAATGGGTAAATTTTCCAGGCAATAGTCCGTGAAATTGTGGGCGTGTTTGTTTTTTCTTTGCCGATTTTTAGTGTTGATTCAATCGACGTGATCATGTTCATTTTGAAATTAGTTAGGTGTAATTATTGGGAACAGCATGTGATCACGTTCATTTCAGAAATAAAGGAAATAAAGGAAACAAATGGAGTAGATAACTCATCCGTGTAACTCACAAGTTACGGGGTAGATATTATCTAATCACCTCATGGACTTTTATGGCATTTTTTGTAGCTAGATTTCTTGAAATTCTTGCCCACGCGACCGTGATTTTTTTCCAGTGATTTGTAGCTTGACTTTAAAATATAGTCTTTGGCCAAGAAAATGTTGAGATTATCTAGACTATGGACCCTAAATTATGATACTGTGGCAGGGATAGCTGGCCTTTTTATCAGGGTTGTGGTCAAATGAGAAATAATAGATATCAAACTTGCATTAAGTGCTTTTCTCATTGACAAACTTGCAATCCGATTCACACCATCGCATTGAAAAACATGTTTTTAATTAAAAAAAGTGGGTAAAATAAGGCAGACCAGTTAGGGGGGAAAAGGTATTTAATTTATTAAATTGGACTACAACTGTACCTTATGCAAGAAAAAGACTTTTAGTGCGGATTTCTATTCCATTTAGTGAAACCAATTTTCACAGACAATGACAAAGATTGATATTAAAATTGGCAGTTATTTAATGGTCATTTGTAGCGGTCGTAATCAAACATATCTCTTTGCAACCAATTTCAAAAGAACAGAAAATAAATCGCAAAGATAGAATTAACGCTACGGTTTTTTGCTTTCCAAGTTCCGTATACTTTCTTTTTTGCTCATAAAAATATCTGAACACACTGGCCTCACCCATCGGGCTCGAGACAAATCTGAATCATTTGCCCATCAAAGTCAAGCTGGTTTTGGCGATGGCAATGCAAACAGTGCACAGAACAAACACTACCAACTTCGATTCACGAACGCAAAGCAGATCGATCTTTGTGTCCCTTCCGTGAATTATGAGTAGGACGAGATGCTTCGTTACCTCTTGGATCTTGTCTTGACCTCTGATTGCATACATTGCTCCGCACTTAGTTTATTTTGTCGTTGATTTCTACTGTTTCTTCGAGTGGAGCAGTTAAGGAGATTAAACGAATGTTTTTATAATAAACGAGAAGCGACAAGATCCACCAACTTCAATTTCAGACGGCCAGTTCAGATCTCTCTCTCTCTCTCTCTCTCTCTCTCTCTTTGTTGCAGAAAATAACCTTAAACAATTTTGTGGAAGATGGACATTGATGCCACAGGATGTTTCCTTGAAAAATTTTGGAGCAACTCTGCTTTTTTTTTTAAAAAAAAAATTAAATTATAACTATCTTATTATTTCGAAGGATAATTACATAAATGATTTCTGAATTTTATCTCAATATACAACGTGATTTTTAAACTTTTTAGTTTGCTTAATGTGGTCTCTTAAGTTTAATCCAATGCACAAAGGTTTTTGTAAACTTCTAATTTATTTAATAGACTTTATGAATTTTTGGTAAATTTTCAATTTAATGCTTAAACTATATGAAAATATTTGATATTGTCATTTCATTCATTCAAGTTTAGGGATAATATTGAACATTTTTATATTGTTTAGGGACAAATTGAATATACACCAAAAGTTTAGGATCACAATGAATATATTAAAAGTTCGGGGATGATATTACACATTAGATTAAAGTTCAAACACCACATTACAAGTTGAGCCAAAATTCAGATCTCTTATTTCTATAGCAGCCCTAGTCTCTCATGAATTAAATATTATAGCCTTTTCAATTAAAACAGTGTGCTACCAACAATTGTAACATAAGGCTGCATATGTAGTCAAAATTACTTGTGCTTGGTCATGGGATAATAAATTTAGCGCGTCGACCTAGGGCCGTTTTGCATAATTTCTCTTTTTAATATTAAGGCCAATAGATTAGAAGAATCCGGCGGCCACAATTTCTTGGATTATGCACTGGAATTTACTCGCGTCCACTTTTTATTTTTTAACAACTGAGTACGAACTTTGTTTCACACCGAAGACCAACAAAGTATTTCAAAAACGTCATATATAAAGAGTCTAAGGTCTCATTTATGTTGGGAGAGCTACCTATGTATTTTGAAGATGAAAAAAAATATATTTTGTGAGATATAATATGTGTATTTGATAGAGCAGACAAAATAATTCCTATGCATATGATGTTAACATCATGTTAGGATGTTTGTGCTAGTGGAATGCTTCATTTATCTGCAAATGGACAAAGATGCTAAGTGGAAAGTGTTAAGAGTTGGAAACCCTTTTTGATTTTGGCGAACAAGTGGGGGATGTGATTAGTCAAGTCTTGAAGGGACCATTCTATAGAGAAAGTTCGCACTATAGACAAAGTGGATAATACTACATGAATCTGGAAACCAAAGTCCAGTTCCTAGTGAATTATGTTCACATTCAAATTGTAGTTTAGTAGCCAATTTTAGACTTTGGAATCCATGGAGAAAGGTTCTGAAGAAGCCGAATGGGAGATCATCATTTTTGATTAAACAGAATGGTGGATCATCATTTTTGAACGTTCTTAAACAACCCTGGCGACAGCTACTTTGAATACATGTCAGCTGAGTTTATGGGCTCTTATTCTTTAAAAAAAAAAAAAAAATCCTGTGAAATCTAATTGTAATTCTCTGAGAGAGTGGTTTAATAATTGTAAAAGCGTGCTTTGAGGATAGAGTGAAGTGTGTGTACTTGTAAGATGCTGTTGAAGGTTTCAATAAATCGACACCGAATCCTTGTAATTTTGCTTTGCAATCTCTTCTGGCATTTACTATATTTCTGTTGACAGATGATATTTGCTTCATATTGCTTACTTTGTCTACATTCATTTTTTATTCTCTACACATTGTTTTTTGTACTTAATCACGAAATTATTTTAGAATTCCTATAACAACAATTCATCCCCTTATAGTTGTTGTCGGTCCATTTAGTCATTGTACTCTGTTTTTTGCAACCGTATTAGTCCTTGTATCATTGATACAATGAGATTTTAAATATGAATTTTTACTATTTCATTTCAAATACTATTCGAATGACACCAGCTATATAATTTAATACTTGATCTGTATATGTACAAGTATTTATAATTAGTACAATGATTTATTTGTGATAATTGAACAAACTTATTTTTAAAGCTATATTGAAGGGTTGAGATTTATTCACACAAACTCCCACAAAACTACCTAAAATAATTTGCTTAGTGGCTTAACAAATCTGGACTGAATGTTGATTGGAAATTTGACAAAATGTTTAAATTGTCATATGAGCATGATACTATAATTGAGATTGTAATTGAACAAATTATAAGGACCAAAAACGAAATCCTCTCAAAGTAGAGAGAGAGCAATCGATGTGATTCCCTCCTTGTTTTTAACATTTTAGGGGAGTGAATATTTCTCCAATCAATTAAGTAATCATGTTCAAGATTAGAAAGTCAAGATCAAAGCCATGAAGGCCACATTTACAAATTCATAAGCCCTTGAAAACCTTAACAACTCTTCCCTTCAGATCCTGATAATCCATAGTTTTTCGACTCTGTCCGGCCAAAATTGTTAAATCTTCCCCTTGAATTATTAATCTCGAGTTGAAATTGCGAAAGATTCCTGTCAGGTGTCGGCCGAGAAAATAGTTTATCAACCAACATAATTTTCTCCTTTTTGGGGAAAAAAAAGGAAAAATCTAAATAATTACAGGTCTGTGCAACAAGCCTGCTTCGTCTTCATCTCACCTGACCATCAATCATTGACACGCACACATCCACATGCGACCTTCTCGCCTTTGACCAGAAAACTCTATTCTTCCGAGGACACGTGTCTGGTCGCCATTGGCATGGACGGGGGGCGAAACCCTACGTAGAAACCTCTTTTTTCTCGTTTATTTTCTCTCGCTTTTGAAAAACATCGCACCTGACACCACGGCTGCTCTTCTTTTCATGGTTTATTTTCAGATTTTTCTGCTCGTCCTTTTTTGTATTAGGTTCTGCACAAAACGTCAAATAAAAAAAAAAAAAAAAAAGCGTTCCCCAAAATAATTCGAAGTTAATCATTTATACCGCAGAGGTGAATGATTAGGGGTAGCGAACCTCCCGAGTTTTTTAATTTCTGATGATTGGACATTTTTTTAAATGGGGTTTTGTCAGAGTTTAATCTTAATTTTCTGACATAATTATGTTTTGACGTTTCCGCAATTTAAGCCTGCTGCTTTACTTCTCTGGATAAAAAAAGGTGCCGTCGGCGGAATAACAAAAATTGCTCACATTAGTTTATTCGTCTGGTAAGATTTTACGTTCGATCTGGAAACGTTAGTTGTGCGTATTAGTGGCAGCCGAATAATATATAAATATGTATGTGTGCATTTGGATTTTGTCAATATTCAGTTAATTTTAACTTGGCCTGATGGTGTTATAAAATTTAGGGTTTATTTTTTGGGCTTCTAGAAAGTCAAAAGGTAATTTTTTTTTTTTAATTTCCCGTTATAAGAAAAAAATGCGCAAATCTACGTCTCCATGTGAGATCATTTGTAAAGATTTCTAGTGTTTACATTATAGAAAGGTCAAAGGGGGTATGCTGTTGTAAAGGAGAAATGTTCAAAGTGAAAAAAATAAATCACTTGAAATATAATTTGATGATTCATAGGTATGCGATCAAGAGGAGGTATTTTACAAACGATTACATTGGGTGATGGTAATGCATTATGCAAAAAATGAGATACATAACATATATGGCATTATACAACATGTGGCTGATGATGACTGATCCATAACACCTTGCTATGACTGTTAGGTGGTATCATTGCCAAATAAATATTTTTTCATTTGAGTATTGAAATTTGGTCGCTTTGACTAAATCCTAGCTTGGACTCACACTAATTTAGTACTTTTAGAGGAAAATGTCTAAAAACGGAACAAGATAATCTAAACAACATTAAAATGGGGTTGCCACTCAAATATTTAGCTCAATTGTGAAAATGAATGAGAAATCATTTAAATTTTGAAAAACTTACGAGAAATAAATATACATATACACACACAAGTATATAGCTCTACAAATCAATATTGATATTTTGATTGGTATTAGATTTTTTATGTTAAATAAAAGTTCAAATATATGCGTTGCAAAATTTATAGAAAGTCAAAAGTCAAAAATAAAAGTCAAAGCACATAGGTTTATCGCTAGCTGCGCAATGCACTTAAAAACAATATAGCACTTCATTTGAGATAGTGTAACTTATATCCAATTGATAAAATGTCTATGTATATAACTGTTTGTAACATTTTCTATTTCTTTCAAAATGGTTTATAGATTATGGCATTAACTTATGTTATATAGTATATAATCTATTCAATTACCTTTATCATGGATTATAAAAATTCAAATTTAATAAAATACGTTATTTAGTAAATAAAGACGAAAATTCATCTTTGTCTATATATTGAAATTTTAGATGAGGCAATAGCGCAAAAGTTTAGTTTCACCGTGACAATGTGCAAATGCCTCTATACGGTGAAAAAGAAAATTAGAAATGTTGAGCTTTCGCTTTCTCCTTCGGCAAATTAGAGCCAAAATGGAATTTAGCTATTTGAATAGAAAAAGTTAGCCAATTGCTAATCTTTGATTGTGTATCTACTTTATTTTTAGGCATATCTCCTAAGGGTCCTATACAGTGAACACTTAGGGCCTGTTTTGGCTTGCGGCTTCAACAGTCGATTCCCGATTTTTTGTTTAGAATCAGTTTGGGACGAGAATCGCGTTTGGTAAATTTTTTGTTCCCGGGAACAAATTTGTTCCGAGAACAATTTTGGACAAGATTTGAGAATAAAAAAAAATTTGATTCTACGTCCGAGAATCAGAAAAAGAATCAAAACGGTAAAACCTTGTTCTTCTCTTTCAACATCTCGGTTGCCATTCGCCATCGCCCGTCGCCGTCCGCTGCCGCCCCGCCGATCCGGTCGCGGTGGCCACCGCCCGCCGCCGGTCGCGGTCCGCCGCCACTCGCCCGGGCGAGGTCGCCGGAGGCTCGCCGAAGCCGGGGCGAGGTCCGGCGAGCTCGCCGGAGGCAAGCCCCCACCGGCGAGGCCGACTGGCCGGCGGGCGGGCAAGCCTCGCCGGTGGCTAGGTGAGCCTCGCCGGCCGGGCGAGGCTCGGCCGCCAAATCAGGCGAGGTTGAGCCTCACGGTGGCTAGGCGAGCCTTGCCACCGCCGGTGAGGCTCGGCGAGGGCGGGCGAGCCTCGCCCAACAGCCGGCCGAGGCTCGGCCGACGAAGGCCGACCTCGCCGAGGGACGGTCGCCGGTCCGGCGACCGGCCAAATGAAGAAGAAGAAGAATAGGAAAAAAGGGGAAAAAAGGAAAAAAGTAAAAAAGTAAAGAAGTTATTTAAAATTTATTTAAAAATCAAAAGAAATTATTTAAAATTTATTTAAAAATCAAAAGAAATTAATTTGGAACATAATTTATTAATACGGTACTAAACGCAATTCTATTCCGGAATCAAAAATTTTGAACGGCTTTAAACGCGCTTTTTTACTCGAGAATCGGTTCCGGAACGTAATCAAAATAATCATTTCTAGTCGAATCGGCTCCCGAATGTAATCGTTACCAAACGCGCTCTTAGACAAATCTAGCCCGAGTGCTTAAACATGCCTTGAAAACACCTAAGCCAGTAACCTTGGGATAAAACTTTTAGTTTTGTCCTTCAAGTTTTTTTTTATTATATCAATTTGCTCCGTACGAGAATAAAATTTATAAAATTGCCTAACTTTCTTCAACTTTTGTAGTCCATAGGAAAGCTATTTCTGTTGATTGGTTCAAAGCAATTTTTAAGGAAGGATACCAATTTAAATCTCTCAAATTGGAACGAGACATTACAGATATTATGACTTTTCTACAACACTCACTTTAGTACCATAATTTTTCAAACGATTACTTGAGTGCCGCAACTTTAATTGATTGCTTGAATATCACAACTTTTACAGAAACGTCCATCGTCGGCACCAAAATGAGTTTTTTTTAATGAAAGTCATGAAACTCATGACAATCTTTTCCCCTTCGCAAACGTCCTTTTCCTCTCCACGGGCTTCTGTGAATAGGCTTTTCTCATCCCTTTCGTGAGCTGTGGGCACGTGTTAAGGCTTGGGAACGAGGGAATTGGGTTAACCTGGATTGGGCTTTAAACAAATAACTCAGTCACGACAGCCCCGTTTTTTTTAACTTCCTGTCTTCCTCTTGGGCTTAACTTGTGGGTCTCCCTCCTACGCCATCACTGTTGGTGAGCACGCCAATCATCCCCTGGACACTTGACCAACATCAATGCTGACCCTTCTCCTCATGCCGGTCGTCCTATACGGCACAGTGTCATATTAGCAATTTCCACTGAAAAGGGATTGGAAAGATCATAGTGGAATTTCGCGTAAAAGTTTATGACTAAATTAGTAAAATTGAAAAGTTTAAGATCAAATTGATATTAAAACAATAAGTTTGGGATTGATTGGACAGTTTTCCCGCCAAATAGGCCTAACCAAGTCACTTTAGTCTCGGGTTTTGAGTTCCCTATTGGATAGAACGAATGAAAGGGAAAAAAAAAGAAATCAACAATCTAACAGATTTGGTTGCTGGTGATTACACGAATCGGGCTTCAAAATTTCTATTTACAGCGAGAATTATGATAATTGGACTGTCACTCATTTGGTTATCGACACATTCATATCCTCAAACCTTAGCTCTACATTCAACTATATGTCCTTCAATCCTTTTTAATGAATAAATTGGAACGGGCAAGATTTTGTTTATGTTGGCGTGAAAACACTTAGACGGGCGAGCGGTGGTCATATCGGAAAAAGGTCCGCAACTCAATCGAAAAACAGGACAAGCCAGTTAGACGAAAGAAAGCCATCGCATCACATGTAGAAAAGCCAGAATGGAAAGGAAAAGCAACCAACGCAAGTGCAGAAGATTCCAGATCGGTGAATAGAACAAAACCTGCGTAGCTGGCGGTACGATGCGCCGAATACAAAGCTTTCAACATCGACAGATTCAGACAGCGCGGATGGCGAAGACAAGCCCGGAGAGCGGAACCACTTTTAGTAAAGCTTAGTCCGCCCAAGCGCCCAAGCTGAGGGGGACCGAAGACGCACGTTTTCTTCCTTCAACTCAACACCTTACTCTCGCAATATGTATTTTGCCCACCTCACGATTGGTCGGAAATTGATAGGTGGCAACATGGCTGGACTAATTGTCCAGGCCTAACAAAGTGTAATTCACGTGTCGATCGGGTTCGATGAGCGCATTTTCCGTTAGTCCAACGAGTGTCGACAACCACGATTTTATTTTCCAGAAGGTCGTCTTTACATATTTTCCAGAAATGTAGCTGAGATTTGTGATGAAAGAGAGAAATGTAGTATTTTGCACGTTACCGAATGAAGAGTATAAGCCTCATATGCGTAGGATAAGAAGACAATTAGACTTAATCACAATTTGAAAATTATAATTAAATTAATCTCAAAAATAGTAATCCTACATAGTAATCCAATATATGTATATAACACATCACCCTGCAAACTTAAGGTGAGTTGAAAGAAGTTAACTTGAATTTGGTGAAAAAATCTAGAAAACGTTTAGGTAGATGTGTGTTGGTGAAGACATTAACAATTTGTTTAGTGGATGAAATGGGGACAAGTTGATATTGGATGAAATGACTGTCTATTTTGATGTCTTTGGTATGTTCATGGTAAACATCATTATGCACAATTTGATTGGTACTTCGATTGTCGCAATGAACAAATATTTTGTTATGATGACGCCCTCCCATTTTTTCTAGAAGCCATCGTGACCATAATAACTTCAATGACATATTAGCAAAAACTAAATATTCTACTATACTAGAGTGAGCGACAATAGTCTATTTCTTACCACCCATGAGATAAGTGAGTTGCTTAAAAAGAAACAATAGTGTGTAGTGAAACTACGATTTTGAGGGTCACTAGCCTACTTGGCATAAGAATAATCTGTCCACTAGAACGTGAAATAATGTACTCGTGACATAGCAAATAATTCAAAGGACCGCAGCAAAATGAGTTGTACAGGACGCGGTCATGTATTGCCTAATAACGTGAACAATGTAGGTTGTGTCGAGTCGAGTAAAATGAGACATATCATGCTACCAAATTTTGGATTGGTCTCAATAGCAGTTGTAGAAACTTTGTTGTCAAAGAACCCGGCTCAAAAAACTAGACCAGCGGCATTTTTGGCGCTGGAAAGATTATGATTGGACAAATCTGAATTGACGGCCGGACCCAGAAGTAGCTTTTCGCACGCCGAACTTGACAAATTAAACCCGTGATTTGTCTTGTCAGCTTTCCGCATTTTGCGCGTGCCCTGCAATAGTATGGCCTGATTTTTGGGAGGCTGGGGAATGGAGATGCCGGTGGTATGTATTATTCTCCGGCGAAGTTGTTCATGGGAAGAATACGTATGTCCATTGCGTTTGTTAAAGAAAAAAAGTTTCCGTTGATTAAAGAAGCTTAATGTATTTTAGAAGTGTTTTTCGAGTTCTGCAAAGGGATCACAGAAATAAAAATGACAAATAAAGAGGGAGCAGAAAAATAAAAAATAGAAAAAAGAGAAAAAGAATCGTAATAGGGGCCTAATTTGATAATAGTCGATTGCGCTTGATGCATTAAGCCCAGTTATGTCCGCGAGGTCCAAGTTTAACTCATATTCGGATCGGGCCTTGGAATTTGGCCCTTGTCCTCTATAATAAATATTTACAAATTCTAATTTCTCCAAGGTTCCGTTATATCCATGTAGCGCATTCTAGATTAGGATCACCTTTTAAATTCATTCTAGTTCTTTCCTTTAGTAACTTTCTAGCCTATGTTAGTTTAAGTCCAAGGTAGATTAGTCTTTTCACGGAAAAATGGATTCGATTCGATTTAGCTCACACGAATTGCTGTCCTATGACTCAACAATTAGTTCATTTAATATTCTTTATCCGACTTGTATTGGATTATTTTATCATACTTTACTTTTTACGTACTCTTTTATTACTGTATTAGATGTGTTGGTTATATGTCTTTCTACTGCTTTTGTGTTGTATTTTAATTATTTTAGTTGAATAGTTATATTATGTTTTAGATTCATAATAAACGTAAAAAAAGATTAAAAAAAAAATCTAGTGCACGAGAACTTCACGATTCATAATTGGATAAGAACCGCATGTGTCAATTTGTTGATAGAAAATTAAGTTTAGATATCGAAAGTGTGTTAGTTAACTAACTAGTATAATCAAGTTCCTAAGTTTAAATCTTTTGATCTTTTATTTCGTAGGAAGTGATATATACTTTCACATCTCAACTAGCTTTTATGTGGCCCCGGTAGACTAATGACGATCGCCTCATAATAATCAAACATAATGAACCTCCCAACTTCACATGAGATAAAGGTTTGAAAGAATTTGTGCCGATTGAGGATTGACCTTTAATAAGACTCAATCAACCAGTTCGAAGTTGAGATTGAAAATTGATGAATAGAGTGTGATGCTTCCACATCAGGAACGATTGTGGTGCTTAGTCTCCTTGCCGATTAAATCTTCGTCTAGAACAAAGGCACGCCACCGCAACTTGGGCCTCGATCCAAGGTCGAGAGAGAGGGAGGAAGGAGCTGTAGACAGGAGAAGGAAGAGAGAAATAGAGCTATATAATAATGGCGCACATGACAAAATTTTTGGTAATTGACTTATGAATTTCTATTTGCTGAACGAGTTTTTGAGCAAAGAAATACCTTTAATAACGATTCAAATTTTTTATTTTTGGAATAAAATTTCGTTTGATAACAAAATAAAATTTTTATTTCTAGGGTGGGTGGTAGTGAGCGTCCAGCGGTGGGCGGCATCCGACATCCCATGGGCGACGGGTGGGTAGCGAGCAACGATGAGAGTGAATGATGAGAAAAGTTTTTTTTTTCTCATTTAGAAACAGAAAAGCTAAAAATTTTAGCTTTTGATTTCTACTCCAAATCTATTTCTGGAATATAAATCTTTTCTAGAAATCGAAAAATGAAATTGCGTTATCAAATAGATTTTTGTTTCAAATATTCCGTGGAACAAAAAAACAAAAAAATAGATAAATATAAATTTTATCATGCGCGCTCTAAAATGGTACATGCCAAGAAGGATAGCTGGGATTATTTGGTGATGCCACATTTGATAATATTGGAGAACATTATCCAAAAGGCCATCAACTTATTACACTTTTGCTTAGTCGTAAATATTTTGTTTTATCAATTGAATTCTCAACTTTTTCACATTTTGCAATTTGAGTCTATCTGACCAACTTTGATTGGAAATCACTGACATGTATGCCAACCATGCTACGTGACACGGACAGTGTCAATATTTAAATATATATATATATATATATATATATATATATATATATATATATATTCAAATCTTTTAGTTTTATTAATTTTCTTTTCCAATTTCCTTTTTTCCTTTTCTTCTCATCTTCTTCTTTAATTATTTCTTTTATTGTGGCCGGTGAGGTCACCAAGCCCTTCGGCCTCTGGTGCCCTTACCTAGATTTGGACGAGGCCATCACGATGGTGGGTGAGGGCGGAGGTGACGGGGGCACACTTGGGCTTGGCAAGTTAGAGGATTGCCAACGGACACAAGCGACTTGGGGGCCACCTCAGAGGACTCGAAGCATGGATCTGAGAAGAGGATGTCGAGGAGGAGGGTACGAGTTTTGAGGGAGGGGATGAGGGCGTAGTTCTTGCCGGAGTCATCGGCGAGTGTGCGGTAGAGAGAGATTGCAAATTCCTTTCTTCGTATGAGAGAAGACCATATCTGTGCATGGTGAGGGTCGCCCTCACTCGTGGCCGGCGAGGGTGTTGCAACCCTCACCCATGGCATAAGGCTCAATGACTCTTGTCGGCCACAATAAAAAAAAAAATCAAGAAGGAAAAGAAAAAAAGAAAATAAATAAATAATTCAGAAAAAATATGAAATTTTTATTAAAAATTATTTATGTAAAGACGGCAAGCGTTCACATCGGTGATTTTCAGCCAAATTGATCGAATTGACTCAATTGATAAAATATAAAAATGTTTAAGATTCAATTTGTAAAATCGAAATATTTATGATTGAATAGTTCTAGAACTTTTTGGATGATTTTCTAGATAATGTCAAAATTTAGATAAAATGTATGCTTTTATGCATCATACAACCATGTTCCCATTCCTAATGACTATAATCTTGCAATGTAAGGGGAGACAACATATTCAAACCTTCTCCCTCAATAGTAGGTGATGCGCAGTAGCTTTCAAAGGTTCCCACCATCTCAGTGCCGGATTTCTCATCAAAGGGTGCTCGTACGCTGCTGCCGGCGCCAACAACCTGGACCGTGAGAATAGCTGACATTTCAGGTTCTCTGCTCGAACCATCAAACCGAGCAGGATCTCCGGTAATGCAACCAGTGCCGGCAGGGAGCAAAACAGCATCATTCACTCTTCTGTCCGCATGGACAACCTGGCGAAGAGCCAACACCATAGCTAACATTTCAGATTCTATGTTCGAACCATTAAACCGAGCAGGATCTCCAGTAATGCAAGAAGTGTCGGCAGGGAGCGAAACAGCATCATTCACTCTGCTGCAAGCAGCTTCTTGCGTATCACCCGAGCTCCCGCTCACCACACAAGACAAGTTCCCAGTTTGGGAATGTCGCCTTGATGACAACCATTGCTTTTCGACTTCCATGGATGATGATTCCACCGATGATCCGGTTCTATCCTTCCTAGTGTTGGCCATAGAACTCATATGGTCAACAGCACGTTCTATAAATTGGGGCAGATTTTCAGCAACCATCTTCAACATGGATTCGACAAGTGCCTGTATATAGTTCGAGAGAGAAGGAAATGGACTTCAGCAAGACAAACGAGAAGGTTAACCAGAACTGGTAAGTCAATTAGCAAGTTAAAGGAACTGATATGCAACTATTGCCGGGGGACTCAAAACGCTACATTCTTTTGCCGGCTAAGATGTGTCATATGTTGTCTCATACACGCTGCAAAGAATAAGTGCTTCCATTCAGATTGCCAATGCTGACAACAGGGGCAAAAATTTAAAAAAAAAAACAAAAAAAAAGGCAGCCAACCCTTTGGACAGTCACCGTGCAGAGTTCAGACCTCCAGAAAATGACCATCAACTATTTTACATCGACGATACTCAAGTCTTTTCTATGTAATGCCAAGTTGAGCGATTAGAACTACTGAGGATCTATGTAATCAAGTTATACCCAGTGGCTGCCAGTAGCGAGAATTTCAGTGACAATGCTAAGTGGCATCCTTGACTCCATGCTAAAATATGATCGACTGATTTGTTTTTCGATTCTAGGGAGCCATGCAGAATCTCAGTATCTAACAACTCGGGACACGTTCAGAGTCTAAGGACGAAGGCAAAAATCCTTACACTTCTCAATGCTCGTCTTTCCCCGGGAAATTTCTGGGAGAGAAGTTCACCAGCATCTACAAGGGCATTAACTGTTTCCGTGTACGGAACCTTGGACGTATCAATTCCTTCCGGCGTGCAGATTCTGTCCCCATAAATATTTGGATCTGCCCTCTTGCCTGTGATTACAAAAAAAAAAAGCGCTCACTAAGATTGCTTCCTGATCAATTGGAATTATTGGACACTGTTACTCCTATACCTAGCTGTTTGTATGCATAAAAAAAAAGTAATTGTATAATGTTACGGTGTTTAAAAATGGGTTAATTAAGTAAAAGCTCCTTGAACTTTGGCTTAATATGCAATGTTATCCATTAATTTTAAATTTTTATAATGTGGTCTGTAAATTTAGCCCAATGGACAATGTTATCTCTAAATTTTTAATTAGTTAAATGTGATTCCTAATTTTTTTGTAAATATTAAATTTAATCCCTGAACTATGTGAAAATATACAATATTATCTTTTGGGGTAAGTACAAAGACAAGTGCTAAAACTTTCGTACGGTGCTTATTTTGATGCCAAAACTTTCTTTTCGCTTACTTGAGTGCCACATCGAAGAAAAATCAATTACTTAAGTGTTAATTCTAACTAAATGTCCTAGTAGATTTTTTTTTACATTTTATTTTTTGAATTTTTTTTATTTCCATGTATATTTTGCTTTTTTTTTTTTTTTTTCTTTAGGGCCAACGAGGGGGCAACCCTTGTCGGCCATGTTCGCCTCGCCGGCCTTTAGGTGACTGTGGGCAAGGTCGCCCAAAGCAAGCGAGGGTCATTGTAGCCTTACCAGCAGTTGGCAAGACCTTGACAACCTTTCGCAAGGCCTTCATGGCAAGGGTGGCCAAATTTGGGTGAGGTCGCAAGGGTCCTTGCTGGCCATTGGGCGACCGTGGGCGACGTTGTCCAAAGTAGGCAAGGGTTGTTGTGGCCTCACCAACATGGGAGAATTACCAAAAAAGTTCTAAACCTATTGCAATTGTGCCAATTTAGTTCTAAACTTTTTTTTTTGTTAATTTAGTCATAAACCTTTTATAATTGTACCAATTCAATCCATCTGGCCAAAATTGGCTGGCTAGCGCTGACCGGCCGTCGAGGGCCGGCGACGCCCTTGAGGGTCGGCGACCTCGCCGAAGCGTCGCCGGCCCCCGGTGAGCCTCGCCGTGGCTGGGCGAGGCTGCAGGCCTCATCGGCCGGTCGCCGGAGGCCGGTGACCGACCGAAAAAAGAAAAAATAAAAAAGAAAGGAAAAAATGAAAAATAAAATACAAATGTTTAAAAAATTAAAATAAATAAAAAAGAATAAAATTTACCAAACGTGTTTTATTCATTTTTTATTCCCGGAACAAACGTTACCAAATGTGTTCTTTTGTTCAAAAATTATTCCCCGGAACAGAATTTTTTTTTTGTTTTTGTTCCCTGGAATAAAAAAAGAACAGAAACGTTACCATTCGCACCTTTAATGTATTTTAGAAGTGTTTTTCGAGTTCTGCAAAGGGATCACAGAAATAAAAATGACAAATAAAGAGGGAGCAGAAAAATAAAAAAAATAGAAAAAAGAGAGAAAGAATAGTAATAGGGGCCTAATTTGATAATAGTCGATTGCGCTTGATGTATTAAGCCCAGTCGTGTCCGCGAGGTCCAAGTTTAACTCATATTCGGATCGGGCCTTGGAATTTGGCCCTTTCCTCTATAATAAATATTTACAAATTCTAATTTCTCTAAGTTTCCGTTATATCCATGTAGCGCATTCTAGATTAGGATCACCTTTTAAATTCATTCTAGCTCTTTCCTTTAGTAACTTTTTAGCCTAGGTTAGTTTAAGTCCAAGGTAGATTAGTCTCTTTAAAAAAAAAATTGGATTCGATTCGATTTAGCTCACACGGGTTGCTGTCCTAAGACTCAATAATTAGTTCATATAATATTCTTTATCCGATTTGTATTGGATTATTTTATCGTACTTTACCTTTTGTGTACTCTTTTATAACTGTATTAAATGTGTTGGTTATATGTCTTTCCACTGCTTTTGTGTTGTATTTTGATTATTTTGGTTGAATGGTTAGATTACGTTTTAGATTCATAATAAACGTAAAAAAAGAAAAGAAAAAAAAAATCTAGTGCCCGAGAACTCCACCATTCTTATCCACATGTGTCACTTTGTTGATAGACAATTAAGTTTAGGTATCGAACATGCGTTAGTTAACTACTAGTATAATCAAGTGTAAGAGTTTTCCTAATGTGGACTAAATTAATTGATATTGTAATTTACTGTTTTTACGGTTATCGTAAAATAGGGTTGGTCTAAAGTGAGATAGAAGGTTTCTTAATTAGTCTAATATGGGTCATTAGTGTGGGCCGAGTTGAGCCGGCCCGTAATGAGGGGACGGCGAAACTCTATAAATAGTGCCAAGTCTCTCCTCTAACCCTAATTCTCACACGTATCCTCACCTAAGGGCGTTTACCTAACGCCACACGGTGGCCTCATCGGGTACCGGTGATACGGAGGGCAATAGGAGAAGGACTTGATGCGTGGATCCCCTTTATATGTGGGTAATCCCTTTTCTCGCTTCCGCTTTTATGTTCGATGGATGGAGGTGCGTTAATCTTTCTACTCAATTATGCAGCCTTGTTCATTCTAAGGTTATGGAGATCTTGGGGTTGCGCAATTTGCGTCTAACATGTGGTATCAGAGCAACCATAATCTTAGAACTCGAACACAATTGATTTTGCCCTAATTTGTATGGATTTACCCTAATTTGTACAGATCTACCCTAATTTTTATGGATTAGCCCTAATTGGTACTGATCTTGCCCTAATTTGTGATTTTCGAGACTTTTTGTTCAATAAAAATTAAATTAAATCACAAATTCGGATTGGGCTCGACAAGACGAGCAAGAGGGTAGGCGGCACGTCGCCGGAGGAGGCCACACGCGCTCCCACGCGCGGCCACGCGCCGCCTGCGCGTCGAACGCTCGCCGCGCGTGATATCCACGCGCCTAGCACTCAGGAGGCGCGTGTGGGCGCGTGGAGGATCTGATCGGCGCGTGGCTGGCGGCGTTGGACTCGTATGATGATTTCCTATCTCGTCGTATATTTATTTTATATGTTTGATGGTTTTATTGATGTGAAATTGCATATGGAACCCTAAATACGTGTATTTTGCGTATTTTTCTTGTATTTTCTGTGATTTTGGAAATACAGGTGATGGGTTACTAATATGTTATCACATAATAAAAGGTGTGATTCATCAATAAAAATCAAACTTTATTGTGAATTGAAGCTGGCTTAATGAGATACAATTCGTATGAGATTGTATTTAAGCTATGTATTGAGCTGATGAGAAACAATAAAAATTATGAAATTTTTGTTACTCAGGTATACTCTTTTACACACTGGTAATCTTTAAATGATAGACGACTTAAGGACTCGTGACCAAACTGATGTACTGATTAACATATCTGCTGAATGTGGTTAATGCATGTCGATTAAGTTACTGCATATTGTACATGAACTCATCTGGTCACTTGTTAATGTCTATCAATTTGAATATTTTTATGGTTAAGGAGTATGGCAATATTTATGCAGAACAATAGTATCTACTGTTATAGTTTAGATATTTAGTTCTGTGGTTTGACTCAATTTATAGGCCATTGGTTGAAGTAATGATATTTGTTACCTAAAATTGATTAATAAATCAATTGTTGGCCTTGGAGTCATTTTTGCCTTATGAATTCATGAGTGATAATGGATCAGCTGTCAAGCTTGTCGATTTGGTGCACCCTGTATTACTATTGATGTTAATTTGTGAGAGATATTATAGATCAACATTCTTTTTATGTTGTTCTGGTAATATGTAATTGGGGTGCATAAGAGATGTTTTATTCTCTGTTATGAGAAATTTCTTGTGATACTGTGATCAATGATCTCATTGGAATCGTCTTTTCGGGTTCATATATATATATATATATATATATATATATTAATGAATAAAACAATATAATTAGCATGATATGTGATTTTGTTGATATGATGCCCCTATCACTAAAGTTAAAATCACATATATATGGTGAATGTGAGGAGTAAAGCTTATATCCCTGGTATGAGAGAATTTCAATGATTCAATTGAGTAGTGACCGCCAAAGTGGCACGCTTGATTGGGTTTGAGAAATTTCGGTCTCGTATGATGATTGGGATGTCTCCTGGTCTAATACGTAATCATACTCCCAAAGGAGGTGATTGTGTATTAGTTCATGGAGGGATACATGATAGTGTGGTGGAGGAGTGATGATTCTAGTGATTCATATGCCCAAAGGTGATGAATTCACGAAAAATTGGAACATATTCTCATAACCCTTATCATGTGGGGAGTGTACAATTGCATGTCATGTATTCTGCCCAAAGGTGATTATGTGATTTTGCATGTAACTCTCTCGAATGTGTACTTGTACGTCAAGTTACACAATGCTCACATGATGCTAATTATATACTGCTTGTTTTTCAGTCACATTTTCTGTAAATGGTAATTCCGTCATCATTGAGGTTTTTACTGCTTCAAATTTTAAGTTGTGGACATATGATTTGTTGCTTGAGAAAAAGAGCAATTGAATTTGCTTATTGTCCATGAAGCATTCCATTCGGAACACTTGAAAAGAGGTTTGCTCGTTGATCGCACCGCTATAAGATGAAGGAAGCCTTAGTTGCTTCAAAATTATGTCTTGTCTCGATATTGAAATTAGGACACATTTGCAAAAATTGTGTTTAAATCCTAATGACATATACATCTCGTATATGATTAAAAGTTGTCAGGTTTAACAGTGACAATGAGTATTTTGGCAAGTATGATAATGCAAAATAGCTTAAAGGGTCATTTGTCAAATATTTGGTAGATTCTGGGGTGGTAATTTAATTACTATACTTGAAAATTCTGACAAAAGGATTTGGGCGAAAGGCATAAATGCGCCATATTGAACATGGTGATAAGTATGATTAGTAAGACTAATTTATCTGGTCTTTTGTGGGTTGATATTATGAAAGCAATTTTTTCATATACAAAAGGGATATTGATTTTATGACCCTAAAGAAGGTACAAGAATTATGGAATCACATACTCTAAAATTTCTAAAAATTGACGTAATTGTAATGGATAACTGCTCTCAGACTATTAAAGATAATAGTATGATGGAGGTTACTATGTTTTTTGTCTTTACCTATACAGATAATTATGGAATCTCCTATACCATAAACTAAACTTGTTGAGGTTCAATGTATTATTCTTAATATAGTTTATAATGAAATTTCTTAAACCTCTCAAGTACAGAATGAAGTGGTTGCAGCTTTATCAAGGAGATTTGTTAGGGAAAGACAATCGTTATACCATCGACTATATAGTCTATTTGTGAGAGCATGATTACAATATCCACTATATGGTTGATGTAATGACATATTTATAAATGTGGTTTCTTATTCTCAATTAAGTATGTGATTAAATGCCATAAAATGCGATATACAATCTATGAAACATGTTTGGAAACTTACTGACTTGTCTAAAGATCACAAGTTTATTAGTTGCAAATTGGCGTACAAAACTAAAAGAATTTCAAACAAAGATTGTGGAATTTAAAGCCAAATTTGTAACTAACGTTTTAACTCTGAAAGAGGGGTGGATTGTTTATAGTGAAGAAATAATTATTTCTTTAAATGTTCTTTCGTAGTGAACGTGGCATTAATAATTTATTTTGATATAAAGTTACGCCAAATAGATACAAAATCTATATTGTGCAACTGGATGATTTTGCAGCAGATTCAAGTAAACTTGTGTGTAGACTGAAAAGTTCTAATTTATGGTCTTAAGCAAGTTTCCAGACAATATTATTAAAGTTTCATAGTGTTATTATTTTGTTCCATTGAGAACAAAGTAATTCAATATACTGCAAGGTCAGTGGGAGGAAATTTATTTTTTCTCATGTTTTGCTTACAAATTGTGACCTTGAGACATCTTATATCTTTTGTACTAAGGTCTGTAAGTATTGTTTTTGTCATATTATATTAGATTTTCTCGGAGGACATTTGCTGATTGTATATTGGAAATATTCAATATACATCATTGCAAGCCAGGAATTGCTCCTGTTGTTAAGGGTGATGGATTAAATCTATCACATTGTTCTTATTTAGATATTGAGAAAATCTACTTAAATGGTGTACCTTGTGTCAGTGCACTTAAAAATATAATGTATGCTCGAATTTGCACTAGACTAAATGTTGTCTTTGTGACAGGACTTCTAGACAGATATCGGTCAAATCCAGGACATGATCATTGGGTTGCTGTCAAGAAGGTTTTAAGGTACTTAAAGAAGATAAGAGATTATATGCTAATTTATAGCCATGTTCAATTCTTGCAGTTAGTAGGGTATTTAGATGTAAACTTTGCTGGTTGTTCTGATGACATGCAATCAATAACAGAATACATATGTTAGCAGTAAGTGCGGTAAATAAAGTCTTATGTCATATTCTGCTATGTAAGCAGTGTTAGTAATATTCTTTTAGGCTGTTACTTGGGCTTTTAGGCTCCAAAACCTCATGACGGAATTGATCGTGTTAACTTTATGGATAGACCCATACGGTTGTATTGAGATAACAAATTTGTAGTATTATATATTTACTACAGAGGTCTCAAGGGGTCTAAATATATGGTGGTAAGATATTTTTTGACCATAAAGAAACGGTACAGAAATGTGACTTATAATATAACATATTTTCACAGATGATGTGGTTGCAGATCCACTAACTAAAGGCTTACGCCCATGTGTATTTTAGTAACATATCGTTAACATGGGCTTAGGAGTATCTTCGGATACTGTTGTTTAGTGGGAGCTATTTTGGCTTTACTCTGATAAAATTCACATCTGTGGTTCGTTACACTTAGTAACGGTTTGATATGTATCAACTTTTGCATTCAATAAAATATTTTTGAATGTATTGTTATTATGTTGAATACATATTGATAAAGTCTCAAGGGATTGTATAAACCTTGAGTGAAGGCTAGGGGCATCCGGGCATCCGGTTATTAGCCTTGTGCATATGTCTTGTGATACATAAAGAAAGGTTAACTATAAGGACAAGACATATGCGGGTTCATTGGAACCATAAATCATTCTCTAGTGGCACAAGTTTTTGTGACGCCTAAAGTTAAGAGAATGGTGACTGACAAATGGGATCTCTCTATGAGAGATGTTATCCATTTGTCACACTACCATATTGAATCCATATCAATAAAGTTGAGAACATTCATGACCATGGAAGGCTCTGTGTGTATACATGCAGTTACCGCCATGATTCGGTGTTTAAGACTTTATGGGATAGGATTTACTATTAAGAATTATCTCTGGACCAAATGTGCGCACATACGGTACGATTTCAATTAATATAGTCCAAGTGGGAGAATGTAAGAGTTTTCCTAATGTGGACTAAATTAATTGATATTGTAATTTACTGTTTTTACGGTTATCGTAAAATAGGGTTGGTCTAAAGTGAGATAGAAGGTTTCTTAATTAGTCTAATATGGGCTGGCTAGTGTGGGCCGAGTTGAGCCTGGCCCGTAATGAGGGGGATTGGCTGGAAACTCTATAAATAGTGTTCAAGTCTCTCTTCTAACCCTAATTCTCACATGTATCCTCACCTAAGGGGCGTTTACCTAACGCTACACGTGAGGGGGCCGCCTCATTGAGCCAGTGATACGGAGGGCAATAGAGGAGAAGGACTTGATGCGTGGATCCCCTTTATATGTGGGTAATCCCTTTTTCTGCTTCCGCTTTATGTTCGATGGATCCAGGTGCGTTAATCTTTCTACTCAATTATGCATGTTCTTGTTCTGGTTATGGAGATCTTGGGGTTGCGCAATTTGCGTCTAACATCAAGTTCCTAAGTTTAAATCTTTTGATCTTTTATTTCACAGGAAGTGATATATCCTCTCGCATCTCAACTAGCTTTTACGTGGCCCCAGTAGGCTAATGACGATCGCCCCATAATAATCAAACATAATGAACCTCCCAACTTCACATGAGATAAAGGTTTGAAAGAATTTGTGCCGATTATGGATTGACCTTTAATAAGACTCAATTGATGAGTTCGAAGTTGAGAATTGATGAATAGAGCGTGATGCTTCCACATCAGGAACGATCGTGGTGCTTAGTCTCCTTGCCGATTAAATCTTCGTCTAGAACAAAGGCACACCACTGCAACTTGGGCCTCAATCCAAGGTCGAGAGAGAGGGAGGAAGGAGCTGTAGATGGGAGAAGGAAGAGAGAAATAGAGATATGTAATAATGGTGCACATGACAAAATTTCTAGCTAGAAATTGATTTCTGAATTTCTATTTGTTGGACAAGTTTATGGGTAAAGAAATGCCTTTAATAACGATTCAAAATTTTCATTTTTGGAATAAAATTTCGTTTGATAACAAAATAAAATTTTTATTTCTAGGTTGGGTGGCGGCGAGTGTCCGACGATGGGTGGCATCCAACATCCCACGGGTAATAGGTGGGCAGCGAGTGGTGATAAGGGTGAATGATGAGAAAAGTTTTTTTTTTTTCTCATCCAGAAACAGAAAAGCTAAAAAATTTGGCTTTTGATTTCTACTCCAAATCTATTTCTGGAATAGAAATTTATTCCAAAAATAGAAAAATGAAATTATGTTATTAAATGGATTTTTATTTCAAATCTATCATGCTTGCCCTAAAATGGTACATGCCAAGAAGGATAGCTGGGATTATTTGGTGATGCCACGTTTGATAATATTGGAGAACATTAGCCAAAATGTCATTAACTTATTACACTTTTATTTGGTCGTAAATATTTTGTTTTGTCAATTGAATTCTCAACCTTTTCACATTTTGCAATTTGAGTCTATCCGACCAATTTCGACTAGAAATCATTAACATGTACGCCAACCATGCTACGTGACATGGACAATGCCGATATAGATAATTTTTAATAATAAATTTAATACATTTTTAAAATTTTTAAATTTTATTATTTTTCTTTTTCAATTTCCTTTTTCCTTTTCTTCTCATCTCCTTCTTTAATTTTTTTTTTCTTTTATTGTGGCTAGTGAGGTCACCAAGCCCTCGCTAGCCTCTGGTGCCCTTGCCTAGATTTGGACGAGGCCATCACGATCGTGGGTGAGGGCGAAGGTGACGGGGGCACACTTGGGCTTGGCAAATTAGAGGATTGCCAATGGACACAAGCGACTTGTGGACCAACTCAGAGGACTCGAAGCACGGATCTGAGGAGAGGATGTCGAGGAGGAAGGTACGAGCGTTGAGGGAGGGGATGAGGGCATAGTTCTTGTCGGAGTCATCAACGAGTGTGCGGTGGAGAGAGATTGCAAACTCCTTTCTTCATATGAGAGAAGACCAGATCTGTGCATGGTCAGGGTTGCCCTCACCCATGACCAGCGAGGGTGTTGCAACCCTCACCCATGGCCTAAAGTTTAGTGACTCTTGTCGGCCATAGTTAAAAAAAAAATAAATAAAGAAGGAAAAGATAAAAAGAAAATAAATAAATAAATAATTTGGAAAAAAATATTAAAATTTTATTAAAATTATTTACGTCAAAATTGGCCTCTCATGTAAGATGGCTGGCATTCACATCAATGATTTCCAGCTAAATTGATCGGATGAACTCAATTGATAAAATGAACTCAATTGATAAAATGTAAAAATGTTTAAGATTCAATTTATAAAATCGAAATGTTTATGACTGAATAGTTTTAAAACTTTTTGAATAATTTTCCAGATAATATCAAATTTAGACAAAATGTATGCTTTTATGCATCGTACGATCATGTTTCCCACTCCGAATGACCATAATCCTGCTATGTAGGGGGAAACAACATATACAAACCTTCTCCCTCAACTTTTTCCACTATCTCAGTGCCGGATTTCTCATCAATGGGTGCTTATCCTCTGCTCCCGCTAACAATGTAGGTAAGAGCCGACACCATAGCTGACACTTCAACTTCTCTGCTCCAATCATCAAACTGAGCAGGATCTCCGGTAATGCAAGAAGTGCCGGCAGGGAGCGAAACGGCATCATTCACTCTGCTGCAACCAGCTTCTTGCGTATCACCGGAGCTCCTGCTCGCCATACATGACAAGTTCCCAGTTTGGGAATGTCGCCTTGATGACAACCGTTGCTTTTCGACTTCCATGGATGATGGTTTGACCAATGATCCGGTTCTATCCTTCCTAGTGTCGGCCATAGAACTCATATCGTCAACAACACGTTCTAGAAATTGGGGCAGATTTTCTGCAGCCATCTTCAACATGGATTCGACAAGTGCCTGTATATAGTTCGAGCGAGAAGGAAATGGACTTCAGCAGGACAAACGAGAAGGTTAACCAGAACTGGTAAGTCAAAGGAACTGATATGCAACTATTGCCGGGGGACTCAAAACGCTATATTCTTTTGCCGGCTAAGATGTGTCATACGTTGTCTCATACACGCTGCAAAGAATAAGTGCTTCCATTCACATTGCCAATGCTGACAACAGGGGCAATTTTTTTTTTTTTATTTTTTAAAAAAGGCAGCCAACCCTTTGAACAGTCACCGTGCAGAGTTTAGACCTCCAGAAAATGACCATAAACTATTTTACATGGACGATACTCAAGTATTTTGCTATGTAATGCCAAGTTGAGCGATTAGAACTACTGAGGATCTATGTAATCAAGTTATACCCAGTGGCTACCAGTAGCGAGAATTTCAGTGACAATGCAAGTGGCATCCTTGACTCCATGCTAAAATATGATCGACTGATTTGTTTTTCGATTCTAGGGAGCCATGCAGAATCTCAGTATCTAACAACTCGGGACATGTTCAGAGTCTAAGGACGAAGGCAAAAATCCTTACACTTCTCAATGCTCGTCTTTCCCCGGGAAATTTCTGGGAGAGAAGTTCACCAGCATCTACAAGGGCATTAACCGTTTCCGTGTACGGAACCTTGGACGTATCAATTCCTTCCGGCGTCCAGATTTTGTCCCCATAAATATTTGGATCGGCCCTCTTGCCTGTGATTACAAAGAAAAAAAGCGCTCAGTAAGATTGCTTCCTGATCAATTGGAAATATTGGACACTGTTACTCCTATACCTAGCTGTTTGTATGCATCAAAAAAAGTAATTGTATAATGTTATGGTGTTTAAAAATGGGTTAATTAAGTAAAAGCTTCTTAAACTTTGGCTTAATGTGCAATGTTATCCCTAAACTTTAAATTTGTTTAATGTGGTCCCTAAATTTAGCCCAATGGACAATGTTCTCTCTAAATTTTTAATTAGTTAAATATGATCCCTAAATTTTTTGTAAATATTCTTAATCCTTGAATTATATGAAAATATCAAATATTATATTTTGGGATAAGTACAGTACAAGTGCTAAAACTTTCATACGGTGCTCATTTTGTTGCCAAAACTTTCTTTTCGCTTACTTGAGTGCCACATCAAAGAAGAATCGATCACTTAAGTGTTAATTCCAACTAAATGTCATAGTAATTTTTTTTTATTTCCATGTGTATTTTGCTTTTGTTTTG
Organism: Eucalyptus polyanthemos subsp. polyanthemos; assembly: GCA_017140185.1. Classification (NCBI taxonomy): domain Eukaryota; kingdom Viridiplantae; phylum Streptophyta; class Magnoliopsida; order Myrtales; family Myrtaceae; genus Eucalyptus; species Eucalyptus polyanthemos. The sequence continues at coordinate 27,309,083 of CM029464.1, read as the reverse complement.
TTTTGTTTTGTTTTTTTTTTCTTTAGGGCCAACGAGGGGGCAACCCTTGTCAGCCATGCCCGCCTCGCCAGCCACTAGGTAGCCACGGGCAATGTCTCCTAAAGCAAGCGAGGGTTATTGTAGCCTCACCAGCAGTTGGCAAGACCTTGACAACCTTGTCCAAGGCCTTCATGGCGAGGGTGGCCAAATTTGGGCGAGGTTACGGGTGTCCTCACCGGCCACTGGGTGGCCGTGGGCGACGCCGTCCAAAGTAGGCAAGGGTTGTTGCGGCCTCACCAGCGGTCGGCCAGGCCTTGATGGCCTCACCTAGGGCTTTCACGGTGAGGGTGGCTAGATTTGGGAGAAGGCCGCCTTGCCCTCACTGCGAAGGCCTTGGGCAAGGCCATTGGGGCCTCACTGACCACTAGCAAGGCTACGACGGCCCTCTTTTGCTTTGGGTGTCGTCGCTCGTGGCTGCCTAGAGCTAGATGTTGCTTAGAGTGGCCTCGACGGCCTCGCTTGGGGCCTTCGTGGCCAAGGGCGAGGCAGCAACGGTCGGCGAGGGTTATCGGTGACCTTCGTCGACCCTAAAGAAAAAAAGAAAAACAAAAAGCAAAAAGCAAAAAATAAAACTAGAAAAAATAAAAAAATATTAATAACATTAAAATAATACTTTTTGTCGGTCACGTCAACTTTTTCGATGGGCCAAATTGGAAGTGGCACTTGAGATTGATTTTCAAATTTGTGGTACTCAAGTGAGTGAGAAAATATTTTGGCACCGAAGTGAACTCCATACGAAAATTTTGACACTTGTACTGTACTTAACCCTTATCTTTTCATTATTTCAATTTCAGGGACAAAATTAAATATTTTCACATGGTCAAGAGACTAAATTGAATATGTACAAAAAAAATTCAAGGGCTATATTGAATAAATTAGAAATTTAGGGATGATATTGCACATCGAGCCAAAGTTCAAGGACCATTTGCATCATTTACTCTTTAAAAATTATTTACACATTCATCAAACAACCTAAGCTTTTGGATCGGTTGGCATTGATCTCACGAAGTTTCACATGATATCAAAGCTTCAAATCTTGTGTCTCAATCATTTTAATGGTGCGTTTGGTTAGACTTTTGGGGAAAGTCATTGGGAAAATATAAAGGACTTTAAGTTAAATGAGTTTTCGAAAATACAAATTGTGTTTGATAAATTGTAATTTAAAAGTGCATTGTAAAATACATTTGAGTAAAATAGTGTTGAGAAAAATTTACATTTATAAAGAACTTTTGTGATAAAAAGAAATGAAAAAAATAGTTGGCTGATGAAGGTAGGCAGCCACTAGCATCGCCGTGGCCAACGTCTCAAGTTGCATGACCTTAGGCTACTATCGAAGACCACTAGTGAGGGCTGCTTGGTCGCATGACCTTAGGTAGCCCTTCATGAAGGTTGCGGCGACCCATATCTAGGTCGCTGGAGGTTGCGGGATGTTGGCGAGGGCCGCTTGGTCGCTCGACCTCAGCGACCCTTCACGAAGGTCACGCCACCTAGGGTCGTGGCCACCCTTTGTCAAAGTCGTGTGATTGGTTGGTGACGGTTGTCGAGGTAGCCGTGACCACGCCAGCCTCTTTCCAGCCCGTCACCAACCCATCGCAACCACACCGGTTGGCATCTGAGGATTTGAGGTTGAAGAGCTAAACAATGGATCATGAGCACCTTCCAAAAATGCTGAAAGCTCAAGGCAGCTTAGGATCTACCTTGGGTTTTCTGCCTTTAAAAGCCAACATTCTCTCAAGGTGAGTTTCAAAAATTTTCTCAAACACTCAATATTTGGCCAAATGGACTTTGGACACTCAAAGCTCATTCCAAATGCTGGTCCCAAACACAACCTAAGCCCTTTATTTGCCTCACCAAAGATCAATTTTCATGTTATAATCTTAAGTCAAATTCCCGCTTATGCTTGAGGGGGAGACTTACAATATCTAAATACAAATTATGCTTTCATTTAACAACTCAAGCTTTGAATCAATTGCTAGTGGTCTTAGAGAATTTTACATTGACTAAGTTTCCAAAATATTTCACATTTAAATTTGTGTAAGCAATGAGCATAGAGAATAAAATGGAGAAATCATATTTGATGATGCATAGTAAGAGTGACTATATTTGCTGCATTGACATGTATTTCTATGAGTCATTGTCGTATTGAAACAACTAAGCACAATTTAAAGTTCAATACCACATCCTCTTCCTCTAATAAAATCAAATTCGCACTTACCTTAACATATCTAACAAACTAAAATGACATTTAATGTTTACTATAAATCTCATGCCAGCTTAAAAGACAACTTCCTCTACGCAAAAGTCACCACCAATTCAATGGCCATGAATGCTGCTAATGCAACTGATTCAGAAATCACGGTAGAAACCCCAAATATATTTTGTTTGCTATGAGTAGGTTTCACGAATTCAACTTCACAGAATTTGGAAATCCACACAGGCAAGGCACCGTCTGCTGATTTTTTGCTATTTCTTTCAAGCATACTCCATTTCTAGGATTATGGATCATGCAAACAGCATCAACCAAAACTCAACTGCAGATTCTGCTTTGCTCTAAATTTATTTTAAAAAAATCATGGCACCAGATTCTGATTAAATAAGATGCTGCTGTTGCAAGTGTTGGGATTTTACGGAACATATATATGCTAAATAAACATAAATGCAATGGAGGAAAATATAAAATTCTACTATACATGTTCCTCCAAAAGCGTTGTCCGTGCGTTTTAATCAAAAACCAGAATATCAAAGGGAGTTATACGGATTACCTCTCGAAGCGTGCTTTAAACAACTTGATTAAGATGTTCTTCAGTTCGAGCCCCACAAACGTTGGGCCTCTAGTTCAGACACACTACCAACGCACCTCTAACGAAAAGGAGCTCGCAGGTAATCTCCACTGTAATTGTGCTAGCAATCTTGTGGAGACAATTCTCTGCACGTGGTTAGCAATCGTTTGCTAACCATATAGTTCTCTCTCTCTCTCTCCTTTTCTTAACATAACCCACTCACCCTCTTTTTGCTCTATTTATAATGTCCCGGTGAAGTCAACATTTAACTTCTTATAGAAACTAATCTTTAACCACTCAAAGAAGTTATTGACTACTTTTTCTAGAAGTTGGGTGAGTAAGAAAACAGTTCTCGTGAGTGGGCTGTAAGACTTGCACTAACACATTAGTACTTCCAAGAGACTTGATTGTCCCGATCAATCTTTAGGTCCTATAAGCCATGTTTAACATCTAGCAATATGTCATGGCTACCCAGATAATGTAAATGCTTTAAGAACATAATGAACTTATCAGCTCTAGTTACAGTGTAATTCAATCCTTTTGTCTTACCATGTCCCGATCGAACAAAGACTATGGAATATTTGTCAAGTCACCAATTCGATCATATGCACAAATCTAATTGACTTGCATTTTATATGAGATATAAACAATTTATTCTCAGTTACAACCTCGGCCGATGATTTCAATGCAGTGTAACAATTAGATCGCATATGACATTATTATTGTACCTTGCATGTAACAAAGAGATAGATTTCATGTTGTGTATATGTGTAACTTTGTATGTGAACAAGTTATGATCATTAAGTACAGAGACGGATCAATGAGCTGCCAATATGCGTACCTGCGAACCATAGCTGTCCAACATACAAGTTAACACTGTGCCTCAAGTCTAAGGATTATTTACATAAGACCAAAGCAAAAATGATTAGTCATTGACGCTAAAAGCTTCCATATTGTCAATTGTTCTATGTATGTCACGTTCAATGAGCTTGTCTGCTACAAGTACCTGTGTTCTAACTTGGGCATCATAATACCCAATGACTCATGACTCGTCATTACCTTAAGCATTTAATACTTAATGGTGAAGCTAAGAATACACTGGTCAATGATCCATTGACCGGGAATGGTTTAAAGATTCAGTCTAATTGTGAATCCGTCACGCATATTCTTAACGTCTCAAGAATAAGTCCAGTGACAATTGATCTTATGGAATCATTCATATAGATAATTAGACAAATGAATGAATACGTCTTTGCCATTAATTTGACAATACAACTGAAATCCGTAACATGTAACTATTTCATGATTGCTTTAGGGCATATAATTAACAATAAGTCCTTTAGCCTAGTCCGTTTATCTTATTATGTGGTTTAAGATGTCCCATGTCAAGAAAAAAGCACAAAAAAACGTAAATGTCACCAAGTGTCTAATCCTGAATCATAACTTACCATCTTCAACAACGACGGCCAAGGAAAAGAACATAAAAGTGTATAATGTCAAGTGTCTAAACTTAAATGACTTACCATCTTCCACAGTGAAGGCATTAGATATGCCCTCAACGACACGGATTCCTTCGGAATGACCTAATGCAGTTTTGACTGCAATCCTGAATTTTCCACTGCTTGTCCAGCTTGATACATCACTAAAAGTGATAGCACCCAATGTCCCCATGCCTTTATCGAGGATCATAGAGAGATCGCCTGTCAAGAGTGGCATCTTACCCTCTCGCCCCAATAATTCATTGCTCCAAAAGAACTCTCTAGTCCAATTTTTACCAGCTTCCTCATGAAAGTCACCTCCGATCACCGTTACCATCAACTTGAGCATTGCAGAGGGTCCAGATTGCACGAGGCTACCTGTAATGGAATCTACTAAGATGACATGAATAGGAGCTCCTCCCTTACCCCCAATCTCATTACCTTTAACTAGGCTCGACGATAGTTTCGTTATAAAATGAAGATGTAAATTCTTTTCACTCTCACGATCTTTTCTCGCTGATGCAGACCTGTATATAAAAATTTAATCGATTAACCCAATAAAAATATGCACTGCAGAAGATTAGTGCCTAGTACACACAATATGGGTTCAATCTTCTTGCCAACAGCAGTCATGCGATGGAAGAGAATGCTAAGGGCCAAATCCAACATATGGGATCATTCTAGCACGTCATTCACTTTACCATAATAATTGGAATCAATTGACGATGAAAGCTGCGGCTTATCTGCTATCACTAGCTTGCACATATCAATCTCGCTTAGCCTTTTGAAGAATGAAAAGAAGCACGCATACCAATACAGATGATCAAAAGAGAAGATGCTGTCTCTCTCTGCTGATATCAATACATAGTTATATACTTGGAAGGAACTCACTAATTCAAACGGTGTTGCAAATAAACTTAGGTGAGTTCTTGCGGAAGGTCACTAAAAACATGAAAAACATGTCTACGTGTCATCATCATTTACTACTGTCATATCTGATTCTAACTCTAGTAAATCAACCATGTTGTTGGTGGCAAATCAGCTTGGCATGCATTTAAATTGCTATCATGTCCAAAGTGTCTCAACAACGACTCTTACCAACAATTTAATTTTCCATCAGAGAAAGGAACTTTGTTCTCGTTCAATGGATCACGAGGAAACATCTCATTGATATACTCTGTACAATCAGGAAGTTCACCGAGTTTCTCAAGATCAAGTGGCTTCTTAATTTTTCCTTTCATCGTGTTGAAACTCTCCATCAGTAATGCATTTGTCCTCAAATATGGATAAGTGTCCATCGCTGAAGTCATCAGTGGCTTCCTCCTCTCATTTTGAGCAGTTTCAAATGAGAAAAAACTCTGCCTGCAGAACGAAGTGCTGCAGGGTTGGCTTAGGATTTGAATTGCATACTTCTTCAATACCGGAAGGACATCGCCGCAATAGTCCCACCAGTCCCCTTTACACGCACCATTATTATTAGTACACAATTTACTCTTTGAAAACAAATATAATATGAAATTAAATCAATGCGGTTCATTGGTTATACAATAGATGCTTACACGGGTGAGATGTTTTTAACATCGTCGTTGCTGTATAAGTGAACAACTTTGGCACTTTGTCGCGATAGAGCAGCATTTCTTGCACAAATTTCTCCTTTTCTTCACCACCTACCAATTTTTCCACTATGAAATTTATGCCCTCTTTCATTGCATCATTCTCTTCGAACTTTTTGCTACACATGTAAGCAGGGTTAAGAAAAGCTGCAGCAGCATGTAGTGGATGAATGATACGACTTTGTCGTAGCTTAAAAATCTCCCATAACGTCTGATACTTATCTACATTAGTCTCGTACGTTTGTCTAATGGCCTCATTTGCCATTTCCACAGCTGCATACAAGAACCCATATGTAGCGCCATAGCTATGAACTAGACAAAGCACTTGAAATATCGATTTTAGAGCATGCAAGACTTCTTTCCCTTCACTCCAAAATTTAGAATTGCGAATGATTTTCACCCACTTCTTCGCCTGATTCATCCTTCTCAAAACCAAAGGAAGGCCACTCAGATGATGAAACAAGCAATCGCAGCTCGCTTTCAACCTCCATGATTGATTGGAGCATATGATAGTTTGAGTAAAATTTGGTTGTTGAAGATTGTTTTAACTCCCAATTGATTGTGAACTGCTTCATCGATGATAGACGCCATCATGCTTGTGAATCTTAGTGACAACCGCCCTTGCTTGATCAAATGCCTTTCGAACCCATTTGATATAATTGTAAATATCCTGAAGGAGTAAATATATTTCATGGGCAACACAATTAGTCTGATACACATGGGGATAATTGCCAATGGGCATATCCTCATAAAACCCTTCATCTCGAGTACTGTTGGTTATGTACTGCACCATGCTGCTGGGCCCCATTTCTTGAGTGACAGAACATAAAATGTTCCGTAGCAAATTGCTTGTCACCTCACCTTCAATTGAATAGGCATAGATATTAATGAAAGACCTACCATTATGTTGGGTTTTCATGAATCATGTATAAGAAAAATCAACAGAATAAATGCAGCGGAAACAAATATATATTTTACACATGATTCTCCTTGGGCGTTGTTCATGCGTTTTAATCAAAAATCTAAACATAAAAGGGAGTTAAACGAAATACCTCTCGAAGCGCGCTTTGAAACAAGTCGGTTCGGATGTTCTACAGTACGAGTCCCACAAGCGTCGGACCTCTAGTTTAGATACACCAACAACAAACATCGAACGGAAGAGAGAATTTTTGGATATTCACCACTTCGATCGTGCTAGCAATCACGTGAAAACAAACCGTTGTATCCTTGATGTATAATAGTCACGGCCCGAACGATATAATGTTCTTCTTTCTTGCGTTTCAAAGACTCAAGAATACGCACACAATTTGCTCTCTGTTTTTCAGCAAAGCATCACACCTTTTTTTTCCCCCGCAACCTTTTGCTGCATTTTATCTCTCTTAAAGCCTTCACGAATCAACAACGGTTGCTGATCGTGGGATCAGCAACCGATGCTGATCACAATCATGCACCATCGTGCAAGAACGCTTAGCGGTTGTTGACCGTTCATGCACAATCTTTGTGCATGATGGTCAGCAGTTGCTGACCATCCATGCTTCGTGCATGACGGTCAGCAACCGCTGACCATGTGAACGATTTAAAGAATCATGCACATGCACGAAGCTTTAAGCTTTAATCATTTTTTTAAATTTATTAATAAGTTAATTTAGGGCATACTACTAACAATCTCCCACTTGCACTAAAGCCAACTTGTTTGGTATGTTAACATATATCCACTTTGGGCATGCGTGTGCATCATATGCAAGTAGTCTCGTGACTATAATATAAATTAAATTAAATCTCATTTAATTTAATTTCAAATCGACTCAATTCGATTGCAGTAATTGCAAACATATTTGCAATAATATTTCTCTCTTGTTCCACGTCATCCTAGTTGTTTATGGTGTGTGACATCCCTAGGTTCATCACTAAGCTGGTAGTAAGACTTGTACTAACACATTAGTACTTCCAAAAGAATTAATTGTCCCGATTAATCTTTTAGGTCCTACAAGCCACGATTGACATCTAGCAATATGTCATGGCTACCCAGATAGTGTGAATACTTTAAGAACATAATGAACCTGTCAGTTTTGGCTACAGTGTAATTCAATCCCTTTGTCTTACTATGTCCCGATCAAACAAAGACCTTGGAATATTTGTCAAGTCATTAATTCGATCATATGCACAAATCCAATTGACATGCATTTTATTCGAGACATAAACAATTTATTCTCGGTTACAACCCCGGCCGAGGATTTCAATGCAGTGTCACAATTAGATCGCATAGGACATCATTATCATACCTTGCATATAACAAGGAGACAGATTCCATATTGCGCACACGTGTAACTTCGTATATGAACAAACTATGACCATCAAGTATAAAGACGGATCGACGACTCGGCATTATGTGCACCCGTGAACCATAGTTGTTCAATACACAAGTTAACACTGTGCCTCAGGTCTAAGGATTATTTACACAAGACCAAAACATGAACAATTAGACATTGACCACGCTAAAAGCTTCCATGTCGCTAATCGTTCCATATGCGTCACGTTCAGTGAATTTGTCTAATACAAACACCTGTGTTCTAACTCAGGCATCATAATACCCAATGACACGTGACTCATCATTCTCTTAAGTATCAAATACTTAATGGCGAAGTTAAAAACACACCGGTCTCAACAGGATTATTAATATCCACTTAATAATCAATCGACTGGGAACAATTTAAAGATTCAGTCTAACTATGAACCCGTCACATATATTCTTGACGTCTCAAGAATAGGTCTAGTTGCAACTGATCTTATGGAATCATTCATCAATATAAAATAATTAGACAAATGAATGAATACGTCGTTACCATTAATTAAATAATAATAATGAAAGTACAACTGAAATCCCTAATATTTAACTATTACATAGTAGCTTTAGGGCATACATCCAACAATTTCCCAGTTGCACTAAAGCCAACTTGTCTGGTACCTCAAACCCATTTTGTCAATATGTCTTTCAAAAGAAGACTAAGGTAAGGCCTTAGTGAAGGGATCTGCCACGTTTTCTGCTGAGGCAATTTTCTGCAAGGCGATATCACCTCTCCCAACAATTTCTCTGATGAGATGGAAGTGTCTCTCAATATGCTTGGACTTCTGGTGAGACCTTAGTTCCTTAGCTTGAGCTATCACCCCATTGTTGTCACAAAACAATGTGATCGGTTGCTCAATTGAAGGAACGACTCCAAGTTCAGAAATAAACTTCTTCATCCAAGCGGCTTCCTTTGCTGTTTCAGAAGCAGCTACATACTCTGCCTCAGTGGTGGAATCGGCAGTTATGCTTTGTTTGGAACTTTTCCAACTAACTGCACCACCATTGAATGTAAAGACAAACCCAGACGTAGACTTATAATCATTAGGATCCGATTGAAAATCAGAATCGCATAAGCTACAACTTCAAATTCTCCTTCTCCATATATCAAGAATAAATCTTTAGTCCTTCACAAGTACTTTAGAATATTCTTGATCGCTATCCAAAGGCTTTTCTCTGGATCGATCGATATCTCGCTAGTAATACTTACAGCATGCGCACATCGTGTCTAGTACATAGCATAGCATACATTATGCTTCCAATAGCGGATGCATATGGTATCTTTGCCATCCGTTCTCTTTCTTCAGGAGTGTTGGGACACATCTCCTTAGAAAGACGGATCCCTTGCCTAAAAGGCAATAATCTTCTCTTGGAACATTGCATGTTAAACCGTGTTAACACTTTGTCTATGTACGTAGATTGTGAGAGGCCAATCAATCGTCTTGATCTATCTCTATAGATCTTGATACCTAAAATGTAGGTTACCTCTCCTAAATCTTTCATGGAGAATTTCTGTGACAAGAATAGTTTTATCGATGATATCATTGGTACATCATTTCCAATCAAAAGTATATCATCGACATACAAAACCAGAAATGCAATTGCACTCCCACTGATCTTCTTATATACACAAGGTTCATCCGGATTTTTTATGAAGCCAAACGATTTGACTACCTCATCAAAACGGATGTTCCAACTTCTGGAGGCTTGTTTGAGTCCATAAATGGATTTCTTAAGTTTACACACCTTCTGTTTTTCACTATTATAGTTAAAACCATGTGGCTGTTCCATATAGATGTCCTCATCGAGAAAACCATTTAGAAAAGTCGTTTTGACATCCATATGGAATATCTCATAATCAAGGTGTGCAGCTATGGCCAACATAATTCGAATGGATTTTAGCATGGCCATAGGTGAGAAAGTTTCGTCATAATCAATTCGTTCTTTTTGACGATATCCTTTCGCCACCGACCATGCTTTGTAAATTCTAATTTGACCTTCAACATTCATCTTCCTCTTGAAGATCCATTTACAGCCAATTGGTACAATACCATCAGGCAGGTCAGTCAAGGTCCAAACCTCATTGGAATACATTGAATTCATTTTGGATTTCATGGCCTCTAGCCATTTACTAGAATCGATGTCCAACATCGCATCCTCATAGGTTTTAGGATCACCGGGTTGATCACTATCATTCACAATGAATAATGGTTCGATATGATCAACTGAGTGTCTATAACGAGCAGGTGGGCGAGACGTTCTCGCACTTCTCCTAAGAGGTTGTGTATCAGAAGCTCCCACTGAATTAGAGATTGGTATCTGAACTCGATTGTTTGGTACTTCATTATTTTCTTCTTGTAAGACTTTTTCGTCCAGCACCACTTTCTTGGATGAACTGATTCTCCAAAAAAGAAGTGTGCTTGCATACCAAAATTCTTTGGTCTGAATGAAAATAGAAATAATATCCAAGAGTTTCCTTTGGATATCCAATGAAGCGACCTTGTTCAGATCTTGCCTCCAATTTTTCCACTTTCAGCTTTTTCACAAAAGTTGGACAACCCCAAATCTTAATATGATTAAGACTAGGTTTCCTACTATGCCATATCTCATAGGGCGTAGTTGGAACAGATTTGGACGGCACTCTATTCAATATATATATACAGCAGTCTCAAGGGCATATCCCCAAAGGGATATTGGCAAATCTGTGTAACTCATCATAGATCGTACCATATCTAATAAAGTATGATTTCTTCGTTCAGATACACCATTATGTTCTGGAGTTCCAGGAGGTGTCCATTGTGATAAAATGCCATTCTCTTTAAGAAAGTCTAGGAATTCAGTACTAAGGTATTCACCTCCTCGATTTGATCGAAGAGCCTTAATACATTTTCCCGTTTGTTTCTCAACTTCAGCCTTGAATTCATTGAACTTTTCAAAGGATTCAGATTTATACTTCATGAGGTATAAATAACCATACCGTGACTAATCATCGGTGAAGGTAATGAAGTAATTATAACCACCTCTAGCAGTTTCATTAATTGGTCCACATACATTTGTATGTATTAATCCTAATATGTCAGCAGCTCGCGCACTTTGTCCCACAAAAGGCGCTTTGGTCATTTTTCCTAGGAGACATGCCTCACAAGTCGAGTATGACTCAAAATTTGAAGGATCAATGTATCCATCATTACTCAACTTGTTAATTCTGTCTTCTCCAATATGACTTAATCGGAGATGCCAAACATACTTTTTATTTGGACCGTCTCTAGGGCGTTTATTAGTAATGGCATTTATATCAATTCTATTTTGCTTATTGATATTGGTAATCGCATTACCGGACATTGTAATGGTATAAAGATTGTTGATTAATAAGCTAGAACCAACATATATTCTATTATGATAAATAGAACATACATCATCAGCAAAAGAAAATTCATAATTCTCTTTACCCAGACAAGATATAGAGATGATGTTTCTAACAGCATTCTTATAATGTAAACAGTTCTTTAAAACCAATACATGTCCAGAAGGCAAACATAAACGAAAAGTCCCTATAGCTAATGCAGCAACTCTTGCTCCATTGGCAAACGTCAGGACAATCTCATTTCGCCCTAGCATCCTACTTATTTCCAGATTCTGCAAAGACATACAAATATGTGAAGTTGCAGTAGAATCTAGAACCCATGAGCTGGATTTAACACTAACCATAAGATTAGTTTCAATAAGCATAGACACCATACCTTCATAAGGTCGGTTCTTGGGCTTGACCTTCAAGCTCGCGAGGTACCTCTTACAGAGTTCCTCCTCCAAAGGCCCTTTGACACCACAAAGAATGACATTTTCCTTTATCAATCATGGATTTTGGTTGCACAACAGGTTTGGCAGGCATCTTTCATTTATTCTTCTTTAAAATGGTCTTACCCTTTGAAGAAGAAGCTTTAGCCATAGCCACTACATTTGGCCTCGTGTTATGCATTTCCTTCTCATAAACTACCAGTATGCTATGTAACTCAGCAAGAGTTTTCTCCATCTTATGCATGTGGAAGTTTTGGACAAAACCAGAGAAGGAATCGGGTAAAGATTGGAGGATCAAATCCACAGCTAACTCATTGTCCATAACGAGATTCAGCTTAGCCAATTCTTCAATGTGTTAGATCATTTTCAAAGCATGATCATTAACAGATGATCCTTCAGCCATTCTCATACGATACAATGCCTTAGATATCTCATATCTAGAGGTTCGACCATTCTCATCAAAGTATTCCTTTAAGTGCAAAATGATCGACCTAGAATCTTCCATGGATTTATACTTCTTATGTAATTCATTATTCATAGAAGCAAGCATATATGACCTAACTTTTAAGTCATCATCACGCCACTTATCATAAGTGACACGCTCCTTTTGGGTCCCACCCTCAAGAAAGGAGGTTGGCATCTTTTCATCAAGCACATACCCAATTTTTTCTAAATTGAGAACAATTCTCAAATTCCTCACCTAGTCAGTGAAATTGGGTCCAGTCAAACAATTCTTGTCAAGTATAGAAGCGAGTGGGTTTGTGGTCACCATTTTCAGAGTAATAATATATCTGTTGCAGAAAATAAATTGTTAGCCGTTGTATCTTTCAAAGTAACTATTTCATTTTGGTCTTTAAATGAAATAGATCCTCCCACTAAATTTATATTCGAATCCTATACTCCTTAAGATGAGAAGCGGTAATCTTTGTTGGGTAAAGATTACTAGTGGGGATTGGAGTCCCACTAGTCCAAAGTCCACCTCACCTAACAGTTATTGGTGTCCTATGAACTTAGTGAGTAAACCAGCTTGTTCAACACATCATATGCGAGTCCCAATCATAACTTCGGCCTCTAGACCATGAAAGCCTCACCTAACAGTTATTGGTATCACGATCATACAAGTCTAGCCCATCGTCTCATGCAAGTATTGAAAACACAAATGATTCCCTCACCTGACAGTTATTAGAAATCATTTGGCTCCAACCCCACATCATCATATGCATAATGGAGTGGTCCAATATTATAAATGGTAATTAACCCCTATGTATCCATAACCGGTTAGTTAACCACTATAATATTGGATCAAACCACGACGATGGAAGGCCACGAGTCCGAAACCCGTTTCGACTTAATATTCTTTGTAAGGAGATTTGGGTCGTTATTAACGGTCTCACTTTGCACATTAACCGGTTTAACATGCACGATATTATAAACACAATAAATAAATAGATATCACATAATATCTATCCTATGTGGTGATCATGGAATTATGGTTCAATGGGTCTCGAGCCAAAGAGACCCATTTAGCCATTTTAATGTTTTAATTATATGGACATGCTCTTCACTTTTTCTTCAATTTTTGAACTCTTCAAAGACCGGGCCCAAAGAGCTTACTGGTTTAATGGCTCCTCCAATGGCTCCTCCTCTCTTGTAGTATTTACATCAACAATTGAAATACTAAACTATACTAAAATTACATATCAAGAAAAATTAAAGTAAAATAAAAGGAAGGACGCATCCTCCATTTAATAATTACATCCCCAAAAAGAATACCCGTAATCATCATACATTCATCCATACAACAATCACAACAATTAGGATTTTTCCATGATCACCACCCTTCCTTACGAGCCATAAATTCAAAATTTAAAGCTCTGGAAGGCATGCATAAAATTCTGCATATCATTTGTAGAATATAAACACGAAGTACAACAAGTTATGGATTTTTGATTCAAAATTGATTTAGTTCTAATTTTTGCTTAGTTGATTAAATTTATCACATAAATCAATCAACTTCTATAGGCCACATAAGAGCAAGAGAACCAATTCTCTTAACAAAAGTAAATTGGCCATTAGAACGCAAAAATATATTTGAACTATAAATCAACTAAACGCACGAAACGCCTAAGGTTGGCTCTGATACCACTGTTGGGTTTTCATGAATCATGTATAAGAAAAATCAACAGAATAAACGCAGCGGAAACAAAGATATATTTTACACATGATTCTCCTTGGGCGTTGTTCATGCGTTTTAATAAAAAATCTAAACATAAAAGGGAGTTAAACGAAATACCTCTCGAAGTGCGCTTTGAAACAAGTCGGTCCGGATGTTCTACAGTACGAGTCCCACAAGCGTCGGACCTCTAGTTCAACGAACGTCGAACGAAAGAGAGAATTTTCGGATATTCACCACTTCGATCGTGCTAGCAATCACGTGAAAACAAACCGTTGTATCCTTGATGTATAATAGTCACGGCCCGAACGATATAATGTTCTTCTTTCTTGCGTTTCAAAGACTCAAGAATACGCACACAATTTGCTCTCTGTTTTTCAGCAAAGCATCACACCTTTTTTTTTTCCCTCGCAACCTTTTGCTGCATTTTATCTCTCTTAAAGCCTTCACGAATCAGCAATGGTTGCTGATCGTGGGATCAGCAACCGTTGCTGATCACGATCATGCACCATCGTGCAAGAACGATCAGCGGTTGCTGACCATCCATGCTTCGTGCATGACGGTCAGCAACCGCTGACCATGTGCACGATTTAAAGAATCGTGCACATGCACGAAGCTTTAAGCTTTAATCATTTTTTTTAATTTATTAATAAGTTAATTTAGGGCATACTACTAACACCTTACCCTTATCACACCAAATAGCAGACATAAGTGTGCAGCCGGTCCTATTCCAGGATTTCTTCACATTTGCCACATGTCTCCAATTTCCTTTTCTAAATCAGGCACTAACTTTGTTTTGACTACTGAATGACACGGCAACTTATAATGGGAACCATGCTCTGCCACGGCATTCACAAAGTCAATGAAGAATGGCCTCCACACAATACCAACCGAGATTATCCAACAAGATGAACTTAGCAAGCAACTTATCCAACATAACGTCATCTTTACTTACAAGCATTTTAGGTGAAGACTCTTCGGTCTTACTGAACAGGCTTCGGCCTTGGCTCTCTTACTAGGACTAGAAATTGCTTCAGCAGCAGCAACTCGCACATCGTCGGGGACCTTGGTGCATATGTCTATACCACGGCCTCTAATCCCAGATAAATGCAATTTAACTCTTGGAACACCACCGGCAAATTTTCTGTGGCAAAACTTGCACTTAATTTTGTCATCCATAAGATCTACATATTCCCAAAAGAAGAGAATTTGAACTTTCCCATATACAATGCATGATATTTCCAATGGTCACATTTTTGACATTTAGCGTCACATATTCCCTTAACATCTTCGCAGAGCAATTGACATTCACACCAAGTTCACTCCTTCATTAAAGCAAGGGAGTTTCAGTAGATACAAAAGTTATGAGAAACTTCAATTCATAATACTGATATTTAAGCTGACCTTGAATTCAAGAGAAACACAAGTTTTAGCATATTGACCGAGAAGTGAAGTTCATTATTTTGAGATCAAATTCAATGAGAGTTGCCACCTACATATAAATATTCAGGAATTGAAGAGAGAGGAATAGAGGGCTACGTCTTTACTCAATAATTGTTAAAATTAAGGGGCACTTATACCCAAACCATATGTATAGGAAAGAAAATAGAATTAGCTTACTTCCTGAGAGTAATACAGAGTATCGAGATTTGCAACTAACCATTCATAAAGAACATGATTTACCAAAATGAGGGAAGGACTTGAAATAATTGAAATGCCCAGAATTCGTCAACCAATAATTGTCGCTCATATCAAACACATAGAAGGAAAGAAAGAATAGACGAGACCTGATCGAAGCACTAAGAATAAGCAGAAGGAAGTGAAATTTCTAACTCAGACACCTGAAGAGGGAAGGATGACCAAATCACAAACGTACACAGAGTAAGGCAGAGCAAGAGCGCGAGAGAGAACTTGCATTGATGATTGAATATTGCGAGCTTATATAGGTGCTACTTTTTTTTTTTTTTTTTTTTTTTGGGTGTTGGGGGTGTTTGGTCTGCGGCCAATGGTCTTTTTTTTTTTTTTTAATTCATTTTTCCGTGATCTGCGTTCAATTGGGTGGGCTGGTTTGGTTCACTCGCACGCGTACAAACGTGAATAATTGCCGAAACAAATGTACAGGTTCTTCATTTTAGTGTCCGAGGAAAGACATGGCGCACTTCCAATAATACATGTTTCAGCACATAAAAGAACAATCCCCGTTCGAACAGTATGAGGGCAACAAGTTGAAGGGCACAGCTAAATCCACAGCTTGTACGGCTGCTTTCTAAAAAATTAATCGCTGATTAATTTTCTGGACTTCCATATATTTGGTTCATTCAAAATGGTTAATCAATGAAAAAATATTTGGCTGACAAAAACACGCAAAGATTAAGAAAATTGCAATCAAATTAAATCACTAATTCGAAACCTATTCCATGTTACCTAAAAGAACATGACTTGCCTGTTACCCTAGACTTTTATGTCTATTCATGGTGGAGAAACCTTTTTTTTTTTTTTTTTTTCTAAGACACTCATATGTGCAAGAAGAGGAGAGAAATATATAAATAAAGGGAAGAGAGAGAAGCAATGCTTCTCAATATTATCTTTCATGGTGCAAGAAAAGCCCACGTGCATCGGAGAAAAAGTGATTGTTGGGGAGGTCATCGGTAAGAGCCCAATGCCGATGCAAGCGAAAGCGTGGAGAATAGATTGGCGCATAGAAAATAGAGGAATACATTATTTGTGAAAGAAGAGAGAATGAGAGGCAAAGAAGAAAACAAAAAATATTTACAGAAAAGAGAGACGACTTGCAAGAGTGGAGATTAAGGGTGTATATGATAATCATTTTTTTTTTAATTTTTCTATTTTTTTCCTTTGAACATATTGGAAATAAAAATCCGTTTGGTAATATATTTTCATTTTTCTATTTTTGGAATCGATTTCTATTCTAAAAATAGATTTAGATGAGAATTTAAAAGTGAAAATTTTTGCTTTTCTATTTTTGGAATAAAAATGAGAAATGAAATTTTTTCTTATCATTCACTTTTGTTATTGATCGCCACCCACTTGCCATCTGTGGAATGCCGATCAGTGGACCTTGGATGCCGAATGCTGATCGCCAACCTCCCCCGTCACTAGCCACCAATCGCTAGACACTAGCTGCCAGCTTGATCACTTTTATGGAGTTGTACTTGAATTGATGAGTCTTACTAGTGAGGGTATGGTCAAATATAAAAAAGAAAAAGAAAAAGAGTATCTAAGCCAAAAGAGGAGTAGAAAATAGTTTGGCTTTCTGTAGAAATTTGATATCCTCATTGGTCTTTTTTAACAATTTTGTGTCACATGCCTTTGGTTTTTTTAAGGTGAAGACCGAGAGAGGAAAGAAGATGTGCAAGTGGCAAACTTCAATTTAGCAGAGAGCGAGAATCCCTCTCTTTTCTATCACCATAGTTTCCATGGCAGCAAAGAAGACATCAAGGGCTGGTGGCGACCAAGTTTTACTGCTTTGTCTAATCTCCTGTATGGAGAGAGAGAGAGAGAGAGGGGTTCTTGGACTGTCCTAAAATCTTAGAGAGAGAGAGAGAGGGAGAGAGAGGCTGTTTGTCTCGGACCGTCCTAAAATCTGGTACCATCCCGCACGGAATATACTTAACGACGACCACACGGATGACGGCATACATGACACATGTAACCAACAGACACGGCTCAAAGCCGGTATAATTTGCCAAGAACTGGCTCAGTGCGTCTCTCGTCACTTCCATTATCCTCGCCTTCCTCCACCCTCCCGACCCACTTCCTCTTCCTCTCTCTAGTCGAACTTCCTCCTGTTCAAAATGACGGGATGCGCGTGCGTTTCTGCGGCGAGCTCGAGCTTGGGAAGCATCGGCCGATCGAGGATTCGGCGCCGCGGGCCCGCCGCCGGACGGGCGGCTCTCGTCGGGACGAGCCCGGCGAGCGGCTTCGCGTTCGGGCGCGGCGGATCGATGGGGGCGAGCCTGAGGATTTCGGTCGAGGGTCCGGCCCGTTCGAGGCCCAAGAGGGAGGGGCGTGCTCTGAAGGTCGGTTTTTGCTTGTCTTTTTGTTCTCCCTTTTGGGTGTCGGTCCTTTTCTCGTTTTGGTGCTCTGCTTTTGGTTTTGGCTGTGGAGATGGCGGCGGGTTATGGCTTGTTTTGGGTTGGTGAAGCAGGTGGTGTGCATCGACTACCCGAGGCCGGAGCTCGAGAACACCGTTAATTTTCTAGAGGCGGCCCAATTGTCCGCCTCGTTCCGTTCCGCTGCTCGCCCGGCAAAACCGTTGAAGGTCGTGATTGCCGGAGCAGGTGAAACTCCTAGCATTGGGAATCTCTGAAATGTTTAATTTTTTGTGCGCTTTATTTTATTGGGTCGCTGATTTGCGCCAGTGTGCTTCAGTTTTACTTATGGTTCTCTTGGTTTCACGCTATGGGCACTGATTGCAGTGACTGCTCTGTAATATGTAGATTATCTAGTGAAGCTAATTTACATAAAAGATGGTGTTTGCCAAGCTATATATCACGTCAAAAAGTCAATTTCTGGAACCACAACTGGAACTTATAAGCTGTGTCCATCTATGAATTGCTACCTACCCCTGTAGGTTTATTATGTTTTGAATAATTTGTATTTTTATCAATACATGGGTATCCAGTAGGAATAACTTATTTCTTATGACTATTAGCAAGTGGCAATGCTGCACTCTAATAGTGATGCTGTCTGCGCTGTTGTTGGAGGGGAGAAGTATTTCTAACTATACTTTCTTTGATGGAATGCCTTTGCATGAAATTCTAGCGCCAAGTGGTTATCTTGGCTCGAGTAACCATAAGGGGAGAGGTTTTGGGGATATGTCTTGTATTGATCATGATAAACTTTCATTTCCTTTTGTTTTTTTGTTTTCCTTTGTTATTAGACATTCAAAGTTGGGAGCGTGTTATGTTAAGTTGGATTCCCTTGTTTATTGCTGTCTCTCTCTATCCTAACTAATTTCAAAGGATCAACAAGCAGTAAGATTCTTCATTTCCTTTCTAGAGAAGATGGTCCAAAAGAGAACAATTTAGTTTCACCATGTTGTATGCTTTGATTTTAGAATTACTTTCAGTACGTGATGACTGCTGCTCTTTTCTGATGCTAGAGTTGACTCTTTCTTGGAGGTAAATTACAGGTTTGGCTGGCTTGTCGACGGCAAAGTACTTAGCGGATGCTGGTCACCAACCTTTACTACTAGAAGCGAGAGATGTCCTTGGTGGAAAGGTTTCTGTGCCATGCTGCATGCTGCATTTGTCTTTGTGCTTAATAAGTTTGGCTCCAGTATGATCTACATATGTCTGGTCACAGTTTTTTTTTCATACGGTCCATGTGAAAGAGCCATAAAGGTTTTGGACAAACAATTGTAGCAGTGAGGACAAGTGCTTTCTGGTTAGAACAATTTTTTCTTACAATAAGGAAAATAAAATCAGGAGAAGGAACCTTTATCTTTTGCTGTAGCAATGCTTTTTTATGCTTGTCCATGAAGTGATCCTATTTGGTGGTGAATTGGAAATTCTTTCTCTTTAGGTGGCTGCATGGAAAGATGCTGATGGAGACTGGTACGAGACAGGCCTACATATTTTCTGTAAGTTTGCACTTTGAAATCTGGATAGATGCTTCGTTGGGTATATTAAGATGACCCTGTCCAGATCAGAAGTTTTGCTTTTTATGCGGGGGGGACTGTTTTGTTAGTATGACTTACAAATAAAAAACAAACCAGAACCTCAATCTGAATGATCTGGTGTGAAATAATTTATTTATTCTTATTTTCTCTTTGTTCAATTTTCCACTGGAAAGTTGGGGCATACCCAAATGTGCAGAATTTGTTTGGTGAACTTGGAATTGAGGATCGCCTGCAGTGGAAGGAACACTCCATGATATTTGCGATGCCAAACAAACCTGGTGAATTCAGCAGATTTGATTTCCCTGAAGTTTTACCTGCACCTTTTAATGGTTAGTATGGACTAGTGTTCACATGTCTAAGTTGTGTTAACTGTAAGATCTCATCTATAATAACTGTTTGTGGTTGGA
Organism: Eucalyptus polyanthemos subsp. polyanthemos; assembly: GCA_017140185.1. Lineage (NCBI taxonomy): Eukaryota > Viridiplantae > Streptophyta > Magnoliopsida > Myrtales > Myrtaceae > Eucalyptus > Eucalyptus polyanthemos. The sequence continues at coordinate 27,288,810 of CM029464.1, read as the reverse complement.
GTTGGGTACAGCAGCATAGGACAATTCCATGACATTGATATGTCATGTCAACAGTTGGTTCTCTGGGCATACTTCATTTGATAGCTTCGTTGCACAAATGTTAGATGCATTAATCATCAATATTTAGTTTCAGGGTTTTAATTGGATTTTGCATCTCTTATATGTTGTCATCAGAATCATTTAGTTTGATGGATCATTTTTTTCCTTTGAAGGAATCTACATTAATGTTGTGGAGCTGTTTTGTTTTGCTTTCATTAGTGGGTAGTTCACATGGCTGGTCAGATAATGATGTGTGGTGAGCATGCTGCCAAGGATTGGGAAGTTTTCAGTTGATGTTTTTCTTAGCTAAGTCAAAATTTTACAAACCACATATCCTGCAAAACTAAAAGAATCCTTCACAGCATTCAAAGTGTGTAGACTGGGAAACATTGTATCACGCAACTGTTTGTTTCACTGCAAGGAGTAAGGTTTTTCTTGCAATCCAGTAGGGTAAACATTTTTTCTATGACAAGGAAGCCCACCTCAAATAAATAAACCTTGGCCAAAGATAAGTGATTGTTAAGCCTATCTCCTTGTTCACACACCTCAGATAATTCTGATTGCTGTAACTGGTTGTTCTCAGTCATCTACAGCATGTGGCTCTTTCCTTTATTTATTTATTTTGCAATATCATCTGTGACTTGCAGGTCCATTATTGCAGTTATTTGCTCATTATTTTCCAGTATCCTGGTTGAACTCTTTCAAAGATATGGACTTAATGTCAGTATAATGCAGGCATATTGGCAATTTTGAGGAATAATGAGATGCTGACTTGGCCAGAGAAAATCAAGTTTGCAATTGGGCTCTTGCCTGCAATGTTGGGTGGACAGGCTTATGTTGAGGCCCAGGATAGTTTTACTGTCCAAGAATGGATGAGAAAGCAGGTACCGATCTTGTCATCATTTTGTTTTTTGTTCCCCTTGATTTGAGGTTGTGATGAGTGCTTGTAGATTTCATGACTTAATGGCTTGGGGATCTTTTGATGCATGGACTCACTTTAGCGTGCTTATCATTGTAGAAACTTGGTGGATGCCGAGATTAGTTCTTATAAGTTATCTTGGCTCACTTGGGAGTGAAAAGCTCTTACAGAATAATTTTTATAAGTCATCATGGCATGTAATTTTACTGCATGAAGATTGCACTTTCTTTAGAGCTGACTGACTGCTCTGTTCTTTAGGGCGTTCCTGATAGGGTGACCAAGGAGGTGTTTATTGCAATGTCGAAGGCACTGAACTTTATCAACCCAGATGAACTTTCTATGCAGGTTATACTGATTGCTTTGAATCGGTTTCTCCAGGTACTCTCAGCTTGTGGTGCATCTTCTAGAGTTTCTGTTATGCACTGGGTTTCTGCTTTACACTCTCTAAGTTCTTTGGATTGAAGACATATAAGAAAGCATGGAAAGCCAAAAAAAGATACATGATGGGGCTCTTGGGTCTTTGGTCAATTGTATCATTGCTTGGATATCCGTCCTTTACAAACATAAACTGCATAGGAATGAAGGGCACTTGGTTTTTCTGGCCTAATTTGCTCCATGTGTCCATGGTTACTACTTGCTTTCTCTGTTGCAACTGATGGCCAGCTAATGGATAAGTGATGTAATAGCTAAACTCTCTTTGCCCATTCCTGTTGGCATAATCATCAAATATCATGATGTCCTTTGTCTAAAATGTGGTGGTGCAAACTTTTTCTGATTGTCTAGTTGGTTTAATATTTGGTTATTTGATTGGTTTAAGGGTAATGTATGTACTGGCGTGTCTCGCACATAGCTGAAATTACAAATAGTCATTTGGAGATGCATTTCTAGATATGACAAACAAAATAATGATTCATATGAGACGTTTGCAACTATTATCATATTGCCACCTAAACCAGCTTCCCTGTCTGTCCTTTCTTGATGACTCCGATCTCCTGCAGAATTCGACTTCTAATCCAAACTTATAAGGGTTGAATTAGTCAACCAGTTCAGTATTCATCAATTCAAGCACAATGCACATGGGAAAGAAATAAAAATATGGTATGTCACCATATCATTCATAGAATTGTATGTTAACAGGAGAAGCATGGTTCAAAGATGGCCTTTTTAGATGGTAATCCTCCAGAAAGACTTTGCATGCCGATTGTTGATCATATTCGGTCTTTGGGGGGTGAGGTCAGGCTCAATTCACGAATAAGAAGAATTGAGTTAAATGCTGATGGCACAGTAAAGAGCTTTATACTAAATGATGGTGATGTCATTGGAGGGGATGCCTTTGTTTTTGCTACTCCAGGTATACTTGTAAAATTCTGCCTTTTTCCTTATAAGTTCATCATCCTTCTGTTCTCTATGAAAATATAACAACATTTTCTCTCGACAGTTGATATATTAAAACTTCTACTGCCTGAGAGCTGGAAGGAAATTCCATACTTCAAAAAGTTGGAGAAGTTGGTTGGTGTTCCAGTCATCAATATTCATATATGGTTAGTGCTGGACTTTGTGAACCTTATGCTGTAACTCATCAGGACAACTCTCTTCTCATTCCCTCTCTCACACCATAGACCTAGATATTTGTGTCCTTCATGTGTACTCACATTACTATCACACTCTGGAATTATTGTTTTATGGTTGTCCTTACACCAGCCTTATGGCAGGTCTGAATGTCTGCCTCTGTATGCTGTGGACTGTATCTTATAAGATATAGAGTTGGGGTTTGTTCAGCTCTCGAGCAATTTTTATGTTGAACTTTATGTGACTGCTTTTTCTTTGTTGTAACTCTGTTCAAGAATGACAATAGATGAATTGGTCGGTTATTTGGTTTCTTGCTGCTTAGAATGTGCTATGCTTGGACATTTTTTGCTTTAATTAATCATGCAAAGCCACTAACGAGTTTGTTGCTGCTGGTCTGATCATGGGGTTGTTTCTACTGCAGGTTTGACAGGAAGCTGAACAACACATATGATCATCTACTCTTTAGCAGGTCCTGCCTCTCTAGCTTGGTGACATCCCATGTTTAGTGGATGAGTACATGCTAATGTTGTCTTGGAGTCTCGATTCTTTATGATACGCTATGTTGTTCTCACTTCTTTGTTCCACCCTTTTACTTTGTTTCTTTGTGTCATGCAGAAGTCCCCTTCTCAGTGTGTATGCTGACATGTCCGTCACATGCAAGGTAGTGCTGTTGACATTTTTGAAGATGATGTTTGAAGTTGTTTTAGTCAGCATTGACTGATTAGTGCAAATGGAGTGTTTTGTCCACCACTCAACATTCCAAATCTTTGCCATCTTCACATGTTTAATAGTGATGGTTAACATCTGGCATGAACTATATTGCCACTTTAACTAAGTTCTGCAGTTTGATGTATATATCATATAACCAAGCTTTCAAAGTTTGATAGATCAACTCCCCCAACACCCGGCTGATGATTGCAAATTGACAATTTTTATTAGTAAAGTTGAATTATCTGGCAAGATTACTACATCTCCTTATGTCAATTGTGATTGTACTTGTTTATGTTAACCATTGTTGTTACTTCTGTTAGGTTAAGTACTCTGTATTTAAAAATGATTAAGAGCATGGCATGCATTCCTATGTTTATAAGCAGTCAATAACTGCATTAGCTTTCTTTGTAGCATCATATACTGAAAAATATTTCTTGTTGATTTGTGGTTTGTTCATCTGCAGGAATACTATAGCCCGAATCAATCCATGCTTGAGTTAGTTTTTGCACCAGCAGAAGAATGGATTTCACGCAGTGATGAAGAAATTATAGATGCCACAATGAAGGAGCTGTCTAAACTTTTCCCAGACGAAATAGCTGCAGATCAAAGCAAAGCAAAGATTTTAAAGTACCATGTTGTTAAAACCCCAAGGTATTGAGATGAATTCTTGAGGTTTTCAATCATTTTCCCTAGTTATACCTTCACCTGTTGGTGTTCATTGACTGCATATGGCTTGCTTTGCATCTTCATATTGGTAGTAACACCATCAATGTCTTGTAGATAACTGCTTCCTTTCTCAGGTCTGTTTACAAAACGGTTCCAGATTGTGAGCCATGTCGTCCCTTGCAGAAGTCCCCCATTCAGGGGTTCTATTTAGCTGGTGACTACACAAAGCAAAAATATCTGGCTTCAATGGAAGGAGCTATCCTTTCTGGGAAGCTTTGTGCCCAGGCCATTGTAAAGGTAAAAAAATATCATCTGGTATGAGGTGCTCACTTGGCCAAAATTTTTCTCCACTGATCTTAGCAATAGTAAAACTTTTATCCATATCAAAATGTCATACTGGATGACAAAAAAGCGTTCTCATATGAATTGTGTGCATGGCATCTTATAGTTGTATGAGGCTGAAATTATCTAGCTAATGAATGATTTTTTTTTTTGGTTGCAAATTCATCCGAAGATAAGTGAACCAATTTGACCGCATCCCCTGCGCACAGGATGCTGTTCCTCTCTGCATAAACTTGGACTCGCTTGAGAAAGTGCCTATGCCTATTTTTGTTAGCATAGTTAAAAGTTCCATCTGGCATTTAGTAAAAACAACAAGGTACTTGTCCATGATGCTGACAAGTCATTTGATCAGAAGCATATTCTGGTCAAGATGGGAAGTACACATGGACATAATATGGCTCTATTCATGCCCATGTGAAGTTGTTGAAGGTTTTATCTTCATTTTTCTGCAGGATTATGAACCGCTTATTGCTCGGATACCGAAACAATATGCTGAAGCAAGCATTTCATAGTCAGGGATCTCTTCGCTCCAGCATTTTGGTGGAAAGTAATACCGAAGATCATCCAAAGAAATCATCAAGGGTACAGGGCGTGGCATATTGACGGTTCGGTACCACTTACTCAAATTATCGGACCTTTCGGATAAATGGATATGTGCCTATGCATGTGTTCATTGTCATTCTTTAGCTTCTTATGTAAATGTACAGTATAATGGCTATACAAGCACAAAAGCAAGTATTACAACGCAAGGACCTGGGAAATGTCCCTGTTAACAGGAACGCTGACAGATGAGAGTTTGAAATGTTCTTACTCTATGGAGAGAACAAAAGACATTAGAGGAAACGTGCATCATAGCTCAGTCTGAGGGTCGAGAGAGAATCAAGTTTAATTTTACTGTGGAGAGAATAAAAATGCATTATTTTCGAAAATTATCATGCGTTTGCCATTTGCCGGGGAGTGAGAATATACCAAATCATGGGAGGAGGATCGATCGATAAATTAATACCAACCACAACAATCGCCCATTTACACGTTCGACATGAAACACAAGAAAATCAAGTTTCCTTTGTCCGTTTATTCAAATGAAATAAGGTTTAAGTGAAATTATTGATGGCTCTCAGACCGTCAACGCTTGGAATTTCTTAATCATTGTTGGCATTTGCTAATAACTAAATGCGAAAGCAAAATGCGACTTGGTGATGATTATTAGATTAAAAATCAAAATAACATGGTGATGACGATAAGCTCGGATCGGAATCAGCTCTTCCTTAGTAACCATTATCATATAGAAGTGATCAACAGGTGAGCTCGGGACGTTAGGTCGGGACTTGGGCAATATTTGTTGCCTAGGCCCGCCCATAACAATAATTTCATGTGTAAAATTTTCAGGCTAGGCTGGGTTTTACAGCTAAATAGCTTTATTCAAGCTCGCCCAAAAGTGCTCTTGGAATGCATTAAACCCAAATGTTGGAGCATCTAGTGATTTGCCAGGCTCGTGATCAGGTTTATTTATATGCTAAATTGCCTTATTTAAGCTTACCCAAAAGTGCTCTTTGGATGCATTAACCCAAAAGGTTGGAACATCCGGTGATTTGCCAGGCTCGTGATCAAGTTTATTTATACGCTAAATAGTCTTCAAGCTCACCCAAAAGTGCTATTGGGATGCACTAACCCAAATGGTTGGAACATCGGTTGATTTGCCAGGCTGATCAGGTTTATTTATACGCTAAATAGTCTTATTCAAGAACATCTCTTGGGATGCATTAACCTAAAAAGTTGGAATATCCGTTGATTCGCCAGACTCGTGATCATGTTTATTTATACAAGAGTATCAGCGATAGTTCCCACAAAAACTTTAACCAAAAAAAAAAAAAAGCCCAAGTCTCTTTCCCTCCTGTATCGAAGGTACCATCTGGTCTCTAGGGTTGTCACGGTTATGGAGACGAGTAAGCAACTCGATGGTCGACTCTCATGTGTCGCGCGAAAACACTAATTTGAAAGAAATAAGTCAAACTGCAAAGAGTATATTGACCCCTCACGGTATCCAGGAGGCTAGGAGTTCCATTTGAAATATGCAGAAAATGCAACATTTGATGAGAGTCATTTGGATACCTCCTGAAAGCAAGGACTTTTGCATACATTTGGAGGAAGGAAACTTTCAATTGCACGGTACGGATGAAAGAGCATCATTTATTTGATTTGAGAGATTTCGTTCTTATATTATTAATCTACATCTTGGCCAATTAAATACAATTTACAAATTACAAGTCATCTTAAATCAATCGCCATAGATTTCTTAACATTTTAATTGGTTTAATTATGTTCTAAACTTCTTCAAAAAATGCAATCGATATATAATACTTAAAATTGCGCACGTGTCACTCAAAAAATATTTATATGGCATCCTTAATTGCATTTTTCAATAAAAGGTTGAAGATTTTATTGAACCGAGCAAAATATTTAGCACCCGATTTCACTTATTAATAAAAATTCAAGACTTGATTAAACTAATTAAAAGGTTTATAACTTCCCACATAAAATTTTGGACTTTGCTATCTTCCTATTCCCTCTCTATCGAAAAGACAAAGATATACAGAGAATTAAGGGGCCTCATGGTGGTGAAGATAGACACTATGTCGAGACTTCGATTCTGACTATTACTGGGAAGGCAAATATAAAGATCGGAGATTTTATTGAACTAAATAAAATATTTAGCACTCGGTTGCACTTATTAGTAAGAATTTAAGACTTAATTAAACTAATTAAAAGGTTTTTAACTTCCTACGTAAAATTCTGGACTTTTGCCCTCTCCTAGTCTTTCCTCGTGCACAATTCTTGCCGTCCCTATTCGCATTATTTACGATTTCGCCAAGAGAGGGAGAGAGAAAGGTGCTTGCTTTATCCACTCGGAGAGACAAGAGAAAGGAACGGATGCGAAGGGACGAACGTGCGCACATCCGAAATCCATCGCACGAAACGACGACACCGTCACTGAATCCGATGGCGCCGACACCAGATTTGTGTTCTCAGACGCGACACTTGGAATTTCCATGAATATCCGAAGCTCCGCCTGAAAATACCTCCCCACCCAAAAGCAGAGCAGCCTCAAGAACTCCGAAACCTCTGTTTTTTCCTCCCTCCTGAACCGCGAGAATGCCGATCCTGACTGCGAATCTTGGACTGGCGGGACCATCGTCGACTACCCTTTTCGCGCTCTCGCAGCTCTTCGCCGGTGACCCGCCCCTGCTCCCGCGGTCCACTACGGCGGCGGCGGCGGTTTCCCCAGGATTTGCCTCAAGAACGCGGTTTCCAGGAAATCCTTTTGTTTTCGCGGCGTCGTCAGGGCCTCCGTGTCCGTCTCCGGCGACGCTTGGACGATGGACGGCGAGGAAGGAGCCGCCACCGCCGGTGCCGAGGCCGCGAACGGGGTGCCTTATCCGGACGCCGAGAGACAAGCTCGGGTGCGTGTTAGCCGTTTGATGATTCTCCTCTCTTCTGGTTTCTTGTTTGGATGGACAATGCTGTGTGGGGATTTCCTGCTTTTTCTGATTTGATTGGGTTTTCATATGCTTTCTTGATTAATGATGTCGATGTTCTTGGCGCTCATTTGAAAGTAATTGCTGCACCAGTTTCATGAGATGAGCTTTGAAGGGTAATGATAAGTTGCCAAGAACCCGAAATGAAATTGACTATGTGCATGAGCACGAGTTCATGCGAAAAACATTCGAGTCTTGTTTTATGTCCATTAGTTTGGGTTCAAAACGTAATTCACCAGTTAGTTTTTTTTTTGGTAAAGGTAATTCACCAGTTAGTTGATCTCCAAGTTTTCTTAAAATCTCATTTCCATAGTTTTCTTGATGGACTTATAGATGTTGAATAACGAACTCTTGCTATTTGCAGTAGTATCCATGAACGCCTTGCTATTGACCTGTGGGAAAAACGAGATAGATATTGCCTCATGTGCTAATTGTCCCTTTTTTCAACTATATTTATATAGTTTAATTGTGCAGGTTTTATTAAGTGCAATCGAATGTTAAATTGCTCGAATTTCATCTCTTTAAAAAGGAAAAGATGAATTTTATATGGAGCGTTGAAAGAACTCATCCAATAGGAGTGTAATTGAATGTGTTTGGATATATCCACAAAATAAATATATAGAAAATTTAATTCCACACAAAAGAATTATTAGATCAAGTGTATTCTATCATTTAGATCTTTGGTTTAGGTCACAGCTGCCAGAGATTATTAAGTTTTGGTCATTGCATATAATGATAAAAGCACTGCACATTTCTAACATTGACCTTTTATGCATTATTGATGAACCATGGCTTCTGAGAGGTCTAATGTAATTTAAAGAAGCAGTGCATTGACTACTAAACCTTTTTTACAATATATGACTTGCTGCAGAAGCTTTCATAATGCCTATCTGGTGGTTTAGTGACTGTTTGCTCACATGAAGCATGGGAATTTGTTGTGTAGCTCTGAATGAATTTAACCTTCTACGTCAACTCAATATATGCCTCAATATTAGAAAGCTACTTTATAGTAACTCCATGAGATGTTGAAGTTTTATAATATATTATTATTGTGAAATCCTCTTAATCATTATCATCTAAAACCTAGCTTCTGCAAAGAGGTAGTGGTCTGCTGATTGGAAGGCAGCAAGGGCGTATAATGAGAGTGGACTGATTTATAAGGGAAGAGTTGAAGGATTCAATGGAGGAGGATTGTTGGTCCGGTTTTATTCTCTTGTTGGCTTTCTACCCTTCCCACAGTTGAGCCCATTGTATTCTTGCAAAGGTACTCAGTTTACTTAAGTCTTGTGCATTTTTTATCTAATGAGTTTTTTGTTCATCATCAGCCTTCCTATTTGTTTTTCATATGCTTAATGATCAATTTTCTGCGGATTTGCTTCTACTCATTTTTGAATTCATGAATAATGAAGAGAATATGGGGGAAATAGTGGAAAATACCTATTTTAATCTAGCAGCAGAACCTAGAGAAAGACAAAAGCACACTTGTCATGAGCAAAACCTTATCTTGCTCCATCAAATATGTAAGACGAAGATACTTGTTTAAGCTTTTGTATCTCTGCAGCTTTTAGATCTTTTTGATTCATGAAATGAAATCCTTTCAGGCATTTGATAATATTAGTTGCAGGTACAGCAAATCTAGCAGCTAAGAAATTATCACAAATGCATGATATGAATGACAAGAAGTCTAAGGAATTGTAGTTATTTCCTTCTAACAATATATTATCAATCAAACTAGCTTTTCTGGATTTAGACTGCCAATCTACCAATGTAGTTCTAAGAGATGGAAATGTAATTGATTAAAAAGTTCCACCACTTAATGTGAAGTTAGGAGAGGGAATCTTAGAACCTGATTTCTGGAAGGGCCCTTTAAAATAATTTTGCATGATCTATATCTGTTTTCATATATATGAGCGGAATATTTTTGTATGCCAAAAGATAAATTTTCAAAGAAAATTGATGGAGTTCTCTTATCAATAAATCTGGGGACTAATAAACCGGTGACCCCCTGAGATTGATATTTTGGACTAAGTCCATTTTCGTTTCATTGTATTCTATTCCAGTTCCACCCAATTATATGCTTACTGTCATGATGGCAATTTATCTGTATTTATATTCATTGTAGAACCAGCCAAGAATATCCAAGAGGTTGCAAAATGTTTGATTGGCTCAGTTGTTCCTGTGAAGGTAGGATTGCTGACCATAATGGTTTGCCTTTAGACTCTTAACCATATTGCTGGTGGATTAATTTCTTTATTTTTCATGGCTTGCTGCATAGTTCTAGAATAGTGTCAAGATAGAGTACTTTCCTGATCAATTCTAGAATTAATGATTTTTGTGCTGATTGCTGAATCTGATTGGTCACAACCTGCTTGTACTTGCTTGTGTTGGACATTTCATTGTTACAACAATCATTTAAAGAGTCATCAGTGGAAAGAGTTTTCTCAAGCACTGGGCAATGAAGTCTAACACCAGGATGGCCAAAAGAGATCTAACATAAATCTATTCTCGTGGCTCATAGCCTTACTTTTCATTTTATAGTTTGTGGAAGTTAAACTGTCAGTCAAAAGAAATTTGATGCATATTAAGCAAATTGCAAGTGTAGGAAAGAGTCCAATTCTCTAGACTTTAACACATCAACCAAAACATCATATGTCATTTTCTCTTGACTTGAAATTAGTTTTCATGTGTGACCATAGGAAGTATTTAGCAAGTGATAGAAACCTATGTTATACCTTATGGACAGTCTAGGACCATGCTCAACAAAGCTCTGAGTTTTTCCTTCTCTCAGAATATAGAGCCTCTGCCTCTGGACATCTTCACTTTCTGTAGTTTGTTTCAAAGCCATACAGGATAGTTTCTCATCCCATGTGGCCTTGTCCTTGAGATTGGCTTCCTCAGCCTGCCCCAGATTGATTATTGTTATCTGGACCAACTCCCTGAAGAGTACTAGCATAATCAGCATTGCAGTTATACTTGTCTCCCGGGAATAATTTACTTTAATTGTTTCAATATTTTGTGTCATCCTCCAAAAGGAGCTATTTTCATTGTTACATAGTGGTTTATAAATGTTCACCTATCTAGGCTTTGATTTTGGCACTAGTCTATGAGCACCAAATTTAAATCATGGTGCATAACCTAATTAGATACTCCACTTACTAAATCAGTAGCAGCTTCTTTAGTTGGGGATTGTTGAGAGCAGCGGACATATTAACATTAACACTGTCTCAGGAATATCCATCATAGCATTTGCTAAAATTTTGCCTCTAGTGGGAAGTACCTCCTAGATGCAACACCTGAGATAACCGCATTACAATACTCTCAACCAAATTAGATGAGTGATTAACTTTATCCTGTTAATTCCTCCACTTTGAATCGGTTCAAGATACCATGGTCAACCACATTTATGTCATCTTAGGGAAACTTCTATTCCATGAAACTCAACAGAAAGGAAAATGAACTTCATTTTATCTAATCTTGTAAGGTACAGTGTATATTAAGACCACTGAAGCAGAATATAACAAGCATGGTACACTTCTTTTTCACATTAATTAAGCATGGACATAGCATGGTTACCAAGAGTAATGTCCTTTTAACTTTCTGTATCAATGAGATTTACATGTCATGGATGGACTAAGAATGCTTCACCAGAACACAAACGCTTTATATTTGAGAGAGATATTATAGAATTAATAAACATTCATCTGTTGCCATAGGCATAGCAAATTTGTCCTCATGAGATAATCTATCCACTAAGGGCACACATGGCAATGTTTCTTTTCTTTTGTTTTTTCTGTTGTTTTGCTCTCTGGAATCTATTAAAAAAAAACAGAAATTCATTTAATAACGTTAATGAATTTTTCTATTCCTCGGAATAGAAAAGTGGTCGAGGAATAGATTTGGAATAGAAACAAGAAGTAGGAAAAAGAAGCTTTTTTATTCCCGAGAATAATTTCTAGAAATAAGTCATTTTTTCTTTTCTTTTCTTCTTCTTCTTTGGCGCTCGCCACCTACCGCTTGCCCCTGTTGCCCGCCGGCGGGCAACAGATGGTGGAGGACAAGGAAGAAGAAGAAAAAAAAAAAGAAAAAAATCTTAAAAAATTAAAATAAATTCTATGTTACAAGAAAATTTGTGGATCGTTTATTCTTTTATTTTGAGAATAGAAATTTTGTATAGTTAGAAATCATTCTTTTACTCAGAAACTATTCTAAGGAATAGAAATGGAAAAGGACCATTTTTAAAAAGAAATTGTTCCCTGGAACAGAAATGTTACTAAACACATCCTAAGCGATAGTGGGGGGCATAATTTTGAATAAACATAGTATCGTAGATGGTGATATAAACATAAAGCGGAGACCTTGTTTATCCCAACTCTCAATAAATTGTCAAAACAAGAAAAGCACTCGCTCCTTTTCTTTCCCCAAGTAAAATTGTTTTCTGGAAAATGATCTATGAAACAGGATTGACACTGAAAAGATTAAATGATTTGAAGCCTTAAAAACATGTATGGAAGATTTACAATCATTATCACTTGGTAGGTAAGCAAGGTTCATCTGTCTTTTGCAAGAGGGCAATCATTTATAGCCACGATATTCAAAATTTGGGGGTGGTCCACTTGTTGGGTACTTTGATTTGGGAAAGCTTGTAGACCTGACTCTGAAACAATTCATTGATGTTAATCCAAATATGGCCCTATTAGGTTTGGCTGGTAAATATGCTGCATGGGTGATGGTCACAAAAACTGATGCGTTTGTCATTTAAGTGAAATAGCTCTAGAGATGAGGTCCTAACAGGATACAAGTTCTTGTGGTCAGACTATGATCTAAAATGTAGAGTATATTTGTTCCATAATCAGTTAACTTACTAATGTGTTAGCATTGTCAGAAAGTCCAACAAAAAGGCTAAGGTTATCAGTTGGAGGGAAATTACGTGAATAAAAAGCTAATTGAAATTCCACTGGGCAAGCAATGCGGGACTTAGTGCCCCCTCACTTGAAAACCAGGCTGAGCTGCACGTGAACTTGACAAATGGGCAGCCACACACGCAGAACAAACTCTGTGCAGCAGCTAGCTCTGATACTGTTAAAAATGCCAATCCAAAAGCTTAAGTTATTAGATGGAGGGAGAACATATAAAGCCCATTGAAACTCCATAAACAAGCTATGAGGGACACTTCTGCATTTTTCTTTTCCACCTCAAGCATCCAGAAAAGGAGGCACTAGAATATACTTAATGCAAACCACAAAGAAGTCCTATTACTTCAATTCATCAACTTGCTGTCCTGTTCTTCCAATTCTCTCGCTTTTCTTCCCTTAAAGATTTTGCACAAACAGGAAGAAAAAAGAATATTATAAGGTAATTGTTTTGGGTCAAGGAGAAACTCTAGACTGCTTTGAAGTTTGTAAATCTGGATCTGTTGTGAAGTCAATGCTTGTGTAGATTGCTGCATTTAATGTCATAGTTTTGTTCAACTTTGTGATATGTGTCAATTGGTCAGAATGTTCAGTTTATTCATTTTCTTACCTTTGCCACCTTCTCCCTTCCCTGTCCTTGCTGCAACACTGTTTGATAGTCCAGCGAACTCTTTCAGCAGTGCCCTTATATCCTTCTACAATCTTCTCAACAGAAAGAGGTTAGGTTTAATTTGTTTCAATTCCTAGGTAATCCAAGCAGATGAAGACAGCAGAAAATTAATATTTTCTGAAAAAGAAGCGGTCTGGTCTAAGGTTTCTGGACAGATTAATGTAGGAGATATCTTTCAAGCCAGGGTGGGTTCTGTTGAGGATTATGGTGCATTTGTTCACTTACAATTTCCTGATGGTAGGTGCTTTTATCTTCTTTTGTTTTCCTTGCATTTACATTCAGATGCTCAATGCTGACTCATTATAATGTGGTTCAGGATTGTATCATCTTACTGGACTAGTACATGTATCTGAGGTTTCATGGGATTTGGTTCGAGATGTGAGAGACATTCTAAGTGAAGGTGATAAAGTGAGGGTCAAAGTCATCAATATTGATAGGTGAGTTTGCTGCATTTTTATTTTATGTACCTTTTGCAGATTTCTTCCCTTTACTATTCCAGACTAGATTGTTTCTGTCATGTTACTTGTATTTGATCTTGAACTGTGAACTTCCAGCTGATGAACTTGAGCTTCCATAAAAGTTCAGGCTTCGCCTGGTAGTCCTGTTGCATATCTGGTGTCTCTTTTGGGGCCAAACAGTATGTGACGTTCTGTTTGCTGCAAGAAACTGTATAAGATTGCTTCTGCTATTCATTGTTATCTGTCAAAGACAGACTATGAGGTGATTTCATTTATAAATCGTACTCTTTTGGGAGACTAAGCTAATCTGAGAAAAAGGCCAAAGTTCATTACAAGTGAGACCAAATATATGTAACTACTATACCGAACTTACCTCCATGCACTTAGAGACTGTTTCAGTTAACGTGACTTTTTTTCATGTTAGGCTAGACTTCCCCTGAGCAATAAACCCTAGAGGTTGCTCTATATACACCTCTTTTAGAGCACCATGAGGAAAACCATTTCTCACATCCAACTGATGCAGTGGCCAATGATGAGTGGCTGCAAGGGAAATAAGTAAACCTGATAGATGCAAATTTAGCAACAGGTGAAAAACTATCACAATAATCAATACCACAAACTTGATTGTACCTTCTAGTTGAACTTCCTGGTAGAGGATCCATCCAAATTGAGCTTAATGAAAAACATCCACTTGTGCCCAATGGCTTTTACCCTGGAGGTAAAGACACGAGGTCCCATGTCTGATTGTGTGAAAAGCATAATTTCTTCTTCCATTGCTTGCCTCCAGCCGGAGTGACCCACTGCCTCACTGATGGTCTTAGGAAAAGTATGACAATCAGGCAAGGATATACAACACTGGAGGAATGAGTATAGATTACTACAGTGAACGACGACTACAGTGAACAAAAGTGGAAAGCATGTTGTTTACAATTGTGTTCACCTTTGCATATAGCAATAATAAAGTCTAGGTTGTTAGAAGTTTCAGTTACGGTTTGCCAGTAGTTGCCTCTCCTGGGAATATTCTAGGGTTCACTGGACCCATTTCTTGGACCAAGTTCTTCCAATCTAGTTGGTTTTCGAAATCCACTCTCAAACTGTATAGGTTTATTTTAGAAAGCTGCCGACATATACAAAAAAGGACCATTTGACTCCTTAACAATTCACCCTTTTTTTTTTTTTTGAATTTGTAAGTGGTCATTATGTTTCTTATTTATTCTCACTTATTGCCTGACCCTGAGCTTTGGCTATGTGTTTTGGATTGAGTCGGTGCAGAGAAAAGTCAAGGATTACTCTGTCAATGAAGCAGTTAGAGGAGGATCCACTTCTTGAAACTTTGGACAAAGTGATTCCTCAGGATGGCTCAGTTAATTCTGATGCTTCCAGCACTAACAGCAGCAGCAAGATTGATCCTCTTCCTGGGCTTGAAATAATTATTCAAGAACTACTGCAGGAGGAAGGGTATGATCCAATATCCCTCAAACTTTTTAGTAGAGTAAAATATGGCAAAAGTTGAGGCCACTTTGTCAATAAGGGAAAACCCAATGTACTGTGTAAAACTTACTTGGTTATAATGTAGTCTCCTAGGTCCTTTACATCAAGGTTCTCAAATCAGTTCTAAGAAGCACTGATATTTGAAGATCAATTTCTACCGCACGTTCCTTATATGATTGGCAGAATTGTGATGGGCATGTGAACATAGTTGCATTTCATACATGAGTAGGTATGGAGATGCGAAGAATCTTGGCAATGGCTGGTGTTGCTTTACTTAAAATAAAAATCTAGGAAACTTCTTTAAGTCAATAATCGTTTTATATAATATTATTTGGAGCATTCCATCACATCTTTTGTTATATCAGGTTCCTATCTCATTTTGTCCCTTCTTTTCAGCATAGAAGATGTGAGAATAAATCGACAAGGTTTTGAGAAACGGGTGGTTTCACAGGACCTCCAACTCTGGCTCTCCAACGTAAGTTCTTCCTCTTCAGCGATCTTGTTGTGTTCATCCCTGAGACAATAAGCTTAGATTGACCTCGCATCCTTTTTCTTCATCATAGGCACCACCACAGACAAGAAATTTATCCTTCTTGCTCGTGCTGGGAGGCAGGTAAATTTCCCATATCGCTCTCTCTGTCTCTGTCTCTGTCTCTCTCTCTGTGAATTAACCGATCCTGCTTTATACTAGGTGCAAGAAATACAATTGACAACACTGCTTGATCAGGACGGAATTAGGAAGGCACTACAGCGAGTTTTAGAGCGGGTCCCTTGATGGGCATGATCATTGACTGGACTGTATTAGGTGGCCAGTGTCTCTGTAGAGGAAGGCTTCTAGCTCTGACCTGCCCATCTCTTGTTTGAAGCAATTTACTTGAGCTTTTGTGGTGCCCCGGAACTGGATTTGTGGTACCCTTTACCACATTAAGAACACGGGTATCACAAATTTGGTATCGTGTGGAACACAAATGAGATTACAATGTTCTGTTCATAATAGGATTATGTTCACACTTGGACCAGGGTTTCAATCGACGGAAGCACACTAGAGTAATGGTCTTCATGATCTTTCAAAATTATACCCAATTCTTAAATATCTGAATGGTCCAATTTCAAGGTACAACTGACTCTCGACCATGGTTCTTCGATCTCGCTCTTATAAAAAAGGCATGTGATTTTTCTCAATTGGAGTGAATTTTGTGGTAGTAGGGATCATAGGGTTTGTTTATGCTTCAAAGATCGGAATGGAAGGAAGTTGGATTAATGAAATACGGAACGATCAAAGATTGATCAAAATTTACGAATCGCAAATAAAAAATTTGAGAGCAACCGGCCTGCTTTCGTAGTAGGTCTTAATTAGCTTATAGAATCAGAGTCACGAAGTTTTATGTTAACATGAGTTGACACCAATCATAACCATGATCTTGACATGAAAATACAAATCGCTAGTCCTACTGATGGTGTGAAGAAAAACTCCTGTAACTCAAAGCCTCGACCCGCCACATCTTATTTGTTTTTTTTTTTTGGATCGAAACATCTTATTTGTTGAGTCGGCTGGGTTCGGATTGGTTTTCTCGACCCAAAAAGACGTAGAATTAGAAAGGCAAGGAAAGATATATCTAGAGGAAATCAGCCCGTTATCTTTCGGCCGCCAATTTCTCCGATGTTTTACCGCTAGTTGGCTCCCCGTTTAGGAAGAAGGGGAGGCGATGGGTGGGCGGAAGCAGGTGCCGTCTTGTTCCTGTGGCTACTTGATGTAAATCGTTGCGGAAAGATCGTTTTACGAAGGCCCGAATGGTGTGAATTGCGAACCTTGACCTCTAATCAAACCTGTGATTGGCAACCTCGGTATGAATGTGACCTATTGATGAACACGTGTCAACCAACCAACGTTATATATGCCATGAGCGAAAGAATTCGCTATCTCGTTCGATAAGTCGAATTGATTGCTACAAGAAACCAATTAACGTTATAGACGCTACAAGCAAAAGAATTCGCTATCTCGCTCGATAAGTCGAATCGACCGCTACAAGAAATCTAATGCGTCATATTCTAGAATATTTCTAAACAAGAATATATATATATATATATGACTTGGTCAAATATTTGGTGACCAGATAATTAAATTGCGCAAAAATTTCCAAGATTCTTCAAGATTTGATTCAAGGTTATCTCCACGCGCTCGAATGATTGAACCAATAGGAATAGACAATGGATCCTTAGCACCTCCTCCTCGATATGGCTCAATGTCCACACACTACTGGCATGGATTTAAGAGCCAGTTGAGAGCATTTGTGATTAAGGGAAAATTATACAAATTTATATAATATTATTTCTAAACTTTTAATTTATTTAATGTGATTTCTTAATTTTAGTTCAATATACAAGTCTGTTTATGAACTTTTGATTTATTCAATGTGGTTCTCAAACTTTTGGTACATGTAAAATCTAGCCTCTAAACTATATGAAAATATCCAATCTTATCTTTCATTCAATTCAAGTTCAGGAACAATTACATATTGGGCTAAAGTTTTGTAATATTGAACAAATTAAAAGTTTAGAGATGATATTGTTCATTGGGCCAAAATTTATGAATTAGTTATATCATTTTCCTTGTTGGATATGTGCTTGTCTTAAACTTGTTACTCGCAGACCTCAAATCTATCCTGACCAGTTTCCCCCTTCTAAATGAAGTAGAAAGAGCTGAAAAGGATGATTAATTTGAAAATGCTATCGTCAACACGATTTTGTTTAGGAGTGAGATAAGAAAGCCCGGTTTAAGGTGAAGAAATTTTTTATGTTTACCCTCAAATTCACTCCTACGAAAAGATCAATTATTTCAAGATTTTCCACACCCACCTTATATCTCATGGAACAATCCACCAAAACCGTAGTGACACATTCAACAAAGGCAAGGAGTGATCCCAAAGCAAGAAGGTCCGAACAAGAGTGGCTCCTAACAAGCTTATATGATGAATGGTTTGCATGAAAATATAGGGAAAGAAGTTTTTGAATTATATATATTAAGTTGAAATTAACTCACAAAAGACTTTTTATTTTTTATTTTTTTTATATGATGACATTTTTTTACGTTGAAACTTCAATACAGCGTGCTCGGGCCAGAACACTATCAGGTTGAATAATCTCATACAAAATCGCAAGTCTCGGTTTAGGATTGGTCAGAAGTAGATAATAGCTCGATTTTGGATGGATCGAAGAGAGCAACACGCCCGAAAATTTATTGGGAGGGTCACGACAACGAGAGAGGTCATCTTTTCCAACCCCACCGTAGATCGAAGAACGTGACGGCTAAGGCCCTGTTTGGTAACCATCCAAACAGGGCCAAATTCTCGATTCTTTGTTAGGAATCCGCCGCTTAATCGCGTTTGGTAAAATTTTGTTTAATAGATTGGGAATAGAATCAAAAAAAAAAAAGTTGATTCTTGTTCCGGAACGAATTTGAGAATCAAAATCAATAAATTTTCTTGTTCCCTTCGGCCATCTCGCGACCGCCGTCCACCACCGCCCGCCACCGTCCGCCATCCGCCACCGCCGTCCACCGTCGTCGCCGGCCACCGTCCGCTGCCGCCGGTCCGGCGAGCTCGCCGGAGGCTTGCCCAGCCACCGGCCAGGCTCGGCCTCCCGTAACCGGCGAGGCCGAGCCTCGCGGTGGCTGGCGGGCCTCGCCGGGCCGGGCGAGGCCTCGCGGGGATCGGGCGTGGGCCGGAGAGCCTCGCGACGCCCGCCCCACCGGTGGCCAGCGAGGCTCGCCCGGCCTCGCCGGTGGCCCGGCAGCCTCGCCTAACCCCGACGAGGTCGGCCGCCCACCGGCGGGGCTTAGCCTCGCTAGATCCGCTCGCCGAGCCTCGGCGGGGGCTAGGCGAGCCTCGCCGGCCACGGCGAGGCTCGGGCCGACGAGGGCCGGGCTCGTCGAGGGCCGGCGACGCTCCGGTGAGGTCACCCGCCCTTGTTTACCGGGTCGTCGGTTCGGCGACCGACAAGAAGAAGAAGAAGAAGATGAGAAAAAGAAAAAAAAAAAAAAAAAAAAAAAGAAAAAGAAAAGAAAAAAAGGAAAATGAAAAGGAAAATGAAAAGAAAAAAATGAAAAAATGAAAAAAAGAAAAGAAAACAAAGGAAAAAAGTAAAAAAATTATTTAAAAATTAAAAGAAATTGATTTGGGAATGTAATTAATGAACACGATATCAAACGCAATTTATTCCGAATAAAAAATTTTAGACAGATTTACCAAACAAAGCTTAAAATGCTTAGAATCGGTTAAGTAATAAAAAAGATCAGTTTGATCGAATCAGCTCCTAGGAACAGAATCGTTATCAAACGCGCCCTAACTAAAAGATAGAAAAAAGCAGCTACCGAAAGAGATTGATTGGTTCATTCCATGCTCTGAATGACGACGACGACGACTATCGATCATGACATCACCAGATTCCTCAAAAACTCATCCATGGCTTTAACTGAGGACCCCTCTCCCTCCGTCACCGCCCTCCTGATCTTCTCCCTCGCCTCCATGGCTCTCTCCTCAACTCCTTCCCTTTCCCGCCCTCCGCATCGCCCACCGCCACCTCGATCGCCCTCCTCACCTCCTCCCGGCTCACCTCCGCCGCCGCGCCCCTCGCCAGCTCGACGCAGACCCCCATCTCCTCCGCCATCATCTTCGCGTTGTACGCCTGCTCCCCTGCCATTGGCCACCCGATGATCGGCACCCCCTGGCTCAGGCTCTCCATCGTTGAGTTCCAGCCGCAGTGGCTGAGGAACGCCCCGGTCGACCTGTGCCGCAGGATCTCCAGCTGTGGTGCCCAGTCCCTCACCAGCAACCCCTCTTCTTCTTCTTCTTCTTCTCGTCTACCCTTGTGACTCGCTTCTCGAACCCTGGTGGCAGCCACTCGTCCCTCATCTCGCCCCCATGTCGAACCCGAGGGGCGGCCTCATGACCCATATGAACGGCCTTTCGCTCGCCTCGAGCCCAGCGGCAAGCTCCTTCGTGTTGGACTCGGTTATGGTGTTTTGGGAACCGAAGCAGACGTATACGACGGAGCCCGGAGGGTGCTCGTCGAGAAACTCGACACATCTCTCTGGGGCGATCCCGAGCGGCTTTCCAGGGCGATGTTCAGAGATGGAAGTCGAGGAACCTGAAGAGTCGTCGTTCCTGACGATCGCGTCAGGAAGAAGGGGACCGATGGTCCAGACCGGGAGCTTCACCAGGTTTCTTAGGGCCGCCGCTCCGAGCGGCTCAAATTCCTCGGACGTGTTGCACAACCACCCGCTCGAATTGAGAGTGAGCTCGAACTGAGGCCGGAGGAATCTGGACCACACGTCGTCCCCATCCGCCTCCCTGATCATCGCCACGAGGTGCGACTTGTCGAAGAGGCATCGTTCTGGGAACGCCGGGACTATGAACTTGCCGGACTCCGTCCCGCGGTGTGGGAGGTGGAGCCACATGGACACGTACGCCGAGGTCCCATAGGCCCCGCAAGTGGTGAAGGTGTAGTTCCTCGTCCCGAAGGCCTTGGCCACATCCGCTGCCCAGCCGAAGAAGATGTCGGAGATTATGCAGACGGGTGGCCGCCCATCCTCCCGGCAGGTTATGTTGGCAACCAAACTTTCCAGGGGAGCTCTCAAGCTCAGCGACGCATAGCAGAGGTCTAACATCTGGGTCAGCGGCATGTTCTCGATGCTCTCTGTGTTGGACGGCAGGCCGTGGGCGGAGGGGTCGAAGGCGAGCTCTGCGAAATTGATGGCCTTGAGCGTGGGGTCTGCCATGGCAGTGGAACGAAGGCGGCGCACGTTAACAGGAGTGCTGGCCACGGTGATGGTGAAGCGGCTTCGTCGCCGGATTCGCCTGGCAAGGGCAAGGAACGGGATGAGGTGGCCGTGAGCCATGTAAGGTAGCATCACGATGTGACCACCGTCGTCCGAAGGGGCCATCTGATTCTTCTGTTTTCACCTTTGGTCGATTGATACTGAGAAGTGCAGAGTAGCGTTCACGATCGAATCCTTTTGATCCTTCTCTTGTGGTGGTCTCTTCGTTGGCTGCTTCTCGAGGTCATTATCACTCGTACAAAGATGCGCCGTAATGTAAATAGACCCAACAAACGATAGGTCAAATCAAGTTTGGATCTGGTGAAAGGTGGTTCGGCTCAAATTAATAGTTAACTCGATTTTCATCTATTCATATATAATATAAATCTAGTTATCCGATCCAATCTAGTTATCAAACACTTTGATACAGAATTAAAGTGGATGCGCATATTAAAAACCATAATTAAAATATATTTAAAGTTAGGCCATCCATATGACTTGGGCCACCCACATGATCATTATTATAGCCATTCATTTTGTGGGTCCATTCATTCTTTACGTCTTCAATTATTGGCTTGGTTTCTTCTTGTCTTTTATTCTCTTCTCTTTTCAAGAACCTTTTTGTTTTTTTAGTTGGACTCTTTTTAAGAACTTCCCTTTTTTGGTCGGAAGATAGTTGTTGTTACTAATTTGTTGTTGAGACGCAACTAAGTTTGAAATCATCACAAAACAAAACCCATAATGGCTAAGGGGGATATAAAACTCAATTATGAGGAAGGTGTTTGTTCCGATGGGCTTTTCTATCTAGTTGATTGGCTTGTTAGTTTCTCTAGACACATAGATTCTGAGACTCTTGAGTTGGGCCAACAGTACTTTGCAATCCTCTAAAATTGCTTCCACAGTCCACGGGGCCAACATTACTTTGCAATCCTCTAAAATTGCTTCCACAATCCATGGGCTCGATACTAAGCCCATCAAGCCCTCTACCACAGATTTGTTATCGGTATGTACTTCCATCTTAAAGTTTAGAACAGATTTGCATGACAACGTTTCTATTCTCTATTTCTTTATTATCCTGGAACAGGTTTGGAACAAAAATTCATTTGGTAATATAATTTCATTTTTCTATTTTTGGAACAAATTTTTATTCCAAAAATAGATTAGGAGTAGAAATCAAAAGTTAAATTTTTTAGCTTTTCTATTTTTGTAATAAAAATGAGAAATCAAAACTTTCTTTATTGTTCACTCATCGCTCGTGGGATGCCGAATGCCCGCCGCTGGTCCCTAGCCGCCTGCCACTAGTCTCGGTTGCCCACTGCTCGCCACCGATCACCGGCCATTGAACGCTAGTCGTTAGCCATCGAACTCTAGCCGTTTGTCATTGACTGCCAGCCGTTGGATGTTGGATGCCTGTCGATCATTGGTCGCTCATCGCCAACCACCAAACACAAGAGGCCCACCGTTGATAGTGAACATCCCTCGCCGATCGCTTGTCGGTCACCATCGGCCGTTGGACTTCAGCAATTGGCAACCCATTGCCAACCATTGGTTGTTGGTCGTTGGCTACTTGTTGTTGGTCGCCAGACTCTAGCTTGGCCACCCGCCATTTGCCTGTTGGCCACCTGCCGGACTCCAAATGTCGGCTGCCGGGCGTCGGACTCCGACAACCCACCATCAATCGCCGAACGCCGGATGCCAATTGTCGGACAACAAACTTCGATCACTGAATGTCGATCGTTGCTGCTCTTATAAATAGAAATTTTATTCTTTTATCAAATGAATTTTTACTTTAGAAAAAGAAATTTTGAATCGTTATCAAACATGTTTCTTTGCTGAGAAACTCGTATATGAAATAGAAATTGAGAAATCAATTTTTGGTCAGAAATTGATTTCTATTTCAGAAATTTTGTCATGCGTGCTCTTAGTTGAAGCGTATATGGGGACTTTCTCTCTCTTGCCTTCGCCAATCTTGACAAAGCCGCATGGAGGGCTAAAGCTTCCATTTTTATGGTTGAGTCTGTGTTGATCTTCTCTATGAAGCCATCTATGAGGATCTCGTCTTTGCTCCTATAGATCCCGACCTTTGATCCCTCCCTTTATTCTTCAGTCCACAATCCATCCATGTTGTACTTTAGGGAGCCTTTTGTTGGAGATACCCATTTTGCAGTGTGTTTGTGAGTTTGTTGTTACGATTTCATTTTTTAGGGTTCCATTGGTTGTAAAGCTCAAAATCCGTGCCCGCTTCATTCACAGCTTCACGTGATCCTGGTGTTTTAGTTTTGAAGATTGTAGAGTTTCTTATCTTCTAGATCTACCAGAGAACTCCAGCTACCAACTCCTTCAATTGAGGGTTGCTGCAATAGGTAAAGATTTCAAATAGCCATTTATCTATTCTAGTGATGTTTTTGGGGGAAAGATTCAGCCTTAGCTTAGGGTTAGACCAGATCTCGTGCATCCATTGATAGAGGAGGAAGAGGTGTTTGGGCATTTCTGGCATTTAGTGACAAATTGGGCAGCTTTGATAAGGTATCATCTTCCTCCTATGGAGGTTCTCCTTTGTTGGTAGCACATTAGCACACAAGCTCCATATAAAAAATTGGATTTTGGGGTGGATGTGGAGGTCCCAGATCAAGTTCCATAGCTTTTTGGGGGTTTGGTATGATGAGGATGTGTGAGATGTGGTTTGGCTATCTTGTTGTTTGTTTGCTGTTGTATCTACTTTTGACTAAGTAGATGTTGGATCTGTTGTTTGTCATATGATTTTGTCTTTCTTCATAGTGTGACTAAGCGGAGTTGCAAGGATTTCTTTTACTAAGTCATCGTCAAACAAGGTCGCTAGCTTATACACATCCCACTGTTTGGGCTCTTGGTCAATTAACTCAGCCACATATTGGGATTATTCTTAGTTTATAAGTCCTCCAATGTATCCTCACGCTAACCATTTGTCTTCTCTCACTCTAATTTGTGATCCATCTCCCACTACCCATTAGTTTACTGCTTTATCACCTCTCTTCCTTGTAGTAAACTTTGCCATTCCCAAAACAATCTAGATCCCTTGTTTGCCTTCATGAAATATGTTGAAGAGAAATATAAGCCTTTCTAATAGTTGGCTCCGAAGGCTGAAGGGGCTTGTATGAGTCTTCAAGTATGTTTTTCGAACATGGCCTTTTTAAAAGCAATAAGGTCCTTAAATCCCAAACCCCTACAATCTTTCCTATTTTTAAGCACCTCTCATTTCTCCCAATGAATACCTATGTTTGCATTGATTCTTTTTTCCACCAGAATGTGACAATCTTTTGTTCAATTGATCTACAAATCGATATGAGGATCTTGAAAATAAATATAGCATATTGCGGCAATGCCTGTACAACCATTTTAATGAGGATTTCCTTCCCCGCCTTTGACATTATGTTTTCTTTCCACCCTCGAGTTCCATATTGACCCTCGCTTGAACCCATGCAAACATCTCTTTCTTCGATTGTCCCCAATCTGATAGAACACCAAGATATTTCCATGTTTTTTTTTGGATGATACGGACTCTTAGTTCTTTTGCCATGCTCCTCCTTAATTGTTGTGGGCTATAGTGGCTGAAGTAAATGATGGATTTGTTAAAGTTAATTGCTTGACTCGATGCATAAAAATATTGGTTCAAAAGGTTTGCCATATTCTGACACTCGTTAATTGTACTATCGAGAAGGAACATCACATCATCTGCAAATAGTAAGTGTGTGAGTGTTGGATAGCTTCTATTTAGTTTGATTCATTTCACACTTCTGTCCTTGAGTGCTTTTTGTATAAGGAAAAATAGCATATTAGTCATAATAATGAATACTAGGGAGAGAGAGAGGGTCCCCTTACCTTAATCCTCTAGTCAACTTGAATGCTTAGAGAGGTTCCACATTCACTTTGATGCTGAATGTGGCTGTTGAGATGTATGTTTTCACCAAAGAAACCCAGTGATCATTAAAGCCCATCTTAGTCATGAACTCACACAAAAAATCCCATTCCACTCGATCATATACTTTCTCCATGTCAAGATTAAGTACTGTAAGAAACTTCCTTTTCCTTTTCCTAATTCTCAATTAGTGCAACACTTCTTGGACTATTAATATATTATCTTGTACTTGTTGTCCACCTATGAAAGCACTTTACTCCATTTCTATCAATTCGTGAAGCCAGGGTTTCAACTTATTTGCCATTACTTTGGATTATCTTGTAACTGAAATTACAAAGACTGATGGGCCTATATTGCACTATAGATTCTACGTTAGCCACTTTTGGAATAAGGATAGAATGAGTATTATTGAGGGAAGGGTCTAGAGTACCTAAAACGAAGAAGTCATCAATCATTTTATGCATTTCTCTTTGAATCAACTGCTAATGTTGCAGATAGAATTGTCCATTCAAGCCATCTGGACCTAAGGCTTTACTGACCCCCAACTGAAACACTGCTAATTTCACTTCCTCCATTGTAACTTTCCCTGTTAAAGTTTCATTCAATGCCTCTCCTACTATGCAAGGGTATTGATCCAATATCAATTGAAAGTTCCTAGGGCCAACTGTGCCATAAAGATGTTGATAGAAGGTTACAATATGTTCTTTAATTACCTCTGGATCCTTGCACCAATTATGGTTATCAAATTTCAGCATAGTTATTCTATTATGTTGCCTTCTTTGCACCGTTGTAGTTTGAAAAAACTTCGCGTTTTTATCTCTCCATCTTAGCCACTTTATCCTCAACCTCATTCCCTATTACATCTCTTCCTATCTCCATAGTTGCTCAATTTGCATCTTGAGTTGTTGCGTTTCTTCATTTCTTGATCCTCTTTCCTTTGTGTTGGTAATCTTTGTGAGCTCTTTTTTAAGGTCCTCAATCCTTCTATAGGCATTTGAATGTTTATGTTTGCTTCACTTGGCTAAAGCTTTAGCAACCTCATTTAGTTTTCTAGGCAAATTTAGTTGATCATTCCACATGACCTGCACTATTTCTCGGCATTCAGCATCTTCTATCCAGTAAGCTTCAAATTTGAACTCTCTTCTTCTTTTAGTTAACGGAGGATATAGTGATAGTAATATAGGGATGTGATCTGAGCTAATAGCAGTAGGGCATAAGCTTTCATATATAAGAACATAACTCTACATTCAATATTGTAAAGAACCCGATGCAACCTCTTTTTAACCAGCTCCTCCCCCTCTTGGTTATTTGCCCAAGTAAAGGCACATCGTTTGCTTTCCACATCCATGAGTGCACAATCATTTAGCAAGTCCCGTAAGGTTGCCACTCTATAATAGTCCATCTCCCTTTTACCATACTTCTTCCATTGATACAAAGTTCCATTCTAAGTTGCCGTGATAGCTAGAGTCTTTCTTGGTAGTTTGTAGAGGCATGAAAAAGATGAAATCCTCATCATAATGTCACTATTCAGTTTTTTTACAAATGACCTCAATCATCTCGCCCGAGCTTGGTACTAGTCCAATGGACATATCATTGTTCCACATTAGAGCCAATCCTCCAGTAATTCCAATTGGGTTAACAACCATCAAATTTTGAAAATGTAGGCATTTCTTTACCCTTTCCACTACGAGCTCTTTATTTTTTGTTTCCATTAGAAATGCTAAACTATGCTTTTCTTGAGCCACTAATCCTCTAGAATGCTGGAATGTTAGGGAAGTGCCCAAATCTTAACAATTCTAGCTCAAGACTTTCATTTAAACTCTAGTGGCTTATTAAGGCTAGCCATGAAAGTCCACTCTTTCATTTCTCTGACTTCTTGAATCGGTGTATCTTGAAGGGTCCCCTCATCAATGAACTGAGAAAAGAAGTTTTGTTGTTCATAAGGACTAAAATGTTTCATTTTTTTTTTTTTGCCATATGAGCTTTCTTCCCACTGTTCTCTTTCTTTTGATATCCATTAGGTGCCATTGGATTAGATGCTTCCTTTATCATAAGGTGTTTCTCTTGTCATGTGAATTTCACCCCAAGAAAATTTAGGTTTGAATTGCTAGCCCTTTGGTGTTTCAAGACACTTTTCTTTGGCACAATAACCATGGCTAATGTATTCCTGTCCTCCTATTCATTTTGCTAATTAGTAGCTTGTTAGTTGCTATGAATAGGAATTTATGGTATTATTTTATCAATTTCAGGTTTTGGGCTCATTTCTCCATTGAAAATCTTCCAAAAGGGACTATTTTCCCTTGCTTCTGCCTTGATCCAGCAATCAAACTTACCCACTTTGTATTCTTCTAGCCTTGATTGTTTGTAAGGGATAATATTGCAGTAGGTTGCACCATGCCCAATATGTCCACAGGAGTAGCAAAAGTGTGGGAGTATTTCAAATTTAAAATCCACCCAAAATTTCTTGTTATCCAGGTTAACTATAGTCTTAGACCTCGGGTTTAGATAGATCTACATTCACCCTTGCTTTGCCCACATTTGCCTAACCAAATCCTTTGGTTTCCAGCTTTACTTCCTGCATTTTCCCTATTTTAGTGGCTATATCTGTGAGTGTTTGTTCAATTATTTGACCTCTAGGTAGGCCTAGATTATGTACCCAAAAGTCACAGTGTGTAAATACATAGGATTGGTCATGAGTATTAGGATCCCATCACTTTAGAATACGGAGATTGTTGGAGAAAGATCAAGGGCCAGAAGTTACTATATTTTTTTTTAGCTACAGATGTAAAAGTGAATGAGAATTGCCCCAGTCTTATCGTATCACACGAAATCGATTCTGATTTCCACTCTTTTCATTGTGATGAAGAAAGCTTGTAGATTCACATTTGACTTGGAATACAGTTTACTATAAGGGTTAACTCACACTCTCAATTTTTTTTTTTTTGCAGGTATATCTCCCTTTATCGTAACCACATCCTCCTTAGACCATAACTCTCCTAGACTCCTACAAAGGGCTACCAACCTCCTTTCCTACTCTTCTTTTTCATTCATTGTGACTTTATCAACAAGTTCTAACTTCTAAGAATACCTGGGTTTTGGTTGTTCTTTTGGGCCATTGAGATTTTGGAATCCAACATTTGCTGGGTGTTGGTGTCTTCCCCTTGCACGATGAGGGGGCTTCGAGCTTGAAGCTTCTAAGAATCGAGAGCTCACTAGATGGTTTTCTAATAGTTTCTGGGTTGCGGCCCCTTTACCTTATGCAAAGAGGGAACCTCCGAAGTACAAATTTCTAGGATTGAGGGGAGCTCTTAACTGGAAGTTCCGACATTACATTATGTAGTAATGGAACAGTATTTGCATTTTTGGGTTTTTAGGGTTTTGTAACTATAAGAACCGGTTCTTCCTTTTTAAATGATATTGATATGGTTTTTGTGCCATGGGTGAGAAAAGTAAGAGGAAGCTATGGGAATTGATTTAGGGTTTTAGGAACTTTGGTTATTGGGGTAGACTATCACCATTGGGATTGGGAATAGCTTACCTAGGTGAGAGGAATTCTCCTATGGCGGAAGAGAGTAGCGACACTCTTTTTAAGAACTTGACATACCATGGAAGGTGTGTTGGAGAAATCTTTCCAGAATATTTTGAAGCTGACAAAACGTTTCTATCAGTCTAGTCTGGATATTTGCAGACCGTCTCGTTTAAAGTCCGAAGACTTTATGATCACCGAGATCAAGACTCAAGACTCAAGACTTAAGACTCAAGATTATTCTCATTGACATTCGTTCGATCCAAAGTGACGAAGGAAATCCAGAGTCAAGTATATGGTTGAGGATTTAATCCTATCCTCTGGAGAAGATCTCTTGGTTGGATAAATATAACGGATTCTTTTATTCGTATCTAGATCGATTGAAGATCCGGTGGTCGACAAAATATTCTTGGAAGGTTCTATTCTTGGAAACCAAGATCCTGATTGTATGGGTGAACATGATTGATGGGCTATCGTCAGGTTCCTTTAATAGCTCGAATGATCTTCTTAATTGATTCCGTCCAACGTGTAGATTGGAGGAATTCCTTTGGTAAGTGCCAACGGGTATGATGGCATAAAAGAGTATAAAAAGGAAGACGTTCTAGTTGTTTGAGTACGTGATCTATAGAGAAATTTCAGAGTCTGAAGCACCTTGATTATTAGTCGATACATGTCGACACCTGAAATTTTAATCATTCATCGCTTGCAAAAATATAAAAAAAAAAAGAGCCAAAAAGAAAACAAAAAAAAGAAGAAAAGAAAAAAAAAAGAAAAGAAAAAAGAAAACAAAACAAAACAAAAAGAAAAAAATGAAATGAAATGAAAAGAAAAAAATAGAAATAAAAGGAAAACGAAAAATAAGAGAAAAAACATAGAAAAGGGGGGCTGGGGCGAACGGTTTGAGGGGGGCCATTTTTCCAGATCTACTTTTTCTTTCGCTCACGATCTCTCTCGAAAATTCTCTCTGGACGTTTACCTCTCCCACCGACTTTCCCTTCTCGTCTTCGCGTGCTTTTTTCCTTTGGCCGCACCACCTTCGTCGGCGTTCAGCCTCTCGCCGGTGAGCTTTCCGGTGTTGTCAACCGTTCTCAACACTTTTCTGCCCTTCCTCAAGTCCCAGGCGGCTGTGATTAACCGGAAAAGTCACCGGTGATCTTTTTGTACCCAATCCGGTGGCTGTTCCGTCCAGTAGCAAACCGGAGCAAATCCGGTGTCATCTTCAGCATCTCCGATGGGGCAACGACCGGTGAAGGAGTTCTAATAGCGAAGTTCAGCCTCGAAGATAGAAATCCGAAGCTCGATCGACGGCGGTGACGACAACGGCTTCCGATCATCTTCCTGTTCATTACCTACCGTCGGAGTTTTTCTCGACTCTGTCTCTGAGGATCGGAATCCCTCGATCCGGCTGGCTTGAGCAACTGCCGGTTAAGGAGTTGGACGTACGAGGCTCGGATCTGCGCTGAGTTCAGAGAAGGTTTGCCGACGATTTTTCTCTCGATCAAGTTATTTCCAAGGGTTTTCCATCTCAACTCGCGTTTTCTTTGTTCCCTTCGAACATGCGCTTTTTCACGCCGACGGACGATGGAGGATCCTCCTCTTGTCGATTCAGCCATTGAACCGACTGAACTTGACATCTTCCTGAAACGAGACCGGAAACCATTGGATTTGCCGCGCCCGCAAGAGAGCACGAGTTTGTTCTACAACGTCGGAAGGAACGCTCTCTTCAATAGGTCGTGGTTCCCGGCGATTGGTGAAGTCAGGTGAGGTGCTTATTTCGCTTCTTTTAAATTTTTATCAGCTCTGTTGAGGGTAGACTCTGATCAGTTCTGTTGAGGGTAATGATCTCAT
The DNA here is from genome assembly GCA_017140185.1 of Eucalyptus polyanthemos subsp. polyanthemos. NCBI lineage: Eukaryota > Viridiplantae > Streptophyta > Magnoliopsida > Myrtales > Myrtaceae > Eucalyptus > Eucalyptus polyanthemos. The sequence continues at coordinate 27,258,415 of CM029464.1, read as the reverse complement.
TTTGTTTGCAATTTTGTCGAGCGGTTTATTTTTTCAAGCAGCTTGAGTGTTCTTTCCATGGGCAGAAAGTTAGTAATTTACATTTCGCCATGTTTTGAAAGTTGGATTGATGTCTCTGTTTTGTATTACTCTATGCCATTCTGGTGTTAATAGTACTTCATACTACTTGCTTACAACCTGTTTGATAGAAAGCCTGACTCCGTTGCCAATAGTTCCTATTGCATTCTGTTTACCAACGCCTTGATATTCAATTGAAATTGCGTTGATTGTGTCTTTGCTGGAGTTGAATCTTACATGAGAACCCCTTAAATGAAAATGAATTGATTCATGCACCTTTACTTCTTATGCTTCACTATACGTCGTTTTGTTTACTGTGCCCAATTGCAAACACATTATAAAAATGTTGCTGGTCAGTATGCTGCATATGCTGGAAGTGCTTGTATTTGTCCTGAATCTCGGTTATACATTGATGGCATTGAAGATGCTGATTTGTTCAGCGTGAATGTACATAAGTGATGTCTGACAAATTTTGATTGCTCATCTCTCTAGATAAAAGTAAGCTATTACGCTTTCTCATATCATATGCTGATGAGATTGATGTTTCTGTTTGAAATAATGGCGACTTTTCTTTTCTGGTGGGTGGGAATAGAGAATTTTGTTATTGCCAGTCTTCCATCGACACTAGTTTAGAATACGTTGATATCGAAGGACCGGATCATTTGAACAAATGCGTTTGATTGTTTATGCTCAAGTTTTTCCGAATGTCTTGTTTAGATCACGGAACCTTGGTATAGATTTAAAACCGTCATCGTTGCTCATCGTGGCAATACTTCTTGGTCACATATAAAGTCTGTAAATATTATATGCAGTTCAATTGCACATGTACTGCATTACTTTTCTCTCTACCTATATAGAGTGGTAAGCGGATCGTGTAAATCTCATTCTTGTTGTTTAGATCCTTGACCGTAGCATGCATCAAACAGATTTTCATATCTACCAATGGGTCCGCAAGATTATTAGGATTTGTTCTTGACGAGTTTCCATCATTAAATGGAAGAGAAGTGTCACATTGTAAAGATATCCCACATCCTTGTAATGCGAGTAAAGGTTTATATTTTGTGTAACCTTGCATTCATTCCTCTTATAAAGTTCAAATCAATCGTTCATGCTCTACTCTAGAGAGTTCATGTTGCTGATTTGAATGTCTTGATTCTTTGATATTAATCAAATCATGCAATTTTTTTAGATTTCTTCATAATAGCTGCAAGTTTCATGTCTTGATATGACTACTCCCTTCTGATGTTGGCTTGACTGACTCACCTAAAGATTTTGTTTTAAGATGCATTTGCTTGCTGGTTTTACGATCTATGTCTGTCTATCCTTCATTAGATCCGATTTTTTTTTTTTTTTTTTTAAATTTAAGGTTGTAGATGAGTTCATTTGATATCACATCCTTCATGAGATTTGTAATACAAGTTGCAAGTGTTCTAACAATGTATGATTTGCGTGAATTGAGCGTCGTTTTCCATGTTAATCGCATGCATGAATGTGTCTAAAGTTCTGCTACAATTGGTGCACTCCATTACATGACTATATTTTGTCATTTTTTTGTATGGGCTCATATGACCAAATTAGGTTTAGACTCCTCATGAGAAATGTTCCTCAGGCCATATTCTACATAGACGATTTTTCTTAAGGTTTTTGCAGATCATTAAGTCATCAAAAATTAATCGTGTTTGGTGATGGTCATGCTGAGTTGAAGGCTTAAGGGTTAATTTGTTTGGGCCTTTTAAGGGTCAAATCATGCCTCATTGTCTTCTTAACATTTGAAACACGTGTTACAAGTTTCGCATTAATGCATGGCATATCATATTTGGATCTCGCTTGATGAGAACATCATGCATCCATTTGGCTAATTGCAATTGAAATTTGTCAAGCATGACATTCTTAGTTCCAAGTCACTTTGCAACATTAATGAATCGTGTGACTTCTTTGCATTCTGATTTAGGGTTAAATGTTTATCCAAACCTTTTTTCGCATTCAACCTTATGTCATGTGCAAGTTTTACATTTTTTGTATATTGTCTAGGTGGTCTCACGAACCTTTAAACATGCCTTGTATTTTGTCTTGTTTGTGACTTGATTTTGTTGGATACATGTTCATGTCTGATGCTTATGCCTGTTTGTTGTAATAATGATTTTTATGTGTTGTCTTAGTCATGTAAGATGAGGCAATGGATTCTTATTCCTTAGACTAGGTTTAGAATAGGATCCTGAACATGGATAAAGCGTGAAGATGGTGAAGGTCGATGTCCATTCCGACCATTGTCATGTAATATTCGTTTTCCCGACATATGTCTCGGGTTCCATGCATTGTATAAAACCCGACGAGTTGCGGGTTTTCTTTCTTTCTTTTTAATTGTTTTCTCTTTTATATTTTTTTAGGACTGCCTGATAGATTTACTGTTTTTCCTTGATTGCTTGCTTAACGTTTTGCAATTTTAATTTCATTGGTTGTTTTCCTTTCTATTTTTTTAGAAATAGAATAGCATGAAAATGATCAACCACGCATGATCACTTAGCCTAAGAATTGATGATCCCGAAAATGTAAAAAGAAACGCATGGACATGTTAGGAAAAATACAACATACTGTTTAGGTACCGAAAGGGCGCTAATAGCAATATTAGCGTAATCCAAGTCCCCGAACCTAGATATCTGGTTGCGTAGAAATCGAGGGAACACTCCCGACTCTCGATTGGGTTTCTAGTCGACCCCCCGAAAATGAGGCTAGTGGCGACTCCCGTCTATTTTTATGTTGTCATAAATAAGTAGATCGTATAAATAAATCCGCTGTCACGCGGGGTATGAGTTTCGATGAAACTCACTATGGTTTAGCATACTTGATATGGGAATAACCCAAATGATGAAGTGATGCCATCCTAATGGGTGAAGCGTACTATCAAGAGGGCTACCATAGTAAAAGTACCCTTAAATTCGATATCCACATTCGACTCCTTTTTTTAGGTGTGTCTCTTATGTGGGTATGGATCGTGACATTTTGTTGTCACGCGGGGTACGAGTTTGGGAGAGCTCGCGATCTCGTGGAGGGAACTCATGAGAGGCTTGATCCAAAAGACGAAGTGATGACGTCTTTTGGAATGCAAGCCGTGAGGGAACTTTTGTGATCAAATACCCCTAAATCCGACCTTTCCCCCTTTTCTCTCCTCGCGATAATGAGGGATTCGAGGGCGGCGAGATTGGGTCGCGACAATACATTTTGAGCGAAATTGTATACACAGAGAGTGTCTATACTTGGTGATACCTTGAGTGAGTGTGGTAGATAATCTACATCGAGAAATCAAGGAAGATCAACGCTGTAACATCTCTTTGTTCATAATGGAATCCAGCTAATTGGCTGTCAGTGCAGAAGAGTGGACGTAGGCTTGAATCAAGCCGAACCACTATAAAACCGTGTGTTCAATTCTCTCTTTCCTTTACTCAGTCTTACGTTGATTATTATTTGTCGCAAATCCTTCAACTGTCTAAGTATTGTGCAATTATCAAGAAAATCTTTTATATACCTATTCACCCCCTCTAGGTACTCGTGATCGGCTATATTAATTGGTATCGAACTCGTGTTCTTACTTTATTTGAAGTGTTTTACTTCGAGTAAAAGATCCATGGCTAGTATGCTAGCATTGTGGTCGGTGGAAGGGCAAAGCAATACCAGACCACCCTACTTTGATGGAAAGGATTACAACATCTGGAAGAACAAGATGAAAGCTTTCCTACGATCAAAGGATCCTTTGGAATGGGACGTTGTGGAAAGAGGAATCACTCCTACTGCTGCATCAGTCTCTAAAAGAGGGAAAGAAACTGTTGAGACCAGCGGAATGACTCAGGAAGAGATAAACAAGAGACAAGCACTCGATGCAAAAGCAATTTACTCTTTATATTGTGCTTTGTCACCAACTGAATATAACATAATATCTTCTTGTGTTACAGCAAAAGAAGTATGGGACAGATTACATATCACCTATGAAGGAACGGATCGAGTGAAGGAGACCAGAATTAACATTCTCCTCGGTCAATATGAAGCCTTCAAAATGAAACCAGGAGAATCTATAACTGACATGTTTAGTCGTTTTACAGATATTGTCAATGGTCTTGAGAACCAATGACAAAAAATTTCTGATCCCATGAAGGTAAACAAGCTACTGCGTGGACTCTCCAAGGATTGGAATCATATAAAGACTTCAATAAGAGAGACGCAAAGAATTATGCCACTATCTGTCGACGAGCTGATTGGAACTCTTCAGTCTTATGAAGTGGAACGAATTAATGAAGACGAAGATCCAAGAGGTAAGAAATCCATTACATTAAAATCAAATGATGATTTTGATGATACAGATTCTAGAGATGATCTGGACGATGAGGAGCTTGCTCTCATGATAAGAAGATTCAGAAAACTGAATAGAAAAGGAAGAAAGTTCAACTCAAAGAAACAAAGTTTCCAAAGACAGTAGACTAAGTCTGTTGATGATGAGGAACCAAACAAATATGTAGTTTGCTTCGAATGTAAGAAAAAGGGACACATTAGACCCAACTGTCCTCTTCTGAAGAAGAAAAGAGGAAAAGCTGAAAAGTTTTGAAAAGCTCTCAAAGCCGAAACCTGGAGTGATACGAGTGTGAAGAAAGTGATAATGAATATGCCAACATATGTCGATGGCACATTCGACTCGACTTCAGATTTTGGATTAGACTCAGACAGTGAATTTGAGGTAAGTGATTTTAAAATTCCTGTCAAAGTCTCTAAATATATTGATGAACTATGTTTTAGTCTTAAGACTTCTCTCAAAAGAATTTCCGAACTTAAAAAGGAAAACTCAGCTCTAAAACAAAAGGAAAACATTTTAGAAGAAATAGTTAAAAGTTTAGACTTGAATGTTTCTACTCCTAAAGAAAAAGAAGATAATCTTTTGAAAGAAAATGCTTTTTTAAAAACTGACTTATCAAATATTTCAAAGAAATTTTCGATAGAATCCGAAAAACTTGAAAAAGTTCTTTCAGTTCAAAGACCTTACTTCAATAAGTCTGGTCTAGGTATGACAGCAAAAACACTTCCCTTGATTGATTTTCCTAAAGTAAAAGAAAGAATTAAGAAAAGACCGTCGAGAGAGGCTTACAAAAATCATTTCAAGAAAGTTTTTGTAAAGTCTGTAGGTCGAAATGCTCTCAGGTGTTCAAAGTGTAACAGTTAGGATCACTTTGAAAAAGAGTGTCCTATGGTTTGGAAACCTGTTAAGAAAGTATGGCCTAATAATGTTTATTCTACTAACACCAAAGGACCCAAGAAAATTTGGGTACCAAAGAAAGCTTGAGACTCTCTTTTAAATGCAGGTCTCCATCAAGAAAAATGTAAAGTGGTATCTTGATAGCGGATGTTCAAGACACATGACAGGAGACTCAAATTGCTTCATAAAGCTTGTTCAAGTAAATGGTGGAAAAGTTTCATTTGGAGGAAATGGCAAAGGAAGTATTGTAGGATTTGGAACTGTAAAAATTGGAAATCTCACAATAAGCAATATTTCTCTAGTGGAAGGACGCAACTATAACCTTCTCAGCATTAGCCAATTGTGTGATACTGGTTTCAAGATCTCATTTCAAGAAGGAATATGCTCTGGAATCAGTAAAGACTCTACTCAGTCTTTCATGGGTCGAAGACATGGAAATATCTACCTCTTAGACTTGAAATTAAATGAATCGCAATGCCTAATCTCAATTCAAGATGAAGCAAGCTTATGGCACAGAAAGCTTGGTCATGTCAACATGAAGCAATTAGCCAAAATCTCATCAAAGCAGCTTGTTCGAGGTCTACCCAAATTACCATACCAAAAGTCCGATCCATGCACACCATGTATTCGAAAAGGGTAAGAAATTCATTTAAGCCAATAAATCATGTCTCTACTAATCATGTACTACGCTTGCTGCATATGGATCTCTTCGGACCAACCAGAACCCAGAGTATTGGAGGTAAGAAATATTGCCTAGTAATTGTGGACGATTACTCCCGTTTTACTTGGGAATATTTCCTTGCAAGTAAGTCAGAAACCTTCTCGTATTTTGAAAAATTTGCTAAAAAGGTTCAAAATGAAAAATGATGTGTTATCTCAAGTATAAGAACAGATCATGGAGGTGAATTTGAAAATCAAGATTTTACAAAATTGTGTGATGAATCTGGATTTAAGCATGTGTTCTCCTTTCCATATACTCCTCAGCAAAATGGAGTTGTGGAAAGAAAGAATAGATCTCTTCAAGAAATGACTAGAACTCTTTTAATTGAAAGTAAAATTTCTTCACGATTTTGGGCTGAAAATTTTGTTTTTCAACAGCATGCTATATCATCAATAGAGTCTTCCTAAGACCTATTCTAGAGAAAACCCCTTATGAGTTATTCAAAGGTAAGAAGCCAATTGTTTCATACTTTCATGTGTTCGGTTGCAAATGCTTTATATTGAAAAATGCAAAAGATCGGGTTAGTAAGTTTGAAGAAAGATCAGATGAATGCATCTTCCTTGGATATTCTACATCAAGCAAAGCCTACAGAGTCTATAACAAAAAGAGCCAGTCTGTGGAGGAGTCAATGAATGTCAAATTTCAAGACTCTACGCAAGATGAATCTAGTTAGACTCAATATGAAGAGTCTGAACTTACTCCAGACCTTCCAAAGCTTACAACTCAAGAAGTATCTCAGACTCTGGAAGACCAGCATCAAGATGTTCATGAAGATTCAGATAAAGAAAGAGATCATCATCCAGACAAATCAACCAGTAACTGGAAGCATAAGTCCAGTCATCCCAAAGATCTCATTATCGGCGAAATTAATGAAGGAATTCGCACCAGATCCAAAAGATGTGAAGAGTCTAGTGCTGTGGCTCTCATTTATGAAATTGAACCAAAAAACATAGAAGAAGCTTTATCTTATGAAAGCTGGATCGAAGCTATGCAATAAGAGCTCAGACAGTTCAACATTAATGATGTCTGGGAATTGACATCTAAACCAAAAGGTAAAACTGTTATTGGAGCCAAATGGGTGTTCAGAAACAAGATGAATGAAAAATGAAAAGTCGTACGAAACAAAGCAAGACTCGTGGCCAAAGGATATACGCAAGAAGAAGGAATAGACTATGATGAGACTTACGCTCCTGTAGTAAGGTTAGAAGCTATTCGACTATTACTTGCGTTTGCTTGTTATAAAAATTTCAGGTTATTCCAAATGGACGTCAAAAGTGCGTTCCTAAATGGATTTATCCATGAGGAAGTTTATGTGGAACAACCACCTGGGTTTGAAGACCCAAAGAAGCCCCGACTCGTCTTGACTGAAAAAGGCATTGTATGGTTTAAAGCAAGCACCTCGAGCTTGGTACGACGAACTAATCTATGCGGGATGAGTTTGAAATGAGTATGATGGGAGAATTAACATTCTTTCTTGGTCTTCAAGTAAAGCAATTGAAGGAAGGAACTTTCATTTACCAAGAAAAATATGCTAATGATCTTGTCAAAAGATTTAGATTGGAAAATTGCAAAAAGACTGATATACCAATGTCAAGTTCTTTGAAGATAGACAAAGATGAAGAAGGGAAGAAAGTTGATCAAAAGTTGTACAGGAGCATCATTGGTTCACTTCTTTATCTTACTGCTTCTAGACCTGACATTTTGTTGAATGTTTGCATTTGTGCTAGGTTTCAATCAGATCCTAGAGAATCCCATCTCAGTGCTGCAAAACGTATTATTAAATACGTTGCTTCATCTTCAAGCATCGGTCTTTGGTATCCTAAGAAGGGAGACTTTAATCTTCTGGGATATTCAGACGCAGATCTAGCCGGTTGCAGAGTCGATAGAAAGAGTACTTCAGGAACTTGCCAGTTGCTTGGAAGCAGGACAGTGTCTCGGCTTTCAAGGAAACAAAGCACTGTGGCTCTCTCAACAACAGAAGCAGAGTATGTAGCTCTTGGAAGCTGCTGTTCGCAAATTCTATGGATAAAACAACAGCTACAAGACTTTGGGATTGAGACTTTGGGATTGAAGACTCATGCACAGAAATCAAATGTGACAACACCAGCGCAATCAATCTCACTAAAAATCCAATCCTTCATTCAAGAGTAAAGCATATAGAGATTCGACATCACTTCATTAGAGATCATATTCAAAATGGAGAAATCTCGATTCAATTTGTTGATTCAAAAAGTCAACTAGTGGATATATTCACAAAGCCTTTGGAGAAAAATTAAATTCGATTTTATCCGTTCCAGACTCAACATTTTGAATCTCGAGGAAGTTAAAGTCTAGAGACTCTCCAACCCTCAGACTCTAAACCGTCAGACTTAGACATTCATGGCTATAGACTGTAAGTTGATATTATATCTAAATTCGAAAAGGTACGATCTTTCGTTCAGTTAATTTATAATTTCCGTGAAAAACGAAATATTGTCTTTTCAAAATGATTAATTTTGGCAGTTAATGATTTTAAAAAGAGGTGTTTGTACACTTTCCTTGTGTCGATTGAACTTTCCTTTTCAAAACTGAGTTATATATATACAGTTTTCTTTTTCACCCAATCTTCAAAACCCTAAAAGGCATTCTCCTCCTAATCCGGTTTCTACTTTGTGTTCATCTTCGAGAAAGTTGTCATCTTTTCTTGGGAAAGCAAGTAAAGGAATCTTTCAACGACAAGGAAGGATGTCTTCTTCGAGGAAGTCTTCAAGAATCGCGAATAGGGGACCATAGAGAATGAAGGAGGGACCTACCCATTTCGATCTCACCGAAGAGGAAGAATTATCGAGTCAGCAAAAGAGTCCGATTCACTCTCCACCACGTCACTCAACGCCATCTACCCCATAAGGTGCGGGTCAACAACCAGAGGAAGAAATAATCGAGGACGCAGACCCTATAAGAGTCCAAAAACCCTATTTTATTTACAAGCTTTACTGTGCGTTGAAAAGTACTGGGACTCCGTTGAACTACGTGGATGATTTTCTTAAAGATAAGAATTATGGGAATGAGTATATCTTTTTGCGACGAATGGAGGATTTGGGAATTGTTCCCAAGGGAAAGGCTGAGGAAGCACTTGCGAACATTCCAAGTGACCCTCGTATGTCGGGACCAAATTCGACTGACGGGAACGATGATGATAAAATGTTCAGTGATTTTCAACCTAGAATGAGTGTTGCTGCGAAGGTGAAGGGAAAAAGAATGGAGTTGTTTAAATTGAAGGAACAGGAGAATTTGTTCTTCAAACTGCTGAAACGAGGGGTGATAAACCCTAGGAGTGTTGATTTCGATTTCTTGGATGTCATTAATGTGAACTTAAGGGAGAAGTTCAATCTGATTCAACTTGAGCAATTTTGCACCGATACCACAGACGGTTATGCGCAATTGACAACATACTTCTATTCGAATCTCAGCTTTTTAGATGCAAATAGAATATCATTCAGTGTTCGAGACCAAGACTATGTGGTAGACGTGGACATGTTGGCGGACATAATTGGAGTTGAACGAGGACGCTATCAACCGATCAAAGTCTCAATTGCTCGTGCCTCATTAGAACTTGTCAAAGATAGAGATATAGAGGGAAGAATCATCTATTCAAGGATGTGTGCCATCAATATCGTGCTGCACAAAATTGTGATCAATTGCATCAGGCCCAAGTCTACATCAAAGACTGATGTGTCTAATTCCGAGGCAAAATTGATGTACGCAATCAACTCAGGGAAGAAGTTCTCTCTCCCTCACACCATTCTCTTTCACATGTACGGAGTAATGTCGAAGGACAAGGGTCAATTGCCTTACCCTGGTCTGGTGACCAAGATCTTTAGACACATGAATATTGAACCGCCACATACGTTTTGTGTTAGACTGTGCGATAAGATGGTGGTAGGTTTGAAGATGTTGACGAAGATGCGTCTAAAAGGACTTTCCAAGGCAATGGAGAAATTCAGAGTGAAGACTCTAGTACCGTCTGCTTCAAAGAGAAAAAGGGAAGGAGGCCATTGGTGCCCCATCCAAAAAGAAGAGAACTCTCATCTTGGAGGATGAAGATGAGGAGGAAGATCTCACAATCTCTGCCTTGATAAGGACCAGACGTTCTGTACCTCAATCGACAGAACTTCAGAAGAAGCAGAGAGAAGAAGAGGAGCAAGCCAAGAACAGAGAAGAAGAAGAAGAGCAAAGAAGAGAAGGAGAAAGAAGCTGAAGAAGAAGGAGAAGAAGAGAAAGAAAAGTCTCAGCTGAATCGGAGAGAAGGGGAATCAAGATACGAGAAGAGCATGATCATCACTCTTCCCCATTTGAGGTCCTAGAGACAGGGGGAGTTGGCGAGCAAGAAAGGTCCACACCTCATGCTGCCAATAGTGAAGGTCTAAGACAATCTCTAGCAGATCCAGAAGAGTTTCAGGCTTCTCAATTGCCTGAAGAAGGACACGATACGTCAACACCAAATCTGCAAGATTATACATAAGCTCCATCGTCTGCATTCACTCCATCCGAGAAAGCAAATGCAAGTACACAGACGGACAATTCAACAGATTTTCGTCGTATTCTTGATGTTCTTCTGGAAATGTGGGGCCAAATCTATGCTCTGGACTGTGAAATTCAAGCCATAAAGAATGCTGGATAAGCATCTTCAGTTACCTTGGAGGACAAAATGAAAGACCTCACTCTACAACTTCAAGCCAATGCTAAAGGAGAGGAGGTAGCTAAACTAAGGGAAGACTTGAAGAGGCTAGAAGGCATAATCCAGTCCATGGGAGATTTCCAGATCGTGCGCATTCCCAAGCAGACCTGACTCCTTTCTCACCTTTTTTAATGATGACAAAAAGGGGGAGAAGCAATTTGAACCAATTTGAACTTTAATCTTTGACTTTAAATTTGTTTTTGTGGTTGAATATGTTTGTTTTTTAGTATGACTTGAGTGAACTTAGGTGTGAACTTGAATTTGATCGAAATTTGTGGATTTTGATGCTTGACTATTTGCATTTATATCAAGTGTTGTCATATGGTATTACTCATGAAAGACTAACCAATTTTCTATGGATGTAGAGTCGGGTTGTTTTATTAATCTTTATGAGATAGCCATATTGCTTGAGAAATATTTTTGCGGGTCAAAGTTGTTCAAATCTACGGGAAAGTTTTGTCACCATCAAAAGGGGGAGATTGTTGGAGAAATCTTTCCGAATATTTTGAAGCCGACAAAATGTTTCTATCGGTCTAGTCGGATATTTGCAGACCGTCCGTTTAAAGTCGAAGACTTTCGATCATCGATTCAGCACTCAAGACTCAAGACTTAAGACTCAAGATTATTCTCATTTGATCGTTCGATCCGTGTGAAGGAAATCGAGCCGAAGTATATGGTTGAGGATTTAATCCTATCCTCTCGGAGAAGATCTCTTGGTTGGATAAATATAACGGATTCTTTTATTCGTATCTAGATCGATTGAAGATCCGGTGGTCGACGAAATATTCTTGGAAGGTTCTATTCTTGGAAACCAAGATCCTGATTGTATGGGCGAACATGATTGATGGGCTATCGTCAGGTTCCTTTAATAGCTCGAATGATCTTTTTAATTGATTCCGTCCAACGGGTAGATTGGAGGAATTCCTTTGGTAAATGCCAACGGGTATGATGGCATAAATGAGTATAAAAAGGAAGACGTTCTAGTTGTTTGAGTGCGTGATCTATAGAGAAATTCTAGAGTTTAAAGCACCTTGATTATTAGTCGATACATTTTGAGCGAAATTGTATACATTGAGAGTGTCTATACTTGGTGATACCTTGAGCGAGTGTGGTAGATCATCTACACCGAGAAATCAAGGAAGATCAACGCTGTAACATCTCTTTGTTCATAGTGGAATCCAGCCAATTGGCTGTCAGTGCAAAAGAGTGGACGTAGGCTTGAATCAAGCCGAACCACTATAAAACCGCGTGTTCAATTCTCTCTTTCCTTTACTCAGTCTTACGTTGATTATTATTTGTCGCAAATCCTTCAACTGTCTAAGTATTGTGCAATTATCAAGAAAAATCTTTTATATACCTATTCACCCCCCTCTAGGTACTCGTATTAGCTATATCAAGGTGAAGTAATTTACATAGGATATTACAGGTGGGCCCAATCGCAGTGGTAGACTTGTAAATAAGTTGTACACTTGTGGTGATTCCATGCGAATCCTTGATTTAATAGATTGTGTTGGTTGATTATGGAGTGCATGGGAATGTCCTTCATAGAGATGTTTGTACTTTGCAAGTCTCTTTGTAGACGCTTTTTGACGTACAATTTTCTATTGAATCAAGGATCACATGAATCGAATTTAGAGTCAGTAAGATATCACCTGTCAAAATCCCAGCAATCATCATAAACCTCTCCCGAATGGTGAGCTCTCTCTCCTGAATGGTGAGTTCTTCCCTACCGATTGGGTAGTTTTCAGCTTTCTCAAGGTAAGCTCCATTCCATTTTCAAATGGCAAACCCTACATTCCACAGATTTATCACGATCGAGTATCCATAATTTCTTAAACATTCCCCCCAAGAACAAAACCCTAAAACCCCCTAAAACCCATCCCACCCCAAATCCTCGCCTTGCCAAGAAGATTCGCCCCCCCCCAAGAACAAAACCCTACAACCCATCCCCTCCTAAATCCTTTCTGCCTTGTGAGAAGATCCGCCTTCTTCATTTTGGGAACTTTAGTCGCAATCCCTCAGCTAGAGTCGCCCACCAAACATAACGGCAATTACCAAATTAGAGCTCCCTTCAATCGCACTGGGCAAGTTATCCTGTCCTCTGCTGGTGCCAAAAGTGTCACAAACCTGGATATTCAAAGATGGCAGGTGAGTACGATGAAGAAAGGCGTGACGCTGCACTTTGCAAAAGTCTTGGTAATCTATGGTCTGAGGATGATGTTGTTGAGATTAAAGGTGGTATCTCCGCAGAAAAATTGTCTTAATGCAGGAAAACTCTGTTCGGGAAACTACATTCCAAACCACATGTGAATTTTACAGCCTTCTTCACTAAAATGAAGAAAGTATGGAAAGTTGAGAATGTTACATGCACTATGTTAGCACCAGGATACTTTTCTTTCTCATTCCAGTTTGAAGTTGATAAACAAAGAGTCTTAGACTCGGGGCCATGGTCCTTCTTTGGTAGTTTACTCGTTTTACAGCAATGCGAACCCGATACTCCTGACTTATGCTATGAATTTACACATTGTGCTTTCTGGGTGCACTTCTATGGACTACCACTTGGGAGAGCTACTTATGAATCCATTAGTGATATCGCAGCAAAGATGGGAGAAGTAATTGAGGTGAAACTCGATACCAAAGGTAACAGTAATTCCAAGTTTGGAAAGGCAAAAGTTAAGATACATCTGAAGATGCCCCTCAAGATAGGTGTTCTGATTAATCTGGAGAACAAGAGGCTACGGGTAGAGTTTAAATACGAATGGCTTCCGCACTATTGCTATTCATGTGGAAAAATTGGGCATTACGCCACGAATTGCAAAGAAATACCCTACGAAACCTCAAGGCTAGCAGAAAACTTACGGGTAGGTTCGGACATTGGCTATGAGCGGAAGCTCGTGATCTCAGCCTGTATGGGAAGATCTTCTATGGAAAACAGGAGATACCACCAGATGAAGATGAGATTGTGCCTGAGACACCCATAAATTCAGCACCTGAAATAGCCACGCATCAGCAACAACGAAATACAAATCAAATACTTGCGATATGTGAACCGGGCCATGCAGAACAACTAACCCCATAGGAGATGAGCCAATCTAATCAGCATATACAAATGGCCATTACGGAGGATAAAGGGCCACAAAAAAGAGGGAGTTGTTGTATTGATAAAGAATCAGTCATGGTGCTCTATGAGGAGCAATATAAGGAGGTAGAAATGGAAATGGAGTAGACCTTAACATGGGAAAAGGGGTTGATAAGGAATAAATCCAGATGTTCAAAGGGTTCAACTGCCAAGAAAGGCAAGAAATTTTGCCCATATGGAGCTCAATCCTCAAGAACACCAGAATTTGACAACACTTAGTTGGTGGAAACCCCTATAAAAGTGGTGGAGAAATCAAACCGGTGGGCTTTGGTGGCTAGCCCTAATAAGCCACCGGATCATCCATGAAGCTATTATGTTGGAATTGTCAGGGGTTGGGCATGCCCTTGACAATTCAGGCATTAAGGGTCCTAACGACCCAGGAAAGGCCTAGTATTATGTTTATAATGGAGACAAAAAATCAAGAACTCAAGGTGCAACGCATAAGAAGGAGGCTGAAATTTCAAAACAGTTTTGTGGTGAATTCATAAGGAATCGCAGGGGGATTAGCACTTTTCTGGGATGAGTAGGTAAGGTTATACGTTGATTCTTATTCAAAAAACTATATTCATGTTCAGTGCCTACTCCAAGAAACTCAACAGCAGATGCATATTACTTTTGTTCATGCTCCTAATGAATTTCAAGATAGAGTAATGCTATGGGAGGCCCTATATCGAAAAAGTACCACACATCACTTACCCTGGCTTTGTATGGGGGATTTCAACGAAATATTGTATCATTGGGAAAAAGCGGGTAAAAAGAGGGCTGAAACTTACCGGCTAGCAGCATTTAGGGATTTCCTCTTTCAATGCTCTTTAATGGACTTGGAGAGTAAGGGTTGTGCCTTTACCTAGAAAAATAACAGAACAGGAGATCAACTGGTCAAGAAACGTCTAGATAGAGCTCTATGCACTTCAAAATGGAGGATAGCACACCCTAACGCAGAATGCATGGCATTACCAGCTATAGGGTCTTGTCACAGCCCTCTTATTCTATCATTCAACTTGTGAAAGAAAAGGAGGAAAAAGGTTTTTAGATACAAAGCATTCTGGTCAACAAATGAAGAATGTGGGCAACTTGTAAAGAATACATGGGCTGAATTTGAATCCCTGAATCTGGATATTGGAAAAAAAAATTGCAGATCGTGGCCCAAAAACTGGGAAATTGGAGCAAGAACAGGTTGGAAAATGCAGATATCAGAATTAAGGGGCTGAGAAATGAGTTGCAAAGACTGGCAAATCGAGTTGGAGTGGACTAAGAAAGTGAGACAGCAAAGCAAATAACCTAGGAAATAGAAAAGCTTTGGAGCCAAGAGGAGATGTATTAGGGAATGCGCTCGAGAATTACCTGGCTCAAGTGGGGGGATAGAAATACTAAATTTTTCCATGCATCAACTATTCAGAGGAGATCCAGAAACAGAATTACCTTGCTGAAAAACTCTGATGAGGAATGGGTGGACAAGGAACAACATTTGAAGGATATGATAGTCACTTTCTTCAAAAACTTGTATAACTCAGTAGGGCCTCGCAACTTTCAGCCTATCATACAGCAAATCTTGACTTCAGTTGATGAAAGCATGAATCAACAATTAGTTAAACCAGTCACAATGGGGGAAATTACAGAGGCAATGTAATCGCTAGGAGCTACTAAAGCTCCTGGACCAGATGGACTTAATGGGCTATTTTATCGGGATCATTGGCCACATATAAGCCAAGATATATTCAATGAAGTGCAGAAGTTCTTTGAGACTGGTTACCTAAATCCTGAGCTAAATAGAACCCAAATCACACTTATCCCCAAAACCCCAAACCCAGAAAAGCTTGAACAATTCCGGCCTATAAGCCTTTGCAATTTTGTTTATAAAATAATTTCCAAAGTGATGGCAAATCGACTCAAACCTGTGCTACCACAAATTATAGCAAAAGAACAAAGTGCTTTTGTGGGAGGAAGACAAATATAAGACAATATCTTGATAGTCCAAGAAGTACTTCATAAGCTGAGAACTTGGGAAATGAAAAGCAAATTTCAAGCGGTCCTAAAGCTTGACATGCAAAAGGCATACGACCAAATTGAATGGGATTTTCTTAGAGAATGCTTGCTCAAGAAGGGTTTCTGTGAGAAGTGGGTGCAATGGGTCACACAGTGTGTTTCAACGATCTCCTTTAGCGTCAATTTCAACAGTGAGCCCCAACCTTTCTTTCAACCTACAAGAGGGATTTGTCAAGGGGACCCTCTATCCCCTTATCTTTTCATCCTAGTGGCCGATGTCCTTTCAAATTTAATTCAAACAATAGTAAATGATGGTACAATTCGGGGAATTAAACTGAATAGTGGCTGTCCTACTCTTTCACACATGTTATTTGTGGATGATTCCATTTCTTTTTCCTCCACGGTACTATAATGGAATGTCAGAATTTGGCGGAAATACTACACCAATATTGCTTTGCTTCAGGACAGGCCATAAACCTGAATAAATCAGGTATCTACTTTAGTAAGTACTGCCCAGTGAACTTAAGGAGAAATATGGTAGCAGAGTTGAGGGTCCCAGAAATAGATAAAACAGGGAAATACTTGGGAATTCCTTCGGATTGGGGAGGCTCAAAGAAAGATGTATTTGCCTGGATTTTAGCTCGAGTTAACAAGAAATTAGAAAGTTGGAAGGAACATTTGCTAACAAGAGTAGGTAAGGAGATCTTGATCAAATCAATGGTGCAGGCTATTCCACAATACGCAATGTCTATATTCAAGCTATCGGTGTCAATATGCAAAGCCATAGAGAAAAAGATTGCAAATTTTTGGTGGAGGAATGGTAAAAAAAAACTGCTGGGATTCATTGGAAAAAATGGGAAAAATTGAAACTCAGGAAAGATGAAGGAGGCCTTGGCTTTAAAGATTTAACAGCTTTCAACAAGGCCATGTTAGGAAAGCAAGCATGGCGGATTTCACAGCAACCCAACTCCCTATTGAGTAAACTAATGAAGGGCCTATACCATCCGCATTGCGATTTCTAGCAAGTTGGAAATGGTTCACGACCATCGTGGGGATGGCGAAGCGTTATAGTGGGAAGAAATTCCATAGCACCAAATGTTATCTGGTTTGTTGGCAATGGTCAGAAAATTTCGATAAGAGAGGATAAATGGCTAAAAAGCGGATTAATTGGAGGCCCGACTACAATAGATGAACCAGAGAAAGTAGGTGCACTCATAGAACAGGGGAATGGCACATGGAATGAAATCTTACTTCGAATGATGTTTGACGAAAACAGGGTACAAGAAATACTTGCTATCCCTATTGGACTTCCAACAACAGAGGACAGATTAGTATGGATGCGCAACAACTCAGGGTCTTACATAGTAAAGAGTGGGTATTTCACCACAAGAGATCAAGCAGTCAATCCACCACTTACAACAGCAACATCTTCTCACCCAACAAAGCCAGATCTATGGAAACATATTTGGCACTCAGATACACTACCCAAAGTAAAAAAATTTCTCTAGAATGTCAGCCAAAATGCATTGCCTATAATGGAAAATCTTCACCGAAGAAAAATAGTACCTGACCCACTTCGCCCCATCTGCAAACAAGAAGCTGAGACTATCGAACACACGCTGCTGTTATGCCCTTGGACAGCTTAGATATGGAAAGCAAATCCTCTGAAAATGAAAATCACCAGATTAGGGTTAACGAGAATTGATGACTGGTTGTACATGAGGAAAAAAGATCCACAAAGCTCCTTAAAGTTCAATCAGATTGCTACTACCTGTGGAGCATATGGCAAGACCGCAATAGGTTCATCTTTGACCAAAAACCCCTCTTCTTGAAGCAGACCTTGTTCAGATCAGAGGCATTACAAAGAAATTTCGAAACTTGGAACAGAACCGAAGAAAAGAAGACAGCAAGTGAGACCCACACAAATCGGTGGCAACCCCCGAAACCAGGCTTGCTCAAACTGAAAATAGACGCATCCTTTGCTAGGCGTGAACGAGAGGATAGGGGCAAAAACGAGACCAGATCTGATGTCGATAGGGACGAAGACGAGACCTTAGCTGCTGTCACTTGCGTTTGTAGAGACTCTCGGGGCGAAGACGAGAACAGAGGCGAAGATCCGAACAGAGCTGATGTCTCCTGCGTTTGTGGGGACTCTCGGGGCGAAGATGAGAACAGGGGTGAAGAGGACAAGGGCAAAGACAAGAACAGAGCTCCTGTTGCCTGCATCTATAGGGACTCCCGGGGCAGTCTCGTTGAGGGCTTCTCCACGACTATAGCAGCATCTTCAGCGGAGCAAGCAGAGGTAATTGCTCTCCTTGAAACCCTAAATTTCCTCTCCGATAGAACTGAGGAATAGCTGGAAGTACAAACAGATAGTCTTCTTCTCGTGCGAGCACTTCAGTTCAACGAAGACTTCAGATGGGAAGTGGCGCTGCTCGTGGACCGGATTGAGGAAAAGCTAAACAGGTTCAGGGGCCTCACTTTGGCCCACTGCAGCAGAGAAGCAAATAGGCCCACAGACTGGGTTGCAAATGCCCAACGACAAAATTACCTTCCTAGAAATTGGGTAACTAACCCCCCGACAGCTTTATTTGACTTATTATGCGCCGATGTTCTTGATGTATTTTCTCCGAACTTCACTAAGTAAATGAAGAGCTATCGTATTATCGACCAAAAAAAGAAGAAAGAAAAGATATCATCTTTCAAATTGCTGTCGAAATTGGTTATTGATTAGTGAGGTGTCATTCGGATTCGTTTTATCTTTGATTCTATGTATTGGTTTTCGACTTCGGCTTTCCTTTTGTAATTTCAAATTAAATTTAGAGTTCTTATGTTTTATGTTATCACAATTGTCTAAAATATAATGTAAGGTTTTCTAGGTTTTTATCCCATTGATCATTTTGCTCGTAAAGGGTTCAGAATATTAGGAGTGCCATAACTTTCGCAAGTTACTCACTTGAGTGCTATAATTTTTTCACTCTATTGAGTGCCACATCGGTATAAAATCATTCATTCAAGTGCCATTTCTAACAAATCGTCCCATGTGGATTTCTTACTTAATTTTTTCATTCTGATGTAAAAATTTTAAAACAAATTAAAGGCCAACGTGGAAAGTTTTGTCTAACATGACAAGTGTATAAATAAATGCCCCCCCCCTCTCTCCACATAAATGACTACATTTGCTAGTCTCTCTCTCATTTAAAAAATTAGGACTTTGTATTTTCCTTTACCAACACTCTCACTCTCTATTTATCAAGTATTCAATGTCATTCTTTCTTATTGGACAGAGACTAAAAAAGGTAATAGCATGGAGGGAAAAATTAAGGCTTGTTTCATGATGGATCTTGGTTGATAGAGACTAAAGATGAGTGATTTGTTGTGTTTCATTAGTAAAATTTGCTATTTTGTATTCACTGACCTACAACATCACCGGTCGCTTATTCGATTTGTGTTGTTGACAGAGACCAAAGGCGCCTGGAAAGCCGATAGCTTGGAGAGCATAAATTAGGGTTTGGTGCTAGAGGGTAAAGGTAAGTGATTTCATTATATTTTGTGCGGTACTTTGTCGTTTTGTTTCCATTGACTAACGCCCCATATTATTGTTTATCAAAAGTGGTGCAGTTGTGGAAACTAATTAATGAAGTTGTCATCTCTTTATGTTGTGGTTCCTGTTATAGAATTAAAACTTTTTTTTTTGTCTTAAGTGCAGTGTTAACATGGACGATAACACAGCATCCATTAATGTTTTTTACAACAGCGAGTTTATTATAGGTGATGAGTAGGAATATGCTAGTAGAAATGTCGTTATTTTCCTTGTCAGTGTGAGTAGGATATCATATAAAGTCATTACGAGGGATATAGTAGAATGATTGTGATGCAAAATAGGTAAATTACATTATAAAGTACATGGTAAAAGTCCTAAGAATTGTTTGATATATCCGTTTGACGATAATGGTTTGAGGGATCTTGTTTACCATTATCTCCATGGTAATGATGTTTATTTATATGTTGAGTATCACGATAATGAAGACAAAGAAACAATATTAAAAGATGGTATTAAAACAGAGGTTGGTGATAGATCTATTTAGATGGAGATTTGAGAGTAGAGGAGACTGAGGCTTTGCATATAAATCGTGTTTTAGAGATATGTGAGCAACTTGAGAGAGGAGTCAACATATCTAATGGTGGAGACACTTCCTAAAGAAGGGACTAGAGTACACCAGGGCTCTTGAGAAATTGCACCCTCTAGTGATGAAGATGAGAAAACTTTTAGTGAATACAGCTTGCCTAAGTGATGTTAATGATAAGGACATTGTACAAGCAAGGAAAGAAGAAAGGGCATTTTCGTAAAGGAAGAATGCACCATTTGGGGAGGTGAACGAATCCGTAAACAAGAATGAAGGAGCTCTTGTAGCTGATGGTCCTCCGATAGAATGCGAGGAAAGTGGTGTTGATGACATAAGTAGCTTAGAGGATGATGATGTTGCGATTTTGTGTAGAAGGATTCTTATGATTCAAATGGTAAAACTTCTGCATTTTGCAAACTAATGAGATTTGATGTTGCACAACAATTTAGATATGCTATCATAAAGTACTCAATCACTTAATAGAGGAATATTCATTTCACTAGAAACACTAAGGATTATATTAGAACAAAGTGGGCATGAAAGAATTGTTCATGGAAGATATATAATGCATTGAGCAAAAAAGACTAGTTCATTCTATATTCAGTTAATCTAAGAGGAACATGGCTGCGGTATTGTATTTGACAATAAAAGAGTTACTAGGGTATGGTTGGCCAAGCACTTCTTAAACACCATTAAGGCCATACTAGAAATCTAGAATCATTAATTAATACTTAGTAGAATTCAAGTATTACAATATAAGTATATTGATGGGTATGTACAAGGAAGAATATACATGGATTTGGGACTATGCTAGGGAATGTAGACTTCAAAATACTTAGTAGAATTCAAGTAGAGGTTGTAGAAAAATCACCGTATAATTTTGCAACATAGTTTGGTAGGATGTAATATATTATGCATATATAAATAGGGTTAGATGGGTGTTTTTAAAGGCTTATGCAAATGAGAGTTATTGATTTCCATTAGCAGAAATAGAAATAACCAAATGTTTCCAATAACCTGGGTTGTTGTGAAATATACTTGATCTTGGTTTTTTCAAAATCTAATGGCCAACCTTGGCATAACTGATGGAAGAGGTCAAACATTTATGATTGACCAATAAAAGTTAATGTCATTAAAATATTGTCATTCTAATATCATTCATATATTATAGCCTACAAATATTTGTTGGCTTCAATTATTGTAGAGGCTTGTTCTTGTAATAATTGAGTTGATGCAATATGCTTAGTACATAATGTATGCGATGAACATGTATGGAAATTTGGCCAAGAAGTATAGAATGATCAACTGCAGAAGCAATTTTGACTGATTGCAAAATTTACAAATATGACAGTTTTTAGAATTCACGAAGAAGTTCTATTTGTCTTGTTATTAAAAGCTTGTGAAGTATTGTTTCACATTGAATCAAAACATCGGTGAAGAGCCTTCTTCAATGAAAAATTAAGTGTAATATCATCGACAACAACCTTTATGAGGCAATCATCTGCAAATTTTTAGGAGCCAAGTGTAAATCATTCATCAATATGCTTGAAGACATTAGAGTTATAATTATGACTAGGCTACAAAGATAGAGATATGAGTGTTCAAAGTGGACTAGACGATTTGGTGCTAAGCTCATCAAAAAGTTGGATGACAACATGGCTACTTGTAGGTTTGTTTATCCAATAAGGGAATGATGAACATGAGATCATGAATAATGGTGACAAGTAAGTTGTCCACTTGGGAAGGAAAACTATTCTTGTTAGGCATGACAATTGATTGTAATACCTTGTTCACGTGCCATTTATGCCATCCGATTGAAGGAACTCAATCTTGAGAATTACATGGAAGACTATTACAAGAAAAGCAAACATCTTACTTCATACCAGTTCATGATGCAACATGTGAGAAGTAGCAAATTTTGGGACAAAACAAATAATCAACCCCCAAAACCTCTACCATTGAAGAAACAAGTTAGTATGCTTAAAAGGAAAATGAGAACGGAGGAAATTGAAAGTAATAGTAACAGAATGAACAGGGCTGGTAGAATAATTCAATACTCACACTACCTTAGGGAAGGGCATAATTAGACTGATTGTCCATCTAAGAAAAAACAATGTAATAGCAGAGGACAATACATGACAAAAATGTAAGGGCCTGTGAGGGCAACGCAGAAAGCAATGATGCAGAACCAATTGCAAAGTGAACTTAGTCTAATAATGCACAGTAGAGGAGTAAATGTCAATTATATAGTTTGTAAGGTTCATTTTCGTTGTATTACATCTTCTTGTCAAATTAAGTTAATTCTGTTATGTCATTTTGTAGCTTAGAAAGAGAGCAACTAAAGAGGTTTTTGAAAGTTCTGCACCACAACAAGCACACGACGCAATTGGCAAAAGGCTAAAGGCATATGGCTATGGGTTGTTTATAAACATGAATTCCAACATGACGATTCTAAATTTAAGTTTTTTAGGCCCTATGCATTTAATGTACATCATTTGATTGACGTGATAACTTATCAAGGTTATATGGCTCTATAGCCTAGGAGAAGTTTTGAGGTGTTAAAATCTCAAGGAGGACCAAATCAATAATCCGCACCACCTAGAACAAGAAGCCAAAAGCAAGCACAAGTAAACCAACCAATGGAAATTCGAGCACAATCAAGAAGAAGCAACCCAATGCAGCTCCCAAATAGAGGATAGAACGGGCGGCTCGAAAATATCATTCATCTTAATTTAACGTGGAAGTGATACATCAATCTCAATCTACTACCATAGTGCCAAGACCAATCACATGAAGTTCCTCCAACTTAAACACCATAATAAATGAAAGTCCAAGCAAAAGAACGGCTGCTCCAAAAGATAAGATAATGGGAAAAGGAACACAAGTGAAGGATGTGCCTAAAGTTCTAGTTCAAAAGAGTGCACGAATCATGAATCATATGAAGAGCCCATGAAAAAAAAAAAAGGAAGTGAGGAGGTTGTTTAGCTTGAGTGATGGGAGGGTGTGTGCCTATTTTTGTTTTGCTGTGAGGTATTTCATATTATTGTTGCCTTTTGACTGGTGATGTCTTTAGTAGCAACATTGTTCGCTATAAATGTAAAAACATCATTCTGCTATTGATGTAGGAACATCGTTTTTTTTGGATCACGGATTATCGTTTGTTGTTTAGTCTAAATGCAATGTTATTTGATTAAAACCAAACTAGGGTGGATGGAATCTATGAATAGTGCTTCTTGTGAGTTATTACAGGAGGACAAGAATAAGACTCTTGGAATCTTGCTTAAGCTTACACTAGATGTGCTTAAAAAAGTGAAACCGACAACTTATTTTTTTAGAGATATGTGCAATAGAAGTCCTAAAACTTGTCATAAAAGTAAAATTGAGTCATAAAACTTGCAAAAAATGCAATCAAGTTTTAAAACTTGTTAAATTGGTACAATCGAATCCTTTTGTTAACATCGTCTAACTTGGTTAATGAAAAATGCTAACATGTACGTGGCTAAAATGCACAACATAAGGCTAAAACACTGTTGTTTTGGTCTAAATATAATTTTTAACACAAATTTATTTAAATTAAAATAAAAAAGCTAAAACACTATTGCCACCACCCCACCATTGCTGGTGATGGTGGGGAAATGGTTGGCAAGGGTCACCGGGCTCTCCCTGTGGGTGACAACCCTCATTGATGATAGTCAAAGGCCACCAATTGACCCCCACTAGTGGTGACCCTTGGCTAGGACTAGGCGAGGGTTGGCAATCCTTACTCAATTTGGAGGAGGGCTACAACCCTTGCATGATCATGTTTTTTCTTACTATAGAAATGTGGAACAATTTGCGAACCATCTATCATTTTTATGGAAATCAACAATAATGCAAAAATTGCAAATATAAAACACAATTTCCACCAAATCGACCATTTAATAAGCCATTCAACGTAGTAAATTAATCACAAACCACACAATTCAACCCACATACACATAATTGTTAAAACTAAAAACATTTCCAGTATAAAAACACTCCCAACAATTAATATACATTGCTCCAAATGCAATAATATGTTTAATTGACCTTCAACTATTGTAGACTTAGTAGCTTCTTCTCATTACTCAAGTTACAAATGGTCACCGGCCAGATGAAACCTCAACAACAAGACAAGTAATGCTTGATAATTTATTTTTTTTTTTGAATTTTCATTCTTGAAACTTCCTTTTTCAAATGGTTAACCAAAGATTTCAGACCTTTGATTTCGAGTTGTATTGAGTCAGCATTGTCCAACTCATTTGTTGATACAAGTGGAGGTTCATGTCGTCCTGAAAGTAGCTCCAAGATCACCTCTGTTACTTAATTTGAAAATTTTGCATCAACCCACATGAAATATCCACGACTGAAGTCTTCTTTACATCTAATGCATTTATGGAATCTTCTCCTAAGATAATCTCTTGTCAAGCTTTTATTGTTGGACTTCGAAGCCCACAATAGCAAAAATATTAACTTTCATCTTGGCTTTGTTGATAAATCATGAGCTGTTTCTCTAGCTTCTACTCCCCATTGCAAATTTAATGAGAAGATTTACCCCAATTTGAAGTATTAGGGTTCGGGTTTAGTTAGGGTTTTTGAAGATGAATGAATTTTGCCCCCAATTTCTTTAAATGAGGCTAGGGTTCTTCAATCATATGAGTAAGCGACGTGGTTTGCCTTCTCATAATGCCAAATTGAGTTTTCCAACAAAGCAAATCAAGTGATCGATTTTTAAAATTTATAGCACTCAAATTATCGAAAAAGAGGTTATGGCACTTAAGTGAGCACCATCCGAAAGTTATAATACTCTTAGTGTTCT
Source organism: Eucalyptus polyanthemos subsp. polyanthemos (assembly GCA_017140185.1). Lineage (NCBI taxonomy): Eukaryota > Viridiplantae > Streptophyta > Magnoliopsida > Myrtales > Myrtaceae > Eucalyptus > Eucalyptus polyanthemos. Next base: position 27,233,595 of record CM029464.1, on the reverse strand, counting down.
TATCCCGCTCAAAATTCCAAATTTCCGATATGTCATTGTATTGTTGAATCACTCGCATGCTAGATATATCAAATGATTGCCTCCTAGTTTTGCTTGCACAAATTGTTCAGCATTAAGGGAAATAAAGTGGGCAAATTTATAAAGTGTTTGAATCAGGAAACCATTGTTACATTGGCTTCCATGAACAGTATACATGAAAGGGATCAAACTCGAATTATAGCAAGCACCAAAGTAGTGTAGCTGGATAAATATAATGAGGAGCCTAGTGATGCAAAAGTCTGCCCGAGCTAAATGGGTCGAAAGGCCACTTTTGGGTGGGCTAGGATAAGGCTGCTTGTCTATAAGCTCAACCCAATCCATCTAGACTTGGGCCCGACTTGTCTGACACTAATAATTAACTGATTTACCCATCATGTTTACAGATGGATAGCCGAACACTATCAAAAAATGGAGAAGAGATGATAGGCATAACCGTCCGTAAAAGTCAAAACAACCCGTCTTCGATGACCATTAGGGACGGCTTTTTGTCCGTTGGTGTCGTCGCCTAGACTCTTTCCACTATAAAGAAATGACGATCAATTTTTTTTTTTTTGTCGGTTCTACTTTATTTTTACTCTAACTCTCACTCTTAAACTTCTGTTTTTGTCTCCTTATGGGGCATGGGAGTCGAAAACCATACTTGAAATTAAATCATTCTCATGTCAACCCTTCTTGAGAAGGTAGGGATTCAAATTCCCCACGCTCTCCTTCCATGTTGAAATGGTGGTCATTGAGATAAACTCCAATGATTAAACGATCATTTTGTGGAGCCCGCTACTACTCTTTTTAGGGATGATTTGTCTAGCACGTCCCTAAAGATACGTTTTAGGGATGCTGTCCCTACTAGCTCTTACTGGAATTTTACCATTACTTTTTAACTTCCTTTACAGATGGCTACAAACCTACGACCTTTCGTCCCTAATGCGCGAAGAGAGCAGTCCCCAATCTCTACCGAACGGATTGGTATGTTTCTTTTTAAGACATTCCCCTAGCTAAAAGATTTTCGTAAAGCAAGTCCAGAAGATTAAGTCATTTTCTTTAATTTCCACAAGGAAGAGTGCAAACTAGTGGAGTCCTAGGACTTATGTGCCTAATATAATTTAAATAGCAAAATTGAGCAATCAAGTCCCTAGACTTAATTAAGAAGTTCAATTGGGTCCTTGTTTTAGTTCCACAATGCAGTGTAAAAACACCATACACAAAACAACATTGCTCATCTGCTAAAGTTGTAACCCTGAATACCTTGTTTTCTATTTTGGGTCCTTAAGAAAATTACCAAAAAAAAAAATTCATAAACTTATTATAATTGGGCTAATCAATTTTAAACATTTTTTTGCCAATTCAATAATAAACCTTTTGCATTTGTGTAAGTTAGTCCATCGGCATTGACATGGACGTTGGCCATCATATAGACTGAATTGACATAAATATAAAAGGTTTATGACTCAATTTGCTAAAGAAAAATGTTTAGGACTGAGGTGGCACAATTGCATTTCACAACTACATGAACATTGAAGGAGCACGATTCCCCAAGGTACTGTAGATAGATCCCTCGTTAAAATGTTTGAGGATCAAAACTGAAATTGTCTCATTCTAAATTTTGGTTCACACATGCAATGTCAATCTATATGCTTTTACTCCAAGTAAAGATTGTGCTATTGTAATTTCAATTATTTTTTAATTATTATTATTATTATTATTATTATTATTATTATTATTTACATTTTACTAGTGCCAGGAGTCACATTATAGAAGGCCCACCCAGGAACCCTAGAGTTGTGATCGATCTTCTCTTCCTCAAAAAGAAGTGTGTGAACTGGCATGAAGGAGTTTGCATGGGCCTTAGAACCTTCCCCGTGGTGTGAACAAGCAACGACACCTTGCGTGAGCACCTGTGGACTAATGGGAGACTCATCATTTAATATAGAGTGGCCACGTGAGAATTGGCCTTTTTCAAGCTAAGGAAAAGATGCATGAAACTCGGGAAGTCAGAGTTTTCATCTAATGTCACAATGAGTAGGATAGCGTCCCCAATAGCTATTTGAAACCTAACCTTAATTAAAAAAGTTATTCAAGTCCTCGATGAAAAAATATTAAGTGAGACTATTTTTTCACTTCATCAATGAGACACTCCACCCAACACATGACACGTGTTCATCGGATCTCACTTGTTAGGAAATTATGAATCTCTCTCTCTCTCTCTCTCTCTCTCTCTCTCTCTGAATCCATATCTTTATCTCTTCCAAAATCACAACAATTTGATTTTATTGTAAAATATTGTGTTGCAAATATATACTAAAGAAGAGATTGAGAAGAGAAAGCAAGTGAACACCAGAGAAATTAGAGAAAACCAGATATTTCACTGTATTATGATTGTTATTCTATTGTATATCAAAACTAAACTCCTATTTATAGGAGAACAATAATGTACTCATTATTAATATCAATGTATCAAATGATACATGTACTTGATAAGGGAGATGAATGTTCATTGTATAGGGAGATGTACTTAGAATGTATGATACAAATGTACCATAATAAGTACATTAGATAAATGAATATATTGAATATTCATTCATGTATTTCATAACACCCCCCTTGAAAATTCATCATATTCATTACAAATGTGCATCGAATGATACCGCCTCATTAAAAACCTTAAGCCGGAAAAATCCAGTGGAATAAAAACCAGACAAAAGGGAAAAAGAGTGCAGAGCACAAATGTTATGATCTCTCCATTTTATGAATGCATTAATTGCCTTGTTAAAAACTTTAAGCCAAAAAAACCCTATGGGAAAAAACCAGACATAAAGAAAAAAGAGTGCAATGCATATATAGTCACTCCTGGGGCTAATCATTATTGCATCTTTTGAACTCGCCGTATATCAATGCTGCAATGTATAGTTCATAATATCTCCCCCTTAATTAAGCCATGTAGTCACTATTGGGGCTAATCAATCTTACTTATTGTAAACTCGCCGCATACCAATACCATATACTAATTTCTTAAAACTTGATGTTGGCAATGATTTGGTAAAAATATCTGCAAGATTATTTATGGATCAAATTTTTTTAACATCAATTTGTTGACTTTCTTGAAGTTTATGAGTATAGAAAAATTTCGGCGAGACATGCTTGGTCCTATCACTTTTGATATATCCTCCATTGACTTGTGCAACACAAGCAGCATTATCTTCATAAATTATAGTGAGAGAATTTGTAACTGGTATTAAGCAACAAGAATTATGAATATGTGTTATAACGGATCTTAACCAAACACACTCTTTTTCAGCTTCATATAAAACAATAATCTCAAAGTGGTTAGAAGATGTAGCTACTAGCGATTACGCGGGCGAGGGTAGAACGCCAAGAAATAGCCCTTGCCCGGGTCGGCGGCGGCCAACGACCGTCGCCGACCCTCCGGCGATGGGCGGCCGCCTCTTCTTCCTTCTTTTTTTTTTAATTTTAATTTTAATTTTAACAGTTTTCAAAATTTAAATCCGTTATAACAAAATAAATACCCGGCGTCAATTTTGAGAACTATTTTGCGAGCTTTATGTGGATTGGATCTATATCCAGCATCAGCATATCTAACTAAAATAAAGTTAGTGGAATCCTTGGAATAATATAATCCAAAATCTATGATTCCTCAGAGATAACGAAAAATATGTTTAACTCCATTCCAATGTCTCTAAGTTGGCTCAAAACTAAAATGCGCCAACAAATTTACCGCAAAAGCGATATCTAGTCTTGTACATTGTGCCAAGTACATCAAAGCCCCAATTGCATTGAGATATGATACTTCAGGATCAAGTATCTCTTCATTAGATTCTCTAATGAATCCTTTTGAGGATCTAGAGACCTTACAACCATAGGGGTGCTCAATGGGTGAGCTTTGTCCATGTTGAAACGTTTAAGCAATCTTTCAACGTATGCTGATTAATGGACGATTATTCCATTTGTTTTATGCTCAAGCTCTAGACCAATACAAAGTTTGGTTTTACCAAAATCTTTAATTTCAAACTCCCTTTTCAAATATTCAGCAGTTTCAGCTAACTCTTCTAGAATTTCAATTAAATTTTTATCGTTGACATAAACTGCTATAATAGCAAATCCGGTTTTTGATTTCTTAATAAACACACATGGGCAGATATGATCATTCTTGTACATTTCCTTAATTAAGAACTCACTTAGGTGTTGATACCATATGCGACCGGATTGCTTTAACCCGTACAAGGATCTTTGCAATTTTATTGAGAATAAATTGCGGGGATTGCATGCTTCAGGCATTTTGAATCCCTCAGGAATTTTCATATAAATATCAAAGTCTAATGATCCATATTGATATGCCGTTACAACATCCATAAGACGCATTTCTAATCTTTCAAAGATTGCTAGGCTAATGAGAAAACGAAATGTAATTATATCCATCACAGGTGAATATGTCTCATTATAATCAATCCCAAGTCTCTAGGAGAATCATTGGGCAACGAGTCGGGCTTTATACTTGATAGTCTCATTTTTCTCATTTCATTTTCGCATAAATACCCATTTATATCCAACATCCAACAGGCTTTACATTATCGGGGATACGCGTTATAGTTCTAAAAACCTCTCGTTTATTTAGGGAAGCTAATTCAGCTTTAATTGCTTCCTCCCACTTAGGCCAATCTTGCATTTGACAACATTCGATAATAGATCGCGATTCACAATCATCATCCATAATTTTATGAGCAACTGAGAATGCAAAAGTATCATCAATAATGATTTCATTTCGATCCCAAATTTCATTATAATATGTAATGGAATTCTCAGTATTCCCAAGGCTAGTGCTACTTTCATGGGTTTGCGTCTCTTCAGGGGCAATAAGCTCTTTGGGAGCAAGTACAATGCTAAGCTCTTCTGGAGCAGATTCCTGATTCTTTCCCCTTCGTTTTCAAGGAGCAGTATCTTTTGATCCTATTGGTCTACAATGCTTCAAGTGCGGGGGATTTTGATCCATTTTAACCTGTTCTTTGGGAACAACTATCCTAACTGGAGCATTTGCAGCTGGAATATGAGACTTCGTTACCTTAGTAGCATCATTAAATGTATCAGGAAGTCTATTGGCCATAGATTGTAAATGGATTATGCGCTGCACCCCATTTTCACATTCAGGGGTCCTTGGGTCTAATTGAGATAAAATTTTCTCATTCTAGGAGAATATTAACTGGTTTTTGTTTTGCAATCATGGAAGTTATAGGTATCCCAATTGATAAAAACCTAGTCTCATCGAAATGACAACCTGCAAACCTGGCAGTAAAAATATCACTAATAGTTGGTTTCAAGAACCTAATGATAGACGGTGAATTAAAACCAACATAAATGCCCAAACGGCGTTGGGGACCCATTTTCGTCCTTTTTGGCGGTGCTACAAACACCTATACTGCACAACCAAAGGTGCGTAGATGTGAAATATCTGGTGCATAACCAAGAACCATTTGAATGGGAGATTGTAAAAGATTAGTAGTGGGGCGTAATCTTATTAGAGCTACCGCATGCAAAACTGCATGACCTCATGTTGTATCGTTGAGATTCGTTCTCAATAATAAAGTGCAGGCAATGATTTGGATACGTTTAATCAATGATTTTGTCAATCCATTTTGAGTATGAACATATGCAATCGGGTGCTTAACCTTGATTCCAAGTGAAGCACAATATGTATCAGAACTCTTTGATGTAAATACACCAGCATTATCCATCCTTATGCTCTTAATTGGATAATCAGGGAATTGTGCTTGGAGCTTTATAATCCGCGCAAGTAAACGTGCAAATGCGACATTGTGCGTAGATAATAGGCAAATATGAGACAATCTACAAGATGCGTTCACTAATATTATAAAATATCAAAATGGTCCACTTGGTGGTTGTATTGGTTCACAAATATTACCTTGAATTCTTTGCAAGAATAAAGGAGATTCAAGATTAACCTTTGTTATAGAATGTTTGATAATGAGTTTTCCTTGTGAGCAAGCCTCATAATTATAATCTTTGGACAACAATACCTTTATATCCTTTAAAGGGTGTCATTTTGTATTTTGAATTATCCTACGCATCATTGAAGCGCTAGGATGACCAATGCGATCATGCCACAATCCAAATTGATCAGGATTTACCAATATCTAAGATGTGGTGACGTAGGTTTCAATAGCCTTAATCATGACACAATACAAACCCATAGAAGAAGCTTCTAGCTTCTCATGGATGGTCTTCAGACCCATCTTATAAGAGGAAATGCCAATATATTCCTTATCTTGTTCATAAACAATCTCAATATGGTACCCATTACGGCGTACATCTTTGAAACTGAGCAAATTTCTTTTGAATCTAATGCTTAGAAATGCATTCTCAATATGCAGGATGGTGTCATTTGGCAAAATAATTGTGGCATTTCCAATAATCGCAACAGAACCTGATACTGTATGGATTTGTGCCTTACGCAATGTCATACTTAAGAAAAAAGTGTCTACTACGAAATATAATATGTGTTGTTGCACTATCAAGCAAACAAACATCTTCCTTTTTCTCGGCATTTTCCATTTGCATTTATATTGACAACTTTAAGTGTCAAGTATCATAAAAGTTGCATATTAGTTATATAATCGAAATTTCAAAAATAAATATTATATAAGGTTCATAAACATTTCATAAAGAATAATAAAAAGTAATACATTTAAAGTGAAACAACATAAAATTCGAAATTCAAATTATCATCAACCAATCTGATTCATCAAAGTAATCAGAGGTCCTCAAAGAAATCAGAGACATCCAATGATGCATTTACTACTTTAAAAGCAAGATGAGTCCCACCAACGGAGATATTGTTGGCCTCAATAGTGGTTATGGCAATAGGATTGATTTCAATGGCATGAGATTCACCACACTTACCCGTATTCTTTAAAGATGCCTGGTATAGATCAACAAAATGTTTTGGCGTACGACAGGTACGTGACTAGTGCCTAGTCATGCCACAGCGATGACAAATACTTTCATTAATCACCTTCTTTAGCTTCTTTTTTTTCTTTACCATGATTCAGGCCAAAGGTTGATTTCCTAGGGCGGTTAAATTTCTTGCCATCCCTAATGGGATTATGTTCTTGCCTGCGCTTATAGCCCTTAAAATGGCCAGTATTTTTCTCAAATTTAACATGTGCTTCAGGTAATGCTTTTGAGCCAGCAGGTCTAAGATTATGATTTTTTAGCAGCAATTCATTAGTTTGCTTGGCAGCAAGAAGCACAGAAATTAATTCAGAGTATGTGGCAAACTGACGTTGCCAGTATTGCTGTTGCAATACAATATTTGAAGCATAGAAGGTGGAGAAAGTTTTCTCTAACAATTTTGCATCAGCGAGTTTGATACCACATAACTCAAGCCGAGAAATGATATCAAATAAAGCAGAATCATAGTCAGACATTGATTTAAAATCTTGCAGTTTGAGATTTTGCCAATTATATTGTGCTTGAGGGAGGATAATAGTTTTAGTATGATCATACCTATCTTTCAACCTCCTCCACAAGATATGAGGATCTCGAACGGATAAATATTGAGTCTGCAAGCTCTCATGCAAATGATGGCGAATAAAAATCAGCGCATTTGCTTTATCCTTTTCATTTAAGGTTTCATCCTCTATAATTGTATTAGCGAGACCTTGTCCTTGGAGGTGCATTTTCATGTTAAGGCACCAAGATAGATAATTCTTTCCACTCACTTCTAGGATATGGAATTTGGGCTTTTCAATATTTGTCATAATCATTGCAAAAATAAATCTTTAAATTAATTAAAAGGATTTCCAAATATCCACTGCTACTTTAGGAGCAAAATGATACTTTTAGATTTGAAATTTGGCTTCGGGCCAATAAAAATGAAGAATTGATAGAAGAAGATGAAGTATAAGTTGATCAATAAAAAGAATACCCACATTGCAAAAATTACTTACTCAGTCGGTAGATCTTCGTGCTGATAACGTGTTGTAAAATATTACGTTGCAAATATATAATAAAGAAGAGATTGAGAAGAGAAAGCAAGTGAACACCTAGAGATATTAGAGAAAGCCAGATATTTCAATGTATTGTGATTGTTATTCTATTGTACATCAAAACTAAACTCATATTTATAGGAGAACAAGAATGTACTTATCATTAATATCAATGTATCGAATGATACATATACTTGATAAGGGAGATGAACGTTCATAGTATAGGGAGATGTACTTAGAATGTATGATACAAATATACCATAATAAGTACATTAGATAAGATGAATATATTGAATATTCATTCATGTATTTCATAACAATTTCCCCGTCTCATTTACAGGAATTTCTGAGGAATAAATGTGTCTTTCTTCACAACCAAATAAGCAGCTGCCTCCATCTTCACCTCAAGGATCCATGTATAGGCTTGAATAAATGTGCAAAAAAGGGAAAATTGAGCTTGTCTTGTCAACTGATTTATATTGGGATTATTATCAAATCTGAGTACATTCATGTGTCTTGTCACCCTTTAGCCGAACACATGTAACCTATTTAATGAATTTCTTATGAGACCATGTTATAGATCAATCATTATTATTGTTCAATTTTAGCACGTACTGATGTACTCTATATACTAGCAATCGTTGCGTTGGCCATTATGTGATTTTTTAAAAATATCTAAAGGTTGTCAAGAATGAATATAAACATGTATTATTTGCCTTGTATTATGGCTATGTTTGGTACTTAAGATAAATTGTTTATCTCATCTTGCATTTGGCGCCTACTCAAAATAGGTCAAAATCAAATATAATATGGATAGAGGTGGAATAAAATTATCCCATAGGAGAGATGGAATAAAGGTAGATATGATTTCTAATATTCATAATAGAATTTTTTTTCTCAAATAAGAAACTTCTTAAATTAACAAAATTTAAATTATGTTCCATTATAAATAATATTTGAATTCTAATATAAGAAATTCAAAATAAAAAAAATATGACAATTTAGTTTTTTTAATTTAATCTTATTTTTATTTATATATTTGAATTTAATTCTATCTTATAATACAAATTCAATATATATATATATATATATATATATATATATATATTTATACACATTTATATTTATCACATAGTTTAGGTATTTTAGGTATATTAATACAATTTATTATTTAATAAAATTTAATTGGAGAATGATAGAAGGAAAATAAAGAAATAAAAAAGAGAGGAAAATAAAATCCGAAAAGGAAATAAAATTTGAGTAGGCAAAAATGTTACAAGAGATCTTTACCATTTTCATTTGTAAAAATGGTTAATTTATATTGATATGTCATTTATATCTAACAATGTACTTGATATAATATTAATATATTCGACTTTATTATTAAAATTACCAAATAGTGGATAGAATATAGCGAAATCCTCATATTTCATATTTTATCCTATCTAATCATATCCTAGTTAGAAAGCTAAATGACCAAACATAGCCTTTGCAGTCTCTTTATGGTGACTAAGGTGTGGCACCCCTCGAACGGCCTCCGATCCGCTAGGGTCGCCACAGTTCGCTTACCTTTTTCTTTTCCAAATAACATGTCACTCTGATACCATTTCTAGTTGCAGCAGGTCCATACAACCATGGGAGTTTACATCTTTTATTAACGGTCCCTTGCATAATTTACATAACGGAAGCATATCCACAATTCCCTTCCCTACATTCAAAAATCGATGTACACTAACTAAACATTTTATATAAGTCAAAGCCGTACACTTTTATTTACATGACTTGATGGACATCATTAGTCGATACATCAAAATGCCATAGTCTTTCTATACTTGGCTATATTTCAAAAGATGACCGACGTCTCTTCCAACAGTTGTATACATTAGTGTCCATCAATTAGTGTCGGCGTCCAAAAGTTCCCTCCTTTGCTATCCTCCTTCTTACGGTCATATCCAACCGCTCAATCCATCTACTAATATGAAATGTTGGTCCCCAAAAGGGGTGAGTACAACTACTCAGCAGGTAAAGGAATCCAATAACCACTCATTGCATCATACAAATCATACATGCATTGCAGGCATTACTTACCTTGAAGCCATGCATATACTATCATGCATCATCACCACAGTCATAGCACATACATGTGTATCATCATGTCATACTCATATCATCGTCATCATGACATTTTTATATTACACACATGTCATCATCATTATATACATTACACCATCATACCATACACATGTCATCATCATCATGGCATCATCATATCACACATGTCATCATCATCATGACATTATCATCATCATATCATGCATATCATCATGCCATATCATTATCATCATATCATGCATATCATCATGCATATTTCAATTTCAATTTCTCAATCTCATCTTTTCATATTGGACTGCCACATTTCTCTTTCCCGGGACCAATGTTTGCATCCCACATCCATCACTAACGCCCACTCCTGGCATCGCGAGAACCATCTGGGCATGCATCCAAGATATAACCGGGCATCCGACCCCCTACATTCCGGGCATCTCGCATCCCAACTAGCATCACGAGGAACCTCCGGGCATGTATTCAAGATACAACCGGACATCCGGCATTTACACTCCCTGGCCGGGCATCTCGCACCCAAATTCTGGCATCGCGAGGCATTCCCTTCGGGCAAAGACCTCCAACAGGGCTTCCGGAATTATGTACCGACATACCACCAAGCCTCCCCTGGAATTACATACCGTATACCACCGGGCATCCCGACACTTCCGGGGTATTATCATCCACCACAACAATCTCCTTATTTAACATTATTCATGTTCACCAATTTCGGCCTCAATTTAGCATGGCATATGATGCAATGGCAACCAACAATCATGTTCAACATTGAATTCACACGTGCATCTCAATGCATACATCAAGACCTCATTACACATACTACATGGTGCAATTATTTATAAAATAAAATTCATGGAATTTATGCCAATTAAAATAATCCATTTATCATGCCCTTTTTCATTTATTTAAATTCCAACTTTTGTTATTTTCAAAAAAAATATTAAATTTAATATCTATAAATTCCCAAAATTAATAAAAATTAAGGCAAGTGACAAAAAAGCCAATAAAATAATAATTACCTGCAAAATACATGGCCAAATAGAATTTCACACAATTTCACAATTCTCACAAAATGGCATGTCATTTTCGGGTGAAATCAGAATGCACAGTTTCTGAAGAAATTCGATTAAAATATCCATACGACCTCCAAAAATTACTAAATTTTATCGAGTTATAGCCAAGAAATTTTCGTACATCTTTCATGAAGACTTCCAAGCCAGATTCTTTCTAGATTATTTTCTACAGTCACACGAAGCTTCTGGATCCATTACCGAATCATCCAGTGCATGCTTCTCCGAAATATTGAGTTTTTACCTACCTTTTCTTCTTCGCTTCCTCTGAAATTTAGATATGTTATACATCAAGACGTTCTCTACAAGTTTCATGAAGAGATCTAAGTCAAATAACCAGATTATAGTCGTCATTTAGGTCCATGATGTCTCGGGTGTCCCAAAATACATCTCCAGAATTACCGTCTTCAAGATCTAGTCGATTTACTAGTTTATACTTGTTCATTTTGCTTCAAATTTGAGTATGCTGCAGTCTAAGATGTCCCCTACAAGTTTCATGAAGAGATCAAAGAAAGATTCTTAGCAAAAATCAACATGCAACCACAAATCCATCAAGATGTCAGTGAAATCGTTCCAGATCTGAGGTCTCCGTAAGATGAGAGTTTAACCTCTTAAATCTCCATCATTTTCCATGAAATTTCAGTATATTGTAGTTTAAGATGTTAGCTACAAATTTTATGAAGAAATCGAAGCCAAAATCGGACTCTAAACACACATGCAAGCTCAAACACGTTTCTGACTCACACGGTCCGAACACAAACAGCCATACCATTCAACATACATCATCCATGCTTCGGTTTTTCTCACTTAAACACTCAAAGATTCAACATGCAAGCAACATACAAACATGCAAGAGAAGTTAGAGGACTCCCACTTGCCTCTAGACCACACGAACAGCAGCACACGGCGGCGATCACGGCGGACGGACGGCGGTGGCTCCTTCCTCTCTCGGCCTCCCTCTCTCGGCTGCACCCTCTTCCTCTCTCTCTCTCCCTTTCTCTCTTGGCCGAATGGCTAACCAGCCATTCTCTCTCCTTCCCTTCCCTTTTATTCCCCCTTAAACCTCATCATTAGCTTGCCTCCCCAATGCCCAATGCATGCCACCCCTCTTGCCACTTGTCACAACACATGCAAGATGGGCTTTGGGCTTGGGCCTTCATGGGCTGGTCGAATAGGGGGCTGGTGTGGGCTGGTTGGATGAGCTTTGGGCCTAAAAATCAGCCCACCCCCTCCTATTTCTATTCCATTTAATCCCCAACTAAATAAACACCTAATTTCAACTTATAAGCCCACAAAACTCTATAATTTAAATCAATAAAATTCTACTTATAAAGTGCACCACCAAGATTAATATTTTCTATATCAATTTGCACTTTAATGATTCCTTAGGTCACTTGAAGACACACCTCCATCCAAACAATCATCCCTTACAATGCTTGACCTTAGAATTTTCGGCCCACTAACCTTTTAATAATCTATTAACATTTTCCACTTAAATAAATACGTATCTTGCAAAAGTAATAAGGCCATAAAACTTGTAGTCACAAATCCATAAATTCCAATTTATAATACACATGGCCAATGATAGGATTTTCTTTCCTATCAAATAATTATCCATTAAAAGCTTGGCCATATATCTTATTGCAAATTATGGATTAAATGGCCATAAAATAACCTAACGGTACTTCCATCACCTATTCATAGACTTTAATGTAACTAGAAGTCATTATGAATTTTGGGATGCCACATAAGGTGGGTGATGGCAAGACGATGGCATAGAGTTGATGGCTCAAGTGTAAATCTATTGGAGATGTATTGATGAATGATGAATACAAACAATAAGTCATCCATGTATTCATATAAATAAATGTGCAAAGTTAGGTCTTTTTTTCAAAGTGAGGTCTTTTTTCTCTTAACAGTATCAAAGCTAGGTCTTTTTTTTTTTTTTTTTTTTGTCTAGTGTGTTTAGCTTTAGGCTGCAATTGCTTTTAGTATCTTCAGAGTTTGTTGCATGTTTTGAGCTATGCTTTAGTAGAGTCAAATTCAAAGGAGGACATTGGCTTTAGTAGTGTCAAATTTAGAGTCTCTTTCACGTGTTGAGCAATGCTTTATAGATTTTTTTTTTGGGTTTGTAGGATTCAGCATATATTCGTTTGATAATGCTCAGCTTATGGATCTCTGTTTACAAAATAGCTATTTGTGTAATTTTCTTTTTTTGAAGTCTTCTAAACGAGAGTTGATAACTCATGTACAAAGGAATAAAAGATATACTTATATTTCACTAAATAATATGCCTAGATAAGGATTGCCTTAGATAATCCCACATCAACAAAAGGCAAGTTGTACCTAATTTAAAATAGTTCCATGAGAGCTAATCTATCCATGAGAAACCATTCACAATAAATATTCAATACTAAACAAAATATGAAACAACGTTAAGAGATCTAAAATGACTTTCATAATAAGCATCCAACTAATAAATGGGAAAAATCCATTCATAATCCTTATTAGCGTGATGTATGGTGCTTACATCTAAATATATAAAATAAATGACCCCATTAATAGAATGTAACTAAAGAAAGAAAAATATGTTTCATATAGTATGATTGAAGAATTATCTCCGATTCAGCTTTTTGATAACTTTACACATGTGAATTAACTAATGTGATGACTTTTAAATAGAGAAACAACATTAATCTTCAAAAAACCTAGATTCAATGGAGTAAAAATCACAATGGATGGATGTTCTAGTGAGTTCCTCTAGTCTCCTAAATTGGGTATTGAAAATTTACACCCAAATTGATTAATCCCTTACAATATGTTCTAGTTATTTAGAAGTAGTTTTAAAAATACAAAATAGTATGATATGATGTTCAACCACACTCAAAGATCGCTAACAAAAGTGCTCATAACCATACATCTCACACAAATGTGCTCCGGCATGGTCACATCTTTATTCTGAATAATTACAAAGCATATTCACAAGAAAGAAATAGAAAAACATTCCAAATTTTCAAAAGATCACATGTAGTAGAATATGAAATAATAAACCATTCCTAAATATATGTATCCAATGTTTTACATGAGTCTATTTTTGTTCTCTATCCATGCCTCTCAACGATTGTTCATTGTTGTTTTAATACCAAAAAAGGTGAAATTATCAAGGATCTTGAAACAAAGCCAAATTAAAACCACAATACCAATTAGTTGATTAAAGGAGCACACCACCATCAAACAAAAATTTCAATCCAATAAAAACAACTAGACAAATGCCAATCAAACAAACACAAATCCATAAGCTAAATATTATCAAATGAATATAATTCGGTTCTTGCAAACCCAAACAAAATATTTTTTAAAGCATTTCTTAACACGTGCACCAAACCCTGAATTTGACACTACTAAAGCTAGTGTCCTCCTCTATTAATTTTCAAGCTCATTGGAATATAATTGCAAAACGGGGATAAAACGCTAACCCTAATCTTGTCGTGTGCATATGATAAATTGGAGTTGCCAAAGGGGGAATTGGGAGTTGGCAACGTGGTCAAGAGTTAATTTTAGGATTAGACGCATAAACACATTGAAATAAAGAGTAAATGCGAGAAAAAAAATTGAGATATAAGATTGATCTTAATTCACTTTTAAACTAGAGCTACATCCAATAGAGGATCCGATTGTGATTAGAATTTCCCACCTCTCTATCACAATCTTACTTACAAGAGAAAGAAATTATATATAGGCGGCATAGGAAAACCCTAACGGTTGAGAAAGCCTTAGGCCACTTAGTAATGGCCTAAACTACCAATAAAATATGAGCCTAAACTATAAAAGTCCACTGATGATGGGGAGTATGAATCACATCCCAACATTGAAGAGAAAGACACTACACGGTAATGGGAGCAAAGGGGTTGGTGAGCTCATCGAACCCAGACAGCGGATTGGAGGCACAAAGGGGTCATGAAGAGGGATTGGGGGGGGGGGAGCGAGAAGAGAGCTTTGTGAAAGATGAGAAAAACCCTAACTTGAGCTAGTCAGACATAGAAAACAAATTGAAACTGTCAATAAGGCTTGAAGAGGCCATGATGGAGGCGGTGACATGATCGTGATTAGAGGCATATAAGGGTTGTGAAGTGGGACAAAGAGACAAAGAAAAGCAAAGGAGGGTGTGGTGCCTTTTGGTCATGAAGATAAATGGGGGGAAGGAGGGGGAGAGAGAGAGAGAGAGAGAGAGAGAGAGAGAGAGAGAGAGAGAGAGAGAGAGAGAGAGAGAGTAGTGGAATGATTTTCTCAATAAATGGAGAGTAAAAGGGGAAGAAACGGAGAGAGGGACGGTGTCACGCCCTGAACCTCGAGAGTTCGCACATCCCTAGATAGTCAATCAAATTGTGACGTTCCCTGGATGCATCGCCGACCCAAATCGATTCATGCACATGCGGAAGCAAAATAAACAATCCTCAGACAACAATCAACATGCGATAGAAAAGTAGGACAACCAATAACACAAAATACACTTTTATAAACATACAAGTCAGCCCTACAAAGTTATACATAGAAGGTCAAGATCCAAAAAGAACTATTAAGCTAACCTTACCCCGAACCCTCCTACTTGGGATCCGGGTCTACTATGACACCGTCAGGAATGTCGATGTCTAGCGAGTTAGATACCTCTTCTACTCCGGGCTCCTGCTCATCCTTCAGCAATTGGTTCTCTGCGATGTTAGCTATAACATCGACGTCCACGACAGGGTCGAGTACCACCTCATCCTCACCCTCAACGGCAAGTCCATTGAAACCATCCACGGGACCTTCTCGTTTCCCGTTAGGCCCGTGATTAAACCATGCCTTGAATCAATGAGGTACCAGCTGAGGTAAGCCCTCATCGACCAAGATCGTGGTCATGATGAGCTCACGGGTCCAGAGATTCCTAGGGACAAGGAAGACAATATTCTGCTCGCTATACCCTCATGGTTGCCCAAAACAAATCGTATGAACTTCCATCTAATGACCTATAAAAGATTTAAATCACGATGGGGTGAGGCAATGTTTCGGTGAGTTCATGTCCTAAACCCCGATTAGGAAGGTAATACACCTAAAGGCAGTCTAATCACACATCACAAAAGACTTACCTCGTCTCAGCACCTTCCTGCACGTCAGTAGAGTTCATATAACATATGCATATAACTAACATACTCAGTAATTGGAACGCATCCATTTCAATTGCCAATCAATCATAAGGGTCCCGATTATAAGACCAAATCATTATGACACGTCCCATTTCGTGCCACACAATTTTATCCCATAATCAAGGGCGGCTATCTCAATTATTCAAGCATTCCAATTGATTAGGACCCAATGGCCACGGCCAACTCAATAGTCAGTGGCATAGCCGATATCATCTTGCCTCATCGAGCACGGCGATGTTTAACTCTAGACGGCATTCTTGAAGGAGCTTCGGTCCGGCCTCTACCACGATCTGGCATCCATTGAAGTGGGGCATTCCATATAGGAGCATCATCCACCCGACGCACATTGGGGACGAATTCTCATAGAGATCACACACACATCTTGTCTCGGCCAAGGACATCGAGCTTTGCACTCAAATGCTTCAATTAAAATAATGTGTTTGGCCTATTTTTTTTATATTAAAAACACCTAGTAAAATAATCTTGTGTAGGTACACGATCATATTGAGCCATAAAATGCGATATCCTCACTTTAAAAATCTCACTATTTGATATAGTACTTAAAAATATTTTTTGCGTCAAAATCTAACACTCGATATTTTTCTAATTAAATACCAAAAATTCATAATTTTGGAATAATGACTCAAAATCACCAATAGCATCCAATTGTACAATTTAACACTCAATTGCAATAACTAATAATATCACGACAATTAGCACGAAATTCTATTGACAAAGCTATCCCGATATAATTTCCATAAAATAATAAATGATTAAATAAATTACAAAATAATTAAATAAATGCAAAAATAATTAAATAAATCACTAATTAATCCACCTAGGCTAATCTAAAAACCTAATTGACTAATTAAAGTACTCTAACCAACCTAGTTACATAATAACCCACTAAACTAACTAATTACATTCACTAACCACCTAATTGACCTATCTAACTAATCTAATTTAACTAAATAAGCTACTAATTATACTAATCTAACCCTTCCCTAAGCATCATTAACCTCCTAATTAAGGTTTAGAATTTAAACTCATTGGATTAGTGAGCTAATAAGTTCACGGTGACAGGGACACGGAGGCGAGCGAGACTCGAGCCAACGGTGACATCACGGGAGATTCGGAAGGGCCTAAGAAAGCCCTAGTAAACCTCATAGTTTGCTATTGGCTTCGCTTCTGACCAAGGCTGAGGTGAGCTGGCTTGGGGCATTGCGTGAGGAGAAGGAGGATGGCGGACGGCCAGGTGGGGCTAGGCAACGACTGGGACGGGTTGGAGTGGTGAACGGTGAGCGAAGGTGGCTCGATGGGTTGTGACGTGGGCGGATGGAGGGCTCGAGACGGTAGACTAGTGCTTAAGCGATGGACGCGGGTGCGGGGACGACACGTGAGCGGGACGGCAAGTGGGCTAAGAGGGGCACGCGGGGGAGCTCGGGTGGTGCAGGTTGGCATGGTGAGGGCAGGTTGGTCTACTATGATTTTTCTACTCTTGATTCAACAACAATAGAGGTTAAGGGAGTGAGCAAGAAGAAGCTACTAGCTGAAGGGGAACAAAGAGGCCAGAAAGTCTTCAACAAATATCCAAACTCATCATTACTTGGCCCCCAAAGTCCAAAGCCATGATCCTTAGCCATTTCCTCTCCAAAACTTCTCCAAGAAGCCAAGGATGATGTCCCAAATGTTGCAGCCCCCAAGGTCTATGAATTTCATCATTCTCCACTTCAAGTCCATTCAATTTCACTCCAATTGGCCTCCAATTGATGGCCAAATTGCTAAGGAGGAAGTCCACACTCAATTCCACAATTTTCCTCACCAAAAGATCCTACTTAACGGCCAAAAATTCATACAAAAGCAGCCCTCCAAATTTCTTGGTTTAAAATTGCCCAACTTTGATTTTTTGTCGAAAATCTGGGCTTGCCGAAAATTCTTTGAAGGATGAGTCGACGTTCCTAAAATAAATTGTGACATGCCAGAAATTTCGATTCCTGAAATTGGGTTCCATTTCGTGGTTAATTTCAACTGGACATGATTTTAGCTTGACCTAACTTATCGGGTGGCTTTTAGAAATTTTTAGCGCATTTGACCCATAGTTGATTATTTTTTATCCACTTTGTGCATCTTCGACTTATAGGCGACTCTCAGTTGTCATAAAAATCTCGAAATTTCAAATACGAACACATGGTACATAAACAATAGAAAAATTGATTTAGTGCCATTCGACACGAATTTTACAATTATGTGGAATCACCCACACTTTAGTTACATGCCTCTGTCAAATCAACCTATCTCCGGTCTTTAATCGATTTTAACAGTGTTGTATTGACCATTGTAGATTAGCACGGTCGAGTAGTCAATTCCTGATCAAATTCTCAAGTTTATTGTGTTTAGATTCCTTAACGGCTTCACCAAATAAATTAGTTATTTCATGAATGGTCAGCTTAGAGAAAAAAACTATAGGCGCATTGATGAAAAGCCCATTTCATTCAATCAAAAATAGACTCGAAAATTAGGCTGTCACAGAGGGACTTTCAAAATTTCTTACTGTGGAATTTTCTAGCCATGTAAAACACAATGAGTGGACTATCTTATTGTCAAGCAAAAAGATACTAGAAGTGTCAAAAGTTTTGTGCAACATTCACTTTAGAGTCAAATGTTTTTGTTAATTTATTCAATTGTCAAATCAAAGAAAAAACTATCAATTAAGTGTCTTAGGCAAGAAAGTCCAACCAAAATGATTATATGGCTACTAAAATTAAAATTTCAATATCAGTTGGCATATAAAAAAAAAAAAATCTAGTCCATTTAGACATGCAAAATGACGTCACTCAATCCTATATGGCTAGGTAATGCAAAATGACATCACTCAAGACTGTCCACCCATCTAATCCAAAAAAGACGTCACATTAGGGTTGTCAAAGTAGGGCTTGCAAGTCCATTATGGTTCAACTCTCACTTGACTCCCCAATAACTCCCTATCACCGTCACTCACTTGCCATCGTTGTCCTTCGCTCACCATCTTTGTCACTCTCACTTAGTTAGGTTCATCGTCCTCTCTCACTCCCTCAATTGGCTACAAAAATTAGGGCTTGGAAGGATAAATTAGGGTTATTGGAGCAATCATGGGGACAAAGATGCTAGAGGAGAAATCGCACAACTGTTAAGTAATGATTTTGTTGATTTCTAATCAATTAGACATGACTGTGGGGACCTTATGTGAAGTTGTTCTCCTTTTTTGCATTGTGGTCGCAAAATGCTAGTTATTATTTTTTATTATGGGTATAGCATTGGCATGGGGGGATCCTATTACAACGAAAAAAATGGCTATCGCTAAGAAGAATATACATGGGACAGGAAGACCAATTGAAGTACTTGTAGGTCTAGTTCTAGTTTTTTTTTAAAAAAATAAAGTGTAAGGATTATGAATCAAACCAAAAGTCCATCAAAATGAAAGGGAACCAAAAGTTGTGAATATTGATTGATAAGGTTGTGAATATAGTATTTTTGTTGTTATGATGAGAAGCTTGATTGATGGGGGTTAATATTGACTATTAGGGTTGCTATACATGGTTTTGTTTGAGTTTGTTTTGAGATGTCTAGTGGTAGGGGAGCTTCACTATGGATTGGTGCTACATATGATTGCTTTTGTCAAGGCAATGATGTTTTTGTGAACATAAACAAGCAGTTCAATGTCAAGGCAATTATGGTTTTCTCTATGCTTTTGCTAGTTCCCATTTTTTTATCTTGCTTTTGGCTAGTGTTGCATATGATTGTAATGTTATGTGTAATTTTGCTTGGTCTTGTCTTGTTGGTACAAGCTTATTATGGGCTAATGTTGTTATATGTTTTGGTGTTGCATATGATTGCTTTAGTTGAGCTGTTGGTTGTAAGAAGATTGCACCAACTATGCTATTGGTCCAAGCACTAGCAACCTAGTCACTCATTTGTATGGTTTGTGCTTGCACTAGTAATCTAGTGTAATTTTGTGCTTGCACTAGCACATTTTGCAACTAATGCAAGCACTAGGTTGCACCAATACTTGTTTGTGCTGGTTTGTGCTAGTTTGTGCTTAACACTAAAGTAGTCATTTTTTTAACCATGATTGACATTGAAGTGATCACTTTTATTCGAACAATCACTACCAAAATAATCGGGATAAGTACATTAATTGTGTCATAAGTTGTGTACGGTGCTCACTTTGGTGCCAAAAGTTTCTGCCAGATCACTTAAGTGCCAAATCGGAGAAAAAACAATCGCTTTGGTGCCACCAGCAAGAAATTCCGGCCAAAATAATTACGTGGCTTTATATTTTAAAAAAATCGATAAACCCTTTAAACGACGTCATTTTTTGTCATACTTAAGAAAACGACGTCGTTTTGCCATCCTATGTGGATGGCTTAGGAAAAACGACGCCGTATAGCTCATTTGTGATTGAAATTAGGTTTTTTTTTTTTTCATCCTCGCCGACCTAGCTTGCTTGGCCACCATCGCTTGGCCATCGTGCTCGGCCACTGTGCTTGGCCACCATTGCTCGGCCAAAAAGTGATGGGAAAATAGGAGGTGAGGGTGGAGGAGGAGGAAGAAGGGGGTTGAAGGTGCAGAGAGATAGAAAAGACGAGGAGTGCAAGGAAAACAAGGAGGGCGCAGATGGAGATGGTGGATTGGGCTATGTTCAGAGAGTGGCTGGTGCTGGTGTTGTTCTTCGGGGAAGAAGACGCCACCGCCATGGCTTCTCTCTCTCTTTGTTGGTGTTGTTCTTCGGGGAAGAAGACGACACCGCCATGGCTTCTCTCTCTCTCTCTCTCTCTCTCTCTCTGTTGGTGTTGTTCTTCGAGGAAGAAAACAACGCTAACATGGCCTCTTTCTCTTGATTTGGGGATTTAGGGTTTCGACTTGGGGTTTAAGATGCCAAACGACGTTGTTTGGTGGTTTACACGCTAACTAGACTCTCCGACGAGCCACATCAGTATAAGAAATTAATAATAAAAAAAAAGGCCACGTTGAATTTCTAGCCGATCAAATCGGTGTTGGCACCAAAGTGAGCGTTTTTATTAGGCACTTAATGATCCGACGGAAAATTTTGGCATCAAAGTGAGCGTCGTACACAACTTATGGCACCATTAGTGTACTTATCCCCAAAATAATCTATAGTGAACTTGTTTAGCCATAAAAATTATAGCAAACCAACATTTCCAACAAAATATGTAGTAAACTAGCACAAGATTGAGAATGCACAACTGAGGCAAAGAACTTGTTATTTTTACATGGCCTAAATGTCAATCTCATTTCCACCAAAAGACTGAAAATTGCAGCAATAAAGCTTATGGGATTACCTAGTAAAAATGCCAATTTGACTGAATTACAATCTCATTTCCACCGAGGGCATCTAGGGTTGTAGCAACTAGTAGCACAACTAAACTTACAAATTGCCCCAATATAATTACATATTCCACTAATCTTCAATTATGGTGGAATGAGAAATTCTTCTCATCACTTAATTTACAATTTAGCATAAAATTAGCCAAACAAGATGTTGACAACACAATCAACATTTAATAAAAATTTCCTTCACTTTTCATCCTTGAAATTTCCCTCTTCAAATGGTTGGCTTGAGAGGCTAAAGCCTTCATTTCTACTTGCGTTGATTTGACATAATTCACTCGTTCATTATTGCATTTGGAGGTTGATGTCGTCCTTCAAGTAGTTCCAAGATCACCTCTGTCACTTAACCTAAAAATTTTAGATTGGCCTATTTGAAATAATTACACTTCAAGCTTTCTTTATACCTTGTGTATCCATTGAATCTTTTCCCAAAAGTCAACTAAGTCAAAGATTTTTTTTTTTTTTTTTGGACTCAATAGCCCACAATAACAATCATATTTAACTTCTTCTACGCTTCATTGAAACGAATTTGAGTCAATAGTCATCCTTCTACTCTCCATTTGCAAGATTTAACTATTAGTTTTGGGGGCAAACAGAGTTAGGGTTTTGATTTTGGGTTCAATTATCATTAAGGGTTTCAATTGAGGAATTATCTTTCAATTTGCGATTTAGGGCTTATATTTTGGGGAAAATGTTGTAGACAACGTCATTTAAGACTCCATATACTAACTAGGCATGCCAGAGAGCCACATTGGCTGGAGAAATTAATAAATATGGCTGTGTCGGATTCCAAATTAGAATTGGCACCTAATTGATCATTTTAAAAAAATGGTACTTAAGTAACTAGAAAAAAAAAAAAACTTGGCACTAAATTGAGTGCCACATGAAACTTTTGGCACTTCTAATGTCCTCTTGCCCTTATCGTTGAGTTAGCAAGTAGTCTCACACAATATTTTCCCTTAAACCCTTCTATCTTCAATCTCATCTCCTTAGCATTGGTTTGTAATGTGTCTTCAGAATATAATGGATTAAAGACTCTTGATGCAGTGCCTTGTTTCTGAGCTAGGTTTTGAAGCTCTTATGGATTGCTAGACAAAATGCTCATTTGGTATCAAATCTACATTGTGCTGGATTGGGTTGAAGTTTGGAGGTGTGTCTCCCCTTTTTCTTTGCTAGGGTTGGGGTTTTGAAGTTTCTTCGAGTGATGCCCTGGTTCTGTGCGGGGTTTGTTGTTTCTTGACCTTTAGGCAAAATAATCACTATGTATTAAATATTCATGATACTAGAATGGATTAGAAAAGAAATGGTGTGTGTTGCCCCTATCTTCTACTATGGAGTTGGATTTCTTCATTAACAGGCTAGATGTGTTTTTCAAAATGACTATGTTGCGATGGAAAGTGCGACTCCTCTTGCTTGAACGTCTCTTTGCTATGCTGAATGGAGTGAAAGACCAATCAATAATTATTTCTCGTAGGATTTATGTTTCTAGAAGTTGCCATCTGAAAAATGAATGATCATCCAAATGGGCCGACCTTGTGAGATTCTAGGTGCACTGGGGTGAGTGGGCTTTAATTCCTTTGTTGTGTTGGTTTCCCTTTTTGATGTGAATATAGATGATTAGAATGATTTCGAGGTGATAATAGAAACAAAAGGATTTGCATCTTTTAAAGTCAGGAACGGAAGAATCACTTTAAAATTATCATCTCATCTACTATTTGAAATGGTATATATATATAATTGTGGCAAAATTGGACGTTATGATAAGAGCGCGTTTGGTAACTATTTTGTTCCAGAGAACAATTTTTTTATCATAAATGATTTTTTCTAATTATGTTCCCAAGAACAATTTCTAAGCAAAATAATGCGCTTGGTAATTGTCAAAAATTTCTATTTCGGGATAGAAATGTATTTGGTAAAATTCTTAAATTCTTTTATTTATTTTAATTTTTAATACTTTTATTAAATTTTTATATTTTTTTCTTTTTTTTTTATCTTCTTCCTCCTTCTTTGTAGGGTGGTCAGCAACCGGCTGGGCGAGGTCCAATGAGCTCGCCGAAGGTGCTTGGCCAAGGCGAGCCTCGACCTCACCCAGGCACACGAGGTTAACCTCACCCTAGCTTGGTGAGGTAGAGCCTCGTGCCAGCTAGCGAGACCGAGCCTCGTTGAGGCTATATGAGGCTGGGCCTCGCCCAACCACGGTGAGGCTTGGGCCGACGAGCCTCGCCGGAGGCTAGTGACGCTTTGGCGATCAGCCAAAGGGAAGAAGAAGAAAATGGAAGAGAAGAAAAGAAAAAAAAATAAAATAGAAGAACAGAAAAAATAGGAACTAATTCTAGGAATTGTTCCTAGTAATAAGAAGCTATTTTTTTTCTACCTTTTGATTTTGTTCTAAATCTATTTTAGAGAATTACCAAACGGATTACCATTCTTTTTTCGTTCCAAGAACAAAAGAACATAATCTTACACTATTTGGAATAAAAACAAACATGCTCTAAATATTGCAAGGAAATGCCTTATGACGAAAACTTCTTCTCCACAAATAATGATTGCCTCTTTGGTTCAAGGTTGAGGGCTAAGACAAATGTATATAGTCCATTTTGGAAGGTTTTCTATCATAAACTAAGCGTGAAGGATGTGGAGGATGAATTGTTCCCTAAAACTCTTGTGAATTCTAGCCAAATAATACTCTATATTATTATATTAATAGCCCCTAACGTTAGCCTAACAATATGCTAGAGGAGAGAGGCAAAAGGAAACTGACAGGTAATTGCAATGGAGTTTCCTCTAGTAATCATAAGAGAAGCACTTTCTCCGCACTTCAAGGCTCCTACACCATAAGTCATCACCTATAGCAGAGAATACCCTGTCAAGAAAACATAGAAGGCCAAAATTCCTATTAACAAGAAAGGTAGAAGGCATTGCCTTTATGAAAAGAAGGTGTGTAGTCCCCACATGTTGGGATGAAACCCAACTCTTGGATACTTCAATCCAAATGGTGGCTAAAATTGAAAAAAGATTTTGGTAGCTAACCCTAATAAAACATCAAGTTACAAATGATGTTTATATGTTGAAACTATTAAGGTTTGGGTAATCAACTGACATTCCAAGCTCAAGGCTCTTGTGGCTCAAGAAAAACCCATTTTGGCGTTTCTCGTAGACAAAAAATAAGACACAGGTTTTGATTTGGTTAAAGTGTTGCATGCAACTTCAGAATTATTTTGTTGACAACCCAATCGGCATTGCAAGGGGTTTGGCACTATTTTAGATTGATCAGGTCCCAATGATAGTTGAATCAAGTCTGGTGCATTTTATTGATGTGATCTATGAGATTCAAGAGAGCAAACAATGAATAGACTTAACTTTTGTTCATGCACCAAATGACTTCCAGGATAGATTTACTCTATGGGGAAAATGCAATAGATTAGCTCCTTGAATCATCTTCCTTGAGTTTGTATTGAATATTTTAATGAAATACTTATTATTGGGAGAAAGTGGGAAGACATTTAGCCGAGAACTACAAATTGAAGGTTTTCTGGGACTTCCTTGATACTTGTTCATTAATGCATACAAAAGGTGAGGGATTTGCATTAAACAAACGGGAGGGAAATGATTATGTTAGAAAAAAGACTTGATAGAGCCTTATACATTTTTGAATGGCGAGTTGTTTGTTCATTAATGCATATGAAAGGTGAGGGCTTTCTGGGACTTCCGTAATGCCTACACTACTAGCTACAGGCTTTGGCCATGGCACAATCCTTTTATTTCTTTATCCTAACCTAGTTAGAAGGAGGAGAGAGTTTACATTTGAGGTGTTCTAGCTTGATAATGAGAAGCATGGAAAGGTAGTGAGGGACACTTGGCAATCCCCTTAGTTGGAGAATATTGTCTTATTTGATTAAATTGGGTAATGTATCAAAAGCTCTAAACTAGATGGAGTAAGAACAAATTCTTTAAGAGAGCACATGACAAAATTTCTATTTCTCTATTTTTTTTTATTTTTCTGTTCTCCGAGATGGATTTGGAATAGAAATCCATTTGGTAACTAAATTTATTTTTCTATTTTTGGAACAGATTTCTATTTCAGAAATAAATTTGAAAAAGAAATCAAAAGCTAAAATTTCTAGTTTTTCTATTTTGGAATAAAAGTGAGAAATGAAAACTTTTTTTCATTATTCATTCTTGTCATTGCTTGATGCCCACTTGTCGCCCATAGGATGCCGGACGAACGATGCCGACTGTCGATCGCCCTCTAGCTATTGTTGAATGCCAACCGCCCCCTCCCCCCCCCCTAAGAAATAGAAATTTTATTTTGTTATCAAACAAATTTTTGTTCTAGAAATAGAAATTGAGTCATTATCAAAATGTTTCTTTACTCATAAACTCATCCAAGGAACCAGAAATGTTGTCATGCGCGCCGTAAAGCTCCAAAAAAAATCGATATTCTTGAGAATGAATATCATGAATAGTCTAGACCTGACTTATGAAAGGACAAGAGTGCAACTCCTGAATGGCGAAATTGAAAAATTAGGCATCAAGAGGAGATGTATTAAGGGTTGAGATGGGAGGATAAACATACAAAATATTATCACGTCACCACCATGCAGCGAAGAAAAAATAATAAATAAATAAATAAAACTCTATGTTGAAAGCAACCGAAGAGGAGTGGATTAGAAATCCTATCTAGTTGAAGCAAATGGCTATGGATTACTTTAGTAAATTGTACTACTCAGCTAGTCATTGCAACTTTCAGCCCATTCTAGATGAGTATCCATGTTTAGAGGGGATGATATAAATTAATGCCTAAATGAATAAGTTTCATTAGAAGATGTTAAAATGGCTACTCATCAACTAGGACCACCAAAGCACTGGGGCCCAATGGCTAAAATGGAAAATTTTACCATTCTTATTGGAAAGATGTTAATTATTATGTATTGACAGAAATGTAGAGATTTTTTTGTTTAGTGTAACTAAATCCAGCGTTGAACTTAACACACATCTCCCTTATTCCAAAAATTCCTCACCTTGAAAAGATGGAACACTTCCATCTCATCAAACTCTACAATTTTGCTTATAAAATTGTCTCAAAGACTCTCACAAGGTAACTTAAGCCTTGGTTGTCAAAATTGATTCCATTGAATAGAGAGTGGATGGCAAATCCAAGATAATATCTTACTTGTTTAAGAAGTGTTACATCAGCAGAGAATTAATAAAAGGAAGAGAAAATTTAATGTGGTTCTCAAGTTAGACATGAATAAAGCCTATGACCGTGTGTGATGGGACCTCTTGGAAGCTAGCATGCTTAAAAAGGGGGTTTTGAGTAAAATGGGTCAACTAAATGATGCAGTGTGTATCAATGATCTTTTTTAGTGTTAAATTCAATGGTGAACCATTGTCCTACTTTCATCCCACCAAAGGAAGAAGACAAAATGACCCTCTTTCCCCTTATTTGTTTATCTTATTAGTTAATGTAGTGTCTCAATTGAAGAAGAAAGTTGTGGAAGATGGAAGTATTAAAGGGATTAAGCTAAATAGTCCATGTCCCACACTCTTTCATTTATTGTTTGTAGATGACTCAATATTCCTCCTTGACGGAAAAGTTAGTGAATGCTAGAACTTACCTATGATGTTCAATCAATATTACTATGCCTTGGATTAGGTTGTTAACTTGAATACACTACGGATGCATTTTAGCAAAGATTGTCCTCAGGGATTGAGAAGAAATCTAACTAGAGAGTTGAGAGTTCCTGAAATTGAAAAAAATGGGCAAGTATTTGGGGATACCTCTAGATTAGTGAATCTAAAAGACAGATGTATGCATGGATACTAGTGACAGCAAATATGAACCTTGGAGGCTAGAATTTATGTCAAAAGCCGGAAGTTCTAATCAAAGCATTGATTAAAGCTATTTCTCAATATGCTATGTCAATTTAAAAAAAAAAATAAATAAATTCTAAGCGTCTATTTGCCGAGCCATAGAATAAACTGTTGGAAAAACATCCCTATGAAATGTTGATATCTTTGGTATTAAAATCTATTATAATAAGTGCAAGCGTTGATAGCAAGACAATTTGTGTTGATATCAATGATTACAACGAGATCAACGAAGGCGAGGACAAAGACCGTGACAGTAGGAGAACAAGTTCCAATAACGAGTAGTTCAAGGTGACCTGGGATACTAGAGTCAGTCTTTTGTCCATGAAAAGTCTTTGGATGTTGATATACCAAGTCACTTGATTCGAACAATCGCTGGAAAGCACCAATAGACTGGTGATACCGAGCACATGCCAATAATGAGTATTAATTAATGCTAAGATTGAGTCTCCTCTAATGCTAGTGAGGTATTCATTTGAAGATGACCATTGAATACGGAGGACATAGTCGTTATGAGCTGAGATTCCAAAGTGAGAAAATCGAGAAATATTCATAAACTTGATTGACAGCTTTTTGATGAGAAAGCCAGAAAGCCAATGAAGTGATAGCTGCAGCATATGTCATTTTATAAAACCCACTAATGTCGAAAGTAACGATTGCATGAGCAATCCTGACTCCTAACAAAAATTTCCATCTAGTTTTGAGTAGCTCTTCTGATCCTCATTAGAGTCTCCAACGACAAGATTGAAGACTTCTTTTTAAGAATGATCAAGGAAGCTTGAAAGGGTTGGACGAGGAAAAAATTGAGCCTATTGTCATTGTACTTGAACTATCTTGTTTAGTATTTCCAGTAATATGCTCTATACCTGCCATTATGTGAAATTCTTCGTTTGATAGGTCCTATGAAGGATTTAAGTTGCTTTGTGACTCTGACAAGGTCAATTGAACAAGTGTAAGAGTAAGGGTTGCGTCTTGATCGTGTAATCTGTTGGTTGATAAGAACAACACTCGTCGATTGTAACTTCTTGTGAAAATTGCTAGTGGAATTTGGCCCTCGTTGAGATTGTTATTTGAGAGTGGACATAGGTTTGGGCATAGGTTTGGGGATAAAGCCAAATTACTATAAATTTCTAGGTGCTTTACTTCTTTAATTGATTATTGTTGACAACTTCTCATTAGTACCACCATCTATATCTTGCGCATATATCTATAATATACTTTTGATGCTAATGACTTATATTCTGCAAGAATTTTTCATAATCCATATTGAAACTATCTAACCCCCTCCCCATTATATTGTTAGCCCCAATATAGAGGATTGTTAATTTGTTGGAAAAATAATGATAAACAGGCTAGAATGCTTAGGAGAAAATGGGATGCTTTAAAATCCAGGAAAGATAATGGCAGGTTGGCATTTAGGGACCTAATTATGTTCAAAAAAGTTATGTTGGGGAAGCAAGCTTGAAAGATAGTGCAAAAGCCCACAGCTCTATGGGGTCAACTTTTGAAAGATTTATATTATCTTCGTTGCGACTTTAGGCATGCATGGAAAGGTACCCGACCATCATGAGGTTGACAAGGTTTATTTACGGGGCGAGAAGCAATACAGCCCTGGATCGTGTTGGTTGTTGACGAATGAGGAGATGATAAAAATAAGAGAGGATAAATAGCTCAAAGGAGACCAATTGGAGGGCCTACTAATAGAGGAGAGACTTACATGGTTGCTGAATCAATAAGACAAGCAGGCGATTAAATGGAATGAACATATTCTACAGTTTATACTAGATGAAAGGACTACCAATGAAATTCTTGCTATTCCAGATTTAGAGTTGGACGACACCAATTTCTCTTCTATAAAATTGAGAGAAACTTGGACTTAAGCAAACTGTTAAAAGGCTCAAGGAAGAAACCAAGGGAAGAACCCCATGCCTTCTATATTCCCTCCTACTTTGGAAGAAAAATAAGGGGTAGGAACTAGGATACGAGGCATCTAGGCACCAGGATATTAAAGGTGATTTAATGGAATGAACAAATTCTGCAGTATATGCTTGATGAAGAAACTATCAATGAAATTCTTGCGGTCCCAGATTTGGAGTTGGACCACGCCCCTTTGTCTCCTACAAAATAGAAATTTGAAAAATCAAAATGTTCATACGACTTCCTCTTCTTTTCAAGCATCATGAGCTCTTTGGACCAGAGTATAGCACACCTCAATACTACCCAAAATCAGGTTCTTTCTTTAGAATATTTGTCAAGATGCACCCTCTACCAAGGAAAATCTGTGGACTTGATCCTTTTTGCAATTTATGCCATCAGCAACCTGAGACCATCGAGTACGTCCTTCTACTCTGCCAAGAGGCGAAGAATATCCGGTTTAACCGGGCCCCGACCACCAACATATCAAATCTTGGAACGTCAAGAATTGAGGATATGGCTCGTCGATTTTAAGCATACCTCGGTTCCTTCTAAACTTCTCTCGGTGATTCTATGGCATATCTGGAAGGCGCGAAACAATTGCGTATCGAGAGCGCACGACCCAGAGCCAAATCAGCTGGTAGAATCGGGAATTGCCATGAATGAAAGCATCTCGCGATGGGCATCAATCGCAAAGCAAAAGGCAGAGTGTCAGACCAATTCATCGTTCATCTGCTAGAGCTGCAACCCTGAATGGCTCGGTTTTGTGTTTCGGGTCCTCTACCTCAAGCTTAAATGTCAATCTTCTTCTGCAAATCATGGAGAAAGGAGCTAATTTAGCGAAAGATACAAATTTGTATGTACAAACACATGAAAAGTGACATTTATTAGAAGATGTCAGTGCGGGTAAACTCCTAGCCTTCATATTGAATCAACTCCTTCACCAAAAAGGAATGATGCCTCAACTCAAAATCTGCATTTTACTCACAAAAACCAGATATAAGCACCATAAATCCAAAAGAAGCTCCCAGATTCACCAAAGGTCGAAACAAACATCGCGATTGACACGCTCCCATGAACTCACTCGTTAAGCAAATTGCACAAACAACTACAGTGGACAACTACGTGTTTGACAACATTGACAGTTCACAACTACATGAACTCGATGTCCGCAATTTACATTATTTTGAACTTAATAACAACCCTAATGGGCATGGTTCCCCAAGATACCATAGATAGATTCCCTTCAAACGTTTGAGCATTGGAACTGAAATTGTCCCACACTAAACTTTGGTTTTACACATGCAATGTGAATCTATATGCTTTTACTCCTCCGTGTAAGGATTGTGCCACTTGAGTTGCCATCATTTCACAAAAAAAAATTTTCTCCGCCGGCACCAGGTGTCGCCTTATGGAGGGGCCCCGCCCGGAGACCCTAGAGTTGTGGTCGACCTTCTCACCTCCGATGTCCCAGAAGAATCGTGTGAACAACAGTAAAGAGTCTGCGCAGACCTCGGATCCTTCCCATGATGTGAACGGGCGACGACGCCATGCATGCGTGCATGTGGACTAATAGTGGAAGACCCCATCATTGAAGATAGAGTGGCAAAGTGAGAACTCGCCTTTTTTCAAAAGCGAAGAAAAAGGGGCTCGCAACTCGGGGAGTCAGAAATTTCGTCTGAATTTCTCGACAGGCAGGACAAACCGCCTCCCCCACCCCCGAAAACATAGCTCGAGTTTGACTTCCCAACACCAGTTCTCCTTACGTGTGTGGAATGTTGTTGTCTACTTGCTTTCTATTGACTTCTTGTTGGGAGCCAAATCTGAATTCAGTATATAAATACAGTGGAAAAAATTAGCGATTCCATTTAAAACTTATTATATGCATGCGAACTTAGTCCTGAACTTTCTAATTTTATCAATGTACTTTTCCAGATTTTTGCGCGAAATTTCTATGTAATCCTTTCCACTTATCACTAGAAAATGCTGACATGGTGTTCCACGTAAGATGTCGTTTTATATAGAGTTGCTCACATCAACGTCTTATGTGAGACGGTTGACTATGAATAGAGGTCACGTTGGCAATTTTTTAGCATAGATGAATACGCACTACACTTTTATTTGGTTTTCAATGACTTAACACACCAGACTAAGAACAGGGTCTTCCCAACAAAGGGAAAGTGTGAAGTTGCAGAGATTATCTGTTATCGATTGTATGTACACCGGTCAATTTCTATAGTTCTTTTAGGCCAAACGAATTGCAATTTGAGGAAGACAATTCGGTACCCTGAGGTTGCCAAATCACGTTATAACATCAGTGAAACATGGAAGGGCGGCAACATTGTCCCGGAAGGTGTAATGGGTCAGCTTGGCGAGCCTCGTTTTACAACAGAATTAGCAATTTTCGAGAGAATGGGAAATTGAATCTGTAAATTTCATGAAAGATCTGCACTATTGTATGAAGATAACTCACACTCACTAAGCAATCCGTTAAACTCTCTCAGGGATCACTTCTAGAGGGCGCGACGATATCGTTCTTCCTTTCTAATAGGTAATTAACATCAAATTGGAGGAACAGGAGCAACGGCTTCCCACCTCTCCATTGCCATCACCTCACTGATAAGGTGCTTTTGTCACTTAGCAATGAGTGTCTAGCACATTGATGATTATTGATTTCCTGAAATAGAGAGGTGATCCGGTAAATCCTTCAATTATGCGTACTCATTTGGAGGAAAACAATCGGTGGAGGCTCTTTCACGTGGAGTGAAAAAATAGTGCGAATAATCTTGTCTCAAGCTCAATAATTTCTATTGTCGTTTTCACATTTCCAAATACTAACATGAAGCAAGCCTCACATGTCCCTAATTAGATAAAATCTTGGTGGCCGACCTGAATTATCATGTGACAGTTGGTGGCGGTCCATCTCTACAAGGAAGTTTTAGTGTCTAAAACCCGACCCTCCTCATGTGGCCCTCGGCGACGGACCCACTAGGGGGAGGGGTGCGTGGTTGCCTCCATTCCACACGTAGGTCCAAATTATTTTCATTTTGTGATTAAGTAATTCGTTCGAGAAAAAAAAAAGGGTCACATATTTCAAATATTAGTAAGATTTCTGTCTAGGTCCAATCCCACTCATCCGTTTGCGGTTGGTAAGCACATTGGTGTGAAACTATCTATTGATCATAGGCTGGCCGCCGCACGGGCGTATCAGTTGGTTCTTGTTAATGATTGTCTTAAGGTGCAATGATAATGACCAATGATGTGTTTTGAAGAGAATCAGCACTCGTTCACATGCCTCTACCACGAATAAGCAAATCCATTGCAATGATTTCAACCTTAAACTTTTTGTGCTGTCCGAAAATTTCTACATTAAAATTTATTAGGTCGCTCGTATAGTTTCCTAACTTATTTCTCTTATTAAAAAAGAATGATAAGTATATTAAAAATCTTCAAATTAATTGCAAAAGTGTAAATCCTAAAAATATCAAAAAGTATAATAAGGTCCTAAAATTTATTAAATTTGTGCATTCAAAATATCTCTATTAACTCCATCCAATTTAGTAAATTGAAAATGTTGACATGGTTTTTTTAATTATATTTAATTTATAGGTGGTGAATAAAATAGTAATCTAAAATGGTCATCAAGACAATTGTCCTATAATCGCATTAGAAGCTGCCCACTTGCTCGCGTTTGAGTGAATTTTTTGAAATTTTCAATTTGACTACTTTCTTAATTCCAAGAATAAGTAATTAGTGGGAAATATTATTTTAAAATTATGATATGCATTTTTTTTTCGGTAAACCGAATAGAACCAGCGCAACTCCCTTATGTGTTACTATAAGGGTCGCACATCCTTTACAAATATTTAGCTTAAGTCATAGCTATCTAGTCCAAACATAGGTGTTTGAACCTATCACTATAGTCCGATGGGATGTCAAAAGTTAAGAAGTCTCTCTATATGATGTAAAGAATACCTAAGGTGCAAACCGCCCAAAAATAGCAAACTAATTTATGTCTTTATCAACAAAATTATCAATTTGTCATAAACCTATTGTATAAATTTCAATGTAAATCTAAAATTTTCAAATGTTTCAATATAGCAGTAAAATTCTAATACAGTCCTTCAGCCAATTGCCGCTTGAAATTACTAATGTGGTGATTCAGTTATTGTTGGCTCTCTTATAGGTCACAGCCGATGATCTAATGTTGACAAATTTATTCAAAATGATATCATTTTAAGTAATTTTATGAATTTGCTGATTTTTTATTTTTATTTTATTGTTTACATCTTCTTCATTTAAGCCAATTGTTGATAAATTTTCAAATCAAAGCTCTCTCACCATCAACCCATTGCTCATCAAGGATAATTACTAAAAAAAGTTCTAAACTTATTATACATATGTCAATTCAATAATCAACTTCTTAATTTGGCTAATTTAATCTTAAACATTTTGACGATTTGTCAATGTATTCATCCTAACCAATTTTGGCTCACAATCATTGACATGAACTTCAATTGTCTTATGTGGTATGGCTAGTACTAATATGGAATTTTTGCATTTATTTTAAATTTTTCTGAACATCTCTATAAATTTTATGATCACTTTTCTTTTTTTCCAACTCCACAACAAAAATAAATATATAAATTTAGAAAAATATAAAAATTTGTTTACATTAATGTTGGCCATGCCATGTAGGATGAAATAATTATATTGGCAAATCATAAATAAAAAAAAAAAGTTTATGATTAAATTGGCTAAATTAAAAAGTTAAAAATTAAATTGATTACTTCACAATAGATTTAAGATTTTTTTTACAATTTTCCCCGCTCATCATGACACACACGTTATCCACAACCCTCATCGGTTATTGCTACCTCGTTTACCAAATCGTCGTAGTTGCTACCTCCCCAGGTCACTTCGCGACGTTGTCAGCAACCCAAGGCTTGTCTTCGCCAACATCTTAACCCCCTTTAATATGGTGAACTTGAGCGAGGACTCTAATTTGGAGGTGGAGATAGCAATGGATTTGGGTGGCAATGGAGGAAACAAATTGAAGGGAGATGAAAAGAGCAGGTTTAAGACGCTGGTAAGGGAACTCATGCAGTAAGATCTAGATATCGTGGAAGATTGCGCTGGGCAAGTAAGATTTTCAAAGTTTTTTTTTGTCTATTCTTGAATTGCACCAAATATTTTATGGGATTTTCTATGATCCGAAAGACATTTGAAGGATTTCAAATCTCACATAATCTTATCATATCCCAATCTATCCACCAAATGCAATTTTGGACTTAACATGATATTGGATATTGGCTACACGAAACCTACTCATCAAAGAAGTAGAGTAACCTTAATGTGAAGGTAACCATCATCATCCACTAAGCTCGAAAGATCACAATCCACTAGGGAATTTTGAAAATTCATGAACCTCTCCCAATGACGAAAACTACACCAGACAACCAAAGAAGTGAACCAAGAAGAGGATGCTTCTCCAAGACATGTAGATTCAACAACCTTAGACAGAAGAATTGTGGAATATACATAAATCAAATTACTTGTCTATGAGGAAGAAGAAACATGGTCGGGAAATGTCCGAATGATTATTATAGGATCCAAAGAAAGGACATATGCATTAAGATATACCCATGAATATATCGAAATTTTGGAAAGCACAGCAAGACAACAGTCTGATGAACCTAGATGAAATTCGGAAAACAATAAGACCATCTTTAATGGTTTCTAAGACTATTGTGTTTTAATACAAGGGAAGTTAAGTTAAGCACCTATGTTATCTTAACTTTGAAGTGTCCTAGATACCATCATTAATCCTTTTTGGTCAACTTTCAATTCCATAAACAAATCTCAAAACAACAAACTGAAAACTCGGTTGAACAGGAATTTTGGGTTGCTTTGGACGGAATATTCTCTCTCAACTGCCGTTAGGCTAGATTCTACCCAAAAATTCAAACGTTCATGATTTTTTTATGAGATGATTGAAGTGCTGGTGGTTCTTTAATGGAAGTTGGCCCTTTCTTTCAAATCACTTTGGTTGTTTCTGCCCAAATCGTATCGCTTTATTTACCTACTTTTGAAAAAGTTTTCGTGGACCGCAGCCAGTTCACTAAGACTGGCAATACAACATTGACACTAAAAAACACTCCAGAAAGAAAAGGAAGGAAAATAATAAAGAATTAAGGAATCAATGCGTGATGACTGCCCGTACTGCCCAAAAGCCGACTAATTTAGAAAAAGGGATCATGAAAATAATATAAAAAAGTGAAAAATAATATAAGAAAGTGACCGAAAGCCTAAAGCGACGCTTCGAAAAAGGGCAACAGATCTTTTAACTACAACAAATGATTTCTTTTTTCTTTTTTTTTTCTTTTTCTGCAATTTGCACAGACACACAGAACGCCCCAAACCCATCATAGATATTCTCAAACTTTTTCAATGCGACGGATGCTTTTGGAATCCACATAGAAAAAGACAAGCCACGCCCATCCCGAAACCCTAATTGAGAGCCCTATCATTTTATATTGTACTTTGCCCCAAACATCTCTTTTCCCAATTTATTCGTTTTATCGTTCAATTGTCCGTTTTAGAATAACGAGGTGTCATCCTCATCCGCGGGATTAGACTATCTACTACACTTATCTTTTATGTTACGTATCACTTGGCATTTCAAGAAACGTACGTCAACCCCAAAATTCGAATTCGAATGATGGGAGATCATGATAATATAAAAAGCATAAATGAATTTAAATGGGATAGAACTTAGTTTCAAGAATCATCTAATCGAAAAACCTAAATATGTAGGTGGAACAACCAAACTGCACATAAAAAGCATTTTGTATATAAACAACATGAGATATTCTATATCTTAGAAAATGAATGATTTGGAAAAAAAAAATTCTAAAATTGATTACTTGCAAAAATAGATAAAATTAAAATATTTGCATCATACACGAAAATGTTTATATTTAAATTTTTGTCAATAATGAAAAAATTCATTGGCTAATTATTTCAAGCAAAATAAAGATTATTTTTAAAAATATTTTTTAAATAATTCAATTTTCGTAAAACAAATGCATCGTAAATTACTAAATTCTTATTGATTTTGCCACCTCCCACAATATCAGTAATTTTAACCCATGTGCATGAGGAGACTGGCACCAAGTGCGATATTTCTCTATACAAATATTACCTTTTTTCATGAATATAATTTTCCAAATATTTCTTGGATTGGTACACATACGAAAGGAATATCCTTTCTAAGTTTGTCCGAGGTACCTTTAAAAAAAAAGATAAAATCTACATTTTTATTAAAAAAAAATTGAAAATAACAATATATTAAGTTTCAAAATGATTAAAAGAGGTATGTAATAATACGTTTTGATATCTATATATTTTGAAAGGTTTCACATGGTCCACAAATTAAAAAGGGAAGAAAATTTTCATTTGTTTTTCATGAGGTAATATCCGAGTGCATGATGAAAAAAAGAGCAAAACTTAACAGAAAGCGTTGCAAAACAATACAATTTGCCATTTAAAGCTTTTTTTTGTCCCATTTCGGAAACATCAATCGCAGTTGAAACTAATTTGGATTCGTACAGTCTGTTGCAAAGTCACAACTATGCAAAAGAAAATATTTAAATTAAATGAGATCATATGCAAATGAAAGAATAAGGGACTTACAAATGGGGTGATTGGTTTTTAGGTGATAAGGTTGGATCAATGGGAGTCTTGGAACCAGTTTGGTCTAGGTCCTAAGTGAGTAATTGAAACCGATGGTTCCCATCACACATTTCTTCTTCATTTTTCCCCTTCAAGATAGCTTTGGAACTCACCTTTGCAACGATCACTATCACCCTGTGGCAATGGAGCAGGGGTGTGCGGCTAGGGTTTTTGACAGCAAGCCTTCCCTCTTCCCACGCCGCCACCTCCTCTACCTCAAGCTCGGGAGCTCACCGGGATATTCCCCTCCGCCTCGAGAGCTCGGTCAAATGATAAGTTGGCCAATGAATGGAGATTTGATTCCACAAAATCTGAAAAGAGAACAACAAACACGT
This sequence comes from Eucalyptus polyanthemos subsp. polyanthemos, assembly GCA_017140185.1. Classification (NCBI taxonomy): domain Eukaryota; kingdom Viridiplantae; phylum Streptophyta; class Magnoliopsida; order Myrtales; family Myrtaceae; genus Eucalyptus; species Eucalyptus polyanthemos. The sequence goes on along the minus strand of CM029464.1, from coordinate 27,195,925 downwards.
CAAAGATTGAGTGGATGAAGGCCAAATATTTGGTGGGAGAAAGGAAAGAAGAGAAACTGACTGAAATGAGGGAAAGAGTCGATGGGATTTGCCCATGAGTCAGCAGTGTAAAAAGAATATTATATAGGCAAAATTAACGCTCAATCAACTTAATTTGACCTTTCTAGGTGCAGCCAAGAGTAAAAAGCAAAGGGAGATTTGGCAACTGCAAGTCACACCAAAATGAGGGGGCTAAAGTCTTGGAATCCTAGTGCATGAGGAGAATTTTTACTCCATATAAAGGAAGGAAAATTCTTGCAATCAAAGGAGACTCCACGAGTTCAAACTTTCCAAGAGGGGAAGGTCAATATATTGATCACGGGGTCTCTTTTGAGCAACATGTTGATCAACTCCTTCCATCATCATCACCACCTTCATTAAAAAAAAAAAAAAAATTAATAGTTGGTTTGGTTCGGGTGGATCATCCCACCCCTGGAATCGGGAACTGGATGAATCCAATTTTTAAAAACTGGAAACCAGACAAATAACTATAGGAATTGCCCTAGAACCGATCCATCCAATCCATAGTAATTCCTTTGACTCACCCCTACTTATAAATGGCATGTGGTGGCTCAGCAATAAAAAGGCTTACACTGTCATCTATGAAATTACACTACTCTTAACTATGTTATGATCAAATCGAGCATTCATCGCCATTAACTTTCGGTATGCTTGTATCTTACGGCATGTGGTGGCTAAGAAATAAAAAGGCTTACACTGTCATCTATGAAATTACACTACTCTTAACTATGTTATGATCAAATCGAGCATTCGTCGCCACTAACTTTCGGTATGCTTGTATCTTACGGCATGTGGTGGCTCAACAATAAAAAGGCTTACATTGTCATCTATGAAATTACACTACTCTTAACTATGTTATGATCAAATCGAGCATTCGTCGCCACTAACTTTCGGTATGCTTGTATCTTACGGATAGATCCGACAGTGACTTAAATCGAACTTCTAATAATAGATATGAGACCTCATCATAACATCTAGAAGGTTAGCTATTCATCACATGTCTCACTTATAAAAAGGAAAAAAAAAGGGTATGTAATGTGCTAGGTTCCTCTTTATGGTGTGAAATGCAAAATTTTCTCTCTACTTTTTTTTTTTTTTTCGAGAGCGTCCCACTGCATTATAAAGTGTCATTGATCGTACTCGAATAATTCTGACGACGGAATTCGATGGCTTAGCATTTAGGCCGTTAAAAATATGCTGGTCTTAAACCAGAAAAAAGACACTAAAATTGATGAACCCCACCAAAAACCATACGAGATTGAAGTTAACCGTACGTCGCAACCTCCATGGCCTCAGCCTAGAGCTCAAGCTTGAGTTGGCCATGATGGGCACGAGCACAACATTTGGAAGGAGAGGAAGCGGCCCAGGGCTCGCGGCCATGGCGGCCGTGCGACCAAAGCTCGAGCACCCATGGACTGCAAGCGCGAGATTGGATGAGCTCCGAATCTCGCTGCCGATGTGAAGCCTTAGGAGAGAGAGAATGAGCAGCACCATGAGAAGGTGACATAGATGTGGCGTTGGTGGCGAAGCTTTGGGTCTCCGGCGAGGCTCGGAAGGAGTTAGGCAATTTCGTTTCTGCCCGTATTCAATTTGCTCTCAATTAGAAACCAAAATTCAATCAAATCACTCGCACTTCCTCTTTTCCTCAGCTTTCTTCAGCAAGATTGCACATCATCTTTCCGTGATCTCTTTCTCTTTGGCCGACAAACATGTTCTCTGAAGTGCCTAAAAACATCGCGTGTTTCCTCGGCAACGTCGAATCTTTTTCCTTTATAGTAATTTGGTGTTCGGTAGATTATCTCTCTCTCTCTCTCTCTCTCTCTCTCTCTCTCTCAATTTCTTTTAAAAGAATTTTAGATTGATGTGAATAGATTTGTGACATGTGTACTCCAATTCTCTGATTAGCCAACTTAGCAGTTAGCACTTTGATTGCCAATCAAGGATTCAAACAGCCAGATTTATTAATTGAAGGACTAATGTCGGGCATTTCAAAAAAGGTAACGCTATCATTTTGAATTATGAAAAATAGAGCTCAATTTCCTTACAAAACACCAATTTTAGCTTGAATTTCAATTTTCGACCCAAACTAAAGCACAAACTCTAACTCAGGTCCTAATTCTGGTTGGAAACTGTTTTTTTTTTCCTAATAAAATAGCCTCAGCTTCAAATCAAGTCCTAATTCAAGTCCAAACTTATATTTTCGACTCATTAAAAAGGCACAAACTTTCATTTGATATTCAAATATAACCCCTATCAAGTTTTTCCTGAATACATGTGGAATAACATGTTGAATCCATAACATCATCACCATTGGACAGAAACTCGACAAGGAAAAGTACCAATTGAAAGTTTGTGCCTTTTTACGAGACATAGAAAAAAGTTACAAAGTGATTGAGACCCAACTTCAAATTAATGTTCATTTATGAGACAAAAAAAGGTTGAGCCAAATCAGGACCCCAATGCTTTTTAAGAAAATTAGGCAAAAATGTAGAAGGACAAAATTGAATTTTAATCTCACCAAATATTTTTTTTTATTAATATCACGAAAAACTTTAACTAGTATACTCATCATAAAGTTATCATAAATTAATTTTTTGACAACAAAAAATATTAGTACACTGTGATAAATTTACCTTTTATTAGTTTTCCTCAAATCTTATTATCAAATTCCTGAGTTGGATGATAAGTGCCAATTAACACATATCTCGATTTAGGATTTTACCTTCCATTTATAACAGGTGTATCTATTTGTGGTTTATCATTGTATTAATCCAATTTAATAAAAATTAATGAAGGGTAAGTTGATCATAAATTTACCAGTTTTTGGCCTTTAATGGTAAAAAATTAATTAAAGAGGATAAGTTTATTACAAATATACCGGTTTAAAGTTTTTGATAATAAAAAAGTTAATTTGGGATAAATTCATTACAAATATATAGATTCTATCCTGATATTAACTTTCTTTCTTCTTCTGGAATTCTAGTTAGGGAAAGAGATATCATCTTAGAAAAACAAAACAAGGGAATGTTTTTCATGATATTAACTTTTTCTTCTTCTTCTTCTTCTGGAATTCTAGTTAGGGAAGGAGATATCATCTAGAGAGAGAGAGAGAGAGAGAGTTTTCCTATATATTGCGGAGGAGGGATTCGCACAGGGGAGTGTGTCAGTAGAGAGAGAAAGAGGCCTACATACATCCAACGCCCGATCGCCGAACGCGTCTTTCCTAAGCAGATTCCTCTCGTGCGTCCCTCCGTCCGTGGCATCGCCCCTGCCCCTCCCTCCGTCACGCCGTTTTCCCACCTCCTATATATAAAGAGTGCCCTGCAGAAAGCAAGCCGAGATCGTGCTGCCTTCTTTCTCTCTCTCTTTCCTTCCTTCCTTCCGGGTCGTCACCTGCCCGCTCTCCCGCCGCACCGCTTGACTAGGTTTTGCTCCTCTCGCGTGGAGCTCCAAAGGGTTTTGGCGGAAAACCCGGACCCGTTATCTTCTTATGGCCGAGGAGGGCGTTGTTGGGTGCGCTGATTTGCCCGTGAAGAGGCCGAGGGAGGAGGAGGAGAACGGGGCGGTGGCCGCGCCGGACGTGACCATGGAGGCGGCGGTGGACTCCGGCAGCGGCGGCGCTGGCGCCATGCCCTCCGTCATTCCCGGGTGGTTCTCTGAGATTAGCCCAATGTGGCCCGGTCGGTGCTGTTCTCTCTCTCTCTCTCTGTTTGTTTTCTCTAATCTCTGTCGGTGCCATTGTCGTGCTTTGGAGTGGAGGAATCGTGGGCAGCCTTTGTTTTTCTTCTGAATTCGACTCGTTTTTGCTCGTTTGATTTCTGGGCAGGGCTGGCTCTGAATTCAACTCTGTTCTCTTTCGTTATGATTGTAATTTGTTGGGACTGGTTGTCCTTTCGCCGTTGATTTCTTTGCGTGTATCCGCCCGTCACTTGATTCGCCGTTTGTGTATTCTTTTCCGCTTGGAAATCTGGAGTCCCCCTCCATCGCTCTCGCTGTTGAACTGTGCCTATCACATGCGTACCAGAATGCCTTCTTCAGCTGTTCTGTTTCTCCCAATTGTTGGAACTGTCGATGTTTTTACCAGTTTTGCCTGATTTAAGGTGCAATAGCTTCGTTTGTCGGTAAAAAGTTTGCGTTTCTACTGAAGTTTTTCTGAAAAAGCTTCAAGTTTTCACTTTTCTAGAAATAGTTTAAAGGCATTATTTTTCAATATGCATATGGTTGATTTTTTTATTCCCTCAATCAGTCAGCTTGTCTAACCTGTTTTCTTAATTAGTTTCACATTCTTCAAAGTCTCCAAAGAGACTGGTAAATCTGTTTAATACCTCCCAGTGTGACGAACATGATTGGATGACTACTGCAAGTGCAGATAACGGTTGAAAGGCAATTATGTAGTGTTAACCTATGAAACTTGGTCATATGGCATGGCCTGAGTTTCCTTATGCCTGTTTGAGCTTGGTGTATGCTGCTTGAAGTGCGTTCGTTGTTGATAACATGAAAAAGGTGAAAACTGGAGGAGACAAGAGCAAATACTAAGCTTTTTATACTTGGTTTTTGCCTTTTATTATGGGGATTATTCTCTCTATTTCAAAAATATTTCACTAATGGTGGTGTTTTTCGGACATGTAACGTGCTTTCACTGGCATTAAATGTAAAAGGTTGAGATTTCAGAGCGCAATGCTAACTTGGTTGGTCACTTTATTGCTTCTTTATTCTGTTGTTGATTTGCTTGACTTGAGTTTTTAACTAATGAAAAAGAATATGAAACTTCTGAAGATGGTTTGGAGGCACATAGATAAATAATTTGTACAATAGTGAATCATATTTCAATGAGGGAAAAATATTTTCTGAAAGTTCTCTAGGTATATATTTGAAGAGTTTTTCCTCGTCCACATTAACTGTGGGCTTGTCCTTTGGGTATTTTTTTCCTTAGAGCTACCTAAGGACCTGCGTTTGGCTCTTCTACCATTTCCTTCGCCAAAGATTGGTGGGCCAGTTTGCCCAATGCTTGTTTTAGAGGTTAAGCTCTATTAGCAAGTTGGCTATTTTGGAAGAGAAACTTTACTTTTTCCCAGTTCAGATTATGTAGCATTCATAGCTATTAGAAAGTGTTTTGTGACACGGACATCAATGTCTTTGTGGAAGTAGTAGATACGAAATTGTTGGCAAATTTATCTTGAGGCTAGAGAAGTGTTGGAACTCCAATATTCTATTGCTTGTTTTTGTTGATTTTTGCTTAAATGAAATTTCTGACATTATCCAGGGGAAGCACACTCGTTAAAGGTGGAGAAGATATTATTCCAAGGAAAATCAGACTACCAGAATGTTATGGTTTTCCAGGTATTTTCTGTTCAGTGATAGTTCAATTGTCATTTACAAATAACTTCTGTATGTCACCTTGACAATTGAACTTAATCATGATTGTCCTCCTGCAGTCATCAACATACGGAAAAGTTCTTGTCTTGGATGGGGTGATCCAGCTTACTGAGAGAGATGAGTGTGCATATCAAGAAATGATCACTCATCTTCCCCTTTGCTCAATTCCGAATCCAAAGAAGGTACTCGTGTTATTGTTGGACACTGCCTTGCTTAGCATACATTTATTGATATGAAAATTGATGATGATTTCTGAATGTATTTTAACTGCAATGTTTCATTGTCTACTTTTGCCTTGATACATATGTGCATATAAACTCTTAGATTTTCTTTGTGTGTTTTTGAGAGCTTAGATACCTTCTTCTGAGGTTAGCTGCTTTCTTTCCTTGGTTATTGCAATTACTGTGAGGTTTACCATATCTTTACTGATTAGGAGTGCTATGGAACTTATTTTAATAGCCCTTTCTTGCAAACCGAGCTGTGTTCTTTTTTAATAATTATGGCCTTCTGAAATGTGCTCATTTGTGAAGATGTATTGATAATGGTAGATGCTTTAGGAAAGGAAAGGAATATTATTTAATTAACCCGGATCTTTGAATTTTTTAAGGAAACAAATATGTTGAGTGCTGAGTTGGTATCTTTACCTTGAGTGGAATTGGATTTGCTTTTGAGTGATTATAAAGGTTTCTTTAGTAAACTATATACTTTTCTTTTCCTAGTGAGGAGTTACCTCACAAGTGGAAGACAAGGAAAAGTTAAAATAAATAGAAGATCGACTCTGTTAGTCAATTTGATTGAATGGATTCCTTTGGATTAAGAAGACTGACAGTGAAGACTTTGAAAGAGACTGTATGCTATGGAGTATGAGAATACTTCTGCAGCAGGTGCAGCTGCAGGTGCAGGGGTTGAACTTTGCAACCATGCAATGTTGACAACGCATGTATAAGTTTACAATTGAATGCTACTATGGTAGCTCTATCACAACAATATCATCTCCTTGCCATGAATTAGTGAACAGGACTTAGAAATAGGGAATAGCTCTGTTTTGGTTCTCACCTCTAATTCTTTAAATTCAATGCACATTTTTCAGGTACTTGTGATTGGTGGAGGGGATGGGGGAGTTCTTCGTGAAGTGTCTCGCCACTCTTCTGTCGAACACATTGACATATGTGAGATTGACAAGATGGTGGTTGATGTGAGTGAAGCTGCTTACATCTTAATAGTTGTTCTATCAGTCAGTTTGTAGGTTTTACTGAAAACCCACTAGATTAATCATTTATTTTATCCTCAGTCCACCTTGACTATATCCTAAATGATAATATAATAGTTTGAGAATATGCTGTATGAATTTTTTCCCCTAAATGATAGGGTGTACCTTGAGAATATTTAATGTACTCACAGCACCTACTCCAGCTTTATCAATCAGATTTAGGATTCAAGTATATTTATTTGTTCATTCCACTTCTGCTTTGCAGGTTTCGAAACAATTCTTTCCTGATGTTGCAATTGGTTATGATGATCCCCGTGTCAACCTCCACATTGGCGATGGTATATTTACTAATTTTTCTTCTGTTTCTTCTGTATCTTTTTCGTTCTTGTTCTCTTAACAACTCCAGTGTCGGCTCTTGGGGCATTTTGTCTTCATTTTTCAGGAGTTGCATTCTTGAAAGCTGTACCAGAAGGAACTTATGATGCAGTCATAGTTGATTCTTCAGATCCTATTGGTAAGGATTTTTCTAACATTCCTTAACATGTTTATTGTCAGCAGGCTTTTCTATCATTTCCTTTCCCAACTCCTTCAATCACACTGTTTGTGTTGTCCAGGTCCTGCACAAGAACTTTTTGAGAAGCCCTTTTTTCAGTCTGTTGCGAGGGCCCTCCGTCCAGGAGGAGTTGTGTGCACTCAGGCAGAAAGTATATGGCTTCACATGCACATTATCGAGGACATTGTTTCGAATTGCCGTCAGATTTTCAAGGGCTCAGTCAACTATGCATGGACCACTGTGCCTACCTACCCCAGGCACGTGCTTTTCTTGTTTTCTTTAAGTTTGGTACAATGGAATGGCATTGTCAAGAGCTAAGGCAATTTCACTTTTAGCTTGAATCTTCCTTGTTCCTTGTCTAAATATCTTGTGAGCTAGGCAGTGCAGTTTCATTATATCCTTGGGTGATGACTGTTCATTCCTGTGGATGATGTCAACGCCCTTCTCCTTTTTGGATCTCTTTTATGGTTGGTCCTAAGAGATTTAGGTCATAAATTCAATAGCAGGGATTGACACGGACTCTGTTTTACAAAATATAGGCAGTTTCACTCAAATCTTTGTATTTTCAATCGAAGCACCACGTCAACTGTTCATTCCTGTGAACTTCATGGTTGCTTTTGTATTGATAAGATCTGGGAGTCGGGTGGTTTTAGATGCTAATGACTCTGTAGACTAAGACAGCTCTATATATGATCTTTCAGTGGGGTGATCGGTTTCATGCTTTGCTCAACGGAGGGGCCACCTGTTGATTTCAAGCATCCAGTGAATCCCATTGATGCCGATGGAGCTCTTAGCAAGACTAGACGGCCACTGAAGTTCTACAACTCAGAGGTACAATTTGGTTATTTCGGTCTGCTGTTGGAAGAATTTCGTCATTCTTATGTATGCTGACATTGCAATAAAAACCTTCTCCAGATCCATACAGCGGCATTCTGTTTGCCCTCCTTTGCGAAGAAGGTAATCGATGCGAAGGCTAGTTGAGGAATTTCTTCTTTTCAATGGAGCAGAGAGAGAGAGAGATATTACTCAGTGTTGGAGCTCCCCATCCTCAATGATGAAAGTGGTGCCGTCGGCTAAGTTCATGAAATAAGTTGAGATTTGGATATATGATCCCAGCATTGTTCACCCCAGGCTATATATTTTTGCTGGACACTTTGATAAATCCGATTTTATTCTTATATCCCTTCTGGGTACAGACTCATTGGCTAACCAGTTGCGTCTCTTTTCGATTCATAAGCATTTCTGCAACTCGATAGTGTATTGCCATGCCGTACGTGTCCGATGGTATGTTTCTCGTGAGATGGCATTTCTCTCTTCTGCTGTCGGGATTTGCATTCGGAACATGTTTATATTGGGGAAGAAAGAGTTGGTATTCACCTAACCGGCCCGGCCCTGCCCCTTAATTTTTGCTGGGTCATGCAGTCCACACTTTTGGTACACGAGTGACGGACTTGCGAGTTTGATCGGACTCTCTCAAGTTCGTTGTGAAGTCGAAAATATGTCCGAGGACATTCATAAATGGACACGATAAATCGACGTAAGTAGTCATTACATAATAGGAGAATTGGAATTAAAATCGGTGCTACTGCAACTTCATAGTGACGCCCAGCGTAGGAGCAGCTGACTGGGGAAGTTTCAGTTGATAGGGCTTTCGACTTCTTGCAACTATAGTGAACTTAAGTAGCGGCTCCTCTTTCGGCCTTTTTCTGTTTTAACTATTCTTGTGTATTAAAAATCTGTAGTCCTAACCACCGGCCGGTGGCGTGGATGGTAGTGGCCCTCCCGATCCTCTTTCGGCCTCTTTCTGGTTTTAACTATTCTTGTGTGGTGGTTTACTGTTTAAAAACTGGTTCTTCCTATTCCAAAAAAAAAAAAAAAATCTGTAGTCCTTAACAGAAAGAAAGTAATTTATGTGGATAAATACACTTGTGGTAGAGACATGCGATGTTGATGTATACGCATTTTAAAAGTGATATGAAGGCACGCAAATGTTGATGTGAACATGGATTAAAAGTGATATGAAGGCACACAGAGTGGAATGTGCAGAATTAAGTAGGATGTGATTCATGACACGCAGATACAAATTATTGATCGGGTACATTACGCCATCATTGTTATGCGACATATGCATTGCATAAGTTAACTTTCTCGTGCGATGAAGCACGTGGTCTCTCTATTTTGTAGTTCTATTGTGATAATTTTTCCCTCACAAACATTAGGCCACTAAGGTAATAAATGAGCACATAATTCCTGGACATTTTTTTGAAGGCCCAATTTCCTTAGGGTATATCAAGTCGCAAAGCTGGTTTTTACTTCTTTTTATCTAGTAAAAAAACACCTACTTTCACTTTACGCTCAAATCTAGCCTCCATTATCTTTTCGATGAATAACGCCACTAGACGTCAGATGAATCGGCGTTATTTGTTCCGATCTTTTTTCTTTGCTTTTCCTTTCTTCTTTAATCTTTCACTTCCGAGCAACATTCAGACCATCATCCAATTCAGTTAATTAAGTCAACCTCGTTATTCGCCTCTTAGGCCTCACTGCCGTCCTATCTCTCCTCCGTCCATCAGCACCTTGCCGCTTTCCACTGCCGCCATCTTGAAAGGTAAGGGTAATCAGTTCCTAGTCCAGTCCGGTCCAGTTCCACCGAAAAACCAGTAAACAAACCAGGAGGATCTGTTCCAAGTTTCTGGAACTGAGAACCGGACCACCTGATCCAGTGGAACCAGTGGAAGGCAAACCACTGGGTGAGGGGGGAGGCAGAGGGCAGAGATGATGGGGACCAACATAAAGCCACCTCATCGACGCAGTGCCTCCACCGCTTCGCACACATTGCACTGTAGCGTAGCCAACGGAAATCTCAGTATTGATCTCCCGGTTCCTAGGATAAACCGGTATCCAGTGATTGACCCCTCATGGGTTTGGGGAGCCTTTTAAAGTCCTGCTCGGAGCAAAAAAAAACTTGGGACTCACCCTCCTCGGCTGACCCTTCCCTACCCCAGGGAGGGTCCCTTCATTGGAGGCGTGAGCCTTGTTCCTTATCACAATCCGATGCTTCAAACGATTTTTCTAGAGAGAAAGAGAGCGAAGAAATCTAAGGGATTTGCAGACTTGAAACTTCTGGTTTCACAGAAGAAGATGGTGAATGATGAGCCGCGGCTTTCATTTTGGCCCTTCTTGTTTCGTTCTTTTTGTTTTTAATTGTGCTATCTTATTTTTTCTTGGGAACTGGCGTCGAGTCATTTATATCATTTCGGCTAAATGCCTGCCACATGTACTTCATTTCAGAGATTTGTGGTTAAAGACTTACAAGAATCGTTGGTATAGCTGCTTGGCCTTAATTACGTCTTAAGATGTAGGGAGAGATTCAAAGTCATTTGACCGAGATTGAGTAGCTAACAACCCTCTGAACGAATTTAAAAGGAAAGGACAGACAGAAGCCGATCCGTTCCAACTCCTAAAAGCTAAGTAGAAGTACAGCTTAAGTGATAAAACTTGACAGTACTTGAATGTCAAAAGTTACAAAAAATATACTTAAATATCATTTTATTTGGAAAAGAGAAATTTAAGTAGAAAAATGTCGAAAATCCGATATAGCTTATTTTTAATAATATAAATTATTTACGTGACTCGCTGGAAAGTTGAGTTAGTAAATAAGAGATAAAACGATATTGTTTTGTTTTGGATTTGAATTTTAATATAAATATTAATTAAATTAAATCTAAAATTAAATTATATATAAAAAGGATTTGTAGAACGTTGGGCGAGGACTGTACAAGCCCTGACCCAATTTTCTGCAAACTCTATTTTTATTTTAGTTTTAAATTTAATTTCATTAATAGTTATATTTAAATTTAATTTCAAGGCAAAACGACGTCATTTTCAGTTATTTAGCCACGTCAACTTCCAAAACGACATTGCTTTTGGCTTATCTAGCCACAATGGTATGCAAAACAATGTTGTTTTGTATTTATCTCACCAAAAAAATGCCACATCTGTATTTTTATTGTAATTTTTTAACGTTGACATTTAATTGATTCATTTTGGTCTAATTTTGACAGTTAAGTAGAGCTTTTGGCATTTAAGTATCCTCATATACTAAGTTTTGACACTTGGTGTCTAGGACTCCTCAAAAGCTAGACTAACAAAAGAAAGCTCGCCTTTCCTTATGAAATAATCACTGGTTTCGATTTTGAAATCGCAAATTGAACTGATTGTCACTGGATCTAATGTTGTAGAATCGGGAATTGGGCAAGTGTCCCTAAAAAGTGAGAACTGCCCAAAATTATACGATCTAATTCGCATTGCACATCCTACATGATCATCTTCTCCTTCTCCATAGCCATGGTCTCCATCTCTCTCCCTCTCCTCTCTATCTCCTTCTCTCTCCATAGAGTCATGACAAGAGCAAGATGATATTTTGGTTTGGTTTGAATAATCCATATGGGTGAATCCACACTTGAAACCAAAAATTAGACTGATAAACAACGGTTCCAAATTTTAGAAATTGGGAACTAGAAGAATTCCCACGGAATCATCTAGAACCAGCTAGTTTGGTCCGGCTTCATTTAGTTCATTTGCTCACCCTTACATTTGTTGTTCGTTTTAAACCAAACCGATTTAAAACAAAATTTTACTATCAAATACTTTTATGCTCACCCGTGAAAATTTAAATATTATACAAATTTTAAAAAAAGATTATGCAAATTTGTGTGTGTGTGTGTATTTTAAATTTTAGCATCAACATTTGTTAAACACGAAAAGTTTCGAATGTTAAAAAAGGCTATTGAAGAAACACTCATCCGGCGCAGCTCAAGAGATCAGCAGGATGCGCCAGAGCCAAGTTTTCACATTCGAAGCTGCAACGCAAATTAAACCATTACCATCACAATAAAGAACTTATCAACATAGAAATATACAGAGAACCATTCGACTCAGGCAGACAGAAAGCCAAATTATAAGGACGGAGAATGTTTCTGAGCAGCAACATTTGACTTTCGCCACATCTCTTCCGCTTGATTTTCCTTCTCGTGGTAGATTCAGATGAAATCCGAAACGTCCCGGAAGTGCTCCAAGTCCGGGTGTGTCCCGCCACCAGGCCTCCTCGGGTTTCTGTCGGTATGAAGTTTGGCAAATTCGTAAAAGACTAAATCAAATTTCAAAAGAAAATAAAAAATCTCAGCCCACATGGTACCGGCATTCCATCACGCAATCAGAATTGATACGAACATTGGATTCATTCAAAAAGAGGATTCTCTCAGTCTCGGCAACAAAAAATATTTAAGCTATCATTAAACCGAATTACCACTTCAAAATTTTTACTGTGTATTAGTTTGCTCCTTTCATTATTATTCCCCTCATAGGTTATTACCCAAAATGACCAAAAACATTATTTTCCTAACCCTGCAAAACCTCATATTACAAATTTGAACATGCGTTTATACTCCATGGCGTTGCCTCTCTATTTATTAAACCAACATAGACAATTACTGGGGTAAGTACACTATCAGTGCTAAAAATTGTGTACGGCGCTCACTTTGGTGCCAAAAATTTATTTAGGATCACTTAAGAGCCAACAAATTTAAAAAACGGTCATTTCAGTGCCAACACCGATCAAATTGGCTAGAAATCCGACGTGACACTATTTTATTAATTTTTGAAGTTATGTAGCTCGTCGGAGAGTATAGTCAGCATCCAAACTACAAAACGACGCCGTTTGACATCTTTCTCCCAACTTGAAACTCTAATCCCCAAATTGAGAGAGAGAAGGCATGTCGTCTTCTTCTTCCCCGAAGAACTAACACCAGTAGCGACACCAACAGCAGCACCAGCAGTGCACTAGCAGTGGCACCAGTAGTGGCACCTTCGACCCCTCTTCTTCCTCCTCCTCCTCCGACTTTGCTTCCTATTCTTCCTGCCACTTCTTGCTTGAGCAACAATCTCAGTCTCTCTTCGCTCACCGAGCAACTACGATGGTGGCTGAGCGATGGTGGTTGAGCAATGGCCGATGGACGACGGTGGCCGAGCGGCGAACGACAAAGAAACCCTAATTTCAATCCCCATATGAGCTATATGGCATCGTTTCTGTGAGAATGTCTACGTATGATGGCAAAACGACGTCGTTTCTTGAGGAGGATGGAAAACGGCATTGTTTTAAAGCCACCGCAATTTAAAAAAAATAAATAAATATAAAAGCTACATAATTAATCTGGTTGGAGTCTCTCACTAATGACACTAAAGTGATCGTTTTTTTCTCCGATTTAGCACTAAGTGATCCGATGGAAACTTTTGGCACCAAAGTAAGTGTTATACACAACTTTTAGCACTGATAGTGTACTTACCCAACAATTACCACAACGAACTCCAGTAACATGAGACATTAGAATGTCTATTGGCCACAAATGAAAGGAGCATGCGAGGCCAGACTCCAGTTAAGAGAAGTCAATCATATGTCAAGGCGAGAAGATATAACTACCTGACAAATCGACTAGTTTTAATTACCACAACAAGCTCCAGTAACATGAGACATTAGAATGTCTATTGGCCACAAATGAAAGGAGAATGCGAGGCGAGACTCCAGTTAAGAGAAGTCAATCATATGTCAAGGCGAGAAGATATAACTACCTGACAAATCGACTAGGCTCAAAACCAGGAACACCAGGTGGACCATATGGATCAAAACGAGCACCCGGAGGGATACCCCTGTTTCAAATGATCAAGTGGAGGTCAACAGGCGTGTGCGCACACAAAGAGAGGGAGACGGTGACAGGGAGAGAAGACGCTCACGGTTGGGCTCCGGCTCCGCCGGACCAACTGGGATCTCTAGGTCCTGCATGCTCAGATTGCTACATTTGTTAACCTCTCGAAAAACAGTGATTGAGAGAGAACTAGAAATACCTGATATACACAAACCTAAAAGCATACTCCCGCTGCTACCATAACCACCCCTGCATAAAATGTTAAAGAAAAATAATCTCTAATCAATCAGGGAGCGTCGAACAGTAAAAAAAGGATGATAAGCAAAGCTCAGTTAGGAACCTGGTTGGGTACATTCCAGCCCCAGGCCCGACAATAAGGTCACTGCCACCAACAGGATAAACAGGACCTACAACTCTGCGCGTGAGAGAGAGAAAGGGGCGCAGAAACGAAAAATGCAATCAATGCAAGAAGCAACAGTGGAACAGTAACCTTTTTGCCTTCAGGCGAAAAATATGGTACGACATATCCAAATAAGTGAGAAGATAGTCTTATTGATAAACATTTTGATAGATAAGAATTCACGCAATCTACTTGCATATAATTGCAAGTGGCAAGACATTTCCTATATGAACCAAACAATAAGTCTCATAGACAGAGGATTGTTCTGCTTTAAGCTGGCTCTCCAATTGCTAATTCACACCTGGAACCAATTCATGAATATCATATTTAAACATGCAATACTCTCATATTCCATACATCACAGAACAGAATATATGTTGATCCTTAAACTCTCGTTATCCACGGTATAGAGAGCTCCTCCCACATTTTGTTATATCGATAGGAGACTGATACATATTCATTCTATGTTACTTACTTTTTCTACATCTCTCCTGTTCAGTTATCCTAGTTATATCCTGTTCTAGCAACATTGAATTCATCAGAACTGCCAATCACAATGTAGGCATTTCCCACCCCACAATAGTAATGGAGAAGATAATTATTATCAGGAGTCTCATGGAGCAAAAAGTATTAGACTTTCTGTAATCCAAAACAGAAACTCCAAGGGGCCAATGTTATATACTTCAGCGTGCAACATTCTTGATGCAATGTATTTTCAAAATAGGACAACCTTAGGAACTTGCCAACATTAGCAGTTCAGCTTTAACGTCTCTCAAAACCACGTTTCTAGCAGTAATCAGATACTTTTATTGCCCTCAGTTTAAAAGACACTGAATAAGATTGTCAGAATCTTTGCGCACATGCACTCACGCGTGCACAGAGAGAGAGAGAGAGAGAGACCCCGAAGGATGAAACTGTGGACCCCAATGTTCACGACCTGCAAGACCAGGCTCAGTGATACGTTGTCTCGATCCTTCACTATTTTCCCTTCTGAAAATGAAGAAGACATCCTTTAAAATATAAAGCATAGAGAAGATGAATAAACTGACTCATGGAAAAATCTAGCTATGCGTCTCCAAAAGGAACGCACATGTTAAAGCAGGCAATCATCTAAAACTTCATTTTACCCACCCTTGTATCTTAAATGCCCATAGTGTCGTTGCCTTGTATGATAATTACAGAACAAGTGAATGATCAACTTGATAGATTCCATCACTAGAAACCAACTCACATTGTAAACAATTGTTTGTTTATTTTTGGAACTAAGGATACTTAATAAGATTATCATCTAGCATCTCATTGGAGAATGGAGATATTATAATACACTACACAACTCATGCAAGTACATATGCATATAGATCATTATGCAGAGTAAATAAGGTCCTGTAAAACATAGAATGGAAAGGATTTGAAGACCTATCTCCCAGTTCACACAGAAAGCTTAATTACATCACTCATATAACTAGTCAAATAAATGAGATTCAAGTCAAATAACTATATAATACTTTACTGTGCCCAGACAAGAAGTTCATAAAAGCTACATAGAACATGATCATACCATGTCAATATCATCTTTCCGACAAAAGATAAGGAGTAAATCCAATAGAATTGCAGAATGAACTTCTCTGGCCAGGCATGGGAAGTATATTCAAAGAACAAAATCATCATTTACTTTTATAATTCAGTCGGTACCCCTTTTCCATAGAACATATTAAGCAAGCGAAAGATTATATATAGAACCACTCTAACTAAGACAAGATAGAGTCAGAAGCATAGCTAAAGTCAAAAGGCTAGAGCCACACCAAACCGGATGTTCTCGATTTGAGCCAAGGGAAGAAATCAAAAAGTACTTCCCCAAGAAATTTTCTTGATTTACGGCACCACGTTACCTTCCCCCTTGACAAAACTTCAGCAGACTTCTTTAGTCATCAAATCACTCTCATACAACTTAGAAGAGCAGTTAAAAGAAGCATCCCCAACGCACAAGCATTTATGGTCTTGAATGGAGTATGAATGCAGTGCACATATCATCTAACTTCGTTGCCGAGATAAATTGTGAAAAGAAAGAAAAATTTATCGTTTTTAAGCAATACACGAACACCATGATCCGGCTCAGTCAAGTATGGGACTGTATGTCAGTCATCCTCAGATGAATTCATACACGTTCAAACTTGGGAAATAACCAAAAATAAAAAGCAGAGACAGCTAGGTAATATAACATATAAAACAGAACCGAACTACCTGCCGGAAGCGAGGAACGACGCGTGGGCGTCAAAACCGAGGCAGTCGTGGCGGCTCCGGAACGGAGGCCTGGAGGCTTGCACGACGCTGGGCACGGCTTTGGACTTCTTGAACTCCATCGTCGGTCGATCTTCGCCGGAAGAACTTGGATATTCTCACGAGACGTCGAAGAAGAAGAAGACGGAAGGGGGAAGAGAATCTTATTTTATTTTTATTTTTAAATTTAGATTAGTATGAATAAAGGATTCCAACGCAACAGTTGCAAACTTGATGGAAAGGTGGAAAGATGGGGACATGTTTTCCTTGTGTTTTGGGATTCTCAGGAAGCGTGAAGGAAAAGACGGCGGTCCGAGCAATGCAAGAAATTTCCCTTCTCCAGTGGTCGGAACGATCCCAGAACCCGCCGACCAAGATTTGCCCGAATGGCGAGTTCAGGATCTTATTTAAGAGTGATTTGCCACTCTTATTTGAAACAAATTCTAACTCTGAGCGATTCAATTTCGGGCCCTCATTTAAATTTTTCCCTAAAGATTTAAAAACTGGAGAGTTGTAGGAGACAGTGGAGACTTCAAGAGCTTTCCAGTCGTGTAAGTTTCATATTGTTTGAGTTGGTATGCAGTTTTAGTTTAGGGATCAGTCCAATCAATTGGGCCTAATAATTAATTTCGGAAAATTGCGGGCCTCACCTCAAAAAGTTGTCAATTGGAGAAACAAGGAATGTGCAATAATAATTTTAAAATTAGTTACAAAAAAAATACAATTGAGTTTTAAAATTTTTAAAAAAATGCAATGCTATTCTAAAACTTTTAAAAAGTACAATGAAATCTTAGAATTTATAATGAAAGTGCAATTCAATTCTAAAACTTTCAAAGGTACGACTAAAGAATGGACTTGATTGGATCAAATTGACAAGTTTTAAGATTTGATTATGTTATTTTTAAAGTTTTAATATTCAATTATACTTCGTTACAAGTTCTAGATTTTTTAGACTTAATTGCTATTTCATGACAAGTTTTGGGACTTCCAATGCATTTATCCTGGAAACTAAAATAGACATCCTAAGCTTTTAAAGTCATATGTGGCCCATCAAACTTGAATCACATCAGACTGGCTTAGAACACTTAAAAACCGGCACTTTCAGAAGGTTTAGGCCTAAATCAGGATTTTGTTTTTAAGTGTTGGTTGATGTGATGAGCCTGCTCCTTACTCTTGTTTTGTATTGTTTGGCCCATGCTTTGTGATGTTCCTTTACCATGTGGCCGACGGATGTTCAATTAATTTGAGCCCAATTTGATCAATTGTGCGGGATGCATGTAATAACCTTTGAATCGTCAGAATTTGGAGTGAAGCATATCAATTGTAATTACTGAACGACTCGATGCGTTGCCACACAAGTTGTGCGCTGAGGTTATTGATCATTATTTTGTTAATTAATAAGTCACGGATAATCCATCACACGTGATTTTCTCTTTAACACCAATCACTTGCCATGTTTAATTGGTAAGCCATGCTGAAAGTCTTTCATGGAATAACACAACAATTAGCAAGCGACATTATGTAAGATATTGATCAGCTTATGTGATGATAGTGAGCATGTCGAGTAGATGATTCGCAATAAAGATAGACCATCCCTAATAAGTTGATGGTGACTCTAAAGATGATAAAATATTTTAGACAAAACGAATCATATTTTCCTAATGTCACGCAAGATGAAGGTTCAGGAAAACTCGCATAGAACAAAGACTAGCATGTCAAGTATGAGGACCATTCATTCTCGCTCGAGATTACCTCTAAACGCACTCACTCACTAATCCCGACTTTTAAGGAAGGTCACAACAACGATATAATCAAACGAATGTAAATTTGAACGGGCAGAACAACTTCTATATAAACAAGCCAATATGGAGGTAAGATTGTAAAGAGGATGTCTGAAAAAATGGAAGGTTTTGCTTTTGTGGGAGAGGAACCTAATAACGGATGGGAAAGGCGTCTAAGGCTATAATAACTTTTGGAGTAAACAAGATGTAGACTAACAGTTAACTAATGCTTTGCACTTGAGCAAGTCCTTAAATTGCTCCAGCCATCAGGCAGGCTGCCCTCCTCCGGGGGGAAAATGGGCCCTAGATGGGGCTTTTATCTTCAGGGTTTCTCCCGCTAAGAAACCCAAGGAACAAGCCCGGGGAAGGCAATGAAGACAACCTTAGGAGAAAGAACCCCTCGGGGGTGGGCCGAGCTCCACTCCCAAGCCCAAGTTTTTGGTCCTTAAACTGCTCCAGCCATCAGGCAGGCTGCCCCCCTCCGAGGGGAAAGTGGGCCCTGGAAGGGGCTTTTTATCTTCAGAGTTTCCCCCACCAAGAAACTCAAGGAACAAGCCCGGGGAGGGCAATGAAAAAAGAAAAAAAGGATAGACCAATGGAAGGTGAATAGTTTATTGAGCATGAGCACAACAATATGCTTATAACGACCATTGGATAGTAGGTGACCAAACGATTCAACAAGAAGCCATGGAAAGTCTAATTAGGCATGTCATATTACTTATAAACATTGTCATGACATATCATTCTTCCACTATCTAAATTTTGAATTCGCCATGTCATTGTCATGTCATGTCTTTTTCGATAAGTATGAATGGATTATGCATTTGAATTGACAACTTCAAACGTGCTCTTCCGCACAAATGGAGTCCCACCACTTTGCACAAGAAAATAACTTCATTAACCAACAACGACGTAAAATAATTGTTTTGGCAGCATTTGACGATTTTCAAAGAAAACATCACACGTGCTTAGAAAATTGATGACGTACCGCTGAAGACTTACAAGCAAAAATAGGGCTACAGTACGGAAAGGGCGTCGTGGGATGCTTGTCTCACCCATGTGTAACCAAACCGCCACCCATAAGAGCTCCAGTTTTCACAGACCAATTCTCCACACTTGCACTTCACTAGCTGACTTTGTCACATTCTGAATTTTTTACATTAATAATACGTAAGATAAAATGTTAATAAACAATTGACATGAATTTTTGGATGATGTTGAAAAAAAACTCAATCAAGTCACTAATTTTGTGATGTGCAGAAAATTCGAAAGAAATTTTCCATGTACATGGTTTTTCAAAAGGCGATTCTATAAGGGTTGTAAAACTGTGAGGAGTTATAATTCAAGAAACAGATTAAAAATGTGTGTTTTCTAATTTCAATATGCTCAAAATAATAGATATTTTATATATAGATCAATTATATGGAGTAACGATGTAAAACTTATCACCATAGTATTTTTTGGTGGGGACCTATATGCTCTAAAGAACGTGTAGAATAATTTTGGAGACAATGACATTGCAAGGGTCATGACTTTCTTACCATGCTCAATTAAGTGTCATAACTCTTTGTTCATCTCTTTGAGTGTTGCAACTTATGTATGGAGTTCACTTGAATATCATAATTTTTTTTTCTATTACTTGAGTGTCATATAATTTTTCAATTGATCATTCGAATACCATAACTTTTTAAAAATGTTCATCATAAGTGCTACGCCACGTTGGACTTCCAACACTTAGGTGAAGGTTTTTTTTTTGTAAGTTCTTGGCGTGATGGCACTCAAGTGTGTTAGGGCTAACATACAACCTAGAGGGGTGAGAATAGATTGAATGAGAAACTATGAAGATATTTTACTTAATATAACAAGTTAAAACTTCACTAGCAGTAGAAACAATTTAACACAATCAAGAGTGGTGCTAATAAATAGATCAATGTAATCATGTGCAGTGCTGTTGAACAAATAATGAAGATATAGAAAATAGCACATTGAACTTTATAGTGGTTTGGTTTTACCCTCAAACCTACATCCACTCTCAATATTATAGTCACAATCAGGCCGAAATTCACTAGTAATTAGGGAGAAGTACACTATCAGTGCTACAAGTTGTGTATGATGCTTACTTTGGTGCCAAAAGTTTCTATCAGATCACTTAAGTGCAAAATCGGAGAAAAATACGATCACCTTGGTGCCACCGGCGAGAGATTTCGACCAAAATGATTACGTGGTTTTTCTATTAAATAAAAATCGAGGAGCCATTTAAATGACGTCGTTTTCTGCTCCTTAAGAAAACAATGTCATTTTGCCATTAGATGTGGATAGCCTCACAAAAACGACGCCACATAGCTCATTTGGGATTAAAATTAGGGGTTTTTTTTTGTTCAATTCTTGCCAACCTAGCTTGCTCGACCACTGTTGCTTGGCCACCATGCTCCACCACCGTCGCTCGGCCACCGTGCTCGACTACAGTCACTCAGCCTCCGTCGTAGTTGCTCGATTAGGTGAGTAAGGAGAGACTGAGGTTGTTTCTCGAGCAAGAAGTGATGGGAAAATAGGAGGCGAGGGCGGAGGAGGAGGAGGAAGAAGGAGGGTCGAAGGTGCAAGAGAGAGAAGACGAGGAGTGTGAGGGAAACAAGGAGGGTGTAGATGGAGATGATGGATTAGGTTATGCTCAAAGAGTGGCTGGTGCTAGTGCTATTCTTTGGGGAAGAAGACGACGCCACCATGCCTTCTCTCTCTCTCTCTCTCGATTTGGGGATTTAGGGTTTCGACTTGGGGGAAAACACTAAACAACGTCGTTTTGTGGTTTATATGCTGACTATACTCTCCGGCAAGCCATATCAGCGTAAAAAATTAATAAAAAAATTGCCACATCGAATTTCTAGCCAACCTAATCGGCATTGGCACTGAAATGATCGTTTTCAAAAATTTTGGCACTTAAGTGATCTGATGGAAACTTTTGACACCAAAATGAGTGCCGTACACAACTTATGGCACTGATAGTGTACTTCTCCCCTAGTAATTAGGTATTGCAAGTTACAACCTGCAATTATTGTTCTTTTCACACGATAGATCACACTATTAGCACACAAGCACTACTCTTACACTTGCACAATTAACTACTTGCTATTACAACTTGACTAATTAACTTAATTAAAATCCAAAGACCTTCAAAGACACCAACATCGCTATTGAGTCCTCGTCTTTATTAAACTCACTGGATCATCGCATTGATACTATCTTTCCACCTCAATCGAAGAGAACTACCCTAGCCAACAATCTGTTGTCCTAATATTGATATGCCATCTTCTATCTTTCAATCCTTCCAAGCATTTATGATGATCGTGACTCTACCAAGCTGATCACCTTCACTAGTGCGGTCCTTCAAAGCTTCAATGGACATTGTCGTTCTAGGCTTGTTCACCATCAAATGTTCAGCTTATCTTGGTCCTTCCAAGCCATCATGAACATTCCCGTTCTTCTCAACTTGTTCTATCTCGATCAAGGTCCTTCCAACTTGTTCACCTTTATAGAGATCCTTCCAACTTGTAGACATCTCCTTACCCAATACCTCATTCACCTTAGACATCAACAATAATCCTTCCATATCGATAAAGCACTCCAGATTATTGCAGAGCACTAAGCTTATCAAGATCACACTTGATACTAATTATGACACCATTTTCATTTTGGCTTATGTGCATATCACATGGTGCTAACTCAACCAAGGCACATATTAATAGCCTTTAATTGTGTTTGTCATCTACAAAACATCATGTGAACTTTCCGAACAAAGTGAATGTTTTTTTTTTTGGCCCTCAAGTGAGCACCATACAAAATTTATGACATTTGTAGTGTTCTTATCCCAATAAGTTTGAAACTTTAACTATATTGAGTTGTGATTTTCCTAACATCTATAGTTTTTGCTGATAATTTTAATGGGTTTGAAATAATTTTTTTGACTTGTCATATTTAAAATGGACACCAATTTTCTTATTTATTTACTAAAATGCAAAATATCTTGACAAATTAACAAATATCTACTTTGGAATCACCTGAATTAAGCTATTTGCAATGGGGTAAGTACACTAAAGGTGCCAAAAGTTGTGTACGCCGCTCACTTTGGTGCTAAAAGCTTCCACCGGATCACTTAAATGCTAAATCGAAGGAAAAATGATCACTTTGGTGCCACCGGCGGGAGATTCCAGCCAAACTGGTTACATGGCTTTTATATTTAAAAAAAAAAAAATTGACGTGACAAAATTTCAAGAAGGCCGTCCACGTGGAATGGCATAAACGATGCCTTTTTCCTTTCTTCCTAAGAAACAACATCATTTTGCCATCATAAGTGGACTCCCTTACAAAAACGACGCCGCATAGCTCATATGGCCAAAACGGCGTCGCTGAAGGGGGAGTGAAATAGGGTTCATCGATGGCACATACAAACTACGATCCTGACCCAACACCAATCGTAGCTCACTCGCCCACCATCACTCGCTCTCCTACTGTCGCTTAACTACTGTGGCTAGATCACCGTCATAGTTGTGCCATCATTCATTGTCATTTGGTGGTTGAATCCCCAACTCTCACTTACTCAAGTTTGTCATGTTCTCTTTGTGGGTCAATTGGGTGGAAAAGTTAGGATTATGACATGCAAGTTAGGGCATGGAAGGTAATTTGAGGGTTTGGCTTGGAGGGAAAGTGGTGGGGAAATTGGTGGAGACCTAATTTTTGTTTACTAACATGATATGCTTTCTTTTGTGGGGACCGCATAGAAAAATAAGGCACGGAGGGGAAAATGAGGGCTTGGCTTGGAGGGAAATAATGGTTTGTTTAATAAGTTGCAGTGCTTTTGTGAGGGACTGAATGTGATTGAATTGAAAAATGAGTGATGGGGACCTCACTTTATTTATTTAATTCAGTTTCCTTTGTTTCTGTAAGGGGACCGAATTGAATAAATTGGCTGTCTTTATTTCTTTCGACAAAACGACAAGGACTTGCATGTGAAATTATTGATTTTGCTATGTGGTCTCAAAAACTAATGACTTTTTTTCCTTCTTAGGTGCAACATTGACATGGACGAGAATCATGTAAGTGTCACTGTTTGCTATAATGGGGAGTTTGTTATTAGCGTCAATGACTAGAAATATGCCCATGGAAATGAAGATACTATATATGTCAATATTGAGAAGCCATCGTATATTGATTTTGTAAGGGATTTGGTTTATTTTTTAAGATGCAAAGTGCAAAAACTGCATTATTGTGTTTCTGAGAAGGAATTGAAGGATGGTTTCAAATATTTTAATGATGATAATGGTATTAAAGATATCATTTACCATTATTTTCACAGCGACGAAGCTAGGGTATATATTGAGTATTATAATGATGATGATGATGATGGTGATGATAAGCAGACCACTAAAAGATAAAAAGTGAGTGATCCTATTCAAGTGAGTAATCAGGTCGAGAATGAGTTTAAATTAAATGGAGGGCAAAATAAGAGGCAAGTGAGGGAGGAGAGGGAGACAAGTCATATTGACTGAGATGAGTAAACAGGAAAATGAGTTTAGGTTAAATGGAGGGCAAAATAAGAGGCAAGTGAAGGAAGAGAGGGAGATAAGTCATATTGACAGAGATGAGCAAACAAAGAGATGTCCTGAAATCTCGAGTGAAGATGTGGGCGATGAATATTTTATTAGATTAGAATGGGAAGTTGCTATATTTAGTGAATCAAAAGGTGAATATTTGACAATAGTAAATTTCCTAAGTGACAAAGGTGATGATGAACTTGCACAGTCAAGACAATAGCTCAAAAAAGTTTTTGCAGCTTTGGGAGAAATGCCTGAGCCAGTAAATAGGGATTGAGCTCCAGCTGAAGATAACAGAAGTGAAGATGAAAAAAGTTGCGACGATGAAACTGTTGATTCGGATAATGAGCTTTGCGATGATGATGAAGAACCTGCACGTAGAAGAAAAAGTAAGTACCATTGCTACGATCCGACTGTTGATAAACATGTTTTGTTTGTGGGCATGAAATTTGATGATGCCAAACAATTAAAAGAAGTTGTTGTCAATAGCTCTATTACTAAACAAAGGAGTGTTGAATTCATTAGAAATATAAAGGAATTTGTGAGAACTAAGTGCTCACAACCCATTTATCCATGGAAGCTCTATGGTGCACTGAGTAAAAAGGGTCATTCCATATTAGATTCTTTCAGGAAGAGCATCCTTGTCCAATTATGTTTGACAATAGAAGAGTAACAAATATATGGTTGTAAAAGCATTTTTTTAATACTATCAAAGTAATGTCCAAGATCAAGAGTCCTTAGTTTCAGCTGTTAATGAATGAGCAATTAAAGGTCAATGTGTCAAGGAGTCAATGCAAGAGAGCTAAGCTAAGGGTGATGAAAATATTGGTGGGTTGGTATAAGGAAGAATATGTACAAGTATGAGATTATGCTGGTGAATGCATGCTTCAAAACCCATCTAGTAGGGTATTTGTAGAGATTATAGAGAGGTCATTGCCTAATTTTGGGTCTTGATTTGATAAATTTTATGTCTATTTTTATGTATACAAACAAGGCTTATTGGCTGGTTGTAAAAGAGTTGTAGGATTGAAGGGACACTCTTTAAAGGGTTTATGTAAGGGGGAATTGTTGGCTGCTGTGGGAAAAGATGCTAATAATCAAATATTTCTGATAGCTTGTAGGTAGCGAAGATAGAGAGCAATGATACTTGGTCCTGGTTCCTTAAAAATTTAACAATTGACCTTGAGATAACCGATAGGGGAGGATGGACATTCATGAACAACCACCTTAAGGTAATACCATTGTCAATTAATTTCCTTTTAATATTAATTACTTGCATATTTTTTTCTAACTTGTTTTTGTTAGTTGGAATTTTGTAGACTTGTTCCTACATTGGCTGAATTGATGTCATATGTTGAGCATAGAATGTACACGAGGCATATATATGCAAACTGGTCAAAGAATTTCAAAGAAAATAAGTTGCAAAAACAATCCTAGCAAATAGTGGAGAGTACCAACATAGTTGATTTTAGATTAGCCAAACGGGGTTGTTGTAGTTGACAAAGGAAGGTGTTCATGTACTTTTCCAGACATAAGCTAAGTACTGGTATCGGATCTTCTTCAATGAACAATTCAAATGTAATATCATTGATAGCAACCTTAGTGAAGCTTTCAACGACATAATTTTAGAGGTCATGTGCAAACCAATCATCAGCATGCTTGATGATATTTGAGTTATGGTCATGACTAGATTGCATAAGCAAAAAGATAAGGCTATAAAGTGGATTAGAGATTGTGGTCCTAGGATTGTGAGAAGATTTGATACAAACGTTGCTACTAGTAAGTTTTGGTATCTAGTTTGGATTAGAGATAATTGATATGAGATCATTGAAAATTATAATAAGTATGTTGTCAATCTAGATAGAAGAAAGTGTTCATGCCAAGCCTGGTAACTAAATGGAATTCTTTGTGCCCATGTTATTTGTGCCATTTAGATGAAGTAACAAAATCCAAAGAATTACCTAGATGATTGGTATACAAAAAGAAAAAAACTAATACCTTACTTCGTACCAATTCATGATGTAACATATCAAAAGTAGCAAATCTTGGGAGTCAACAAATAGTGAAGGCCCTCCTCTACCTTTACCATAGAAGAAGCAAATAGTAAAGCTAAAAAGGAAATGAAAAATGCAACAAGAAGATGCATCAAATTAGAGGATGAGTAGGACTAGGATAAAGATAAAATGCTCATATTGCCATAAGGAATGGCACAATAATAAAAGTTGTGAATTGAAAAAGTAACATCAATAACAAGATACAAGGATTGATTTAGGGTGAGGAACATGGTTTGTTGAAGAGCTTATTGTTGGACTTACTAAAAGGAGGACATAAGGTTCCACTATAATGCCTACTGAAGGTTAGACAAAAAGCCTCATTATAAGGTAAGTATCCTCTTTACTTTAGTAATTTTTCAATTTAGATTTAATAGAGTTTGATGGTTGTACTAGCTTCTCTTGTCCTTTCCATCTATCATACCCTTGTAATTAATTTGAGAAGTTCTCCATTTGTTTTCATCATGAAAATGAGTAGATGTCTAATTATTTATTTTAGTTGGCCATAGGCTTGATACGGTGCACTATTGTAAGGCCCTATTGTAGGCTCAAGTGCAGAGACATGAACTAGTACAGGTAGGATATCAATAGTAATAACTAAGTCAACTATTAAATAAACGAGGAAAAATTTTCCTATAAGTTACACATCGCTTTGTTTATCTTTTATAGGTTGAAATTTAATTTTTTTATGTGTTTCTCAGGTAAGAAGACGATCAATTGCACAAGTTACATAAGCTGCTCCCCCATTGGTTACTATTGAAAGTGGTGCACCACATCGAACAAGCGGGGCTCTTGGAAAAAGATTAAGACAATGTTTATGGGATTTACACAAATGAACATACTAGAATGATTATTTTGAATGTAAGATTTGTATGACTCATGTATTTAATATGGCTATGTTATTGTAGCCTAGGAGAACTTTGGAATTGTTTATCTCTCAAGGTGAGCCACTCAAGAATCAAGGGCACAGCCACAGAAGAGTACTCCAAAGAAAAAGACAGTGGGTACAGCTCCAAAATAGCCACACACAAAAAAAAAACCCAGCACCAATTCCATTTCAGCCAACTAATCATAGGAGCAATAGTAATCATATGGACCAACACATAACACATGCTAGAAAAAATATAACGTTGCCAAGAATAAGGAAAATGAGGTGATGTCTAGTTCGAAAGAGTACTTGGATTACGAATCAATTCAAAACTCCAAAAAAAAAAAAAATTGAGGTGGGGGTGTTGTGCATATTGATTAATGAGAGGGTGCTGGATATGGTATTTTTTTATGTTTTCATTTCTTAATAGAGTATTAGATATTGTATCTTTATTAATAGGAGTTGTTGCCATTGTTTTTCTAAGGAGGGTGTTGAACTTTCAATGATTAAGAGTAAAGTTAGACATGTTTTTTCTTTGTAAAGAATTAATCAATGTCAATGGTAATGGTTGTTTTTGTTATTTCCTTTTGTCTTGGTTTCGGCTAGTAATGCTGGCAAGTCAAACAATTATGTTGTATAAATATTTTTTTGTTAGTGCAATGTTGTTATGAGATTTATATTGTTTTTAGAAGTAATGCGTGCATATATTGTTACTGGTTAAAATTGTGGATGGTAATGAATTTATCGGTTTTGATTGTATGTGCTAGTACAAGAACAAAATGCACCAGTACACCTTGGTACAGTTGTGGGTGCTGCATTTTTTTGCATAAGCAATTTTCAATGTGAGTGCATCTTGTAGCATTAACACTTGTATGGGCTAGTGCAAGAACAAGATGCACTAGCAATCCAACTGGTGCAACAAGTCAAGTGACATTTGAAACTAAAATGTACTTTATAAAAAAAATTGTGCAACACAAGTGATTACTTTTTAATTGTGATTGGTACTTAAATAATCACTTTTGTAAGAACTTGACACTCAAATAATCACTATTTACAACTTATGATATTGAAATAGTCAATCGTGAATTTGCTAGCATCTCTTAATTTCACAAGGTTTACAATAATAGTTGCATCAAACCAAATCGGTAAACTATTACTAAACAAAAAATGTAGCAAACCATTACATCTAAAGCAAAAAGTTAGCAAAACAAACATTGACAATACACAACGAAGCAAGAAAACTTTTAAAAGCTCACAATCAATGAATTCCAACTCTAACCTTCCATTTTTATCATAAATTGCAACAAAACATTTTGTTCCATATAAAAATTGCAGCAAATCAATAACACACTTTACTTACAAATAACCCAATACAAGTACATGTTCCATATCTTTGACTACGGTAGGCATACAAACTCCATCTCATTACTCACTTCATATTTGAATAGACTATACTAGAAAATAATAACACAATTAATGCTTGATAAAAGTTTCTTTCAATTTTTAACCTTGAAACATCCCTCTTCAAATGGTTGATCACAGATGTTAAACTCTTCATTTGAGCTTGCATTAAGTCAACATCCTCTAACTCGTCCATTAATGTAGACAGAGGTTAATGTTGGCCTTCAAGTAGCTTCATAATCACTTTTGTCACTCAATCGGAGAATTTCGCATCAACCCATTTAAAATATTTATACTTTGAGCCTTCTTTATATCTACCGCACCCATGGAATATTCTCCTAAGATTTAATCAAGTCCAAGATGTGCGTCTTGGGCTCGGTAACCCATAATAATAACAACACTCACTATCTAATTCGTTTTTTTAGCATGAATGTAAGTTGTTGCCGAAACTTATGACTTCATTTGCAAGAGCGAGTTTATAATTTTGGGAGAAAATCAAAGTACACGCTCAAATTGGGGATTTAGGGTTCTTACTTGGGGGAAAGACGCCAAATGGCGTCATCTTATTGTTTGCATGTTAACTGTACTTTCCGGCAAACCACATCGACATCAAAAATTAATAAAAAATTGTTGCATCGGATTTTCAACCAACCGGATCGGTGTTGGCACTAAAATAATATTTTTAAAACTTTTTGGGACTTAAGTGATCCAAAATAAATTTTTGGTACTAAAGTGAGCCTTGTACACAACTTTTGACATTTTAGTATATTTTCCCCTATTTGCAACATTTATAGTTGGTCATATTTTATTCATTTTACATTACGAGCTTCAAACCCAACTTCATCATTACTTTTAACTTGGGTTTATTGTTCTTATCTTTTTCAAACTCTTGTGAAATCTTCTCAACTTACCTCTCTTTTTTTACCATGATACATACCACAATTCTCCAAGAATTCCAATATCACCATCTTTAATCCTTCAACTTTTCATTTCAATTCATCTTCCTAACCTATCAAAGAAAAGCAAAGATCCTACATTTGTGTTGTTTAAGCTTTTAATCTCATTTTTTCAAGTATTCTTATAAATTAAATTAATAAACTTTATTTATTTATTAAACTAGTTTTATTGTTTTAAAGAATAAAGTTATTGATATTGCTTTTAAGATAATTAAAGGCTTTGGTTGTTCAAGATCCCATTCAAGGTAAGCTTAAACTCCGGAAACTAAGTTATATTAATTTTACTAAGATAATTAAAGGCTTTGGTTGTTCAAGATCCCATTCAAGGTAAGCTTAAACTCCGGAAACTAAGTTATATTAATTTTACTAAGTTATATTAATTTTCTTATTAGTCTTGAATTTGGTTGATTGATTGTTTGTTAATTAAGTTTAAATTTTACACTATGTGTAATTAGATTCCAATAATAATATGTTGAGCTATTGTCAATATTTGGCTTGAATTGAAAGGTATTTCGACATGCCTAGAATAATGACTACAGAAATGTTTTGTTGCATCTTGGATGGGGAAAAGTGATAAAATGACAAAACTAAGCATAAAAGGGGTAATTTAATTAATTTATTTACATGTGTAGGTGAAATTTTGTAAATTTCTGAAATTGAGAGGGCTTGTTTTAGGGGTGAGCTCAAGTATTGGTCTAATCTGAGAATCAAATTGAATCTGCCGATTTTTGGTGGTTTTTGATTCTCAAAATTTAAAACCCACAATAACTAGTCTAGTTCTCAATTCATTGTGTCAAACTCGACCAATTGAAATGGATCAAGATGTCTTGTTTTTCTTTTTTCTTTTAAATTTTCTCTTCTAGATCTAAAGTTACATTGGCAGAAGAGGCAGAATCTAATAGCCTCTCAACTCTAATACTTTCTCACTCTCGTCTTTAACCAAACTCACCCTCAATTACCTTTTACTTAGAGTGCGATACTACAAGTCCAAGGAAAGCTAGACTAAGGAGGAGCATGACAATTTTGTTGAAACGTTTTACCTATAAGTAACTTTCTTTCCTAATATTCCATCTACAATTGTAAAAGCACTTATCTTGTTATGTTTCAAGTGGTCTTTATGGATTGTGCGTTTTTAGAGATGGAATTCAATTGAACTAAAATTTTCAATATCGACATGTCCAAGAAATGTGAAATAGTTCACGTTGACAAGACTTGGAGTACTATGCTTAATCAAGAGGACTTCATTGTTTTAGTTGCAAATAAATTTCCATCTTTCTTTTTAACCATTTGATAACCACACATGAGTCTATATTACTTAATCAACATTAGATTCTTATGGATAATTTTATTTTTTTTACCTTTCATTTTCATAGATATGACTGATCATTTTTTGCGATCATTGATAAATGAAAAAAATTGTTTCTACAAGCAACTAAATTCATTTGAAATGTCATTTCTTATTTGTACTTTTAATTGTGATTGAAAAAAGATCGAAAGATTGAAACTTTTAACGGATTAAAAACACTTAGGGCATGTTTGGCAACTTGGCAAACGGTGCTTGTTTTTGTTCTTTTGTTCCCGGAAGTAGATTGGGAATAGAAATGCATTTGGTAAAAATTTTGTTCCCGGGAACAGATTTTGAGTAGCATCGAGAATAAAAAAAAAAAATTGATTATTGTTATCAGGAACAATTCTAGAATCAATTTTACAAAAAAAAAAAAAACAATTCTAGAATCGAGCACCTATTTTCTCTTTTTCTTTTCTTTTTTCTTGTTCTTCTTCCCTCTTTCTTCTTCTTCATTTGTTGTCACCGCCGTTGTTGTCGTCCGTTGCTCAACGCCGTCGGTTGCCGGCAACTGGTTTGACAAGCTCGCTGGAGGCAAGCCCAACCACCGGCGAGGCTCCGCCTCGCCCGTGGCTAGGCAAGCCTCACATAGGCCTCCCTCGGCCATCGATTAGGCTCGCCTGATCAGACGAGGCTCGTCCAGCCCCAGTAGCCGAGGCTCACCCAGCTGTCGGCGAGGCTTGGCTGACGAGGGCTGGCGAAGCTTCGATGAGGTCGCCAACCCTCATTTGGCCGGTCATTGATCATCCCAAGGCCGACGACTTGAAGAAGAAGAAGAAGAAGAAGAAGAAGAAAAAAGAGAGGAAAAAAGTAATAAAATTATTTAAAAATTAAAAGAAAAATAATTTGGAGTAGAAATTTTGAGTACGGTATTAAATGCAACTATTCCAAAATTCTCAATTTTGTATAATTACCAAACACGTTCTTTTGCTTATAAATTGTTCCTAGGAACATAATAAAAAATAATTATTTTTTATTAGAAATTGTTCTCGGAAATAGAAGCGTTATCAAACACGCCCTTATTTTGTTTTTGTTTTTGTTTTTTTTTTTTGTACCCAAGACTCCACCTGCTAGGCTATTGACATTGCCGACCACCTTGGCACGCCAGGCTATCGATTTCGTCAACCACCTAGCGCCGCTAGGCTATCGACTGGTGTCGGTCAACCACCCAACGCAGTGACTCTACCTCGGGGAAACTAGCACAGGACCCCACCACCATGGTTCTCCACTTAAGACGTGTTAGCAGTTGCAAAGTTTCAATCTTGGGACCTCTACGATGAAGTTCCAAAGCCAAACCATCTCACTTGCTCATCGGTGGGTTCCTTATTTATTTTTATTTTTTTGGTAAAAGTAATAAAATATTAAGCTTTAAACCAACAATCTACACAATATTCGGCGCCATAAAACTTACACTCAACAAGACAACAAGTCAGAGTGAGTGGAAAGAAGCCGAATGCAAAAGACAGCCACTAAACAAAGTAGCGGCAAAAAAGGAAAGAAAATAGGCTAAAAGCCAGCACTACCTAAGGCAATAATAGGAACCACCTATGAACCCCCAGGCTCACATCAACGCCCTCTACGAACAGTAACCATCCCAGCGATCCATGGTCAGTAGCGAAGCGAACGGAGCCTGCAAACTACGAAGCAGCAAGTGCACCGGGAAGTCAGTAGCCTCGACCCTTCCAAAAGCAACATCTGTGCCACTTCAAGGAACACTAAGGATTCGCAGGAATAGAAGAGAAAATGCACGGATCTATCCCTCGGCTACGTTGAAGTCTCCTATTTCTCAAGTTATCCTCAACATTTCTAAAAGTTAAGGCATTATCCTTAACAACTTTAAGGAGATGATTTTTTACGGTCAGGACCGCCAATATATGGTCTCTAAACAGAGTCTCGTTCCTGAACTTCCAAATAAGGTGGTAAAGAGCACCAAATGAAAAGCGAGCAACGGAATGATAGAAATCCTTACCGGAGAGAAACTTCAACGCCCATTGAAGGTTCTTTGACTAAGCCCTATTGCGCCAAGGGAGGTTGCACCTAACCGCCCAAAAGAAAGCAAAGGTGGCTATGATGCGACAACCAAAAAATAGATGATTGATGGAATTGAGCGTCAGCTTGCAAAAGGCACACAACGCATGCCCAATCCTACCATATGATAAAAGCAAGGCCCGGGTGGGAAGACGGTTCTTGATAATAAGCTAGAGATCGAATTGATATCTTGGAGTGATAACACTGTTCCAGATCAAAGAAGCCCAATCGACCCTAGCGTTATTTCTTCTGACAGCCTGCCACGCTGAAGCGATCGAGAATAAACCGGAAGAGCTTTCTAGCCAAGTAAAACGATCCAGTACCTAAGATAGGATAGGAAGGGGTTGCTCGCAAAATTCTAACATTGTCTTCATGAACTGCCCATACGGTGAAAAAAGGTCAGCCACCATAGCGTGCCTAGATAAACTAGAGCTATAGATCAACGAATATGAGAAAACAAGATCTAGGGGGCCTCTCGGGTGCCAGTGATCAAACCAAAATGAGACTGAAAGGCCATTCCCTAACCTCCAAATGAAGGAGAGTTGAACTTTGGTTATGAGTTGGAAGATCCTCTTCCAAGCCCAAGAACAGAAAGTAAGCCTCTTAACCACCCGGAAACTCTTCATTTTCAAGAAAGTTAAATGGATCCACTTGCACCATAAGGACTCATTATCCATAAACAGGATCCAAACGTGCTTGAGCATCGCTGCCTTGTTACAATCCCTTAACTTGCAAATGCCAAGCCCACCTTCCTCCTTCGGAAGGCACACATCTTCCCACGAGACTTTCTCTCTACCATTCCTAAGGCCTGGATCCTTCCAGAGAAATTGTTTGAGGATCTACTTAATATGGTCCAAAATTGCAAAAGGAATAGTAAAAACACTCGCCCAATTAGCTTGGATCACATGAAGGATTGACCTTATTAACTGAAGATGGCCAGCAAAGGAGAGAAAGCCCTGAGTCCATGACTAGACCCTAGCCATTATCCAATCAACTAGGGATACATAGTCCGCCTTGCCAAACCGCGAGGAGATGATAAGGACTCCCAGGTAACGCATCGCAGCTTCCTTTCAAGGAAACCAAGGGCATGAAGAATCTCACACTGCAACTCACCCGATCCTCCAGCAATAAAGATCTCATTTTTATTGGTGTTTGGCTTTAGTCCACTCCATGCCGAGAAGGTATTCAAACCTTCCTTTAGGAGAGAGATCGAGGTCATATTAGCTCGGCAAAAGAGAAAGACATCGTCCGCAAAAAAAAGGTGAGATAACCTCATAGCCTTGCATCTCTAGAAAAAATTGAACCCCAATTGCATAGCACGAGCATTAAGGATCCTGGAGAAAACCTCCATAACCAATGTGAAAAAGTAGGGAGAAATGGGATCCCTTGACGAAGGTCTCGGCCACTAGGGAAAAACCCATGAAGTTCCCCATTCAAAGAAATAGAAAACTTTAGAGTGCGCACACATACCATGATAAGCCGAAGAAGGTGGTCGGAGAAGCCAAACGCATGGAGAACCAACTTAAGAAAGTCCTAGTCCACAGTATCATAAGCTTTTTGAAAATCTACCTTGACAACACACTTAGGAACGTGTGGATGAAGATGAAATCCAGCAAATAACTCATGGGCAAAAAGAATATTGTCTTTGATTCGCCGCTCTTTGACAAAGGCATTTGAGACGGATTGATAATACCATGAAGAACTGCAGCCACACAGTTAACTAAAACCTTGGTAATACATTTATAAATAGTATTACAATAGGCAATAGGCTTGTAGTCATTGACCGAAGTCACATTGGGAACTTTTGAGATCAACACAAGGGTGGTGTTGTTGATTCCCGAGAAGTCTCCCGTGGCAAAGAAATCCTTCACCGCCTCCATGATCGACGGCCCTACCATCTCCCAATTGTCCTTAAAGAACTCGACACCAAATCCATCCAACCCAGGAGCTTTCCCATGAGCTAGGGAGAATATGATATCATGAATCTCCTCATCAGAGAAAGACGCGAGAGAAAAAAATATGTTCCTCGTTGAGAGGGCATCGAATAACCTATTGAAGGTCTAGCAAGGAGGGTCTAGAGGACATGGTGCACGGTGCTAAAAGCTCCTGAAACTACTGCACTAAGCTCAAGTCGAAGACCATATTACTAGAGGTATCAAGAACCGAAAGAATCATGTTCCTTAGCTGTCTTCTATTGACGAAATGGTGAAAGTACTTGGTATTCCTGTCGCCTTCCTTGAGCCAACTGATCCTGGACTTCTATATGAAGAAAGACTCTTCCTCACTACTCAACTCGATGAAAGTCCTTCGATGAGTCTTCTCTAACTCTGCAAGAAGATCGTTGGTCGGGTCCTGCTAAAGGCTAATTTAAGCTAGCCTTAAAGCATTCCTTGCCGCAGCAACCCTTTCGGAGATGTTAGAGAAATAATCTCTATTGAGTTGCTTCAAATGGCCTTTCAAGGCCTTCAACATACTCACCAACCTAAACATAGGAACCCTTTACCCGGGCTATCCCATACTTGCGAGACAATGTCATGGAAGGATTGATGCTTAGTATAGAACTTAAAAGGCTTTCTTGAAGAACTGGTTGCAACACTTTAACCACCTTTGGCTTATGGTTAGAAATTCCCAAAGCTAAAAAAGACGCTTTCGAGTAAGAGATTTGAAGACTCCATTTAGCATTCACCAGCACATGATCAATCTTCTTAGCCTTTCAGTTAACCCTGGAGGAAGTGGACCAAGTAAAGCAAAAGCCAACATATCTCAAGTCCTCTAACTCTGACTGAATTAAGCACCGATTAAATTCATCAAAGTAAGGAATCTAGGTGTCAGAGCCCCCAATCCGATTAGAAGGGTCCCTAATGGCATTGAAGTCCCCGGCCACCAGCTAAGCGAAGTCCTGGAAGAAAGCACTCATTTGAACAAAGTCCTCCCACAAAGGCCTTCGATCAATAAATATATGTTCAACATAAATCACCAAGGTGCAGCAACACAATCCAGACATAAGGAACTTCACGCTACTATGGATCGCCTAACTATTGGAAGAAATCACTTCAAAACTCACCAAAGAATGGTTCAAACCAACCTAAATCCTACCCTTGTGAGAGGAGTCATAATTGACAATCCACTTTCACCCCGATAAGAGCCTATCAGAAATGGAACAGAATAAAGATTCTGACACTTTGGTCTCCAACAATCCAATCAAACAAAGGTCGTTGGAATAAACAAGGTTCCTAACCTCGGCTTGTCTCAAGGGGTCAACAAGACCTCTCACATTCCAAAATCCAAAATACATAGATAAATAGTGAGTACAAAGAAGAAAAAGAAGAAGGCATGAAGGCTTACCTCCGCTTGAGAGGCTTCCGACGAGAAGTTGCCAGTGCTGTAGAAGTAATATCAGGAGGCGGATTCGAGGCAAGAGATAGCAACCTATCCCGCATCATTTCCAGCTTCCTCGAAGCAGCCCTCGGGGATGGGCAGGGAGAAAGCAAGTCCTCATCCAAGCAAGAAAAGCTGACCGAGACATCTAAATCCATAACTTGATCGTGAATCAAGATTGGGGCTTCGATTGGCCTGGAAGACTCCACACTTGGGCTAGAAAGAGAAAGCACCACCTTCGAAGGGACACTCAGTCCCCTTAATGGAGAAGAAACGGGAGGCACAGCCTTCACCGATCCAAAGACCTTCAGTCGTTGGGTTTGCCCCTCATCGCCATAACTAACCAAACGAGAGGAGGGTCCTTCTTTCGAAGGCATGGGCTTCTTTTTTTTTTCCCCTTAACTTGTTTCCAAGGCTACTCCGGCTC
The DNA here is from genome assembly GCA_017140185.1 of Eucalyptus polyanthemos subsp. polyanthemos. Classification (NCBI taxonomy): domain Eukaryota; kingdom Viridiplantae; phylum Streptophyta; class Magnoliopsida; order Myrtales; family Myrtaceae; genus Eucalyptus; species Eucalyptus polyanthemos. Next base: position 27,159,528 of record CM029464.1, on the reverse strand, counting down.
TTCCTGCGTTTTTGCCACAACCAAATTAGGGATGAGAACCGCAATAGGGGTCAAAGGAGCAAAACTGGCCTGGGATTGCTACAAAACTTTAGTTGGCCTAAAAATGGTAGTTGCGTGAGGGGGGTCCTCACACTTGTGGCCGAAAGTCCACATTTAGGGCATTCGGCCGACAACCATTCAAACTCAATGGAGATCCAACGAGAAACCCCCTTCAAGACCATGTCAACAAACTTGCATCTCGGCTAGTTTGTCTAAATCTCAACACATACCCTTGCAAATGAAACCATTTTCATTTGGTCCATTTGTTGGTCTACATAAAGTGGCTTCCCCACCACACTTGCAATAGCACCCATTGTCGACACTAACCAGTAATCGAAAGGCAAGTTCTTCAATCGAATCCAAATCGAGACTGAGGATTGGTTTTCCTTCTTAAGGTGCATGAGCGGTTTCCATTGTCGAAGAATGAGGGGAGCCCTCGCAATTTTAATGGGTCCATCCTCAAGGATCTTTCTCCGAAACACCGAGTCTAGGATGTGAAAGAAAAAGAAACCTTGATCATTGGCCATTACTTCCACGAGTTTAGGACCGCAAGCATGCTTGAAGGATTGCTCCATGAGCCTGAAAGAGAGCTTCCTCCCTACATAGTACCCAATGAGGCACTCATGTCACTTGGGATCAACCACATCCAGGACCTCTTTAGCCAAATTAACAACTGGCTTGCCGTCCACAAAAGTAGGAGGAATATAGGATAAATTAGAACTTCTCGAAGCGAGCCAAGCAACATTAGCCCAGGTGCGTGCAAAGGTAGGCTTTGGGGCACCTGGATGATGGGCGGGTTCCTGTAATCTCTTGGAGGTAGACTGCACACGGCTCCGGCCATGAGACTGGTGTGGGCGAGTAGAGGCCTTAAACGACGCTTGTTGTTTGTCTTTCGGACTAGTAGTGCCGGATTTAAAGGTCATGGCTTAACTTGGATGATCATAAGGTAGGCCAACAAGGGCATGGGAGGAGGGGTGTTTCCCTAATGAGGAACCAGCAGGATGCTGGGCCTCTCAAGAGAGATTTCCAGCCCCAACAGCGGCTGAGGCCATATCACAAACACCTGGTCTGCAGCCCACACACTATCACAAAAAGCCAATAGAAAGGAATGGGACGTACTAGGGCAGCCTACAGCGGGCCAAGATGGGAGAGAAGAGGGGTCACGCCTGCACAGAGAAAGCCTAGGAGACAACAATCGTCACAGCACCAGCAAACTCGGGGTAGGAGAACAACAATACGATCGTGTTAAAGGAGGCCAAAGATGGAACAAGGACTTGTAGCCAAAACCGGGAGAAAATGCTTGATGAGGATGAAGGAAGAGGCCAAGCGACCGTCTCCTCCAAAGCTTAGCCCAATCGACCACCCGTAGCCACTTAGACAACCAGCACACCAAATGGGGAACACCAGGAACAAAACTGCGACCAAGGCCATCTCCAAACTTGAAAAGTAGGCCAAGACTAAAGAAATGATTTGGTGGGAAGATGGAGGGGGTTCAAAAAACCCGGCCTCCAAATCTTAGCCCAAACCAATGGCTACAACTCTAGGGGCGAGCAAAAGACTAGACCAGCAGGCTAGAATCGTGGACAACCCTAGGGTAGAGGATATCTCGACTTGTAGACAAAACTAACGGAATCTATTTGGTGGGGACAAAGAGGAAGGTTAGAAGAGCTTGCCCTCCAAAAATCAGCCCAAACGAACGGCCGTATCTCTAGGAACGAACAACACACCAATCCGTGAATAGTGCTAAAATCACTTGGAGAGGGAGCACCCGATGAACAATACTCGCGTGAGGAACAAATGGAAAAACTCGTGGGTTCCTTATTTTGTTAATACAACCAAAGTTTGATTTTTTTTTTTTTTTTTTTGTGATTGACTTTGTGATTTTCTTTGGCTTTTCATTGACCAATAAGTTTGATAAACTTGAAATTTTTGGAGCTAAAGAAAATGGAGGCCTTAACAATTTGTGCTGCAATCTCTTCTTATTCTTGATATTGGCTCTAATCTCTATGTTGCTTGATTTTGGTGATCTATTAACATGTCAATGGTAATGACGCAATCCTATTATGCGGTGACTAATAATTGAAGCACCATGTGATGAAGGTGAAGAAGACTTAGAATAGACATCTAGGAAAAACAAGGTATCAAATTGGTAAAATCAACTGCTTGGCTCTATTTTTCAAGAAGCATAAATAAAGAAAAAGGAAAACATATAATTTGAAGTGCAATTATTATCTTTTGACCCAAAAAAAGTGCAATTATTGCAGGGCCCCATCTATGTATGTTGTAATTGTAGTATTATAATGTGAAAGCACTTGAGAAGGTGCAAGAAGTATCTCATAATATGAACAAGAGATAAGTGCACCAAAAGTCCTAAAACATGTCATAAAAGTGCAGTTGAGTCCAAAAACTTTCAAAAAGTGTATTCAAATCCTAAAACTTGTCATGAAAATGCAATCTAGTTTTAAAACTTTCATTAAAAAAGTGTGACCGATTCTTAAAATTTCTAAAAAGTGCAAATAATAAAATGACTTGTTTGGACCAATTTGACAAGTTTTAGAACTCTATTACACTTTTTGAAAGTTTTAGAACTTACTTACACTTTCGTAAGAAATTTTATAACTTAATTATACTTTGTAAAAGCTTTTAGACTTAATTCCGTAACAAGTTTTAGGACTTTTAATACATTTATCTCTATAAACAAGAAGCAAAAATTATTTATTGATGCAATATAGTTATGTCTCACATAAAGGGAAGATACAAGTATTAGTGGTGCTAGTGTTTTAAGATGTGGGAGTTTGATCAAAATTGTTGTAGTCGAGTGCTTATTCAAATAATCATAATTAATGAACACCAACTTTTCCTTGGTTAAGCACATTGATTTTGAGATTTAGTCATTATGCTGCAACATTTCTTCAAACATATGTCACAATTTACAATAATTAACAATTGCACTAAGCTTTGTGAAAAAACTAGCTTAAAATTTGAAATAGTAAATTTGAAAAAAAAAAAAAAAAACTTAAGTGACTACTAGGGGTGAGCATAGTCTGGGTTGGCCGATCCACCCCCTAACCCTAAGACTAACCTAACCCTAGGACCAACCCGCACAATGTTGATCCTCAATTTTTGGGATCGAGAACCGACCCTATTAAGCTTGGGACTGAAGACTGGACCGATCCAATGGGTTCAGTCCGGTTCTAGGATCAACCTAGAACCAACCGATGATTTTTTTATTTCATTTTTTGTACTCTTAAAAAAAGTGATTAAGGATTGAATTGACCCAATGGGTTCCGTCCGGTTTTCAAGGTCAACTCAGAACTAACCAATAATTTTTTATTTCATTTTTTGTACTCCATGAAAAGGCAATCGAGGACCGTATCGACCCAATGGGTTCGATGATGATCGAAGTTAGTTAAGAAAGGCAAGCGGTGAGGTTCAAGTGGAGTGAGCATCGAACATAATAAGCACGAAATATCAAGTGGGGAGCAACAAGTCAAGTGAGCATCGAGCGGCGAGTGACACGAGTGACCCAAAACAAGCAAGGCAAGTGTCAAGTGGCGAGCGAAGAAGTTGTTTCTTTTGATTTTAGCAAATTGAAGATTAGGAGGACAAATAAGATAGAAGAGACCGAATACTAGAGGAAGATGCCCTAATAAGTTGTTTATATCTTTTTGGACGCCATGAAGACTCCTCATAAAAACATTTTCTTCTTTCGTAAATTATAACTATTGACGCCGTAAAAGACATTAAAAATCTAAGTTATTAAAAAATAATGTAAAGTTACTTGAACTCATCATTAAAGAGCCGTTTAATGTTGTTAACGCCATTTATTTTAATGTTTTCTCTATATGAAAAAAATTATAATTAATATATATATATATATATATATATATATCTAGGGTTGGTCCAGATTGGACCAACCCGGAATTCTTAGAACCGATGACCAACCTGCAAAATGCTGTCCAAGAATTCTAGGATTGGACCAACCCGGAATTCTTAGAACCGATGACCAACCTGCAAAATGTTGTCCAAGAATTCTAGGACTAAAAATCAACCCAGTCCCCCTAAGAAACGGACTAGGACCGGTAGAGTTGGGCCGGTCCAAAGTTAGTCCAAGGTTGACTCTGAACTGATGCTCACCCCTAGTGACTACTTGTAGTTGTGAAGAATTTGAATAGATAGTTGTTTTTTTTTTCCTTGTCTAACCTATCATATTCTATATCTATTTTACAAACCACTTTGTGCGCTAGTTGCTATATAAAGGTTGCGAAATCCTACTCCTTCATTCACGCCTCCCCATATTTCCAAGTGAGAAGAGTGATTACTAGGACAACCCTCAATGATTTTTGAACAGGGAGTTTTCTTTTTGGTAAAAAATAATAGGGAGTTGAAGATGTGGATTATGATATATTTATGAAAATTTGCTACGAGGGGTGATTAGAAGATGCAATGATTAATATGTCATATTTGGATTGGATTACAAGTACTTGAACCACATACGATACATCTTTTACTTCTCGACTTATTGAAATATTCCATTATGAATAGTAAATTATATGTACCATACTATAGCAAAATGATGATTGACATTTTCGTATTATAGTGATTCCTTTAAGTGATATGTGATAACCTAGTTGTTGTAACTATGTTGTTGTCCTCCTAGGTCGATTGGTAAAATGATCTCCTACTTTAAAGCTAGAGGGTTTATTTACTAAGCTTAGGCTCACTTCAAAATTTTCAAGTTCAAAATTTAGTGGCCTTTAGATGTTTTTGAATATCTCTTTGATGACCATATTAAAGTGTTCAATGAAATTAGAAGTGTGTATATTTTCTATTGGGAGTTTTGATTATATATATAATTGTGTACATTTGAGACTAAGCTAGCTCTCATCGGAGGCTACTATTAACATTACAAAATGAATTAGTATGAGTTAAATAGGTCGATTTTGATTATAATCACGTATAACACATGTTAATGCATCATGAAAGCATATTTTCGCAAGCTAATATCATGAAAACCCTAAATTAATATACCCATGACAAATTTACCTTCCGTTTATTTCTAATAAATTGGATTAATATCACAAAAAAATAATAAATTAATATATCTATGATGAACATGTGGTACAACCTCAAACTGACACACTTGTTGATTGTCATGAGTCATCCAACTCAACAAGTTGACAATAAAATTTAATGAATATTAACGAAGTAACTCTATCAAAGATGTACCAATTGGTTTAGATTAGGGAAAATCTCAAATAAGGACTCAAAGTGAGCTTATTTTTTCAAATAAGGACGTAAAGTGGCCGTTGTCCCAAATAAGAACTTGAAATGGCTAACAAGTCTCAAATAAGGACTTGAATTTGCCGGCCGGCCAAAATGTTCACCAGCCGGTGAGAGTGTGACATTTCCAGTGGTCGAAATATGGGCAATTTTGTCCAAAAAAAAAATATAGATAGAAATTAACAAACCCTAAAAACCACCCCCAAACTCTTCACATTCTTTTGACTTAAAAAGAAAAAATCTTCATGTTCTCATGTTTTTCTTCTTCTGCACTTCATCTTCTCTGTTCTTTGTCCTCTCTCACTTGGAGCACGGAAATTTTCTGTTAATAGAACCCAAATTGAAACACAACAATAAACCCCTACCTTGTTTCTTTACATCTTCTTCTTTTGTTTTCTATCTTCATTTCTTTCCAATGAAGAAGACAAATCTTGAGTAAAGCCACCTTTTTGTTATTGAGACATTCGTGTGTAACACGAGGGCCTCGATTCTTCATTATCTTTTCCTAGGTTTGCCATACACTTTGATTCACACTCCTGTTCAACCGAGGTTAGTTTCATTCAAATTGAGAGAGAGAGAGAGAGAGAGAGAGAGAGAGGGAGGGAGGGAGGGAGGGCACGTATCTTTGGAACTTAGGGAGACAGGGATCTTGCTCCATTAATAGAAAATTTGGGTTATCCAAATGAGAGGAGACAAAAAAAACGTAAAAGAACTGTTCATCTCTCTCTCGCGAAGAAAGATCGGAGAAAAGGGTCCCCCGCGTTCGCGAACGCCAGGCGCCCTGCCGACCGCGCGCCGGCCTTCCGCCTGCCACCGGAGCCTCTCCCACCGGTGACTCCTGCTGCCTGAGTCATCACCCATCGCCGTGCCTCTGCACCTGCGACCGCCTCTGCCGCTCCGCCGGCCTCGCCCGCGTCTGCAGCACCATCGTCACTCCTCCATCGCCGCTGTTGCTCCCCCCGCGCTCGCGGTGCGCCTCTTGCACCTGCACCGCGCCTGCGCCGCTTCGCCGGTTTCGCGCCCCGAAGCCGCCAGAACCCTCACCGTCGCTGCTCGCCTCTCCTCGGTGCCCGACAGCAAGCTTCGCGCCCGCGCTACCACTGCTCGCTTTACTTGCGTCTGCACCAGCACCCGAATTCCCACGCCAAAGCTCCGAACCGGTTGCCAAACTCTGTTTTGGAAGAACCCCAAAGCTTGGCCCTGACCAGCCCTCTTGTGATTCTATACTGCTGGTTCATAATGGAAATTCCCGTATTGTTGATGTGGAATATGAGTGGCGTCCACAAGTTTGTTCCAAGTGTGGCATCTTTGGCCACAACTGCAATCCCCCAGCCCCCGCCAAGCATCTAATTTGAGGAGACCTGCAGCCAAGGCTCCTGTATCAGTTGTTCCTGCTCCTGTTCAGCTCCCCCAGGACAGGCCTGCTTCCCCTGTGTCCCTTGCTTCCCCTGTGTCCCTTGCTTCCCCTGTTTGGGTGGCTGCTCATGCCCCGCATCACCAAGATTTGGAAAGAGTCCAGCAGCCTTTCGATGCTTTGGAAGCCGGAGGGGAACTTGCTGCTCCTCATGCGGAAGCCGCTGCTTTTTCCCAAGTGTCGTCTTCGGTTGCTCTGCCTATACCTACAAGAAATGATCTTGGTTCCCTCGATTTAGTCACGGTGCGTGAAGTCGCGCCGCCCTCGCTTCTTCTTCCTCCACTTATTCCTCCCGCGGGTGAGGAATGGCATGAATTGGTAGGAAAAAATAAAAAGAAAAAGCTTCCCTCTTCTAAGAAGGCGGCATCGCGGTGTGGCGGGCGCTACCGCGAGGTGGACAACGGTTGAATCGAAGACCGCCTCCACTAAACCGGTTAAACCACTCGTGTTCCCTCCGTTCGGATTTCTAAGGGACTTTTGAAAGCACTGTTAAGGTTCATGATAATACTGCCAAGACCTTGGACCGTACCTCCCGCTCGGGACATTCTATTGGCTCGGATGAGATTGCTAGTTCTAGTATTCATGCTATCTCGGAGGATGATGATCTATTATCCATCAGTTCCTCACCTCGGGGGACAATGTCTTGTGCAAAGCCAGACTCTATTCAAGACCAGCTGGATCGTCTAATTCCTTAACCTCCTGCTTCGGTTCTTGCTAGGGCCACCTCTACTAGCCGCAAAGCCTCTATGAAGAGGTAAATGCCTCCCTTCCTTGTGTACATATGTTTTTTGGATTCTGGAATGTTAAAGGTATGCTCAATCGTTAGGCGTCCGAGGTAAGGAAGCTTGTTCTCTCCAACAAGCTTTGCTTGATCGGTATTTTTGAGACTAAGGTGCCCGAAGAATTGTTTAATACCATATCTTCGACCTTTTTAAGAGGCCGGAAATGGACGGTGAACTATGAATACGCTCCTCGTGGCGGGAATTTGGGTTGGTGGGACCGAGTGTAGTTGAGTTTGTTCCTATTTCTTCGAATAAGCAAGCCTGTTCATGGTTTTCTTTCTTCTACTTCTTCTAACACGAGTTGTTGTATTTCGCGATCTATGCGATCACACGTTTGTCGGTCGTAGGCCCCTTTGGGATGATCTAATCCATTACAATGAAGTCTTCCGGGACTCGCCTTGGATTGTAGTCGGCGACTTTAACGCCATTAAGGACCCATCGGATAGGGTGGGGGGTTCGAACGCTTGGATTCCATCTTTTGACGAATTTCGTTTATGTTTAGCTCAAACCGAGTTGGTGGACCTTCGATACATTGGCCTACGTTTTACCCGGTCTACTTCCTCCGGTGCTTTGCAAGGAAAATGCGCAAGATTGATCGGGTCCTTATTAACAATATGTGGAACCATCGATTCTCCTTCTCTCAAGCCTCTTTTCTCAATCCGGTATATCCGATCACTCTCCTATGATTGTTAGAGTGCTTGATCCGGTGTTGAGAAGGAAGCCGTTTAAATATTTTCATTTTTGGTCCGAACACCCGGATTACTCGTATTGCATCAATCAAGCTTGGAATATGCCAGTCTTCGGAGTGCCGATGTTCCGCCTCATGTCCAAGCTGAAATTGGTTAAAGCTCGCCTCATATTACTCAACAAAGAGTCTTTCTCTGATATTTCGATGAAGACGGCCGACGCTAGAGAAGCCCTTCGCATCACTCAGGTTAGGCTTCATGATGATCCTTCTAATTCATCTCTTGCTGACTTGGAAAAAAACCAGCGACGTGCCTTTGTCCAACTGCGAGCCCATGAGGAGTCTTTTTACCGCCAAAAGTCTCGTGTGACTTGGCTGAAAGAGGGTGATCGGAACACTAGATTCTTCCACAATTCGGTTAAGAACAGACAGACTAGAAACCACATCCTCTCGGTTATGGATTCATCTGGTGTTCTCATAGATGATCCAGCCCTTGTGCCTCAAGTGTTTGTGTCATACTTCTCAAAGTTGCTCTCACCTCGGCGTGCCTCTCAAAACCGTCTCTTCATGAGATGAAGGAGCTCATCCATCAACCTCTCTCGGATATTCAATGCGGCTCCATCTCTTGCCCGATCACGAGATTTGGAGATCAAGGATACTCTTTTCTCTTTAGCAAGAGGAAAAGCTCGGGTCCCGATGGCTTTTCGGTTGAATTTTACAAGACCAACTGGGATCTTGTTGGGCCATTGGTTATTGAAGCTGTTCAGGATTTCTTTGCTTCGGGCTTCCTCCTAAAAGAGGTAGACTTTCAAAAGGCGTATGATACTATAGATTGGGATTTTTTGGAACTCACTCTGCAAGCTTTCAGATTCCCGGAATGGATCATCCATTTGATAATGGGATTTTAAATGCCCGTACTTCGGTGAAAGGCTTCAAATACTTTTGGAGGTGCAAGAAGGTAAAGTTGACCCATCTTTTCTTTGCCGACGATGTCTTTCTCTTTTGTCAAGCTGATTGGGTTTCCGCCACGATCCTCAAGAGAAGTCTTGATATATTCTCATCTTGGAGTGGATCGAGTCCGAACAAAAACAAGAGCGAGGTGTTTCTCTCGGGAGGCCCCTGTTTCCATCGAGAGAATATTCGGCTTGCATTTGGCTTTCAGGAAGGTCGACTCCCGGTCTGGTACTTAGGGGTGCCCATCATTACTTCAAGACTTGGGAAAGCCGATTGTGCTTCGTTGATTGATCGTATTACAAACAAGAATTCAATCGTGGGCTCACCGCTTTTTATCCTTTCTTTGGAAGGCTCCAACTTATAAGGTCGGTGCTGCATTCTATCCAAGCCTTTTGGGCTAGTGTGTTTTTTTCCGCCTATCTCTCGTTCTTGATAGAATTGAACAACCGCTAAGACAGTTTACGTGGAAGGGCACCTCGCTTGGCCGAGGCGGTGCCAAAGTATCTTGGGATGACATTTGCCTCCCAAAAAATGAAGGTGGCTTGGGTATTCGGAAATTGAGAGACCGCAATCGCTTCCTTGCTTAAGTACATCTGGTTTCTCTTCACCGATAGAGAATCTCTCTCGGTGTCGTTGGATCCATTCTTATTTTTAAAGAAGGACAACTTTTGGAATTCCTCCACACCCACTACGTGTTCATGGGCGTGGAAAAAAATCCTTCAACTTCGAAGACACTTTAGGCTCTCTTTTCGTTAGAAGATTGGCCACGGTTCCTCTGTTTCCTTATGGCACGACAATTGGCCGGAGTGTGGCCCGCTTCTCTTACTTATCCCGCGGACCTTATGGAGAGCCGTCGCCTTCCAAGCTATTCGTAGTGGCGGACCTTTATTCTCCCGTGGGTGCTTCTTTGAGAGAATCCCTCGCAAATATGGGTATTACTATACCCATTCTTTCTACCGATTTTGACCGCTTCACACGGCAAGAAGATCCATCGGAGTTCGTTTTTTGTTGCCTCCGCACGGAAATACATCGGGGTTAAAAAGAATCGAGTGTCTTGGGCTCCTCTTATTTGGGACAATCACCTTGCACCCAGATTTCAATTTCATTTGTGGTTGCTCGCAAAAATAGGCTGCCAACTCGGACTCTCCTTCTCTCTTATGGGAGGATTGAGTTCTCTGTTTGTGCTTTTTGCTGCTCCGTTCGGACTCCGTGGACCACTTGTTCTTTCGGTGCACAACGTCTGCGACTCTTGCGTTCTTTTGGGCTTCTAGATGTAATTTACCTTGGAAGAAACGAGTCCGGAAGGACAACCTCTCTTGGGCTCTCAAATTCCTATCCAAGCAAAGATTTTTTTCACGGTATTGCCCGTTTCTCTTTTGGGGCTTTATGCCATTTCATATGGAAAAAAAGGAATTCTATCATCTTTCGAGGTGATTCTTTGGCAATTCCGGCCATGAAGAATCACTTGATCAAGGTTGTGAATGATAAGGCTCTTTTGTTCTCTAATGTCCCGCCTACTCCAAGAAACAAGCGACTCCAGAGAAGTTGGGGGTTCGATCCGTCCATCTTCAGCTCGGCGTCCTCTTCCTAGCTCTCCTTTATCTCTTCAATCTTTGGAGGGGTGCCTGAGGGTCATTAGTCTGTTTTTTTTAATTGTAGTTCAGCCGAGTAGTTGCTGCTTTGTTTCCTTCTCTATGTATCTTTTTGTTTCGGCACCCTCACACTCTCCCTGCCCCTCAGCTAAAGTGTGAGTTACGGTGTCGATTTCTTGTTCATTTCTTCAAAGTTTAATATATATTCTTACCTTTTACCAAAAAAAAAAAAAACGTAAAAGATGAAGAGCGGAAGAAGAAGAACGTGAAGAGTTTGAGGGTTTTGTTTTTAGGGTTTATTAATTTCTATCTATAATTTTTTGGGACAAGACAACTGGAAATGTCATACGCTCGCCGGCCGGTGAACATTTTGGCCGGTCGGCGGATTCAAATCCTTATTTCGAGATTTGTTAACCATTTCGGATCCTTATTTGGAACAACGGTCACTTCAGGTCTTTATTTGAAAAAATAAGCCCACCTTAGATCTTTATTTGAGATTTTTCCTTCAGATTATTTTGCCACAAATCTATGGAGTTATCCTCGCATGGCGCTCTGTGTAAACGGCGCCGTTTTGCCGAACCCAAGCTGTGGGGTGGACTAAAAATCCCAGGAAAGGGGGAAAGCTGCAGCGGGGAGGAAAGGAGGGAAGGAAGAGGTCGGATGTAAGAGAAGCAAAGAGCTGAGAAACGTGCAATAAAATACGCACGGTTTAGTTAAACAACCGTAAACCCTAACGATTTAAATACCCTCTCTCTCCTCCTCCTCCTCATCCCCCTTCCCCGTCTCTCTCTCTCTCCTCTCTGCACACTCTAGCTGGTCTCCCTCTCCCTCTCTCTCTCTCTCTCTCCTCTCCCCTCCCCTTCTCCGTCCGTCGCAGACGCAAGAGCGGAGGCGGCCGCGCTCTCTCTCTCTCCGCCGCCGCCGTTCAGCTCCGGCGACCGGAGGCGCGGAATCGGAGCGGCGATCAGCCGGTCGGTCGATCAGGGAAGCGAATCGGCTCCCGGTCCGCAGCTCGATTCGGAGCGCCTCCCCCCCACCCTCTCGATCGCCGATTCCTCGCGGTAGTCGTCGGGCATGGATCTCCCGGGGCTCACCGTGATATTCCAGGCCGCTCTGAGTCCGAACCCCGATGAGCGCAAGGCCGCCGAGCAGAGCCTCAACCAGGTTCGGTCTAAATTGAGTTTCCGACCGTTTGACTAGCTCTAGTCATCGCTCTTCCAATCGTAATTGGGTTCCCGTCGTCGTCGTCGTCATCGTTCGCCGGATGATTCTGTTTTTCGTTTATGCTGTGGCGAGCTAGTGTTTCGAGGCGGTGATGTGGATCGGTTCTGCTTGCGGATTCAGTGTATTTAGTTCCTTTCTGTTTCAAGCTTCCGATAATTTGAGGGCTTTGTTAGATATTTGCCCTTCGTTCTGATGAATTGCTTTTCCTCTGGGTGTTATCCTCTGGCAGTTCCAATATGCGCCTCAGCATCTTGTGAGGTCGTTGCAGATCATCGTTGACAATAGTTGCGACATGGCTGTGCGGCAGGTCGCTAGCATTCATTTCAAGAATTTCATTGCTAAGCACTGGTCCCCTCATGAGCCTGGTAACTTTTTCATTTCTTGGTTTGATTTGATTGATATTTGATTGAATTCTTTGCTGCTACGCAGTTAGATTTGTGTCCCTTTTGCTTATGGTGGTGAAATTGATATGTAGATGAGCACCGACCGATCTTGAAGGCTGATAAAGATATGGTTCGAGATCACATTCTAGTATTTGTTACTCAAGTTCCCCCTTTGCTGAGGTATTGTTCCTTTTTCTGTATGATGATTAAATTAGAATCTCTCTCTTGTTCTTCTCTTTCTACTGCTTCTATTCATTTAGTGAGGAAGAAGTTTTTGGTATGCTTCATCTGTTTTCTGATGTGACCTCTCATATGAACATAATAATTATGAAAAGTAAAGGTCATTACAGATTCTCTTCTGCTAATATATTAGTTCAATTCCAAATCCAGTGTTCAAATGCTACTTTATACTTGGATGCGCAGGGTGCAGCTTGGCGAGTGCTTAAAGACGATAGTTCATGCCGATTATCCAGAGCAGTGGCCCCACCTACTTGACTGGATTAAGCACAACTTGCAAGATCAGCAAGTATATGGAGCTTTATTTGTGTTGAGGATTCTTGCTAGAAAATATGAGTACGTACACATTCAAATTATTTAGAAAATTAATCTTCTGATGTGGACATTTTCTCACCTAATTCTCTTGGCATATTTTGTGTTAATAACACTAATCAACGCACAGATACCATCAGACTCTGAATTCTTCCCTGAAGGGGTATCAGGATTATGAGTTAGGGTATGAGTTTCACCATTCTCTCTAGAATAAGTGTAGTCGCATGTTCTGGCTAGTTGAAAACAAGGGAAGCTTTGTTTACATTCTTGCATGGTGTCAGCTTATGCTTCCTATAGATATGCATATTTTACCAGAGTGGGCTGTGGAGTTGTAGTGGGGGCATCTTACCATTTGTAATTTTCTTATACAGTGGGAAGGGTAGTTATAGGTTGAAAATGTGGATACCTCACTGCAGAATGATATTTATGTGTGTGCTCAGGCACTCTTCACTCATGGTTCAACCATGAGTACATGTGGATTTTGTTGTTCCGATGATTGTCAATTTTTTGCGATGGTAAAGTGCAACATGAACTTGCATAATGTGGTGGATTGGGATCTCATGTGTTAATTTATCAACTAAGCTTTTTAGGAACTTCCAAATTCCTGTTAAAAGATTATAATAACTGAGTGGGTTTGATTTGCTGTAATTGTTATTCATCCTAATGAAAACAGTTCCCTCATTTTGGAATTACCCTAATAAAAAACGTCTAGCAAAATATCAGTTCGTTAAAGATTTTTTTACGTCCAATTGTTTGTAGTTGTCCAACTTCACTCATTACTTCTGATAGCTTGTTGGACTTGATTGAAAGTAAAATCAAAGTTGATGACTTGATTGAGAGGTTTAGAAGTTCAGTGAAGTGCATGGTTGTAGGAGAAAAGCTGGATGACTTTGAAAGTGATTTACTTGAACTTTTAGCTCTTAAAATGAGTTCCTTCAAGATGAGTTTAGTTTTTGGTGGTTTCTTTAACTTAAGAGAATGCTACTTGGCCGACTGTATATGTGGCAATTGAAAGATGGTGCTAGCATTGTTGGTACATGCAGATGATGGTTGTGGATAGTTGAATGATGTGGAAATGCTGCTGCACAATGGCAGCAATAGCTAGCATGGTGCTGGTGGCGGAACAAGTAATTAAATTTTAATTTTGAGGTCCAAACCGTACTGGTCTAAATCCAGACTGTATACTTTTGAAAGAATGTGTTCATACTCATCTAGAGCCATGTGAAATTTGTCATTTAGCATTGTTGTTTTGATAGGAAACTCTAAAGTACCTTTTTGCCCAAAGTAGGATAACTAGGATGCTACTAAACCATAATAGATTGTCATGTGCAGAAGGAAATGCTTACATTATCTAGTGTTGCATCATTGACATGTTAAACACATGGAAATCTATCAAAAGGATTGGTAGACTCTACCTTTCCTTGCAAAGTCAGGCCTAGTAATGATAGTACAGTCATCCACAGATGATTTCGATTGGTCAAGTGAGGTCCCTTCTGTATATCCGCGCAGAACTACGTTCTTTAGTGAAAACAGAGTTGACAATCAATTCAGCATGACTTATTCGTGCAAGAGGTCAGATTTCTTTGGACTTATGTTAAGGCAAAATAAGGTTGAGAGTGAAGCACTCGACACAGAAACCAAAGAGTTTTTCAAGTAGAAATGATTGATAGTGCTAGGTGGACATTGGGAGCAGAAGGTTGTGGACATCGGTTAATTAGTTTCCAGAATTTCATGGAGAGGGTAGATATGCCGATTTGGCAGTTACATTTCGAAAATGGTTGCATTAGAAGAGGATAGTATGAAACATATTTTGTACCTCATGATAGATTGAATAGCTTTTCTGAACAAAAACCATAGGCAGATAAAATCAACCTTTAGATTCTCCTTGTCATAGTTTCTTTTTGAGAATATATCACATCCTCAGTTGCATCTTCAAGGAATTTTCGTGACCTTCATGGAAAATCCTTTGGAGGAATATGCATTAGACTTTCAGTTTGGTGTGATGACGAGTGAGATGAATCAATATTCGACAAGGTGATGGAAGGATGACATGTTAGATTATTCAGTGATATATTCAGTGGTCAGATGATACATCTTCCGTTGTAATATCTTAACATTGTGATGTGTGAGCAAAACAGTCAATTCTATACTGTATGGGCAAAGGTTTCCCTCTTTAAATTTCCTTTACTTAAGAAACCAAAACAAGTCAAGCTGGTGTTGGAAATATTGCTCTTAAAGAATACTTTTTGATTATTTTGTAGTATCTTCATGCTTCCTTTTCTTTTGTTGACATTCTAAATTGTTTCAGTGTACATTTCTTGTTTAATTTAATCCTTTTTGTGGTTGTCACCTTTACTCATTTCTTTTATGAAGATGTTTTGATGGTCTTGGTTTTGTCGGTAACATTGAAGACATCATAGCTATTTATCCTAAGTCATGTTACAATGATTAATCATGAGTCCCATCTGCCTGAAATGTTTGATTTATTATTTGTATATTTTCTGAGATATTGTTTGTCAGGTTCAAGTCTGATGAGGAAAGGACACCCGTTTATCGCATTGTTGAAGAGACATTCCCTCCTCTGCTCAATATCTTTAATAGACTCATCCAGATTGTCAATCCATCACTGGAAGTGGCAGATCTGATTAAGCTCATCTGCAAAATATTCTGGTCCTCTATTTATGTATGTCCTTGAACATTCATTTCTTCGATATGGCAAAATCCTGTATTAGTGACGATTGTATCTAATACTTTAACTGCTATAAATGATATTGACTCTTGCTGACCTTATATAATCGTCTTGCATCTTTTTGTCAAATGCAGTTGGAAATTCCGAAGCAGTTATTTGATCCAAATGTTTTCAATGCTTGGATGATTCTTTTCTTAAACGTGTTGGAAAGACCTGTTCCCATTGAAGGCCAGCCAGTAGATCCTGAGACTAGGAAATCTTGGGGTTGGTGGAAGGTGAAGAAATGGACAGTACATATTTTGAACAGGCTGTACACAAGGTGAGTATTCCATCTGAAGTAAGTTTATAGGCGATTTGTATTCCAGTTAAAATTTTACCTCTCTTATTGCAGGTTTGGAGATCTTAAGCTTCAGAATCCTGAAAACAAGGCCTTTGCTCAAGTGTTCCAGAAGAACTATGCAGGAAAAATATTGGAGTGCCATTTAAATCTGTTGAATGTTATTCGTACTGGGGGTTATCTACCTGACAGAGTTACTAATCTCATTCTTCAATATCTCAGCAACAGGTGGGACCAATAGTATCTTGCATATTCATGTTACATTGCCAGATCTTTTGCTCTAATGTGTTTCTTTTTTAAGCAATATTGTTGTGAAACTAAAAAAGTTTTAAATACATGATTTGTTCAATATGACTGCGGAGCGCAAGATGAGTCTGCTGTGGTGAAATAATGGCTACTGGTTGTTGATATGTTGAAATCTAGCGTGGTTAATTGTTAGCTGGTACTTCTCCCATTTTGATTAAGTTTGTATGATTAGATGTGGGAATGACTACATAGGTATGTGTTGCCCAAATCGAAGATAAGATGAGAAAAGATTGTGAGACAGTTTGGTCATCTTTAATGAAACCTTTGGATGCTCCAGTAAGGAGATGTGAGCAAGGATGGAAATACCAGTCAGAAGGTACAGAGGAAGACCTAGGAACTTGGAGTGAAACGATAAGGAAAGATATGTGGCTTCTAGAGGATATAAAGAGTCTTACAGAAGATAAAGCAAAATGCATGCAATGGGATTAATATGGCTGACCTGTCTTAGTGAATTAAGACTTGGTTTTTGATGTTGCTGTTTTACTTGTGGGAAGAGCTCATGAACTGAATTTTATGAGCTTGCATGGTTATTGGGTTGATGTGCATAATTTAGTTACAGGTGATAACTTAGTGTCCAGAAGCCTTTTTCAATTGCGCACTTTCATTAATGTGTTGTATTTGTCCCAGAACCTTGTAAAAGGTTATGATTTCAAAATGCTCGTTGCACAAGGAGTAGAGACAGTTACTCTGTTCTGATCAGGCACTGATTTTCCACTATACTCTTATTTTTTTATTGCAGTATCTCCAAGAACAGCATGTACCAGTTGTTGCAACCAAAACTTGAAGTTCTTCTATTTGAGATTGTTTTTCCCCTCATGTGCTTCAATGACAATGATCAGAAGCTTTGGGATGAGGACCCTCATGAGTATGTGCGGAAGGGTTATGGTAAGTCTTTTAAATTGTTCAATTGATGGATTTGTTCTGTGTGTTTGACCTGTTGCATTTTCATTTAGATATTATCGAAGATCTTTACAGTCCAAGAACAGCATCCATGGATTTTGTCAGTGAGTTGGTTAGAAAACGTGGAAAAGATAATCTGCAAAAGTTTATCCAATTCATTGTGGAGATTTTTAAGAGGTAATTTCTAATTTAATAAATTTCAATGTGTACTTTGGCACCAATAGGGGTGGTTTTGTATGTCTGACCACTAGCACTGCATTACAGCAAGTTGGTCAAGTTTGACATATTGTTGATTATTGCCAGATATGATGAATCACCTGTGGAATACAAACCCTATCGACAAAAAGATGGCGCTCTTCTTGCTATTGGAGCACTCTGTGATAAATTGAAGCAAACTGAACCATACAAGGCTGAACTTGAAAGAATGTTGGTGCAGCATGTATTCCCTGAATTTAGCAGTCCTATTGGGCACCTGAGAGCTAAGGTTTGTTTCATTGGATTCTTGTACTTTCCCTTCAAGGAAAGATTTTTCCCATTTTCAGTAGGAGTTAAGAGTATTTTGTTCCCAGGCCCATGGTTTTGGATTCGTCATAATAAATCGGAAAGATAATTGAAATTTCTCTATTTGATAAATGCTCTTCGTAACAAATAGCGAGTTGATGGAGCTTGGAATAGTTCTTGGTTTTTCAATCTGATGCCTGGCTGGTGAGATAACCTCTGCTAAACATTGTTTTCGCTGTCATTAATTAGTACCTGGAGCCACTCTTTTGTATTTACGTTGCAAGATTTTAGTTTGTTTTCGCAGCTCCTCATTAAGGCTAGAAGTATTTTTCCTGGGAGCTTTTGGGCCAATCAATTGGAAAAATTTGTTAAAAGAAAATGGAAAGAACTCATGATAATTCTCTTTGCTTTTGGCCCTCAAGAATGTGTATGTATTGGTATTGATGTAGTGAAGTTCCTGCTGGGGATCCTTTCTGATTTTCCAGGTGAAAGAAAATTTGGGGTTTACTAAATATCTTGTTTTATTCAAGTGCATTGCTTAATTTTTCAAGAGACTCTAGAACTTTGTTTACCCTTGTGGTTTTCTTAATGACTTTCCTTGGTCTCATTGGTATTTTAGGCTGCATGGGTTGCCGGACAATATGCTCATATCAATTTTTCTGATCCTAACAACTTCCGGAAAGCTTTGCACAGTGTTGTTTCTGGGCTACGGGATCCTGAGCTCCCTGTCCGTGTTGACTCAGTTTTTGCATTGCGTTCTTTTGTTGAAGCTTGCAGAGGTATATGGCTTGCATGTTTACCTCTCCATTGTCTTTTCATCTTCTTTTTCACAGTTTTTTCCTTGTGTCTTTCTGTTTCTCTTTGCTTTTCCATTTTAATGCAAAACTTGCTTATGAGAATTACATTTTTCCTGGAAATCAGACTTGAATGAAATCCGTCCAATCCTTCCGCAGCTCCTTGATGGTATGTGGTATTGACAAACTTTCTGTGTTGCCTGAATTCAATATAGAGTTCTATTAATTGCCTCTAATGCTTGGATATGCAGAGTTTTTTAAGCTTATGAATGAGGTTGAAAATGAGGACCTTGTTTTCACATTGGAGACAATTGTTGACAAATTTGGCGAGGAGATGGCACCATATGCCCTTGGATTATGCCAGAATTTGGTAACGAGCCTGGTTTAGTTTTTTTCACTGCTGTTTTTCTTGTTTGCTTGAAAAACTGATCACACGGTTCACAACAGGCTTCTGCATTCTGGAGGTGTATGAACTCTGCTGAAGCTGATGATGAAGGTGATGATCCTGGTGCTCTGGCTGCTGTTGGTTGTTTGCGTGCCATAAGCACGATCCTTGAGTCAGTGAGCAGGCTTCCTCACCTCTTCATCCAAATTGAACCAACTTTGCTGCCCATAATGCGTAAAATGTTGACTACCGATGGACAAGGTGGATATGCTGATTCTTGCTGACATTTCTGGTTGCCATGTTACCTAAGTCGTTTTTTTCAGTCTTTTCTTGCCTATAATTTTTGGCTTGAGCCTATGCATCTGTCCATTTGGTTTCCCAACTACAAGCGCTTATTTCTATCAATGATCGTTTTTATATTGGGGCTTTGATCATCTGGAAGGAACTTATTTTATAAAATATCAAGAGATTATTGTTTGTGCAATTGCAACACCTGAGCTAATTATTTACAGTGCTGCTGAGGCATACTTGCAAGATATCATGATCATAATTTTGAGATTGAATTCGAAAAAAAAAAAAAAAAAAACTGCAGCACTATGACAATATGTTGAATACTACAAGACTTGCTTAGGCACTGTAAGATAAATATTTTGCCACTTTGCGAGTAATACATTTTTGTGATAAGTAGTTTCGCAAAATGTCTTTCTTGCTTGCCTTTTGATTGCTGGTGGGGATTTGGTTGCTTTATCATTGCCTATTTTCTTCATATGCATCATGCATTCTAAAAGTCGGACTTGTAGATGCATTGGGGACAGTGTGGGGAGGATGTTGTTTGATCCATCATATATGTCAAAAATTTAGAAGTATGGAATTCATAATAGGTGAAAAATAGAATAACCATAGATACTATCTATTTCCTGGTGCAATAGTCCTTTGATTAGCTTTTCTTGATGACAAGCAAAAAGGGCAGGAATCACTTAGCACCTTTTTGGCCTTCATAATTGTGCCTTTTCCCTCTTGTGGGGAACCTTGGTGATCTTAAACTCCCTCTCTAGAAAAACTTAGGGTGGAGAATGTTTGAACGAAAATAGGCCTTGGATTCCACTTCAGAGAATAAAATTGACTGTTGTTGATTGTGACACTTTCAAAATCATCTCTCCCTCTCCTCAATTGCTTCCAACCCCACCAAAAACCCCCCCCCAAAAAAAAAAAAAAAAAAAAAAATTTCCCAACCAAAATAATCAAAATTTCATGTATGTTATAGAGAGAAGTATGAGAGTAAACTTTTCGAGAAGCTACAATGAGTCCAGCATTGCTCATGATACTGAGCTTCTTTTTTATGGTGTGGAGAGTGAAGATCTTTATGAAGACTAACCCTGGCTTTCCTCATTTATACAAGGTTCAACCTGTGGACTTGTTGCCAGTGGATGTAGTTGATTGGTTGGTGCTCTTGAAAAGTTCGCACTAGTCTATGCATTTGTGAAACATCAGGCTCGTCTTTTTTCCACACAATGTGGTGCCTAAGGGTCTCATGTCCATCTTGCTGGATTCATTGTGGGTAACTCTTGAAATATGGACCACTGTGTTTAGAACAGATGCCTTCAATTTGGCAATCACATTGAGCAGTTTCCTTGGATGATTCATACATTTCTTGTAAATGTTTGTTTAGTACAAGATCACTTCACACTTATAGAATTCATTAATATCCGAGCTCATTAGCTGTTTGTCCTTTTCTGCCTTAAGAATGCTCTTAGTGGATTTATTTTCCTTAAGTTGTAAGCAATGAGCTAGTCAGTGATGACATTCTTGTATAACGTCCATGATACTGGATACTTACAATTACCGACGGTGTCTCGTCCTGTACTTCAACAGAGGTTTTTGAAGAAGTTTTGGAGATTGTATCTTACATGACCTTCTACTCACCTACAATATCAATTGATATGTGGACTCTCTGGCCATTGATGATGGAGGCACTCGCAGATTGGGCAATCGATTTCTTTCCCAGTAAGTAATTTAGCATTTGTTCTTGATATTGTGT
Source organism: Eucalyptus polyanthemos subsp. polyanthemos (assembly GCA_017140185.1). Taxonomy (NCBI): domain Eukaryota; kingdom Viridiplantae; phylum Streptophyta; class Magnoliopsida; order Myrtales; family Myrtaceae; genus Eucalyptus; species Eucalyptus polyanthemos. Next base: position 27,138,673 of record CM029464.1, on the reverse strand, counting down.
CTCATTGAGGTTCCTGATGTGATTTGGCATTTCCAGTATTCTCCGTTTGATCTTGCATGAAATTCCTTTTCTTATGTCTCGCGCCTTAATTCAATAAATACTTATATTTTTGGATTAAGCAGTGTCTTGTCTGTTCATCTTGAGAGGCAAATGAATAACTCAATAGTACATCTAGTTCTGCATTTTAGAAGTGCCTTGGTATGAGTTCATTTAGTGGTAAGAAAATAGTCTCATTGGATTTGATTAGGATGTGGGAAATGACTATCTTGAGGTCCATTATCAAGATCTACTTTACACTGTCTCAAGGGAATTCATTTTAGAGGCATAAGAAGGCATTAGAAGCAAATGGGCTAATGGTCTAGGGGAATTAAAACTGACTTGTTAGTGAAAAAAGAAGGTTTAGTCATCATTGTGGTCCTGACATATTTTTCGTCAGAGGCTGCATAAATTGTATGTCAGCTTGTGCTTCGGTGTTAAAAAGCTGTCAAACCTCTTGGAATGAACTTCCATATTTTCATTTCTTACTACATTTGTATGGAGCAGATATCCTAGTTCCTTTGGACAACTACATCTCGAGAGGAACTGGACATTTCTTGACTTGCAAGGAGCCCGATTATCAGCAAAGTCTGTGGAATATGATTTCATCGGTGAGCACCTTTTAAATGCTAAGCTGTCTCTGCTGTATAATTACTTTTCCCTTGCTAATAATTCTAGGTGTTCTTTTTTTTCTTGAGTAGATTATGGCTGACAAAAATCTAGAAGACGGTGACATTGAGCCAGCTCCAAAGCTCATTGAAGTAGTGCTCCAGAACTGCAAAGGTCAGGTGGATCAGTGGGTTGAGCCATATCTCAGAATCACTGTTGAGCGGTTGCGGCGTACTGATAAATCCTACTTAAAATGTCTTCTCATGCAAGTGGTGAGGAGCTGAGGATAAATATCTTTTCTTTGATTGGATGGATCTTTTTTTGCTGCCATCTGTCTGTTATCATGCCATCTCTCACATTATTTCCTTTCTTATCTCTACCAAAAAAATGGGTTTCTGTATGTTTTTTTTATAGATTGCCAATGCTCTTTATTACAATGTGGGCTTGACACTCAGCATATTGCAAAAGCTGGGTATTGCCACGGAAATCTTCAGTCTGTGGTTCCAGATGATGCAACAAGTTAAAAAAAGTGGCCTTCTTGCTAATTTCAAAAGGTATCATCAGTGAACGTCTTTTCTTGTAATATATCTTAATTTATGTCGCATGGATCGATAATTTTACTGATTTGTATATACAGAGAACATGACAAGAAAGTCTGCTGCTTGGGCCTAACATCTCTCCTGGCTCTTCCTGCTGATCAATTACCAGAGGACGCTTTGGGGCGTGTTTTTAAGGCCACACTTGATCTGTTAGTCAAATACAAAGATCAAATTGCAGGTCTCACATCCTCTATAATTGTCCGATCCTCCTTTTTCTTATATAGTTTATTACAATTGTCAATACAATCTGGTTTTCTTTTATCAGCATTTATGTTGGTTCTGCATGTTTTACCTTTCTTATTTTGTATCCCCAGAAGCTGAAAAAGAGGACGAGGCTGAAGATGATGATGAAATGGATGGTTTTCAAACGGATGATGAAGACGATGAAGTTGATGCTGAAGAGATGGGTGTTGATGCCGAGGATGGGGATGAAGCTGATAGCATCAGATTCCAGAAATTGGCAGCACAGGTAAATTTGCACTTTCAGCTCAATCTCTCCTTGCTGGGCCTGATTGTGCTCCATTTCTGGGTCAGAATTCCGAATCTTACAGATGTTTATATATTCATGTCTGGATAATTGCGGTGCCATTTTGTTTTTTTACTTTTATTTGGAATTTCATGGAGTTCCTTTGAATGGTTACTGAATTCTGGAATCATTCAACTGGAGAAGATCTAGGGGTGAGGGTCTAAGTTATAGGGGAATACAGTTGCTGCTAGACATTTGAAAGTAGGATGGAACCATTTTGAAGTTTATAGGATCCTGCCATGCAGCTATACCACAGATATGGAGGAATTTAGTGGTGTTTGTTCTTTTTTTTTTTTTTTCTGGTAATCAGTCACTGCATTGTTTGTGTGTGTGGGGGCATGTGCCTGTGCGCTTAATGTGGATCCAAGAATTTGGTGCAATCAGGAAGAAAGTTTTAGAAAATTGACAATCAACTAACTGCCTATATATCCCCTTTGCCAAAAAGATTATATTTGCTCGTTTGTTTCCACCTAAAGATATGGGAGTATATTTTGATTTGCTGCTAAAATTATTAGCTAAACTCCAAGTAATTATGAGATATGTGTCAAGATTTATATGTTTTGCAAGTTTGATGTGTTTTGGCTTATAAAAAGACTCAAAAGTGCATACACCACAAGATTTAAATTAATCATTAAGTAAAAAGTAAAAATCATAATGGACTGAACGTTCTTTTAGAGTGATCTTTAGATTTTCTTAGGAGATCAATGTTGATCATGCAGGCAAAGGCATTCCGTCCACATGACGATGACGATGACGACTCTGATGATGACTATAGCGATGATGAAGAATTGCAGTCACCAATAGATGAGGTTGATCCCTTCATATTCTTCGTTGACATGGTCAAAGGTTGGTGAAAGAGAGTGGTCTTTGGGAATTGGACACACCATTTTTATTTTTTCACAGAAGACACTGTTGTTAACTTTTCCTTCCTGTTTTTAGCCATGCAATTGTCAAACCCGATGAGGTTCCAAAACCTCATGCAGACACTGGACTTTCATTATCAAGCACTTGCCAATGGGATTGCACAACATGCAGAGCAGAGGAGAGCAGCAATTGAAAAAGAGAAGGCAGAGAAAGCATCCGCCACCCCTGCTTCATGACTTGAGGATGCTCCTTCGTCTCAAGTTTTTCTTTGGTTTGATCTCTCATTTGTGGGAAGAGCGGAGAGTTCTCGCAAGTCCCTATGAAGTGATTGTTCCAATTGGATGGTTCTCAGTCATTGAGGTCAGTGAGAGTGCTCCCTAGAGGTTCAAGTTTTGAAGCGCTTAACACCTCTCTAAGTCATAGGGAATTTGGCAGCTGCCGCTTTTCTCAGTGTATGTGTCTGGGAGTTGGGTGGGTTTTGCCATCAACGTAATAAGAGTGACTCATCTCAGCAACGTCAAAGAAATTGTTGTGTCATAATATGGGGACAGAGAGTCCCTCTCTCTTGTGAGGCATGGCAAACTACTCTCCCAGGGTGAGTCGAGGAGTTCGTCTTTGTTCTTTTGTATACAGGGGATGGTCTGGTGGCCTCATTGTCATTTCCGGGTGCTGAGTTAGCCCCGCTCATTTTTTATTTCCCTTGAGAAAATTTTTTTGTGGGTATAGTCATTAGCAAGCAATCACGCGTTATCAGTTTATTTTTGGTCTTGGATCTTTTTGCATTTCATCTTTGCAGAGGGCTTTCGAGGGTAAGCTTCCTGCTTATTGTAAAACAGTTGTATTCTTTGTTACCTGTCAGTTGATGGAGAAATGGATTTTGTACCTGTTGGGAGCTTTCTCCTCTCTATATCATTTGGTCTTCTGGAAACCTCGTCTCTGATGACGAGACTTCTGAGATTTCTTTGGATTCACGGTAAAAATAGTCAGTAAGATTTGTGGAGTGATAAGAGGTTATGGCTTTGTTCTTGGCCCTGGGATACAAAAACAAGTTGATTTCGTTTCTTGGTAACCGCCCAGATGATTGAAAGCAGCTAATTTATTTAGAAAGCAACCTTGGCACTGCTTGCTGTTTTCTTGGTTTTCTTCTCTGAGCTCCTTCGTTTTTCCCCCTGATGTTTTAAGCCAAGTCGAACCGAGTGATGGCTACTTGGGTACGGAAATTATCTGTATGAGATTGTGAATACTGAATGGTGGTTCATTGCGATTGGCTTTGATGCATAGTCTCTGTCCAGACATTTAGCGGCATTTATAGCTATAACTATTTGGGTCTGGTGATAATATCTTTTCGTTGCTAATTTGGTCCTCAATTAAAACTCCAATCCTGTCTTCACTTTGAAACCGATTCGTATTTCCGTCCAAAAAGTCCACGGAAAATGCTGACCAGTGCTAAAGGTAAAGGAGTGGCGTTAGAAATTATAATAGAAATATGGACATAATAAGGGGAAATTGCAAAAATGATAATTGTACTATTGGCTAATTTTCAATTTTGAAAACGTGTACTTTGCGACAGATTTAGCCAGAGTAGGTATTGGCGATCAACGTGGAGTTGCAATTCTCGAGTCCATCGCACTTGACCAAAAAACCCCAAAACAATACTCAAAGATCCTTAATGTTTGCACTATTTGTCACACGTCGATGCCACATATAAATAATCAGCAATCGGCCTTTTTTTTTTCCTTTTGCATTTGGATGAAAACATGGAATTTCTCCTAAAAATAGAATCGAGGATCAGTTCGGGGACCAGATCAATGAAAAAATAAAGTACGAGGGACCAAAATTGAACAAAGACTAACTGAGGGACCACTATTGTAATTTTCGCTCAAGTTCTTTGTTTGTTCACTCAGCGTTGGGGCGTGATCTCCGGTGTTCGTTTAGCACTTTTCGTGGACTTTAAATGGGACCATTCAATCTCGATATGACAATTCCGGGGCCAAATTTGTCCCAATATAGAATAAGAGGATCAAAAGTAAAGGACAATAAGCCGAAGACCATTTTTATAATTCTCTTTACTTAATCTATCAAACACGGAAAGAGAACATATAAATCTCACATATTTGACTTATAATTTTTAAGAGGAAAAAATTGATTTCTCAATGCAATGCCAAGACATTGTCATGAGTGCAACTGAGATTTTATTAGCGGACAGATTGAATTTCATGTCAACAGTAACAAGGCATATTAGTGGTGACCAATGGGCGGGCTTATGCTGAGCTGGGCCCTTCAATCGGTCAAAAATATTAGGGATAATGATATAAATGATTCCTAAATTTTGGCTTTATATGTAACATGGTTTCTAATTTTTTGATTTGTTCATTGCGATCTATGAATTTTTAATTTGTTCAATATAGTCCATGAACTTTTGGCACATGTTTAATGTAATCCCTGAACTATAACAAAAATATTTTTGGTATCTAATTTTGAATTAATAATCATTAAACGAGATTTGAACTATAACAAAAATATTTAATTCAGTATCTAATTTTGAATTAATGGAAGGATTACAATGAATATTTTCATATTGTTTAAGGACTGCATTAAACAGATTCAAAGTTCCGGATCACATTATATATTAAGCTAAATTTCAAGCATTATTTGTGTCATTTTCCCAAATTATTATGCGATCGGTGAATACGAAGAAGAGGGTGTGCCAATTAACAATATATATATATATATATTATATATATATAGTATGTCACGGTCCGTGAATGACACTTGTATATATATATATATGATTATATATGTATATATATATATATGTATATGTATATGTATATGTATATGTATATGTATATGTATGTATGTATGTATAATATGATATGATAAGTTTATGGACTGAGCGAGCTTGGCTTGGGCCACTTCTGTCGTCTCCTTCACCTCGGTTCTGCAACTCTGATCCCTCTTCGTCGATGAGCCCATCGTCGTGCCCCATCTTCGTACACTATCTCGCTTGGGCTCATTTTTGCATTAGCAACCTAGAAAGCCTCATCAAGTAAGGTGAAGGTGTGGAAGACCCCGAATTCTAGAGACGAAGTTGAAGGTGCGTCTGCTTCTTGGTTCACTGATTGATGGATTGACTTTTATTTTGGTGCCATTTCGATGAGATCTGGGTGTTTTTGAGTTTGTCTTCTTTTTGGGTCGTTGTCAATGGTGGTGACGCTTCTGTGCAATTTATTACGTGGGGACCCCGCTCGATTTGGACCAAGTTCGATTCTGGCCGCAAGTTTGGGATATCATTCAAATTCAAGCTCGGTCGAGGTCCGCTCTTCTTTAGCATTTTACTCTACTTGAATGGATGACTGCCAAAAAAAGATAAAAAAGAGAAAACCAAAAACCCAACTGTGTTCTTGGTTTGGGTTAGATGCGGTTTGGGTCACAACAACACATACGTTTTGGTTCGGGTATCACGGAAACTTGACCTGAATTACATCATTGACAACCCTAATTGCAGTGCACAATAATTATTGGGAAGTTGGAACATATATAGCCAATGTAAATAAAATTTTAATTGATTCTATTCACCTTTGGTTGGAGATTAAATCAAAGGTTGAGAAGATCGGTTGACTTAAATTTTTGTTATATTGACGGCCTATTGTATGATTACTTGTAAAGATTTTTTCTTTAAAGAAAACCATGTGTTGACGATCCATTTAAGTATTTTTTGCAAAGAAAAATAGGGATTAACCCTGGTCCCTAGAAATTTTTTTTTTTTATTAAATTGCATATAATCACTAGGAGCATATTCCATTAATAAATAAAAGCATTTAACTAGACTGACAGTGGATTAAGATTCTGAGCTTAATTGAATTATATAAATTAAACCCGTGAAGGAGGGAAAATTTTGGCCAAGCCATGGGGAGTAGATTGGTCGAAATACTTTTAGGTAAAGGACAGGGTTCTGAGCTTTAATTTTCATGAGTAAAGATTACGATAAACTTCAAATTAAGTCGTGGGACGTCGGGTTTTTATTTATTTATTATTATCTTGATCCTTTTTTTTTTTTTGTGTAAATCTCGATGAATATTTCGAGGTGGGTTGGATATATTGCTTTTCTTTAATTAAGACAAATTTCCTATTTTGAAATACACAAAATATTGCATCTCATAATAGATTAGGATATATTTTTACATAGGATTGCATGCTTAGATGTTAGCAAGAGATTCTATATAGGTTTCCTCGTTAGAATAGGATTTAATTCAAATTATTTCCTAGTTTTGATAGGATAATCTTTGTTCTTGATAATTTCTTTCCATTAATTTTTAATTACAACTTTGATAAAAATCCAAAAAATAAACATGGGATTAAATGCCTAATTTACTTGTCATCGTGTCACACTATCATCTATGACATGTCATCCTCTATAACACATCACCTTACATGCCATGTCACATGCCATATCATACGTAATGTCATCAATTCCATGTCATTTAGTGATTGCATATTTAGGGTTATTTAATTTAGAATGCATGTCATATTAGTATAGATTGCATGTTTAACTTATTAGAATTGCAAATCGTAAGCTTTCATAAATGAAAAGAAAAAAAAAATCAAACACAAGACAATAGATTAGAATTGTTGATTAGTTAGTAGAGATCATGTTATGTTAGATTAGCATTTCCTTGCAATAAATATTTTGCAGATGTTTGGGAAATTAATTAATGTGCTTTGCCTACAACATGGTATCTAAATTCTATTCATATTCTAGCAATTTATCTCTACTTTTGATTATTAAGTGTTATTTTCATTATTTGCGTATCCGCATGATCATTTACATGTTAATGGCTAGGTTTAAAATCAATTTAAGTTGCTTGCTAAAAGATTTTTGAAAAAAGAAAAAGAAAAAATGCATTGTAAACAAGTTCCAAATCCATTTAACCTTTAGCTCGTAAAAAAAAGAGTACTATTTCACACTTTATTTGGATTCCTAACCTATTTATTAAAAATAGATTAGTGGTAACTCCAAAATGAATTCAATATACTTGTTAAGAACTAGAATTAAAGTTGCGAATTAGTTAAGATTTGGGAGAACTTGAGTTAAATTTAAGTTTAATAATCCATTAGGGCAGATCACGACATTATGCAACACCTAAAAAATGGTCCCTTTTTGGTAATCAGCAGTTGGACCCGCCGACTTTTGGGGCAAGTCTTGTCCGCCTGACTCTCAAAGCTCTTCTTACATAAAGTCGTTCAAACAACATATTCCTTTCAAGCGTTCCCTCGCCGCCCTTCCTCGTGACCCGAGGAACGCGTTTGATTGGAAAACAGACTCACAGCAACATGTCCTTTATCCTTAAAAAGTACTGCCCAAACATCTAGAGATTCCATGACACACAAAAAGGTCTGCATCGATATCATGTGCAGAGAGATAATACATAAAGCATTCCAAGAGAGCAATACATACTATGAGCCACCGGCTGTGCTAGGTGAAAGGCTTGTACGCCTCCCAGTCGATGAAGTAGTTATAGCTCAGATACCATATTTTCTAACGGTTGGACATGATCTTTATAGTAACACTTAGAAGAGATAGCCTCCAGTTTTTTTTTTTGACGTCATTCTGAAGAAAACCGACATAGAACGTGCCATTTATGAGAATATGCTCATATTCTTGCATTAACTGGTCTACCATGGAACGTCCTGGATAAATGATGCAATTAGTACCTTGTTTACATGTAATTAGTTTATTTGTGAACTATTCTTAAATGTTTAATTTGATCTCTAAACTCTCAATTTGTTTAACCCTCAATTTTCCAACATAGTCAAATAATTTATTCCATGCTATTCACAAGTATTCATAATTACATTTTCGCCCATATTTTGGAATGTCTTTTTGTTTCAATCCTTTTCCTAAGTTGTTATTTTTTTACTACCTTTTTACATTTTTAGTATTGATAAATATTACTATTGTTGCATTTAAGTAATTTCTATTTCATAATCTTTATAGTAGTAAAACTACAACCTCATTTAGAGCTACATGGGTTGATATTCCTGTTATTTTATGTCTAAGAGTTTTCATAAGGATATCCAGAAATTATGTTAACTTATGTATAAATACTCGTTGGTATGTTAATCTAAGTCTTTTTCATTATTTAAAAAAAAATTGAAAATTTTCATTCTAAAATGTTAGGAACAAGACTTGGATTATTACAAAATATTTCAATCTATATATTAAGGAATAAGATTTAGATTAATATAAGTGCTAGAATCTATAGATAAATTAATATCGTCTTTAGATGTCCTTACAAAAAAAAAAAAAAAAAGACTTAAAGTTGCATGAATATCAATTCGATATAACTGTAAATGACGTTTTGCTTTTACTATTATATATTCATATTTAAAATTTACTTAAATAGAACTACCATAGTATTTGTAAAAAAACAAAAAGATAAATAAAAATATTTACACTTTTTGTTGATTTAGAAAAACAATCGAAATGAAATCAAAATGAAAAGATATTTTAAAATCTGGGCGATAGTGTCGTTATGAAAGCTTGTGAATAGTATAGAAGGGTTGATAGACTTTGCTATGGCAAGTTGAGGAAATAAATTAAACAAATTAAAAGTTGAGGCAACATTGAACATATGTGAATAATTCAAAAAACCACATTGAAAGAATTAAAAATTTAATAATGACATAACACATTAAGCCAAAGTTTAGAGATTGTTAGTATCAATTTCCCCAACTTTTTTTGTTACCTGGATCATCCTACTCTTGAGGCTTTCATATTTTAGCTTTAGGTTTGACAACAATCGGGCGGGAGGAAGAGGGGCCCATAAAAAAAAAAAAAAATCCAGATTGTGATTCTAATCTCTAGTTTTCCCTTCTCTATTCTTCACTTGCCATGTTCCATATAACAATTTTATTTTTATTTTTTTTGCTTTTTTCCTATTACTGGAATCTATATGGACTATAAGAGAAAAATCATCAATAAGTTGTGATATATGTTGGCACACTAATTACAACTCTAAGAAAAGTTGCCTACTTAATATTAGCTGTTTAACATATGTTGGCGTACTATAGTATGATATAATGAGACGATTCCTCACATAAATTATTAATTGAATTATGTCAACTTATTATATTACAAATTTTCTTAATTCAGCACATTATTGCCAAATGATGAAAGAATAATAGATATTGTTACGTTGTTTTCAAAATTGTATGGTGGTCATTTCAATAAAGCTAGATTCCTTTTTTATGCTTTTCTATGCTAAACAATATATTTTAGGACTAATATCATGAAAAATTCTAAACTGGTACACCTATTATATGTTTACTTGAAACTATTTTTTTTTTGTTACAAAAAACCCTTAATTTGTATACCTATGAAAAATTTACCCAAATTAATTTTTTGACTATCAAAAACTCTAAATTGGTACATACGTAACAAATTTACTCCAAACTAAACTTTTGATTACCAAAACTTCAAATTGGTATACTTATGATAAATTTACCATATGTCAAATTTAATCTTTAAATTTTCTAACCTAGTGACACATGGTGACGTAGTGCAATGACATGGCAAGTTCACGTGGAAATCCACAGAGTGAATATTTTGAAAATCTCAAATTGGTATACTTGTAACAAATTTAACAATACTCTTGTAATAAATTTAACGATACACCTACAAAAAATTTGAGATTTTTTTGTGGCATTAACTCTATGGATTTCCACATAGATTTTTCATGTTACCATGTCTCATTCACATCAACAAATTTAATAGTAAAATTTGACGGAAGTTAACTATAAGTAAATTTATCACAAATGTACTGGTTTTGAGTTTTTTATGGTCAAAAAATTAGTTCAGAGTAAATTAACCACAAATGTATTAGTTTAAGATTTTTCATGGTATTAACCCTATATTTTATTGACAATAACCTATTTTTAAGAAATTTTGGAAAGATAAAGAGAGAAAAATTAAAGTAATGTGAGATGGAGTGACACCGTATCTGCACTCATTGACTTCTCAAAGTGCCCCGAAGGATATAAATATATTGAAATTTATTCTTAGAACACTGTTTTATTTATCAGGAAATTAATCATAGAAAGTGTAATTTAATAAATTAGAGAAAAATGATTTGAAGGGAAAATTTGGAAAAAACAAATGGTGTAATTGGAAGAGTCACATGTAGGCATTGAAGGGACAGTTGGACACAGCTATATACCAACCTCTTGTTGAAAAGGTCGGTGGATCACCACTATATTTACATAACTAGAATAGCGCTCATGTGATGCAGCAGAAAAAAACTACATTCCTCGTGTAGCACGTTGTCCAGGTAATAAATTATTTCGATATCATAGTTCTTTTAACAAAAGAATGTTTTTGTTGAAATTTAATCAATACATCATCACAATTAGGATCAATTGTACCATCTAGTAATAGTATCATCATATCCCAGCTTCTCATCCTAAATTTGATTTTCATATAATAAGCTCATTTACGGCACATTAACCGATTGGTATTAAAAAAAAAAAAAAAAAAGGAATCAAAGTACATCTCTATGCTTAAAAGACAAGTCCAAAATCTTTTTTTTAAGTGATTGATTTAATAAATAATGAAATAAAGAGGAAAACAAGGGGAAAAAAGTAAGCTACACAGAATCTTATCTTTGTTTGATTAAAAAAGAAAAGAAAAGAAAAAAACAGTGGAGCATGCTAAATACTTTAGCGCCCCGAATTTTGTGCCAAAATCATTGGACCAGCAATGCCTAATTTTTTAATCATAACCAGCGTCTGTGTATATATTTTGCGAGTTAAAAAATATTAGATAGTAGTCATGATTGAATATGATCTTCGTAAGAAATTGAATTCGATAAACTTAATCACTTTTCAAGTGATGTATTTCTACAAACCAATTTAAGGAAAATGACATTAGAAGTGTTACAACTTTCATACGGTGGTCACTTTAGTATCAAAAAATTTTGAGCAAACACTTCAGTACCACTTTGGTAAAAGAAAAAATAATCAATAAAATGCCATCGCTGTTTTAGGTTTCTAGAAAAATCCAATGTGGCTAACATTCTACATTTTTCTGACTGATGTGGCTGGTCGGCAAAGTGAAGTCAACAAATATAGTGCGAAACGATGTCATTTCAGCCATTAGTTTTCCCCCAATTAACAAATGGGTGATAAATCTCAATTGTTCTTCAAACCGTAACCCTAAAGTGTCGAATTGGGGCAAAAGTAGAGTCGTTTCTAGTGTTTTGATTGTAAGTGCCTCTTGCTTATTTTGACACTATTGACTGTGGAGCTTGTCTCTTTCTAACGAAGCCGTTCACTCAATGGCCAAAAATCATCTTCTGGAGCCTGTGGTCGTCCTAGTTTTAGCATGGCTATGGTGAAGAAAACAAGAGGTTGAAAAAGAACAGAGAAAAGATAAGAGAGGAATTTTGGGAAGAGAGAGAGAGAATCGATTTTTTCAAATATCATCGTTTTGGATTTTTCAATCGCCGCATCATTTTATCCATTTTCCATTCTAGATTTGATTTTTTTTTCCAAAAAAGGCGACATAGGACTCTTTGTTGGAATAGGTTATTGGATGCACTTAAGTGATTTTTTTTTTTTAACTAATGTGGCACTTAAATGTTCAATTGAAAAGTTTTAGCATTAAGTAACGCCATACAAAAGTTAAAATATTCCTAGTCTTTTCTTAATCAATCGTTTTTCTCTATATATATGTGGACTCAATCAAATTGTTTATTGAACACTCATGATAGTAAAGCAAATACATTTGTGTTTCCTCATTTGTCTTTTTTTTTCTGCAACGTGACATGCTATCATTTTAAAGGATGTTGCCATCCCATTTGTGATAAAAGCCTCGTGGCAGTCCTTTCCTCGAGATTTACCTGAGGCACTCGCAATTTACATGGGACCTTTAGATTCCGTACATGGAAAACTTTTTTAATCGTCGACAAAAATGTAAATGTTGCATGTAAAAATCATCCTGTAAGATACGTTGAGGGGGCCAAATTAGATTAGAAACATTCTATAAAGAAAGGGTTACCATTGTGACAGAAAAATTCAGATCGAGACAAAATTGAGAGATCAAATCTATACTAAGGTACTGTAAGAGATAAAAGGCAAACCCGACTCAACGAAAAAGGGAAAACGAGGTGGGAATAAAGCTCGAGAAGTTCCAAGCCAAAGGCTACGAGACAGAAAGCCGAGTTACCCTTTTGTGCTGTTCTTTTTTTTTTTTTTTTTGGTGACCCAAGGAACCCGCGCACAGCCGGCAGCCGGGGGTAAACTCTGGGGAGGAATGCAGGACCACCACCCACGCACCCCGGGTAAGATCACCACGGCACCGCATTTTTCTCCATCCCCGTCGTAGGGGCTTCGAAACCGGGACCTCCGCGTTGGAGTCTAGCAGCCCTACCATCCACACTGCCATGATGGGTGGTGATATTACCCGAGGTGCGTGGGTGGTGGTCCTGCGTTCGTCCCCAGCGTGCTGTTCTTTTAAACTTCAAAAGAGAAAAAAAAAAAAAAAAGCCTCCGTTTCTGAAAGTATCTTAACTCTCGTCAGAAACGACTCCAAGAGGGGAAAATGCTTCACCGCCGTCGCCAAATTTCGTGCCCTTGTACTGTTTCGTCACGAGGTTGGCTCAGAGCGTTTTGTATTCTTCTGTCGGATTCGAAGACTATGCATCAGTCTTGTTTGGATGAAATGTGTGTTTTTCTTTGAATTTTGAATTCAAACAATTATGAAAATATGTAATGGAGGAGGTTTTTGGCTCGAGTATATATTATCTTGCTTTTACTCGAGAACTAGCGAAATGTTAAATTTGCGGGTTTGATAACCAATTATTTTACCTATTTTAGGTAACAAATAGCGCAATATCTATGATAAATATTTGGAATTCCTTCTAATTATTCGAATTATCCTTATTTATTATGAAGAGGATCAGGAAAAAAGGGCAAAAATCAAGGATCTTGTGATTTGTTCTCTAATTTTATCATTAAGCGTTGGAAGATTTATATCAAATTAGAGATTCTCTAATTTACTCCCTAATTTTATGCAAAAAATAAGCAATTGCTTGGGGATAGGAGTCTTGGATGTATCCTATAAATATGGGAACATCGAGAGCTTGGAAAGACAGGTAGGTTTTTATTTTTAGATCGTTTTTCGTTATTCTAAGAGTTTTTCAAGCTTTTGGGGGAGAAGAAAAAAGTGATAATAGAATTATTGTTCTTTGATTCAAGATGTTGGGTTTGATTTATATTTTTGTTTCTTCTTCTACCATATTCTAATTTTCTTTTGTTGGGGCTACAATATAGCTTAAACATGATGATGTGAATTTCATAATTTTTATGTTTAAGTAAGTGATTTTATTCATGAGTAATATATTATTATACTTAATGAATGCTTTTAAATGACTGGCCACTTTAAGACGAGAAGTGATAATATGTAATTGCTTCTTATAATATATAACCATGAGTTAATGTGGATAGAGATATACCATATAATTTGTGTATTTTCAATGATAAGTTAATCCAAAAGATTCATTATAAACCAGAAATGTTCACAGAATTTATTGCATTATGTTTATTTAAATTCACATAAAGATATGGTGGATTAACATATTGAGTAGATTTGCTATAGTGATATGACAGTAAATAGATTTAGAAATTTTGCCATCACATATTTGATATGTTTCTTGTATGCATATTTGAAATTTATATCTAGTAGTTATGGTGAAATCGGATGCTCTAACATATTTATTTAATTGATTTACTATATTTAATTTGAAATTTTGTTTCTACATTTGTCAATTTTAATTTAATCTCGATTTTATTTTGATTTGTTAGATACATTTTTGAATTAGTCCATTTTAATATTTAATTGGTTTATTAATCATCAATCTATGTTGGACAATATCTTTTCTCATCATTATATTACGTATTCAACCGTTCATCGCATTTAGAATTTCACGAACAACGGACCATTGCCAAAATAATGGAGAAGAAGGAGAATCGAAAATTGGAACCTATTCGAACCGTGTTTTCTGTTCAAGTCAAATGCAGTTTGAGTCATAGCAAACACACACCTAATTTTTTTGGTTGGGTTCAGGTATCACAAGAACCTCACCCGAATTGAACCATTGACAATCCTATTATTGGAAAGATGAAACATATATCGCTAGTTTAAATAAAATTTTAATCAATTTTATTCACCTTTTGTTCTAGATTAAATCAAAAGTAGATAAGATAGGTTAGCTAATATTTTTGTTATGTTGATTGCCTATGCGATGATTACCTGTAACTATTTTTTGTTTAAAGAAAATCATGTGTTGACACATAAATTTTGGCTACTCATTTAGATATTTATTACATAGAAAATTAGGGATTGACTTTGGTCCCTAGCAAAAAAAATAATTATTTTTAAATTGCATATAATCACTAGGAGTATATTTCATTAATAAATAAAAGCATTTAACTGGACCGACGGTGGATTAATGATCTGAGTTTAGTTGAATTATATAAATCAAGCCCATGAAGGAGGACAAATTCAGCCAAGCCATGGGGAGCAGACTAGTCAAAATTTCATGAGTAAAGGACAGGGTTCCGAGCTTAAATTATCATGAATAAAGATTATGATGATCTTTAATTTAAGTCATGAGACAACGGATTATTTTTATTATTATCTTAATCTTTTTTTTTTTAAATCTCGATGAATATCTTGAGGTGGGTTGGATATATTGCTTATCATTAATTAAGATAACTTTCCTATTTTGAAAATACAAAAATATTGCATCGTATGATAGATTATGATAGATAGATTTTACATAGGATTGCACTTTGATGTTATCTAGAGTACTAGATAATTTCTTTCCGTTGATTTTAATTTCAAATTTAATAAAAATCCAAAAAATAAATATGTGCTTGTCCTGTAGGATTAAATGCATTATTTTCTTGTCATCATGCCATGTCATCATCTGTACCATGTCATCCTCTATGCCACATCATCATATATGCCATGTCACATGTCATATCATATGCCATGTCATCAATTTCATCTCATTTAGTGATTGCATGTTTATGGTCATTTAATTTAGAATGCATGTCATATTAAAAATAGATTGTATGTTTAACTTATGTTAGAATTGCATATAGTTAGCTTTCATAAATGAAAGAAAAATAATCAAACTAAAGAGAATTAATTAGAGTTGTTACTAAGTTAGGTGAAATCATGTTAATGTTAAGTTAGCTTTTCCTTTAAATAAACACTTTGCAGATATTTGGGAAAATAATTACTGTACTTTGCCAGGTATTTAAATTCTATCCATATTCTAGCAATTTAGCATTCCTTCCACAAAATACTTTGCAAATATTTAGGAAATTATTTAATGTGCTTTGCTTGCAATGATGTATTTAAATTCTTTTCTAATTCTAGCAATTTATTTATTACTTTTAATTATTGAGTGGAGGTGAGCATGGTCCCAAGTGGGCGGCTCCCACCTTAGAACTGAAAACCACTTACTAAGGACTGGTTTTAAAAAAATTGAAATCAAAAACCACCTGTTGATTCCATAAATCCACTTGGGAATCAAACCGTTGGTCTGGTTTGATTTCTGGGTGGGTCCATAGAACCGGTTGCCATTACCTTAGACTTCATACACCAACCCAAGAAGGGCACAATCCATGGAGTTTCAAAGGCCACAAATGGGATCAATGTCTTCCATGAGAGATTACCGCAAGCCTCTCCCATGAAACACTAGAAATTGTGAGTTTCTTGGAATTGGTACAAGACTTGTCAGTTTCATTTGGACCGCAATACAAATGATAAGTGACAGTTCATTCTACTGTTTGGCTTGTTCTTCACCAAGACTCACCCGACAACTAGGGGATGTATTGATTCTTGCCGAGGTTGACATCAAAAGGGCTAAAGTAGGTTCGACAATGAGGCATTGTGCAAGAGGCATTATGTGAGAGCAAGTATATCTACTTCTAATTACTCGAAAAGGTGAACATGAATCTATCGCCTTTTTAGATGAAGAGTGCACTTGAAAAAATTAATTTGAATGCACTAAATGAATGTGTTGATCCAACTAAACTATATTGGGATCTTTCAATAAGCATTACAACTTCAGAGCATCTACACGCACACACACACAAATATGTTGGGATCTTTTGATAAGCATTACAACTTTAGAGCATCCACACACAAACACACGCACGCACGCACACCCACCCACCCCCTATCCAGTATGGGTGGGTGGATCGACAGCTCCACGCTTGGAATCAGGAACCATACAAGTACTCACTGATTCCAATTTATTGAAATCAAAAACCAGACTAGTCCCCATGAGAGTCGTCAGTTTTGAGTCGATCCAGTCCGATTTCGAGTAGTTTGGGTGGTTTCCAATTCATTTGCACACTCCTATTATTGACTGTTATTTTTATTGTTTATGCACCCACATAATCATTTCACATGGTAGTTGCTAGGTTTAAAATTAATCCAAGTTATTCTCTAAAATATCTTTGAAAACATAAGAAAAAATGTACTTTCAAGGACATTAGAATAATTTAGTATAACTAAGTCCTCAAATTTATTTAATCTCCCACACTTTACTTGAGTTTTTTTAATCGTTCCACAAAAAAATAGATTAGTGATAACTGCAACATAAAATTGACTTGCATGTTAAGAACTATAACCAAAGCTGTGAATTGGTAAGGATTTGGAAAAAATCCGAGTTAAGTTTAGGTTTAATAATTTATTACTCTAGGTGCAACATTACACAACACCTAAAATGGACCCCCTTTGGGAATTTGCAGTTGGACCCGCCAACTTTTGGGGCAAATCTTGTCCATCTGACTGTCAAGCTATCCGTACATCAAAACTTTCAGGCAACATAATAGATTATATAGGGTTGATATTCCTTGGCCGCGTTCCTAGGTTCGCCGCTCTTCCTCGTGAACCGAGTAACGCGTTTGACAGGAAGACAGACTTACAGCAACAAGTCCGTTGTCCTAGAAAAGTACTGCCCAAACATCTAGAGATTCCATGACGCACGAAAAGGTTTGCATGGATATCATGTGCAGATAGATAATACATAGAGCAGTCTGAGATAGTTATTCATTCTATGAACCACCGGCTGTGCTAGGCGAAAGGCTTGTATGCCTTATGGTTGATGAAGAAGTTATCACTCAAATGTCATATTTTGTAATGGTTGAGCGTGATCTTTATAATAACACTTAGAAGAGCTCACTCACTGATTGTCCCTCTCCAACATTTTTTGACATCGTTCACATTGAAAAAAAAAAAAAAAAAAACCAACATAGAGTTTGCCAATGACGAGAACATGCTCATATTCATGCATCTAGTCTACTGTGGAACGTCCTTGATAAATGATGGAACTAGTACTTTGTTTGCTCCTCCAAAAGAGAGGCATTTTGAGACTTTGTAATTCATTTATCCTTAAATTATTCTTAAATGTTTAATTCAATCCCTAAACTCTCAATTTGTTTAACCCCAACTTTCCAACAAAGTCAAATCAGTCCTTCCATACTATTCACAAGTTTTCATAATTACACTTTTATCCATATTTTGGAATATCTTTTTATTTCAATCCTTTTCCTAAATCACTAAAATAATATGTTAGCTTTTTACTACTTTTTTACATTTTTAGTATTGATAGATATTACGATAGTTGCATTTAAGTAATTTATATTTCATGATCTCCATCATAGTAAAACTACAACCTCATTTAGAGTTGTATGGGTTATGTCTAAGGGTTTTTATAATGATATCTAGAAATTTTATTAATTTATCTATAGGTGGTCGTTCTTATATTAATCTAAATCTTGTTCATTGTTTAAAAAAACATAAAAATTGAAAAAAATTTCAATCTAAAATATTAGGAACAAGGTTTGGATTATATAATTTTTTTTTTTCAATCTATATATTAAGGAACAATATGTAGATTAATATAAGTACCAAAATCTATAGATTAATTAATATTGTCTTAAAATGTCCATATGGAAAAACTTAGACTTAAAATTGCATGAATATCAACCCTATATAATTCTAAATGAGATTTTACTTTTGCTATTATATATTCATAGTTAAAATTTAGTTAAATGGAACTACCATAAAGACAAAAATAAAATTTACTTTTACTTTTACTTTTACTATTATATAATTTGTTTCTTTACCAAAAAAAAAAAAAAACAAAAAAAAAAACAAAAGATAATTTAAAATCTGGGTTGTGAATAGTACTGAAGGGTTGATAGATTTTGTCATGGAAAGTTGAGAAAAAATAAATTAAACAAATTAAAAGTTTAGAAACTACATTAAACATATGTGAATAATTCAAAAACCACAGTGAAAGACTTAAAAATTCAATAATGATATTACACATCGAGCCAAAGTTTAGAGATTATTAATGTAATTTCCCCAACTTTTTTCTACATGGATCATCCTACTCTTGAAGCTTTTATATTTTAGCTTTTAACTTGACAATAATCAGGGAGGAGGAAGAGGGGACCATATAAAAAAGAAAAATGCTTGCATCATGGTTCACAATATAACAACCATACTTTAACCACAAGTGTTATGAATAGCAATATATATATATATATATATATATATATATATATATAGACACACATATATAAAAGTCATGGGAAAACCCACCTTTGGTCTTGTGGCTGGCATTCCACCGTGACACTGTTACACGGTCATGCTAGCAGTGCCCTATAAAAAAATCCAAATTGCGATTCTAATCTCTGGCTTCTCCTTCTCTATTCTTCACTTGCCATGTTTAAACAATCATTTTTTTTTCCTATCACTGGAATCTATGTGGACTATTAGAGAAAGATCATCAATATGTTGTTATGATATATGTTGGCATACCAGTTACAACTCTAAGAAAAGTTGCTTACTTAATATTAGCTATTATAACATATGTTGGCGTACTATATTATGATATCAAGACGACTCCTCTCCATACATTATTAATAGATTTATGCTAATTTATTATATTACAATTGTTATTAATTCAACACATCGAGCGACGGTGTTCGAGAACAAAGCGCTTGAGGGAAAAGAATTTTGGGATGGCGGTTCGTCCATGCAAGGGACGAAGTGACCAAAGAGGACAATATCATGGCTTGGGAGAGGAAGGCCGAGGGATGGCCCTCAACGCGTGACGCGTTTTAAAACCGTGAGGATTCAGTGTCCAAAGCGGACAATATCACACAGTGGGGCCCGGGATGTTACATTAAAAATTTTGGAAAGATAAAGAGATAAAAATTAATGTGACATGGAGGGATACCGTATCTGCATTCATTGACTTCTCAAAGTGCCCCGAAGGAGATAAATATATTGAAATTTATTCTTAGAATACTATTTTACTTATCAGGAAATTAATCATGGAAACTGTAATTTAATAAATTAGAGAAAAATGATTTGAAGGGAAAAATTGTAAAAAGCAAATGGTGTAATTGGAAATGTCACATGTAGACATTAAAGGGGCATGTGGACACAACCATATATCAACCTCTTGTTGAAAGGTCAGTGGACCACCACTATATGTACATTACTAGAATAGGGCTCACACGATGGGGCAGAAAAAACTACATTCTTCTTGTAACGCGCTTTTCAGATAATAAATTATTTCAAAATCATTAATTCTTTTAACAAAAGAATCTTTTTTATTAAAATTTAATCAATATATCATCACAATAAGGATCAATTGTACCATCTGGTAATTATATCATTATATTTCAGCTTCTCATCCTTTGATTTTCATATAATAAGCTCATTTACCGATGGATATGAAAAAAAAGAAATGGAATCAAAGTACATCTCTACGCTTAAAAGATAAGTCCGAAATAATTTATTTAAAAAGTAATAAAATAACGAATAAAACAAGGGAAAAGGTAACGTATATAGAATTTTATATTTGTTTGACAATAAAAGGAGAGACAAAAGAAAAAAAAAAAACAGTGGAGCGTGCTAAATGCTTTGGCGCCCGGACTTTCGTGCCAAAACCATTGGACCAGCAATGCCTAATTTGTCATTATAAGCAGCGTCCATTTATATATTTTGCGAGTTAAAGATATTAGATGGTAGTCATGATCGATGACCCTTTTTCTACTTGAATATGATCTTCGTAAGAAATTGAATATGATAAACTTAGTCACTTTTCAAGTGATTTATTTCTACAAACCAATTTAAAGAAAATGACTATTATAACTTTTGTATGGCGATCACTTTAGTATTAAAAACTTCCCAATAATCACTACAATGCCACTAGTAAAAAAATAACAATAATCACTTAAATGCCATCTCTGTTTTAGATTGCTAGAGAATCCAACTTGGCTATATTCTACATTTTTACCATTGACGTGGCTTGTTAGTAAAGTGAAGTCAACAAATATAGTGCGATACGACGTCACTTCAGCATTTTTTTCCCCAAATTACCAAGTGGGTGCCGAATCCCAATTGTTCTTCAAAACTTAATCCTAAAGTATGGAATTGGGCAAAAATTAAAGTTGTTTCTAGTGTTTTGAATCGCTCGAATAGGTCTTCCACACCATGCCCCTTGCTTATTTTGACACTAATGATTGTGGAACTCGTCAGTGGCCAAATCCATGTGTTGGAGGCTTGAGGTTGTCCTAGTTTTAGCATGGCTATGGCGAAGAAAACTAGAGGTTGAAGAAGAACAGAGTAAAGATATGAGAGAAAATTTTGGGAAAGGAGAGAGAATTGATTTCTTCAAACATCGGGATTTTGGATTCTCAATTGCGTTGTCATTTCACCCATTTTGCATTCTATATTTGATTTTTCGTTAAAAAAAAAGCCATGTAGGATTCTTACCGGAATATGTCGTAAGAAGCACTTAAGTGATATTTTTTCATTGAGATTGTACTAAAGTGATTAATTGAAAAGTTTGAACACTTTAAGTAAACTCTATATGGAAGTTATGACACTTATAATCTCGTTTTCGTAATCAATTGACATATTCGTTTTTCTCTATATATGCGAACTCAATTGAATTGTTTATTGAACACTCATGATAGTAAAGATAATTAATTTATGTTTCCTCATTTGTGTTTTTTCTGCAACGTGATATGTTAATATTTTATAGGATGTAGCCCTCTGATTTGTAAAAAAAAAAAAACCTCGTGGCATTCCTTTCCGCGAGATTTACGCAAAGCAGTAGCAATTTACGTGGGGGACCTATAGATTGCGTACAAAAATGTAAATGTTGCATGTAAAATTCGTTGATTTTTTACCGGAAGATTTCTCGGGTTGGCCAAATTAGAATAGAAACATTCTCCATGTTAAAGTATACCATTGTGACGAAAAAATTCAAATCAAGACAAAGTTTGTCCATGTTAAGGCATTGTAAGAGATCGAAGGCAAGCCGACTTAACGAAAAAGGGAAAACGAGGTGGTAATAAAGCTCAAGAAGTTACAAGCCAAAGGCTACAAGACAGAAAGTGGAGTTACCCTTTCATGCTGTTCTTTTGAACTTCAAAAGAGATTAAAAAAAAAAAAAAAAGCCTCCGTTTCCGAAAGCATCTTTTTACTCTCGTAAGAAACGACTCCAAGAGGGGAAAATGCTTCACTGCCGTCGCCAAGTATTTCATGCCCTTGTACTGTTTCGTCACGGGGGTGGCTCAGAGCGTTTTGTATTCTTCTGTCGGATTCGAACTACATGGGAAGATGCAGAGAGAGAGAGAGAGAGGCTGAATTATTTAATCACGATGATGAGGCGGAAAGTGAAGGGACGAGACAAGTACTGGCTGGAGCAAGCGACAAAGCAAGTCCCAGCGAGGCTGCATCAGCTCCCGGACAAGGGATAAGGCCTCTTTGATATACGCGGTTGGCAACGGCATCCCTGTCAGGAAACCCATGTTGGACCAATTTGTTCGGTATCTACCTCTCTCTCTCTCTCTCTCTCTCTCTCTCTCTCTCTTCACGGATTCACTCAACATTCGACTTGGGTTTCCGTGCGTACTAGATAGAACCTCGGCATGCTTACATATATAAGGACTCGAATTTTCGTTCTTGGTACTTGGTTTATCTCTCAAGCTAACATTAAACCATCCCGGTCTTTCTGATTGTTGTCAATGATTTTAAACCTTTCCATTGTTTTGATTAATGTTCTGAATCTTTTTTTCAAAAAGTGCAATTGAGTGCTTTTAATGAGCAGTCCCTGAAATATCTATGCATCACTTAAAATATCACTTATGAGATATCCTTGAATTGCAAGTGATTTGATCTTGTTCTTCAGTAGAAGTCAAGGCTTAATGTTGAACTGATCGACAAATTTAGAATAGTTGAATTCTGGATTTAGGATCAGTGGTGCAACTTTCTTCGTTAATTGAGTTTTTTAAACCTAGTAAAGTAATTTTGCAAACTGATCGTGCTAACTTAGGCATTGCCTTTTTTTCCCCCCTCCAAAGATCACGTATATGGTGTAGGGTTAGATAGCTATGATGAAAAGTGTAAATAATTTGATATTTGAATGACTCTGTACGGGTTCTGGCTCGGAATTTATTCGGTCCGCGAGAAAGAGAAAATTATATGCATCAGTCCTGTCTGTTGCTTGATTGATGAAACTGCTCATTCCTTCCAAACTTGGACTTTTCCCACCTCATATCATACTCTCTCTCTCTCTCTCTCTCTCTCTCTCTCTCTCGTGAGCACAGTAATATCGTTCTTCCATCCTCAACACTTGGTTCTCGAGTGCTGCATCACATGAGCTATGCTTTTTCTATCGATCTGAGGCCAGCTTGACAACCAAAGTAGAGAGACGAAGAGAGGGAGAGAGATGGTGATCCGGACGATGGGATTTCTCCATCTTGCGCTCTATGTGCTGGTCTCGTTAATGGCAACGGTATACTTGGGAGGCCGCATGGCCAATGGCGACGACGTCTCTGCCCAGCTGAACGACGACGTGCTGGGCTTGATCGTCTTCAAGTCAGACCTCTCCGACCCCTCCTCGTCCCTCGTCTCGTGGAGCGAAGATGATGCCTCGCCATGCTCCTGGAGGTACGTGCGATGTGACCCGCTAACCGGTCGAGTCACTCAGGTCTCGCTCGACGGCTTAGGCCTGTCGGGCAAGATCGGAAGAGGACTTGAGAAGTTGGACCGCCTCAAGGTGCTCTCGCTGTCGCGCAACAACTTCACCGGCAGCATCAGCCCGCAGCTTTCCCTCCCGAGTGGCCTCCAAAGGCTCAACCTCAGCCGCAATGGCCTTTCAGGTCCGTTCCCCACTTCCCTTGTGAACGTGAGCTCGATCAGATTCCTTGATCTCTCCGAGAACTCGTTCTCGGGGCCGCTTCCCGACAGCCTCTTCGGCAGCTGCTCCTCGCTCCACTTCATTTCTTTTGCTGGGAACAGGCTCGAAGGGCCGATTCCCAGTAGTTTGGCCAAATGCACTTTCCTCAACAGCCTCAACCTCTCCGGCAACAAATTCTCCGGCGACCCAAATTTTGCCTCTGGAATCTGGACTCTGCAAAGACTCCGAGTATTGGATCTCTCGAATAACATGCTCTCTGGGCCAATCCCGGCCGGGGTACCGGCCTTACACAACCTGAAAGAGCTCCGCTTGGGAGGGAACCGTTTCGCAGGTCAGCTACCGGCGGATGTAGGACTGTGCCCGCACTTGACCGCATTGGATTTCCGCGACAATCTCCTCACAGGGGCACTGCCCTCGTCGCTCCAGTATCTGTACTCCCTCGTTTCTCTCAGCTTGGCGAATAACATGCTGACCGGTGATTTCCCCAATTGGATCGGTAAAATAACTAGCCTTCAATACTTGGACTTCTCAGGCAATACGTTCACTGGAAGCATCCCGACGTCGGTAGGTAACCTGCAATCTTTGAGGTACCTTAGCTTATCCGGCAATGAGCTATCTGGAACCATTCCCTTGTCTCTTGCCTACTGTTCCAAGCTAACGGTCATAAGGCTGAGGGATAATAGCATAACAGGTAGTGTACCAGGGGGCTTGTTCGATCTTGGATTGCAGGAAGTCGATTTATCGAAAAACAAGCTGGTCGGCCCTATCCCGCCGGGTTCAAGTAAGCTCTTTCAATCTCTCCACACTCTGGATTTGTCGAGAAACAATCTGAGCGGACTTATTCCTGCCGAGATGGGTCTTCTATCCAACCTGAGGTACCTGAACCTGTCGTGGAATGGCCTGAGTTCGAGAATGCCCCCTGAGCTCGGGTACTTCCAGAACCTCACGGTGCTGGATTTCCGCAACAACGATTTGTATGGCTCGATTCCTGGAGATATATGTGATTCGGGTAGTTTGGCCATTCTTCAATTAGACAGCAACGCATTAAGTGGGCCAATTCCAGAGGAAATTGAGAACTGTTCATCTCTGTACTTGCTGTAAGTACGGTTACTTTCCGCTGAACATGCACTATGCTATTTAGGTTTTGCGTTTCATCTTATTATCGTTATTTTCCTGTCGATGTGATGCTATAATTGGCCTTGCTGCAGGAGCTTGTCCCATAACAATTTGAGCGGTCCCATTCCCAAATCTGTCTCCATGTTGAGCAATCTCAAGATTCTAAAGCTGGAGTTCAACGAGCTGAGTGGGGAAATACCGCAAGAGCTCGGCAAGTTAGAAGATCTCCTGGCTGTGAATATATCCCACAATAGGCTCGTAGGAAGGCTTCCTGCTGGGGGCATATTCCCCAGTTTGGATCAAAGTGCTATTCAAGGGAACTTAGGGATTTGCTCGCCGATATTGAAAGGTCCATGTGTGATGAACGTCCCGAAGCCCCTTGTCCTCGACCCATATGCTTATGGCAACGGCCAACGGGATGGCCATAAGCATAAAAATGAAGGTTCCGGTCACAGCCACATGTTCCTCTCTGTATCGGCTATTGTCGCGATCTCGGCAGCCTTTCTCATTGCATGCGGAGTGATAGTCGTTAGTCTGCTGAACGTTTCTGCCCGAAGAAGGCTTACATTCATTGATACCGCCTCGCAAAGCAAGTGCTCGAGCTCTTCAAGATCAGGGAACCTGGCTCCGGGAACGCTCATCCTGTTCGACTTGAAGGTATCCCCAGACATAAGCTTGAGCAACCCCCATTCCTTGCTCAACAAATCTTCCAAGATTGGCGAGGGAGTGTTCGGGACTGTGTTCAAGGTTCCATCTGGCGTCCAAGGAAAGATGGTGGCAGTAAAAAGGCTTGTCACATCCAACATCGTCCAAAATCAGGAAGATTTCGATCGGGAAGTTCGTTTCCTAGGAAAAGCGAGGCATCCCAACTTGATTGTGCTGATGGGATATTGGTGGACTCCGCAGCTGCAACTTATCGTGACAGAATACGCGCCGAATGGCAGTCTGCACTCCAAACTCCACGAGAGGCTTCCTTCTTCGTCCCCGCTTTCTTGGGCAACCCGATTCAAAATTGCGCTTGGCGTTGGAAAGGGACTTGCGCACTTGCACCATTCTTTCCTCCCGCCAATCATCCACTATAACATTAAGCCCAGCAACATCTTGCTCGACGAAAACGATAATCCCAAGATATCGGATTTCGGGCTGGCGAGACTCCTCACCAAGCTGGACAGGCACGTTATGAGCAACAGGTTCCAGAGTGCGCCAGGGTACGTGGCCCCGGAACTCGCATGCCAGAGCTTGAGGGTCAATGAGAAGTGCGATGTGTACGGCTTTGGGATCCTGATACTCGAGCTCGTGACCGGGAGGAGACCAGTGGAGTACGGTGAAGACAACGTGGTGATCCTGAGCGACCATGTCAGGGTCTTGCTCGAGCAGGGCAATGCATTGGATTGCGTGGATCCGAGCATCACCGAGTACCCAGAGGATGAGGTCCTGCCGGTACTGAAGCTGGCACTGGTGTGCACCTCTCATGTGCCATCAAGCAGGCCTTCCATGGCCGAAGTGGTGCAGATACTGCAGGTGATCAAGACCCCAGTACAACATCGAATGGAACCGTATTGACAACAGCCTGAACATCCTTCCTTGTGGACTTTCTTTGTAATCGGTGATCCATTCTCTCAGGGGTAATGCGTTTTAACATTTCACTTGTTTTCCTACCTACTGAATCATCTCAATAGATGAAAGATTGTTCTTTGTTACTTTTCTTGTCTCCTTCTACTACTGTTGCTGCTCTGCACATGTATCACATAGCTGTCCCAGTCTTCTATTTGTCCAAAAGCGAATCCTACGGGCTCCAATCAATGGGTGGTGCAGGTCGGGTTTCTCTGTCCCACATATAAAGCGGTCTCTATAGTTCATGCATGTGAACCCGAGATCACACGGGCCAAATGCAAGGTTCTGACGTAAGTTCATGTGATAAAACTGGTCATATGGATTGGATACACATGTAATCCGGGATCCAATGATTAAGTTGTCAAGTTTCATTTCAAGTGAGGACGGAGCAGGGAATGCCTCCATTATGTTTGGTAGAGATGATTTGAAAGGAAGAGACAGGATTTCAAAGGGTTTGTCGTGTTTGGAAGGAAGCAGATGAAGAGAGAAGGGAGAAATGACTTGGAATGACTTGGAGGGATTTGGAATAACCTTAATTTATGTCCTCTTTAAAACCCTCCAAATCTGTCTGTATATGGAAGAATTCATAGAAACGGAATCTTCTTCTATCTTGCTTATACCCATAATTTTATTTTTAAACGTGGGAAAATCGTTGATGAATTCTAAACCTATTTTATGGATGATAATTCAATCATAAACTTTTTAATTATGACAATTTAATCACAAAATTCTACGGGAAAATTTTACATAAGGGCTCAAAGTAGAGCTTTTTTTTCAAATAAGTACCCATGGTGAATTTTGTATCAAATAAGGATTTGAAAGTTGCCAACTATGTCTCAAATGAGGGCCCCAACTCGCTAGTCGGCCAAATTTTCACTAGTGGACTTATTCCGGCAATTGGAGCATGGACATTTTTGTCCAAAAATTGTAACGGTAAAAAAAAAAGGTAAATTAAAGATTCCAAATTGAATGCTATGGCTTTTTGCATATTTTCTTCTCTTTCCCATGTCGATCTTCAATTTTCTTAGTGTAGATTTTTCTTCCAACCAAATCAGAGAGAATCCTCTTTGCTCTTCAATTCTCTTTATAGATTTTCTCCCAATTAAATCAGAAAGATCCCAAATTGATTCTGTCCAACAAAAAAAAATTCTATTTTGATCCAAATTAAAAAATTCTAACTTGAATCCTCTCCCCCCGTGTCCCGAGCTTCTCATGGACCCTTTCCTTGGCCTCTCTTACCACTTCTTCAAGCTTCTCAGCTTGATAGCAATATCAATTTCTCCAGAAAATAGGCTCGAAATGAAATCTTTGAAGGAAAGAGAAGCGTGTATTTAATACTTGGCTTGTATAAGACAACTGCAACCGAGGTCAAATTAATTTTGGTAATTTCTTTGAA
Organism: Eucalyptus polyanthemos subsp. polyanthemos; assembly: GCA_017140185.1. Lineage (NCBI taxonomy): Eukaryota > Viridiplantae > Streptophyta > Magnoliopsida > Myrtales > Myrtaceae > Eucalyptus > Eucalyptus polyanthemos. The sequence goes on along the minus strand of CM029464.1, from coordinate 27,110,602 downwards.
CCAATTCAGTTTATAACTTGAATTGAAGAATTCGTATGCTTTTCAAAGCAAACCAAAACCAACCATTTTTGGTGAAGCCTCTTGTTGACGAGTTATTTTATGATCGAAGCATCATAAATAGAAGAATTTTTTTGTGCAGATAGTTTCACTCAAAGATACATGGCGTACCACTTTGAACTTGCTGGTCGAAGCATTGCAAATAGAAGATTTTTTTTTTTTTTGTGCAGTTAATTCCACTCAAACACACATGGTGTGCCACTTTGAACAAGGGCCGGAGGAGTGTCAATTTCATTAAATTTCAACATCTTCTAATTTGCTTTGTTTTGACCAAGGTCAGTTTATTAAATCGGTGCATCCGATTCTTCGTTCATCTAGGAATAGCCATTGTAGCTTGTTCAAGCAACATGTCGACAAGCTACAAGCATATCATGGAATACCACACTGATGGCAAGCAGACATGAAGCTGAAGAGTTTCACTCAGCCACTATTTGAGACAAGTTAGTAACTTTAGACTTTTTTTTGAAACAATGTCCACTCTTGACCCTTATTTGAGAAAACGCTTTCACTTTGAACTATTATTTGAAATTTTCCCAAATTCTAATATAGTTTCCTAGCCAATTTAGTCCTTTACTACTGCCACATCAATAATTTCTTATGGAAATTAATCAGAAAAATTGCATTATAATTTTGTGCAAAAATTTAGGACTAAATTAGCATTAGTACACTCATTGGGTAATTGAAGTCATATTGCAATTCTCTCCATTTCGTCTCTCATTAGCATCCAAACAACATTATAATTTAAATCTCTCTTATTTTCTCTCTTAGTTATTTAAATCCCTTCATATAATTATAATCATTGACCCAAAAAATAATTTCTAGCCACCTTTCTACCGAACATATTGTTCATGATTGAGGAACGACTTCACATAACTAAGACCTTGTGTTTTCCAACTGGATAATCACTATAATAAGGTGGATTTCCTCACCTCTAGGATCCAATTAACTTTTTAGGTTGCTTTAAATGCTATCTTAGAGTGTGCTTTTTTCGTAAAAATTTTCATGAAAAAATGATCTTTATTTGGTTTTGAGCATGAAAAAAAAAAGGAAGCTGGGTGCTCACGGGTGTTGCATTGGCAACAACACAATGGCGTCTCTTTGGGGAAAATGATTTCTTTCACGGTAGGGGAATTCATTTTCCAAAATCTTGGTAAACATTTTTTGTAAACCGATTCATTTCCTAGTATTTAAGCAAATGAAAAATCTAAAAATTCTTATTGTGTAAATAATTTTACTCCAAACAAACGCATTATTTTCTTTTCATGAGTTATCTTGTTTCTTAATTTATATTCAAAACATCTATGGATTTCATTATGGCTTAAAAACTATACATTTGTTATATTTTACTTGTAAAGCAATTGGCTCTTTACAAAAAAAATAGAGTTTAGAGTTTTCACAGTTATGCTTCAGGCGTGTGGCGTCTACTTACATGTTTAAGAGTTTCACTGTTTAGAAATTTCCACTTTATCACTGCGATTGTAAGTCTAAACAGCCAATTGCAAATGGAAACTGGATAATATTAGTTGAAGGCCCATGTGTAGCACGAATTTAAAATCATCTTGTTGAAAAAAAAATGATGATATAATATGACAAAACAACGGAAAGCATATAAATGAGTATGAGTTAATCAACCAAATAACAAAATCTAAGCGTCATGTTGACAGTTTATTTAGTATTATGTCTTAAAAGTTTCCTATCTATTTATATGTTTATTCCATATGAATATTTAAGAGAGTTAAGTGCCCCAAAAATCCAAAAATTTGTCGTGAAAATACAATCGAATTATTTAAAACTGTCAAAACGGTACAATTAAGTCCAAAAAAAAAAATCGTTTAAACAATGTAATAAATACTCTCATGAGTTCCTTCTGCTTTGAATAACGAAAACACGTACTAGGCACTCAGCACTAATTTGGTGCCAAAATAGGCGTCGCATGTTGGAAAAAAGCTATGAATTTTAGAAAAGTAAAGCGTGAGAGAGCAACTGCATTTGGGGGGAAAGTGGGGTCGGAGCAGGGGCGGAGCCACTGCTCTGCTATGTAAGCGAAGGCGGGCGGCCCTCTCCGCAAGCGTGCAAAGCAAAAGCGTCCTCATGTAGCCGTGGCATACTTCTCACTTTAGTGGCAATGAACGAACCTGGTCTAATTCAAATTCAGCTGAATGAAACAGCAAACATGCCTTAATTTGCCCAACTCAGATTTTGTGACAAGCTAGCATGGCAAGAATAGCTTCTCAAGCCCATCAAGCCCATGATCAGGTCGGCCTCACCTAACCCCCATAGTCACTCGTCCTTAGACAGTAAGTCATTGTTGAAGCAACAACTATTCAAAGAAGAGAAAATTGTCTTTCCCATTCATTTTGCAAGGAGCAACCCTAATTGCGTGCTACCATAGCCAATTTTGATGCGCTTGCAAGGGATGAAGAACGATTCGCCCGGCTCCATGTCCTTGAGCAAATCCATCGGCAAGGAACAAATCTAGAAATTGTCGATATCAGATCTGTAAGAAGCTATGGACATTTAGTGAAAAGGGAGATGAAAGATGGATTTTGAAGACTAGATTGCCGGTCATCTTGTAATTTGCAAGGTCCAACATATTCCCCGGTGGAATGTTAGCAAGATTGACTATTGAAATTAACAAGTAGCACATAAAAGTAACATAAAGGTTTGTTACTGAAGGAGAAAAATTGTCCAAGAAGCCCTAAACCTATTACATTTTACAAAGTAAGTCCTAAACTTTCAATTTTGCCAATTGAGTTATAAGAATTTTCACTTTTTTACAAATTAAGTACATTTGGCTAGTTTTAATTAAAATTCGTTGATATGGACGTCGGTTATCCTATGTGGTATAGTCAGCGTTAACACGGACAATTTTTTAATAAGTTACCGATCCTATGTGCCTATTGAAATTAATGAGTAGCACATACAAGTGATAGAAAAATATGTTATGAAAGGAAGAATCTTCAACATTTGGGATAATTACCAAAAAAGACCCAAATTTATTGCAATTGTGTCAATTCAGTAATAAAAATTTTGCAATTATATTAATTCAATCTGCCCAGCCAACTATGACATGGATGCCTGGTGGTTCAGCAAATACTAGCATGGACAATTTTTAATTTTTTATTTTTTTGAATTATTTAGTTTATTTTTTTTTTTTTCTTTTTTTTTTTTCTCCCTTGTCCTCGGCGTAAGGCCACCCTCCCAATGATTGGTGGGGGCGGCCCTTGCCATGGCTAGGCGAGCCTCCTTAGGCAAGGATTTCCCTCACGAATGGCCGGCATGGGGGTGAGCGTCACCATTGGTCAACAAGGTTCGGCCAGAGGAAGAAGGAAGAGGAGGGAAAAAAAAAAAGAGAGAGAAAGAAACTAATAAATAAATAAATTGAATAAATAAATAAATAAAATTAGTAAAAATTGTCAACGTCAACATTCTTCAGACGGCCGGTGTCCATGTTAGCATTGGATGACCAAATTTGACTGGATGAACTAAATTGACACAATTATAAAATGTTTAAAACTAAATTGACTGAAAAGAAAAATTAAGACTGAATTGACACTATGTTGATTGGAATGAATCTTTTGAGTTAGGGCATGAGTTTGAAGTTATGTTGATTTTGAACCTCGGTTGAGGAATTATTAGATTGTGGTTTTTGTGGAAATGATAGTTTAAGACATTGTGAAGCTATAGGGTTTGACAAAAATCAGATTCAAAGTATGGGTTGATTGGAATGAATTCTGAAGTTTGCATGTGGGTTATGCATAACAGATAGTACGTGTAAGAAAAATGATGAACGTTTGCTTTAAACAAGGTTACTCATTTGTGCATGGAAGTTGTTTTATCAAGGGTTAAGCGTGGTTCAGTCTAGTCAGCCATTGGAATAGTGTTTTTACTTGAATTATGCTTTGTTAATTGATAAGAATACGAGTGCTTGGGCTTGAGTAACCTTCATAGGTTGGCTTTTGACTTTTCCCAAGTGGTATTATCTCTTTTTTGAGTTTGTAAACTCATATTTCGAAAGTGAAATAGATTATGAATAATATGAGTTATGAAATGGTATTATTATTGCATTAAATTTGAATCAGACATTTACTATGATTCATATTTGTGAATGGTTTGAAAAATATTTTAGGAAATGTGTTGCAAAACATCACCCACACACGCAAGCGCACACGCGCGCACAATGATTTATTTATTGATTTGTGAACTTGGTTTATAAAATGAGTTATGAAATGTTATGTGGAATGTATTCTATTTTAAGAAATGAGTTCTAACAAAAATTTGAGAAATGCTTTGTTACGAAAGATTATATATTTGGTTTGTGAAAGTATATCTAATGAATGAGCTGAATTACGAAAGATTATATGTTTGGTTTGTGAAACTTTCTTGTGATTTAATTCCAGATTGGCTTATGAATAGGGGGAGATGTTGTATGTTTGTGTTGGTGCTCAATATCATTGTGAGCTCATTGAGAGGCTTATGAGTATGCATATTAGTTCAGGATATCGTTTTGGACTAAACCACTAACTTTGTAGGTCAACCTTGTCGAGGGGGCAATCTCCCTTTGTTACCAAGTATTGTGTCATGATCATGGTAGGATATTAAGCAATAAATTGGCCGATGAATTGGACCATCAACGTATAATTTGATAAGATTAATCAATGGAATAGACAATTGATATGTGAGTTATTGAGATTAATCAATAAATTGGATCATTAACATTGTTGTTTTAATATTACTAAGGAAATGAGTATTTTTCACTTGTACAAAGCTTTGTTGAAATGAAACAACTCACATGTGATTTGATATGCATTTATAACTTGAGTTTGGATGACAAGTTTCTAGTTTCGCATTATATACATGCAAGGTAGTTTCTCGATCTACTTTATAGTTATTCACCTCTCTATTTCCAAATCTTTTTAGGTCTCTTGATTAGCAACCAATAAAGTGAGAGCGATATTGATAAACTTTTAGAAGTTAGATTTTTGGATATGGTTTGAGTCTGCATCCTTCGGATGGAATGGCGATCCTGTCACTCCCCTGTTCTTGTAGAGTTGGGGGTGTGACACAATCAACTTAGAGTTAAATATATGCAACCTATAAATTGAAAAACACTACAACACATCCCAATAATCTATAACGAAATAGGACAAGATCAAGAAGAAATAAAGAGGAAATGAACTCAAGCAATGTAATGGAGACCTCAACAAACCATAAATCGATGCGCATACACAAGGTTTCAAGACAAAAGTGAATAAAAAGGGCAAGGTGAGCCACTAGAGGTCACGTTCTTAGTTGGAAAAACCGGCCCTAAGGCATGCTTGGAATCAATGTTACTAGGCATGAAACTTTAAAAACCATGCAAGGTGCTATAACAAAGCTGAAGAACCGGTAAACCAAGGTAATGAGCTCGCGACACCCATGAGGACAAGGTAAGTCGTTGTACTTTGGCTTTCAACTATAATCATAAGCACAATACCGTTGGTGAAGAGCCACAAGATGAAATGAGACAAACGGACAAATGGGTCTATACCATGAATGTCGCACCCCAAAACCAAACAAAAATGGGGATGACACAGCCATTTTTCCACTTAAAAAGCACAATTTCAAATAGAAAACATGTTATCTATATATATAATGTGTGTATCTATAATCTCCATCCATATATAATATATATCTATGATAAACACATCATCAAAATTTCTATAATTCATAAAAAATAATATGTACATGTCCAACTAATAAGTAAACCCGGTAAGCTCATCTTAATCATATACCACTTAAGAATATACAATTAACTAGTTCATACCCAAAAATCCCCTTATCAAAAAGCCCCAGCGATAACACAAACACTCTCATTCTATCTGTCGCTAGTCAAGGAATCTAAAAATGCGTAAAACGAATGGAATGAATAACTACAGCCTAGTGAGCAGTACATCTCTTCTAAGCAGATAAAGTGTCCATTATACAAGTTTAAGATATGAAAATGTAATTCATTTACGCCTAATCTATTATATAACAAACCTCAAGATTAAAATAAGTTGTATATTTTTTCTACATAACTATATTATAGTAGAAATGCCCATTTCAACAATAATATCAAACCAAGTACCAACAGTTTAGTCCATTGATTAATCTTATCAAATCATACATTAATGGTCCATTTCATTAACCAATCTTGTGCTCAAATAACTAATTATAATCATGCATAACGCTCATTTGATTAGGTCTCCACCTATGTTACATGTGACACTCACAAGAATATTTTTTAAAACTAGTATGCATATCCACAAATCCCTCAATAGATTCACATAGTCACCGAACATCAACACAAATTCATAACAATATCCTCTGAAACCTACAAACCCAATCAAGAATCCATATCATAAATCGATTTCACAAACCAAAATATATAATCTTTCGCAACTCAAATAATTAATCAAAATCCCCTTTCGTGAAGTATTTTTCAAATTATTTTAGAAGTTATCTTATTAATCAAATCCACAAAGTAGTACACATAACATTTAAAGAAATGTTTATCAAACCCTCTAATTATAACCAAAATTGAGCAAATACTTACTCTGGCGTTATGCAATAAGTATGCTCTTATTAGTTCAATATACATATAGAATCACTATTCCTTCAAGACATGAATTTTACAAAGTCAAAAAAGAGATCAACACCATTTACTTGGAAATTCCCAAAATCAAACAATGTAGCTATATAAGCCAATGATCCAGTAATCCTATTAAATTGATGTTTAAAAAAAAAACACTATCTCAATTATGAATTAGCTAAACCGAGTTTTATTGATAACAAAATAACTCTGTGTGTTAACAAATCGCTCAACAAAAACGATTTTTCAGAGCATCTCATAATATAGAGCTCACACACAAAATCTAAAATTTTGCTTTGACTAAATCGTTATTTTGAGTTGATTCCCATCAAATTTGACTGCTCCAGAACGTCCTAATTCATGATTTTCATAAAATTCCACAAGTAAATAACTCTAAAAACATATCTTGTAATTCAAATTTCACATAATTTCGAATGTGTCATAACATCAAAAATTACTCCAGTTAAATAACCAAAAGGCTTAATTTTCAAACCTCAAAGCTAACAAATAAGGAGGATAACACGATTGTCCTTTCACACGAAAGACACAACCTCAAACATAATCAACAAACTAATATCAACATATATATATATATACATATATATATATATGTATGTATGTATATGTATGTATATATACATATACATATACATATACATATGTGTATGTATGTATGTATGTATGTATGTATGTATGTATGTATGTATGTATGTAGATAAAACAATAAGTTGGTTATTACATCAGAATTTTTATGATCTACCAAAAAGAACATATACAACTAAAACTCATCCAACCCAATAAATTATCAATAACTATATATACAACTCCCTTAAGCCATACCTAAAATACAACTCTTAAAAGTTTCCCACTAATAGCACTCTCGCCTTACTTGTTGCTAACCAAGGTACATAAAACACATTTGACTAGTGGAACGAACAATTACGGCCCAATAAGTAATACATCTCTTAAAAGCAAATCGACTAATCATTATGCATATTTAAAAGCACACACGTAACTCATTTACAACAAATCCAACATATATAAAACAAAATACTCTAAAATTAAAATGAGTTATATACATTATTCAATATAACATTTTCATAGCATATAAATACTCTTTTAAATCTACTATCATAATACAAATAACAATAGTCAAGTCCACTGATCAATCTCAATACACACGTCATTGGTCCATTCCAATTATCAATCTCAAGCTCAAATATCAACCATGATCACACATAACACCCCGTACTTGGTAAGGTCTTCACATATATTACCAATGGTTGACCCACAAGATTATCATAAACTAATATGTGTAGCCACAAGCCTATCATTTGGCTCACAGCTGTATTGAGCACCAACACAAATTCATAGCAACATCCTCCATAATTCACAAAACCAAACTAAAATATATATTTGAAAAAAAAAAACGGCTTCACAAACTAAAACATAAAATATTTCTGCAAACCAACTTAACTCATCCACCAAAATTCCATTTTTGCAACTCATTTCATTAACACTTTCTTAAATCATTTCAGCTAACAAATAAGGTAGTAAATGCTTGATTCAAAGTTATGCAACAATAAAGCTTTAAATGTTACTTTCCATTTTCAAAGAAAGATCAAACATGTAATGCCTCCTTAACTCATATTATATATATTTCTATTATTTTAGGATATGAGTTTCTTAAAACCGAAGAAGAGAAGTATCACCCACCACGGAACACCTATAATCAAACAACAAACGTTACTAGAATTATCAAACTTAGTTCCAAAGTAGGTATTCACATAGAACTCGCTCCCGAATCGATTACAACTAGTTCCCAAACCTATCTTTCGAGCAGTATGGTCTGGTTCTCAAGTAGAACCGATTTGGTTGCATATCTCTAGCATGAGCCAACTACTTCTCCTTCTTCGCTTAATTCTTTCCCCTGACAATACCAATGAATCATTGCTTCCTCAAAGTCATTAGAGGAAATGGCTCTTGGGACTCTTCCTTGGGTTCACACAAGTCAAGACTTCTATCAAATCAATCATTAAATCTCCTCCTTGGAGTTGCACCTAGAGAAGCTTAAGGCATATCTTTGGTGTCGGGGGTAGTGACATGTTGGCATTTCTTACTTTTACAAAGCGAGGAAAGTGTCTTTGAGTCGGACTGCATGATAACCTGTATCCAAAGCAAAACATAACCTTAGTATCTAAATAAGTAGCATGCTAAAACCATCACACCATCTCAAGTCCCAAAAAAATTTATACCCAAAATCCATAGCCTAAGCTATGATGATAAAAAATAAAAAATAAAAAATAAAATGTCACACCCCAAAACCAACAAGAAATGGAGATGACGCGACCCTCCTTTCACACAAAGAATGCAACCTTAAATATAACCAACAGCCTAATATTAACATCTCTCAATCTACATATATCAAATAAAACAACAGGTTGGTTACTATATCGAAGTTTCTATAATCTTAAAAAAAAAAGAAACATTTACAAGTAAAACTTGTTCAACCCAACAAACTAAAGTTTCCCACCAATAGTACTCTCGCCCTACTCATCACTAACTAAGAACCTAAAAACACAAATGACGAGTAGAATGAGCAACTACAGCCCAGTGAATAATACATATCTTCTAAGCAGATCAAGTAAGCATTAAAAACACACATGTAACTTGTTTATACTCATTCCGATAGCAAAAAAATGATATTAAAATCAATCATATATATTACTTCAATATAAAGTTTTCATGGCATAAATACTCATTTAAATCCACCATCATAATACCTCTAAAAATAGTCAACTCCATTGATCACACACACATGTCACTGGTCCATTCAAATGACCAATCTCAAGCTCAAATATCAAACATGACGCATAACACCACATGACAAAGCGACCAAGTTCCCCCTTAGTAAAGTCTCCACCTATATTATCGGTGGTTGACCCAAAGAATATCTTAAACTTGTATGCATGCCCACAAGCCCCTCATTAGGCTCATGATGATATTGTACACCAACGCAAATTCACAACAACATTCTCCACAATTCCACAAAGCCAAATTAAAGGTATATCGAATCCAGCTTCACATACGAAAACACACAATATTTCAACAACGCAAATTTTTTAACTCAACCACCAAAATACCATTTTTGCAACTCATTTCACAAACACTTATCATTTCAAATAACAAATAGAGTAGTAAATGCTCGATCCAAAGTTATGCAATAATAATGCTTTAAATATTATTTTCCCTTTTCAAGGAAATATCAAACATGTAATGCCTCTTTAAATCATAGTATGTATATTTCACGATATGAGTTTTATAAAACCAAAGAAGAGTAGTACCACTCACCTCAGGACACCTACGACCAAATAACAAATGTTACTCGAATCTTCATACCCACGAACCTAACAAATAAGCAACAAATAACGTTAAAATTGAGTAAAACCCTACCTCAACTACGAAACGACTAAATTACATCGACGCGCTAAGAAAATGACTTATGCGCACTAAAAAATCGCTCACTCAAAGCAAAAATATTAACTTAAACACAACGCAAAATGTGGCCTCGACACCCCAAAATCTTGCTTTGACAAAATCATTTCTTCAAAAGACTCTTGTCAAAGCTCATGCTCTACAACAATATAAACTACAATTTTCATGAATTCCAAAGCTCAACAACTCAAGAATCGAACTTTGCATCTCAAATTTCCCAAAATTTCTAATTTAACCCTAAATCCAAAACTACTCGATTGAATGAAAGAGGGACGCGAGTACTTACTTACGCGTATGTACGTAGTTGAGTGGGCTTAGAAAAGTGTCCGTGACGGAACACACATAAAAACATTTTCCTTTTCTTTCCCTTTCTTCCTCTCTTCTTCTTCTTCTTTCCTATCTTTGTCCTTTCCTTTTCTCGCGTAAGCTCTCCAGTGCACTTTATAAACTAAGCACCCACGCCTTTGCTTTATTGACTTTTCAATCTTTTTTTTTTTTTTTGGTGGCTTCTTCACCTTTAACTTTTTCACTTTTCAAAAGAAACCATATTTTACATTTACTCCTTATCGGGTATTATGAATTGAAGTAAATCCGTTTTTGAGGTCTCTATGATGTGTATGCACAAAAACCATATTTCTCTTTCTTCTTCTTTCTTCTTTCTTTTTTTACTAGTCAAAGTTTTTCCTTTTATACCCCACACTTTGACCTAAGTCAAAGTCCACATTTTACATTGAATAGATGAAGCAAAATCATCCACGGCACGATTCAACTTAATCAAAGTTATGCGTGTGCGTGTGTTGCGCATGTGTGAGTTAGTAATGATTCATCCATTAAGGTGATCGGTTTGAATGGACCAAAGAGGTAAAGACCTCAAAGAAAGTGTCGATTTAATGACTAGAATTCCCATCAGCGAGGACATCCAATAATCATATTGGAAAGTACATAAAGTATCCAAAAATTATATTTCAATAAAACCAACTTCATCTTTTTAAAAATTTTCGCACTTGCGCAATTTATACCCGTTATTTGAGTTCTTGAAGTGTTGATTGACAATGTCTGTCATAGAGAATTCAAGGTATAAGACTAGATAATTGCAATTCATTGCATTATGAATAGAACATTGCATCTAGATCGAACATGCATGATTATACAAATTGATGGTAAATTATATTGACGTATAAATGCATGAAATTGCCACGATGATGAAAATTGTCCTTAACAAACTCAAGACAAGATTCCCCCTTAAAAATGGCACATTGCATGTGAAAATTGCAAACAATGTTGAAATTGCACGATGTTTTGAAATCAAACACTAATTAAAATAGAATGATGAATGCAATTTGCTTCACAATTAAATAGAATGACTTGCTTTTCACACATTGTTATAATAGAATTGCATAGAAGTGAATGTTAATACTAGGTTTTATCTTTGATGAAACTAAGCACTTTGACTTTGAATTGTCTTCACCCAATTTAAAAGCTAATTTGAATTGCATGGTGATATTTGTATCAAACACCCTTTTGAAATAGAACAAAATCACAAGTTAAGTGAAATCATCCATTGTTTTGCTTGGATTCGAGCTAAGTCTTTGTTAATAAATCAAACGTTCTTTTTTGAAATAATAAAAAATCACGAGCCTAATTGATTTCACTAGCAATTGTTAATCAATTACGGAAATCAGCATTTTTGCAAAATTATCTTTATCTTTGGCTTCCTTTTTAATTAAGGATAAGTGAACTAGAAATTCTAAAACTTGTCGCAAAGTGCAATTGAGTGCTAAAACTTTCAAAAAATAAAATTAAGTCAAAAAAATTGCCATGAAAGTGTAATTGAGTCCTAATATTTTCAAAAAAAAATGTAATTGAGTTCTATAAGTTGTGAAATTTGATCCAATTAAGTCATCCATCAATTGCACTTTTTGAAAGTTTTAGTATTCATTACACTTTTACGGCAAGTTTGAAGACTCAATTACACTTTCATGACAAATTTTACGCATGTTGCACTTTTTAAAAAAGTTATAGGACTCGATTATACTTTTGTGACAAGTTTTTAAAAACGGGAGTTTGTATTTTTGAAAGTTTTAGGATTTAATCACACTTTCATGACCGTTTGACTTCCATGTACTTGTCCCTTAAATATATTTCAAATCATATACTTTGGTGAATTTGTTTCAGATATTTCATTATCATTTAAATTACGTGCATGTATCTTAAATGCAGTTTTAATTTCATTGTTGATTAAATTCCTAACATTAAATCTTTATCATTGCACTTTGTCAATGTAATGATTTCAATGAAGTTTTTTGTCTTCGAGGCTTCATCGTGGATTAAATTCTGTTGAAGATTATACTTTCCTTATGTTCTACTTATTCAACTATGTCCCAAATCGCCAAAGAACCCAACTCAATCTCCAAAAAAAAAAAGCCAAAGAACAATTTCAGTGAATATTGACTAAGTGGAATAAACATCTTTTTGGCATATCTAGTGGGACAACCTATGGTTCAATTTGAGAAATTTGATGCCAAGAATATAATATTGACTAAGTCAAAAGAACAAAAGGAAGAAAAGAAAATACCACCAAGAGGTAAAAGGGAAGAAGAGAGTCACATTCGAGGAGTATGCAAAAGAACCAAGAATCATCTGAGCATCGCCCCGTAACTAGACTGACCCGAAAGACAGAACCTATTGTTTCTGTGGGGAGCCAATCCAATTCTCGGTTCCAATTTAGTGGAACCATGCCCAAGTGTCAGTCATTCTAATTTTAGACATGGAACCGCCGCCCACCAAATCAAACTGGACCGATACATATGTATATTTAAAAGAAATTTCCATTTCAAATATTTAATTATTTTGTAGTTTTCAATCAAATATATGAAAATATATGTACATTTGTAGTTTTGACATTATTAACTAGTTTTGTCTCTTGGGTGTGTAATATGATTAACCCCCCTGCTTTTTTCATTCTAATAATACATTTACTTGCTTTTCAAGCAAAAAAAAAAAATTGTAGAGGAAGAAAGTTAAACCAATCGAAAATGTCCATAAGAGCCAATGACTCATTTTAAGCATATAATTAAGTCTCCTTGGCCATCCTAATGATTAAATTAGGTCGACGTTAAAAAAAGATGAATCAAACAATTAATGTTTTAATTTTTGTGAGGTTAGGACTTTTAACGGAGTCTAATTCTCCACTTGTTACTTGAAGATTGCTAGGAAACTTTAAGAGGACCGCATCATGATTTTCAAAAAAATTAAGTTTTTAGCTAAGAAAATGTCTATTCATTTTGTCACTTATAGTTTTCGTTGGCTCCAATTAACCCAAATATAAGGCCGAATAAGCTTCTTAGGGATCGGTGGCCCAGGTTATGGACCACCCAAGGAATTAATTTGGACTAAATGATCGATCGAAGTGGATCTTTGGAAACAATGTTAGGGTCTCGGTTCCACTTTTAGAGCTGATCATTAGTGGGTGGGTTCGATTAGAAAGGAGAACCACCCACCCAGACCATGTCTTGCCCTTATAGTGCACTTCATCCTTGTGAACATAAAAGAGGAGGAAAGAAAGAAAAGGAAAAAGAAGAGCAAGGGAAAAAAGGAAGAGGTTTTCATGCCACATCTCGAATGCCTCACAAGCCCGGTATTTATTTGATTTTGTGCTCAGAAGGATTTAATCTCTTTTTTCTTCTAAATCGTAATGGTTTTTCAATTAGGCACAAATTGGAATTAAGAAATTTGAACTATAAGATCCAACTAAAGAGATGTTAAATTGTAAAATTATAAGAGGCTTATAGTAGGTGTTGTGGAGCTATAGAATTTTACAAAACTCAATTTGGACTTAAGTTTGATTTTAAACGAATTTTTTCAAAGTTACAATGATGAATATAAATGATCAAAAAATTTCTATACCAATTTTTGTTTATTTTTATCCCAATTTTGGGTTAATAGCTATAGATCTTCTAGTACTTCAAAAAGGGTTTTCTTTTTTGATTATAAGTTAACTTTAAACAGAGTTTAGTGAGATTTATGCCAACAAGTTTAAATACGAAGCCCTAGCGTTGGATAACTAAAAATAATCAGTTTAGGGCGAGCGATTTGGTGACCGTGGGAGATATATTGTTAGTCATTAAGCTCGATTTAGCCGATTCATAATTGAAATAGCATTTTACCAATTTTGACGATATTTCTTCTTATTTAATAGAACCATGAGTTCAATGGTTCAAGTAACCTTGTGGTTGGGTTTTAGGCTTTGCAAGTTATCAAAGAGTTTGTTTATTACATAAAAACTCAGGATCGGACATTTACTACTTTTTAGTAATTTGTGAATGGTCGGGAGAAGTGTTTTATGAAAAACGTTTTTGAAAGGTGCACTTATTTATTTATGAATCTAGTTTATGAAATGAATTCAAAAGTTTGTGAAGTGTCTAGTAGACATATTTGTTTGATGAATGGAGCTATGGAATAATAGATAGTTTGGTTTTGTAAAGTACATTAATTTTTTAAATGAATCTGGATTTGCAATGTGGTTCATCCGAAGGATGATCATATTATACTTTATATTATGGTGAACCCGCCAGGATTTCTAGGCATATATACTGATTTGAGGATATCTTTCTAGGCTAGAGCCATTGGTTTGATAATAAATAGAACCTTGCCAAGCGAGCAATGGTGAATCTCCTTATCACTGGGCATGTTGTAACCATAGCTTGATATTGAGTAATAGATTAGTCGATGGAATGAAACATTGACATATGATTTCATATGAGATGGATCAATGGAATAGACTATTGATACGAGGATTAGATTGTTCAATAGAATAGACCATTAATATATAAATTGATGAGAATGATCAACAAACTAGACCATTGATATTTGCTTTGATATTACTAATAAAATGAATTTTTTTTTATGTATAAGGTTTGTTGAAAAGGTAAAACTCATTTTTGATCTCACATATGCTATACTGTGGATTTGAAGTAAATGAGTTTAGATGTAGTATATTATAAACATGTATAGCGGAAAAAGATATTACTACTCATTAAGCTGTAATTGCTTGCCTTTTACTCCAATATTTTCCAAGTTCTTCAAATAGTGACAAGTAGAATGAAAGCAATATCAGCGAAATTTTGGT